>CM068375.1:266986021-267701455 GCA_034769895.1 Magicicada septendecula
AGCACACTTCCGAGAACTTTGCGGTTGTGTGACGTCCACTCACAAATGCACAAGCACCCACATCTGCGGAGCGCCTAACTTTACATAAACGAAAGTAAAGGCTGTGAAATATCGTCGACGCACAGCACACGTAAATCTTGTGTGCCAGGTGTACAGCTACTAAAAACTTGGACAACTAAGGCTGTGTGCAGCGATGAAATTTGTTCGCCGGCAAGGCAGTGATGTCTGTCCACATGTAACATTGTCAAATAAAGTTCTCTTCCCAGTCAACTAACCTCCGTGGCCGCAGCCGGATGAATACAGCCGGCTGTGGGGCCCGAAATTATAACCGACTAATCAAGCTTATATCGGAGTTGTAAAGCAGTTTAAAAAAATGAGATGGACATGTAACGCCATAAAATCAAGTGAGTTCGGAGTAAAAAATGAACTAACAACAGTTTGGACATAGTGCAAGTAATTTACAGGACGCGCCATGTGATCGACAGTGACGCTGTTTAGGAAAGTAACACTATTCTTTTACATATATTCTTATGTTCTCTAAAAAGGGGGTTTTAAAGGTCTGAATGTGAGAGTGTGGCAAGCTGGGTTCGCCTATCTATAAAAGTATATTACAATAAGAAAAATGTTTAAATAAATGTGCATGTTGTATCTGTCTTAAAAGGAGAGAAAGTTGAGTTCTAATTGAAATTCTATTTAAAAGGAAATAATTAGATAATTAAATAATTAGATATTAAATTTTTTATTCCATCAAACAAATGAGTGTAGCGTACGTTTGTTGGGTAACCTGATAATCACACTTGCATCTTAAAGTTCGTGTGCCAGATCCTGGTAGAAAACAGTTAGAAGGTAGGTGGAAGATCAAATAATTTTATGTATTTATATTTGTATGTATTAAAATGTAATTAACGTTACAAATGGCGCTATGACAGGGACTCGAATTTGAATAATTAAAATTCCACACCTACGATAGATGCAAGTTTGATTTGAGGGTTAAGTAACTAAGTAAAAATTACGCAGCACATATAAATTAGTACATCAACGTTCAGAGGTTAAGAGTGAAGTGGTAGATATTTTAAGTAAGAAAATCTAGATTAATAAACTTATAGATATGGCAGATAATAACGAGAGTATAAATAATGAAGTCAGCTTCTCTGACAGTCAAACAGAGAGTCAATAAATACCGACTCGGGTATTCAAATAGAGTCACTATCAATAGATGAACGTAATGTAGAAGGATCTGTAGTTAGTACGTCGGGAGCAATTTCCACTCCCGTGACGAGTAAAACAAACACAAAAGAGAAAGAATTGATGAAGACATATTCGATTTTATGAAATATAATTTCAGTAGAGTGAATAGCAATTTTGACGAAAAATTCAATGAACAGAAAAACGAAATTCAAGAAATTAAAAATAGTTTCAATGAGAAATTAGATGTACAGAATGACAAATTTAACGAATTAAATAATCGTTTTGACAATAGCGATGTAAAATTGAATGAAATTAAGACCAAAATTAAAAGAGAATTTAATTGTAAATTTGATGTACTTAAATTTGACATTGAGGAGGTAAAAATGAAATGTGAAAATAGTTGTAACGAATTGAAACGAGATATTGAGAAAATATTAGAGTCAGTAGAAGAACAGAGTAAAAGTAAAAATAATAATGATAATAAACAAGTAACTAGTGAGAACAATAATGTCGAAAATGAGAATATAATTAAAAATGTGGTAGTAGAGAGTAAGATAACAAATGTTAACAATGATATTGAAAGTGGAAATGTGATTGTAAGGGTGGTATCAGAGTGATATGTTGAAAATAAATAGTGAAATAGTGAGTGAGAGAGAGAGAGAGTGATATGTTGTAACGAGGTAGTAATCAGTGTTGATGAATTAGAAAAAGAATGGAAAGAAAGAGTAGATGAATGTGTAGGGCAGAGGGTAAATTTTCCCCTTATTCGTGATGAACCAAGGTGTTCAAAAATGTTATTATTGGAGGGCAAGAGACCCTTATTAGTGAAAGATTTGAATTGTTTCCCTTTTTTGTATAAGGTTGTACCCTCTGTGTGGAAGGTTAAAAGTGTGATATGGTGTTATGATGAGAAAGATTTAGATGGAGAGTTGTGTGTTGATAAAGAGATAGAATTATATAAACTAAAGAGAGATTATAATGAGTTGAAAGAGATGCTAAATGATTTGAAGTACTTACCTGTTAAAATAGAGAATGAGAATTATTTTGATGATACATGTTTAAATAATAACTTACCTTATGTTGTAATGAATGATAAAATAACTGACTTGACAATGAATATAATTACTAATGGAGACTGGACAGAAATAAATAATGTTGACCTGGTATATGGTTATTATGGTAAAATGAATAAACTGAAATTTTATGGTTACTATACACAAGATAACCGTATGTGGAATGTAAATAAAATTGAAAAGTGCTATCTGAAACGAAGATTAATTTTTGACGATGGAGGCTGAGCCTTACATTCACAAATGGACAATTTTAAATATTTATTTTATGGTTTTTGACCTCACAACTTTGGACATTGAAGTGTGATATAACTGACTAATTAATGATGAAGAATTGTAAATATATGTTTAGTGTATTTGACGGTATATGGTAAAATGTTAGGTAAACAATGTGTATGTAGGTAATTGTTGTAATAATAATATTAATATTTTGCAGCCTAAATAAATAACAAAAACAATTTGGAAGAAGATAACTAATGAGTTGTAATTATTGTAATTGGTGAGAGTAATTAAAAATGTTGTGACTTCAACAATTGATTTAATTAAAATAATTTGAAATGTTTAAATATTTTGATTGATTTAAATGTTATATGGTTGAATTTTTCTAATGAGTTTAATTTATTTTATGAGATTTGAATTTGATCATGAGAAATTAATAAATAAATGTTAAATTGTTTGGAATACATCAAATTTTGTAATTGAATACAAACTAAATAACTATAAAATTAGGAATTTAACATATAAAACAGTAAGTGGTAGCGGGTAGATGTTCCCCACTTATCCCAGTGGGGTTCGTCTATTTCAGGGACACACCCCTGCCCACGCGAGCCTTGGTTTTCTCCATTTACCCTTATTTTCGGAGGAAGCTTTGTCCTTACCTTTAGTCCTAGTTCTTGACCTTTTAATAATCCTTGCCCTTTTTATCTTTCCGATTTCCTTAACCCTCCCCTTAGAGTTAACATAACAATAGTTACATAAATTGGCACACTTTTTCGAACCATTTGATTACCTTAATTCTAAATAATACATTAGGGTAATCCTCAAAATTAAATAAACTGGCGTTATTTATGAATTGTAAACTCATCCCTTAATTAGTTAGGTAGTGGAGAAGTTTTGTGGCCGGGTAGACAAACGAGATAACAAATTGTAATGGGGTGAATTAGAAGGTTTTTTTTATTTTTTATTAATTTCCGTTTTCATCTTGTAAAATATTTCAAATTATTTAATATGGGTGTCCAGTCCTTGTTTGAATCTAACTCGCAGCCTAAACAATAAAAGCATTACACACTGTGTTGAAATATTTATAAAGGATGTCATGTTGTCGACTGTATCACGATTCTAAGAACTTTGCGTCTGTGTGACGTCCACTCACAAACGCACCAACACCAATATCTGCGGAGCGCATAACTTTACATAAACGAAAGTAAAGGCAGTGAAAATATCGTCGACATACAGCACACGTAAATCCTGTGTGCCAGGTACAGCCACTAAAAAAAATTCATCAGCAATGGCTGTGAACGGCGATGAAATTCGTTAGCAGGCAAGGCAGTGCTGCCTGACCACATGTAACATCATCACAAAAAGTGCATCCCAGTCGACTAACAATATCGGCCGCGCGCGGTCATATAAACATTTTGCTCGAGCTTAATTAGTGTCGGCCGACCAACTCCAATAAATATCGAAATTGTGTATAATAATGTAAAGAAAAGAACTAACGTGCTATGGAACAGTGAACACGAAAAGATCTATCGAAAGTGAAACCATAACCGTCAAATAAGAGAGTTCCGTGAGATACGCCATGCGGTCGGGAGGAATGACGCAGCACACGTAACAGTATTCTACTGAACCTATTTTGATTATTATCATTTTTTACATAAAAGGGGGAAATAAGGTATGAATGTGAGCGTGGACATTGCTGGGTGGCCTTGACTAGGATTTAAGTTACATTTTTTAAGACCATTATATTTTATTTCAGTAACAAATAAGCTTGATAATAGGTTACCTTGTTTGAACCTAGTGTTTTAATATTATTTTAATTAATCTATTGTTTGGAGTAGAACTTTGGGAGAAAGATAAAACAATGCAAGAGTAACAAAGAATATTTGCTGTAAATCAGAATAAATAAATTCATATGTTTGGTTGATTTTTTTTTGAGAAATTACGTAAATGTCAATGATAGTTTTGGGAATATAAATAAATGAAAAGACAATAAAATTTAATGTCAAAGAATGAGTAAATAAATACAGCTATTTCTGAATATAATTGAGAGTATGATTTCTTGAATAATGTTAACCTAAGTTACGCTTATTCTTCACGACTTCGTGCTAAGAACTTTGGACCCGAGAAAGGTAAGAGTTGTGAGGAGTGTATATATTAATTTTAATAATTGTTTTTATAATTAATCAATAACATCACAATGGCGCCGCGAACTTGGACTCGAGTTTATAAATGTAATTTTGAATAAACCGCACCTAAATGTGAAAATAAGCGTGGGTTAGGAGTACGTAAAAAAGTACGAAAAGTGAGGTTATACGTAAGTAATAATTAAGGGATACTTAAGGTATGTAAGATAAGAAGTGTTAAAATATAGTATAATAAAATAAAAGTAGTAAATTTACAATATAAAAATGGCAGACAATAAGGAAGTCAGCTTATCTGACAGTCAGACAGAAAGCCAAATAAATATTGACTCGGGTATCCAAACAGAGTCAATGTTAACAAGTAGTAATAACGAAGTCAGCTTCGTTGATAGAAATGTAGCAGCACAATCTACTCCGACAACACGAATTAAAGAGTTGTCGATGGACAATCTGTTTAATCTAATAAAAACCATGTCTGAAAATATAAATAGCAACGTAAATGCAAAATATAAAGAACAACAAATTGATTCCAATATTAAATATAACGAAATAAGTGCTAGACTTGATGACAAATTTGACAGACAAAGTAGTGAATTAAATAATCGTTTTGATGAAATTAAGACCGAAATTAAAAGCGAATTTAATTGTAAATTTGATGTACTTAAATTTGACATTGATGAGGTAAAAATGAAATGCGAAAGTAATTTTCACGAATTGAAATTTGAATTAAACAAGAAGTTGAGTCATTCATTAAATAGTATGAATAATAGAATTGACGAAATAGAGAGTAATATGGTAGAAAAAACTGATAAACAAATACAGAAGGTGACCGAAAATTTTGAACGTAAAATAGATGAATGTAATGTTAGTAGTGAGTACAAGTTGAATTGTGTAGTTGACAAGATTGAAACATATGAAATTAGTACTAATGTCAAGATCAATGAAATAGAAAGTAATTGCAAAACAGAGATACAAGCTATACAAAATACAGTGAATACTATACATAAGCGTCAGGTACAAATTGAGAGTTTAAATAACAATATATTTGCATCAATTGAGCAGAGCATAGTTAATGTTAAAGATGAATTGAATATAGCTATAAACGAAAAACTTAATAGTGTTACTGAACAAACAGTCATTACTAAAGATGTGAATAGCGATATTGATTTGGAGTTGTTTAATTGCGAAAACAGGGGGGTACACCCTATGCAGTTTTTAAATAGAGTCAAAGAATTCAATCAGTTTTGTAGAAGTAGTTGGGAAGTACAACTGTTAAAAATAATGAAGTGTTTTAGAGGGAATTCCGCGGTATGGGCGGAGGTACATAAAGTAGACTGGGTAAATTATCAGTGTTTTGAGACGGCTTTTAGAGAGAAATATTGGTCGGAGGAGGAACAAGAAATATTGCGGAGTAAAATTATGGGACCAGGTAATTTTGGGACCCAAGGGAGCAACGTAACTATGTATGTAATGCGATTATACAATGAGGCCAAATATTTAGAGCCACCGTTACCGTTTCGATCGTTCGTCCGTCATATAAGTAAGCATTTGCCCAGAGAAATACAGATTACGCTAATGACGCGTGAAATTCTAGAGATTACGGAACTAGAAAAATATTGGATATTTTTCAGAATATACGGGAACGTGATATGAGTAGGCGAATAAACGCACCAATAACACATATGAATGGTAATCATAATCAATCCCGGGGAATACCAAGTTTTCACTGAGGGGCGCGAGGGGGAAATAATGATAATCGAGGCGAGGGTTGGCGATGTGCCGATTGTAATGTTGAAAACTATGCTATAAGAACAACCTGTTTTAGATGTCACAAACCGAGAGAATGTCAACGCAGTGAGAGAACGTACCAGCAACAGAGTCAGCCGCAGAGAGGAGCCGAGAACACCAGAGGAGCACCGAGGGGAAACGGAAGCGGAAATAGAGGCAGAGGTGGATACAACCAGGCAGTAGCGGGTCCATCCACGGGAAACTAGAGGAGACAATGGAGAACCGGGCCCATCCATTGTCGGAGGAGAACCTGGGGGTCCAAGAGGAGGATAACTACCGCAGCAACATAATTATCAGAGACATGGCGGAGGAGTTACTGGAGGAGGACGCTGCACAAATGACAGAAACCAAAACCGGACTGACGGAGGTATTCATAACCATAGAAGGTAAGGATTACAAAACATTGATTGATACGGGTAGCGAGATATCAGTAGTTTCAAAGAATGTACTGGGTGAATTACAAAGGGTAAATAAGAATATTCCATCATTACCACTTGCGGGGGTAACAGTAGTGGGGGTGACGGGAGTACAAAGTAAACGAGTCACTAAACAAGTTCAATTAAACCTATATATTAAGGGAATAGAATTTGAGAATACTTTTCTAGTAGTTAAGGGTTTGAATTTAGACATAATTCTGGGAAATGATTTTTTGGAGAGAAATAAACCAGTAATTGATTTTAATCAGAGAATAGTGGAATTTAAGAAGGGGCATGAACCAATCAGGGTAGACTTTAAGAGGGTGTTAGATAAGGCTAGAGTTGCGGGTGTAAAGATGATACAAAACCGAGTAGGTGAGGGAATTATAGAAACAAGAGTGAATCTGTGTCAAGAGAGTGAGAGCATGGAGAATGATAAGAGAGTATGGGAAAATAGGGCAGAGATATTTCTTAATGAGGGTGGAGTTGTAGGGAGTCCCCAATGACAGGAGCTGTGGGCAGTTATTGAACGTTTTAGAGATGTATTTGCTGAGTTGCCTGGGAAAGCCAGGGACTATGTATGCGAGCTGAAGATTCGAGAGCACTCACTCTACATGCAGAGAAGTTATCCAGTGCCATTTTCAAAGAGGAGAGCCGTTCAAGAAGAGTTGGACCGCATGATGGAAGGGGACATCATCGAGAGATCCATATCGCCTTACTCGAATCCATTGGTAGTGGTCATCAAAAAGGATGGAAAGGTAAGATTGTGCTTAGACGCTCGAAAAATTAATCAGATTATAATACCTGACCGGGAATCACCGGAAGCCATGAACGAAATTTTTCAAAAGTTTAGTGGGGTCAGATATATGACGTCCTTAGATTTAACAGCGGGCTACTGGCAAGTTCCATTAGCGCCAGAAAGCCGTAAGTTTACTGCGTTCCTTTTCAATGGGAAAAACTATCAATTTAAACGCCTGCCATTTGGGCTTAACACTAGTGTCGCAAGTTTTATTAAGTGTTTAGACGTGATATTACAACCGAAAGACTTAGATTTTTTGACTGTATATGTTGACGACATACTAATAGCATCAAGAACATTCTCTGAACACGTAGAACACATAGAGTACGTTTTAAATAAATTACGACAAGGGGGATTAACTGTTAATTGGGATAAGTCGAAATTTTTACAAACCAAAATACATTTTTTGGGTTTCATTATAACTCCTGAAGGAATTTTAGCAAACCCAGACAAAGTAGAAGCTATCATACGTTTTCCAGAACCGAAAAATATTAAACAGTTGCAGAGTTTTCTAGGATTATGTAATTTTTATAGAAAATTTCAGAGAAATTATGCACATATTACCTCTAAATTATGTGTTGTTTTACAAAAGAATAAGCAATGGAAATGGGGAGAGGAGGAGAGAACTATTTTCAATGAAATCAAAGAGAAATTTATAGACACAATAATGATGAATCACCCAGATTTTCAGAGAAAGTTTTATTTACAGACGGATGCCAGCAACATAGCCCTCGGCACAGAGCTTTACCAGGAGGGGGAGGATCAGGAGCACAGGACCATCGCTTTCGCCAGCAGAACCTTGTTGGCAGCAGAAAAAAATTACACTACTACCGAAAAGGAATTGCTGAGCATTGTCTTTGCTGTGAAGAAATTCCGCACTTACCTGCTGGGAAACGAAACCGTCATCAGGACCGATCATAAGGCCTTATCATTCCTAAATACATGTAAGCTGACGCATAGCAGATTAACCAGGTGGGTACTAGCTTTACAAGAGTACAACTTTTCTTGGGAGTATATTAAGGGGTCAGATAATAAAGTACCGGACACTTTGTCCAGGGTAGACACTATAGATAATAAGACAGGTAGAGATCTGAAAGAAATAGAAATTTTTCGATTAACCAGGGAAGATAGAATTTTTGGGGAGGAATTAAGGGAAATTAAAGATAGACAAAGATCAGAAAATAAATTGGGTAAGATAATAACTAGTTTAGAAGCAGATATTAATGGTTCAGAGTATAATACACATTTCCAGATACATAAGGGAATTCTGTTTAAGAAAGTAGAAGGGGGTGAACGGGATTGGAGGTTAATGATACCCGATGAATTAGTAGATAGAATTATTTGGGATTGCCACATAAGATATGGTCATTTTGGGGCGAAAAAATGTGCAAATATACTAAAAGAATCTTGTGTTTTTAAAAATATGGAGAAGAGAATTAGAAGAGTATTAAGAGTTTGCAATCTGTGTCAAAAGTCTAAAGTAGTAAATTACAGGGTTGAAGGTGAAATGAAGTATATTAAAGTAGAAAGACCTTTCGATTTAGTTGCAGTAGATTTGTATGGGCCATTGCCTAAAGGTAGGGGAGGAGTGGTATATATTTTTGTTGTTCTGGATACTTTTACCAAGTTTGTTAGGTTATACAGTGTAAAGAGAGCTACTAGCAAAGTACTCAGCGAGAAGATCACCAAGGACTACATGATCAACGTAGGGAAGCCGAAGGTAATTTTATCTGATCGTGGACCGCAGTTCATCAGCGGCAAGTGGAGACAGACTCTTGGCTGGGAAGGCATCATACCCAAACACACGGCAGTTTACCATCCACAGTCGAACCAGGCAGAGCGGGTGATGCGAGAAATCGGCAGAATATTCAGGGCGTATTGTCACTCCAAACATACAGAGTGGCCGTTGTATGTGAAGAAGGTGGAGGATTGGTTAAACAGCACAACCCACGATTCTACAGGATTTACACCGTACGAACTAATAAAGGGAAGCCGTCCACCCAGAATATTGGAACAACTTTTTGAATATCCACCGGAAGAAAGAGTCTTGGACAAAGATGTAAAAATACGACTTGCCAACGAGAGTCTGCTCACCAAGGGAGAGAAGGGAAAACAAAAGCATGATGGCAAAGGTAAGTGGGTCAAATATGAGATAGGGCAGTTAGTATTAGTGAGAAGACATGATTTATCAAGTGCACAAGATAAAGAGATTAAAAAATTCTTTTTGTTGTATGAAGGACAGTATGAAGTTGTTGACATTAAAATGGATAATGCTTATGTTTTACGAAATCAAATGACTGGGGAAATAGTGGGTACCCATAACGCCACCAATTTAAAAAAGTATTGGTTAAAATAAAATAATACATTGAATCTTGTAATTGCACATAAAATAAATAACTATAAAATTAGGAAGTTAATATAAAATAGTAGGTGGTAGCGGATAGATGTTCCCCACTTGTCCCAGTGGGGTTCGTCTATTTCAGGGACGCGCCCCTGCCCACGTGAGCCTTGGTTTTCTCCATTTACCCTTATTTCCGGAGGAAGCTTTGTCCTTACCTTTAGTCCTAGCTCTCGACCTTTAATGATCCTTACCCTTTTTATCTTCCTGATTTCCTTAACCCTCCCCCTTAGAGAAAACAGAAACAATAGTCACATAAATTGGCACACTTTTTGGAACCATTTGATTGCCTTAATTCTAAATAATACATTAGGGTAATCCTCAAAATTAAATAAATTGGCGTTATTTATGAATTGTAAACTCATCCCTTAATTAGGTAGGTAGTGGAGAAGTTTTGTGGCTGAGTAGACAAACGAAATAAAATTTTCTGTATAAGGATAGAATTATGGCTTACTGAGATGTGGTCGTAGATTAGTGGTTGTGGTTTGTTTTTAATTTGGGAAAAAAGTGGCAGATACGGATCTGAGGTATGCAAAAAGGTAGTTATTTACCATCATGAAGTGGGGTTCTGTTCGGCTTCAATCACATCTCGGTAAACTATGATTCTGTACAGATAAAGTATAACCTATTTACAGGTAATTAAGAAAAAATAAATAAATAAATTTTGAAAATATTCGAAAAAAAAAAAATTTGTAACCAAAAGGTTTAATTATTATTTTGTGGTACCTGCTATGTTAGGTTATGAGTAGAGGATAGATGGTAGTTAGAATGTGATTGTGGAGGACTTTAAAGAGAGATTTGAAACAGATGACTTAATGTTGGTAAAATTCATTGAAATACAAAGGAAAAATTAAACATTAAACCACGTAGAATCATTTTGAAAATTGTAATTAAAGTAATTGAAATTGTTTTGAACGAACGAAGAGATTAAACAGAATTGTAGTGGTCCTTGGAGTAACTTAATAATATGAAGGTTAGTGATGTGTGTAACTTCCTTTTTATTCAAATTGAACTGTAAGTTTATATATTTTATACATTAACTGCATATAATTGTAATTAAAGCTAAACTGTTTGTGTGGAGATTATTAAAGTCAATTTTATTAATGAAGCCTATTTTGTGTTGTGTATTTATATTCAAAGTGTTTTAAATAATATAACTACAGTTAAAATGTTTTTAGTAAAATGTTATTAAAGTAATTGAAAGGTGAATTAAAATTATATTTGATTTGAATTGCAATAAATAGAAATTGAAAAATATGTGGACAGTAAAAGATTTGTGAAAATTAAAAGTACAGGTAGTAGAGGTGAGGTAACCAGAATGTTTAGCCTATGTGAGTGTTGACAGAGTGTTTATGAAAACAAGTCTGGCACACAAGTGTTTATATAAACGGGTAGGTTGTGTGACCAATGTTTACAGCCAGATGTGTTGAAGCTGATAACTGTTGTAGCTTGATGAATCAGTATCTTGAGCAAAACCTTATTGTGACATAAAAGAATTGAAGTTAATTTTACAGACAAAATAATAATGAGGTAATTCCTGTGATGTGGAGTTTGAGAAATTAAATAAAATTAAATCCACTCGGCAATTGAATCAATTGAAAATTGTAATAATAAATTTAAATCTATTCTGATTCAAACTTCAAATGTAATTGTAAAACAAATGAAATATGTACTTTACTTAAATGGGAAATTGAAGGAAATTTTGTGTAAATGCTGTCAAAAATGTTTGGGAAACTTAGAGATGTATATTACTGTCCAAGTAACTTGTATCAATGCCAATCTATATTTTATGTTTTAACTGTAGATTCCCCACCTAAGTGCGGCCATGACCTCACCGGACCATGACCGTGAAAGTAGTTAATTGTGGCAAATCATAAATTTTACTTGATATAACCGGCTTGTGGTTTGTTTTATTTTGTCAACCCGGTGGTTTGTTAGATTTAGTAGGGGGGTTATTTTTTTGGGGAATCTACCAAATTTTGGAACAGGTCTATTTTCACCCAGATAGGGGTGGTAGTCCATTAGGGGTGTATAAATAAAAAATAGTAGGTAATACCGAATTTTATTGTAACGCCGAAGCAAGGATGGGGTGGAATAAAAGAAAAAATGTCCACCCCTTCCGCATCAGTCCTTGTGAAAGCAACTAGACGCTACAGTCTAGGGGGGGTAATAGTGAGTGTGGATGGGCGGTGACCCAGTTACAGGTCACGAGGGAGATGTGATTACGGCTAGATTGAGGTCTGCAAGGGCCAAGAAGTCTAGTGCTGAACACAGTAGAATGTAACGGGTATCAGGGGTTAAGGGATTAAAAGGGGGGTAGAGAAAAAAAAATATATATATATATTTGTATATACTTTTTGTGCCTGCCATTAAATTGATGTTTTGCATTTTTGGTTGTAGTGTTGTCTATGAGTATTCATATTGTTATTGAATTATATTGTTAAGGATATATGTATAATCAAATGTTAGGATAGGGCAGTCCATGTTTTAATTAAATATTCAATTTATTTGTTTTTTTTCAGTAATAATAACAAAGAGATTTAATCTATTCAGATAAGAGATTTGTTTTGTTTTGATACAATCTGATTTTGACTTAAATTTTAAATGATGAGTTTGTGTAGAAAATATTATAGGTGTATGTATGCGCCCAATATTTGCCAAAGGCGACCCAGTTTGCATGTAAGGGGGAACATATCGGTTGAGGATCTGGCATGATATAAGCCAGGGATTTGGATTTTTGGGGAAACATGATACAAGGCGAGGTGCGCGGTGGTGCGTGTCTGTTCGATTTTTCGGTGTTGGGATCTCGCCCAGAGAAGTCCAGTGATCTCGTTCAGATGCGTCCATAGTCGCCAAGCCAGGGGGGTCGTTTACCCATGAAGTGTAAGAACAAAAGGGGGTTGTTGGCACCATATCCTCACCGGTCCTCTTAGGGGTTTAGCAATGAGATTTCTTCTGTTTCGACAGAAGATTTCTCATTGGGGGCGTATTGTAATGGGGCGAATTAGAAGGTTTTTTTTATTTTTTATTAATTTCGGTTTTCATCTTGTAAAATATTTCAAATTATTTAATATGGGTGTCCAGTCCTTGTTTGAATCTAACTCGCAGCCTAAACAATAAAAGCATTACACACTGTGTTGAAATATTTATAAAGGAATGTCATGTTGTCGACTGTATCACGATTCTAAGAACTTTGCGTCTGTGTGACGTCCACTCACAAACGCACCAACATCAATATCTGCGGAGCGCATAACTTTACATAAACGAAAGTAAAGGCAGTGAAAATATCGTCGACATACAGCACACGTAAATCCTGTGTGCCAGGTACAGCCACTAAAAAACTTCATCAGCAACGGCTGTGAACGGCGATGAAATTCGTTAGCAGGCAAGGCAGTGCTGCCTGACCACATGTAACATCGTCACAAAAAGTGCATCCCAGTCGACTAACAATATCGACCGCGCGCGGTCATATAAACATTTTGCTCGAGCTTAATTAGTGTCGGCCGACCAACTCCAATAAATATCGAAATTGTGTATAATAATGTAAAGAAAAGAACTAACGTGCTATGGAACAGTGAACACGAAAAGATCTATCGAAAGTGAAACCATAACCGTCAAATAAGAGAGTTCCGTGAGATACGCCATGCGGTCGGGAGGAATGACGCAGCACACGTAACAGTATTCTACTGAACCTATTTTGATTATTATCATTTTTTACATAAAAGGGGGAAATAAGGTATGAATGTGAGCGTGGGCATTGCTGGGTGGCCTTGACTGGGATTTAAGTTACATTTTTTAAGACCATTATATATTATTTCAGTAACAAATAAGCTTGATAATAGGTTACCTTGTTTGAACCTAGTGTTTTAATATTATTTTAATTAATCTATTGTTTGGAGTAGAACTTTGGGAGAAAGATAAAACAACGCAAGAGTAACAAAGAATATTTGCTGTAAATCAGAATAAATAAATTCATATGTTTGGTTGATTTTTTTTTGAGAAATTACGTAAATGTCAATGATAGTTTTGGGAATATAAATAAATGAAAAGACAATAAAATTTAATGTCAAAGAATGAGTAAATAAATACAGCTATTTCTGAATATAATTGAGAGTATGATTTCTTGAATAATGTTAACCTAAGTTACGCTTATTCTTCAAGACTTCGTGCTAAGAACTTTGGACCCGAGAAAGGTAAGAGTTGTGAGGAGTGTATATATTAATTTTAATAATTGTTTTTATAATTAATCAATAACATCACAAAATTTTCTGTATAAGCTAATAGGATTATTGTTTATTGAGATGAGGTCGTAGATTAGTGGTTGGGGTTTGTTTATTATTTTTGGGAAAAGGCGACAGGTATAGAATTCAGTACCGTTAGAAGGGTAGTTCATTATATTAATTGGAGTTGGGCTCTGTTCGTTTTCAATCGCATCTCTATAAACGATAATCCTGTACATGTAACATATAACCTATTCACAGGTAATTAAGAAAAAAATAATTTTTGGAAATATTTTAAAGAAAAAACTATGTAACCAAAAGGTTTAATTATTATTTTGTGGTACCTGCTATGTTAGGTTATGAGTAGAGGATAAAGGGTATTTAAAATGTGATTGTGGAGGAATTTAAAGAGAGACTTGATACCAATGATGTAATGTTTGTAAAATTTATGGAAAGACTAAGAAAGAATTGTACATTAAACCCATTAGAATCATTTTGATAAACGTAATTAAAGTAATTGAAATTGTTTGGAATGTATGAAGAGACTACATTAAATTGGAGTTGTCATTGGAGTAACTTAATAATATGAAGGTTAGTGATGTGTTTAACTTCGTTTTGATTCAAATTAAAACTGTAATTTTATATATTTTATACAATAACTTCATATAGCTGTAATTAAAGTTAAACTGTTTTGAGTGGCGATTATTACAGAATTTTCAAGTTAATCAAATAATTTAAAAGGGCCAATTTTATTAATTAAGCAAAATTAATTCTGAGCTGAATTGGTACCAGTTGATAAATATGTTAACAAAAAGACTTATAGAAAATTAAAAGTTGAAGGAAGTATATATGCCAGTATATGATGTAACCAGAATGTTTAGACTGAAGGAGTGTTTATAACTGTGTTTATAACACCAGTCTGATAGACAACTGCTAATGTAAACAGGTGTGTTGTATGTTGTGACTAATGTCTACAGTCATGCTTGGTGACAATAACAAAAATGTTGTAGCTTGATGAATCAGTATCTTGAGTAAAATCCTATTGTGACATAAAAGAACTGAAGTTAAATTTTTACAGGCAAAATAATAATGAGGTAATTCCTGTAACTTAGAGTTTGAGAAATTAAGTAAAATTAAATTAATTGGAAAAATGATTTTAATAAGAAATTTAAATTTATTCTGATTTAACTTTCAAATGTAATTGTGAAATAAATGAAATATGTACTTTATTTAAATGGGAACCTGAAGGAAATTTTGTGTGAACGCCATCAAAAAATGTTTGGGAAACCTAGAGGTGTATATTACTGTTCATATAAATTTTATCAATGTCAATCTACGTTTTATGTTTAACTGTAGATTCCCCACCTAAGTGCAGCCATGACCTCACCGGATCATGACCGTGAAAGTAGTTAATTGTGACAAATCATGAATTTTACTTGATATAACCGGCTTGTGGTTTGTTTTATTTTGTTAACCCGGTGGTTTGTTAGATTTAGTAGGGGGGGTATTTTTTGGGGGGAATCTACTAAATTTTGGAACAGGGCTATTTTCACCCAGATAGGGGTGGTAGTCCATTAGGGGTGTACAAATCAAGAATAGTAGGTGTAATACCGAATTTTATTGTAACGCCGAAGCAAGGATGGGGGTGGAATAAAAGAAAAAAAGTCCACCCCTTCCGCATCAGTCCTTGTGAAATCAGCTGGGCGCTACAGTCCAGGGGGGAAATAGTGAGTGTGGATGGGCGGTGACCCAGTTACAGGTCACGAGGGAGATGTGGTTTACAGCTAGGATGAGGCTGTAAATGGTCAAGAAGCCTAGCGCAGAACACATGAATATGTAACGGGTATCAGGGGTTAAGGGATTAAACGGGGGGTAGTAGAAGAAAAAAAAAACATATTTTTGGTGCCTGCCATCAAATTGATGTTTTAAATGCTGATTGTATTATTGTTTATGCGTATTAATAGTGTTATTGAATTATATTGTTTAGGATATATGTATAATCAAATGTTAGGATAAGGCAGTCCATGTTTTAATTAAATATTCAATTTATTTGTTTTTTTTATCAGTAATAATAACAAAGAGAATTAATCTATTCAGATAAGAGATTTTTTTGTTTTGATACAATCTGATTTTGAACTTAAAAGAATAGTGAATTTAAAGATGAATATTTAGTGATTTTAAATGATGAGTTTCTTTAAAAAATATTATAGGTGTATGTATGCGCCCAGTATTTGCCAAAGGCGACCCAGTGTGCATGAAAAGGGGAAACATATCGGTTGAGGATCTGGCATAATAGTAGCCAGGGATTTGAAGTCTGGGGAGGCATGTTAGGAGGTGAGGTGCGCTGTGGTGCGTATCTGTTCGATTTTTCGGTGTTGGGATCTGGAACAGAGAAGTCCAGTGATCTCGTTCAGATGCGGCCATGGTCGCCGAGCCAGGGGGGGTAGTTTACCCATGATGTATAAGAACAAATGGGGGGTTGTTGGCACCAGTTCCTCACCGGTCCTCCTAGGGGTTTAGCAATGAGATTTCTTCTGTTTCGACAGAAGATCTCTCATTGGGGGGGTATTGTAATGGGGCAAATTAGAAGGGTTTTTTACTTCATTAATTTTGGTTTTCATTTTTTAAAATACTTGAAAGTCATTTCATATATGTGGCTAGTCCCCAGTTTGAATCTAACTCGCAGTCTAAACAATGCAAAGGTACGCTGTAACTGTGTTGAAATATGTGAAAAGAATGCGTCGTCAATTGTAGCACACTTCCGATAATTTTCGGTTGTGTGACGTCCACTCACAAATGCACAAGCACCCACATCTGCGGACCGCCTAACTTTACATAAACGAAAGTAAAGGCTGTGAAATATCGTCGACGCACAGCACACGTAAATCTTGTGTGCCAGGTGTACAGCTACTAAAAACTTGGACAACTAATGTGACGTTAAAAAATAAGACCTAAATATATAAAATAAATAAGATCCACTGCCAGGACTTACCTGTACGCAATCAATTACTTACCATATCCAAATTTCACCAGAAGACCAAGGTCGCCACGATTATTTTTTATAGGATAAAATATCGAAAACCTTTACACTCCACCTTAATAAAACGGACAATTTAGCAATCTGACCCACCCAATTAATAACTCAGAAAGATTCCGGAACGTTAGACGAATTTCGCAACACAGAAATGAGAATATGGTAATGACGAAATAACTTAGACTAACACATTGTTTTAAAATAAACTAAATGATTTTAATTAAGTAAAACAAGGACATAAAAAAGCAAATTTTCACATATACGTTTATAGATAATAGATTTCGGTTATAGATTTAAATATTATTCAAGACAGCCCAATCTGCTTACACACGCTTTCACACAAGTTAATACTTTACCCCTTATTATATTTTACAAACTCCTTTATTGTTTTACAACTGTTCACTACCGCGTGGCCGGCCGAACACGTGTTTTGTCCCGATTCGATTCCAATGTCCGTAATTTAACTGTTTGCGATTCGCACTTGCAACCATTTTGTAACTAAGATGCGTTGATTATCCCCTCGGGTCCCGGTCGGTCTTACTGGATTAATTACATTTTATAACACCACCGACCGGGGCCTAAAAGAAACGGTAAGCGTCTGTAGTTGTGGTCGGGTTCTAGTTGACTGTATGGCTGTGTGTAACAGGTACAACTACCTGTTCCTGCCTGGAAGTTGTTCCTCCATGCCATGATGTTTTCGTCGTCGTATACAGTTGACTTGCTGCGGCATATCCAGTTTATGCATAGATTATAGCTGGCATATGTGTGTGTCCAGAGGACAATATTGGCTTCTGCTCTGCTGATGTCATTTAAGTGGGCCGGACCTAAAACAGTGTTTTCTGGGGGATCTTGAAGAAGACGACAAATATTATTCTCTCTAGCCATCTTGGTTTTTTGCTAGAGCGTCCTTTGAGCGTGATTGAGCAGTTGCGTCTGTGCGCTGCCACACACAGGTACAAAGTTCTCAGAATTTTGGTGGAGGTAAATTCTTCAGCCGTGTTACACCACTGATTGCGTTTCGCTTTGTTTCCAACTGTTTCTCAACACTGGTCTGTTATACGAACAAATACGTTGCACAATAATACATTTTTACATTATTTTATACAAACCCGCCCGAAACCGAAATGACTAAAAATATATATATATACCCCAAACGGTTAAAACAAAAACACCCAAAAATCGACCCGCTACAATACCCCCTCGATGAGAATTCTGCTGTCCACGACAGAAGAAATCTCATCGATAAACCCCGAAGAGGACCGGTGAGGAACTGGTGCCTACAACCCCCTTGTTCTTAATCTCATGGGTACACGACCCCCCTGGCTCAGCGACCATGGACTCATCTGAACGAGATCACTGGACTTCTCCGTAAGAGATCCCAACACCGAGAAATCGATCAGACTCGCACCACAGCCCACCTCGCCTTCTAACACGCTACCCCCAAAAATCCTCAATCACTGGCTAAAATTATCCCAGCTCCTCCGCCGATATGGATCCCCTTTTTGCAAGCTGGGCTGCCTTTAGCAGATACTGGGCTCACACACTCTAATATTACATATTATCATAACACATTAAAATAAAAACTTCCTTTTAAAATTTTTCAAAAATTTAAAAAATTCAAAATTCAAAAAATAATCGTTTATCAAAAAATTCTCTTCCTCTTTTTTCTAATTTTTGTTTCACTGACTTAACCTAAACATTCCTATTAATACAAATACATCCTTACTCTAGCATGAGAACAATTTATAGCCTACCAATATAAAGCAATACAATAAAAGAAACATCATCAATACATACACAATAAAATAATCATTACTCAACATATTCACTCGCTGGCAGGCGAAAAATCAAAAAAAAATTTTTTTTTTTTTTTTTTTTTCAAAAAAAAAATTAAAATTTTCAAAATTTTAAAATTCAAAAAAATTATTCATTAAATATTTATTAAATTTATTAAAATTATTCAAAGATTAGTTTGAATTAATCAAACAAACAAATTAAAATTGAATTCCTACTCTACAAGCTTAGTAGGTGTATGAACTCATCAGCTGATCATAACTAGGTCAAGTCCCAAACCCTTGACCTACATATGTTATGTATGATTTTTGAAAACACTTTAACTATCTGTAATATCCTACCTTGAAATACAAAACATAGTAACATAGAATATTTATAATAAACAAAATATTAATATAAATAATAATCAAATTGGCATTTAAATCATTTAAATTAAACACTTCTTGACTTTACATTATTTTCACTTCTATCAAAATTCTGTCACTGGTTGAAACAAATAAACAATTGCATATTCTTTATCATGAATCTCTCTTTCTTTTCAACAATCTTATCTTAATATACGGTGGGTGATGTAAATTATTTATTCTCGTTTTTCTGTATTAGATTTCTATACCTATATAAACTTTCTCCCTCTGACTCTAATATTCATCACTTCAACTCCCATGACACCCATCTCTACCAAAATATCTACTAACCAGGACACTCTAATCCACAACTTACCATTTAACTCAAAACGCCGCCTTCTCTACATATATGAAAAAAAATACTCTCTAACCCTTTGTACATAGGATACGTGTTTCCCCTACCCAAAAACTCATTTCCCTTATTTGGCCCCCGGATTTTACCTAAGGCGACCCCAGCCCCACTAAATCTATTCTAATCCCGTCCCAACCCTTGTTGCGGACTCCCCCAAATACACTACCCCCTAATACAAAATTGCCATCCCCAAAAATCTCAATCTCATTACCTCACTACAAATACACAAAATAACCTCATTAACTATAAAAACAACAATATATCATTCAAAATCTACATAAAGTCTCCATTACCACTGTGTCAACATCAATATTTCACAAAATTCTATTATATCACATCAACTCAAAAACAACATTACATTATATTCATCTCCCTCATTTCACATTTAACGTTTAATTCAACTTGGACAGGTCTGCATGTCCCATAAAACATTTATCACCCCCGAATTATCTTTTATTAATTTACATAAATTGTTATTTTATTTCTCCTATTCTTTTTGTCTTTACTTCAAAATGTCTGTAGTACACTAAACATTAATTACTTGTAACATTTATAAACCAATATACCAGTGACATGGTATTGTTGATCAGCTGATATCCTAACATAATTAAAACACCATGGATACCTTTCAAAATTGAACAGTTACATGTAATACATTATCAACACTTACTTCTGTTATGTTGATTGCCTGCCAGGCGTCTAATTCTTGGCTTAGAAAAAAAATTACACACATAATGAAAATACATTTTATCAACAACTATATCTAACACACAACAATAAAATGATACCTTTAAAATTATAGTATGAACCTTATTTAACCTGGATTATTAGCATACATCAAACAAACAATTCTCTTTTAAATAATTTATATAAAAATTTATAAACATTATTATTTAAAATTTTTCATTAACTCTTTCTATTTATCATCATGATGAATTTATCCTGTGTTGTAATCAGATTTTCAAAAATTCTAAATTTATTATTAATATATATTTTTAACCATTATTTTTATTTAGCACAATTATTTCAAAATATTTCATTACTGAATTAACATATCAATCACTCCTGTCAACCTTTTTGTTATCCATTATTAATATTGTA
Organism: Magicicada septendecula; assembly: GCA_034769895.1. Taxonomy (NCBI): domain Eukaryota; kingdom Metazoa; phylum Arthropoda; class Insecta; order Hemiptera; family Cicadidae; genus Magicicada; species Magicicada septendecula. Next base: position 267,006,946 of record CM068375.1, read on the forward strand.
AAATTTCAATACTTACAGCCCATTTCTCAAAACATATACAACATACCACCATACTCTCACCTCACCACTGAAACATTTCACAACATATTAGTTCACCTCAAATAATTCAGCCATCTATTATCAAAATGATTTAAATTCCTTAAAAAGTTAATTATACAATATTGAAATAGTCAAACAAAATATTTAACATGTATTAAATTGTTTAATTAAATTAATTATTAACAATATAGAATTCATTACCATCCAAACAATTACAATTCTCTGATTACTTGTTTTCAAAATTAATTTGGTTTATTTATTTAAATTGCAAATATTTCAATATTATTCTGACAACAATTAATTACCTACATACACTGCTCACTTAACCACAACACATACCATTGGCTTTGCTACATATTTATTTACAAATTTACTTCAGTATTTACTCAGTTATCACATCTCAATTTCCAAATCAGCCAAGTCAAATAGCTTAAAACAAAATATTGAACTGTCTTTTACCGTTTTCTATTTTAGCCACCATCGTCAAAAATTAATCTTGGTTCTAAATAACACTGTTGCTTTTTATTTACAAACAAATGGTTACTTTGTGTGTCATAACCAGAACAATCAAATTCACTCATTTTACCAGAATACTCATTAAACCAGTCTACGTTAAGTATTTTTGTTAAGTCTCCGTCATTACATTCATTCACTATCGGTCTAATTATTTTTTTCAAATCATTGTAATCATTATTATTCAAATATATTTCTAAGCCTTCTTTCCATTCATCATACTTCCTATTCAAATTATACAATTCTGTTACATACCATTCTCTATTTACCTCTCTCTCTTCATAACACCACATCACACTCTCACATTTATTCCGGACAGAGGGTACACAATTACTCCACAAAAATAAACACCTCAATTCATCTACCAATACGGGACTCTTGCCCTTCAACCACAACACTTGTGGACTCAATAAATCATCATAAACATCATAAATAATAAAGGGAAAATTTGCCCTCTGTCCCCACTCTACCACAACATTATTTCTCCTCTCTCTCTCCAACTCACTGACACACATTAACATTTCATTATCAACTTCTACTCTTTCTACCATTACGTTATCACTCTCAACATCTACACCATCATTTTCTAACACCACATTTTTATTTGTATTATCATCGTTATTACTTGTCAACTCATTATCTAGCATTGCATTCATCACCTGTACTTCCATTCGCTCTACACTTTGTTCTAATTTATTCAAATTAGTTCTTATCGTTTCATCAGTACTTTCTATACATTTATTCATTTCTTGTATTTCATTTTTTAACTCATTAAAATTATGATTTTGTATTTCAAATTTAATACTTTGTTGCTCCAAAATTAATTGCAACATATTCATAATTTTGTCACCTTTATCTACCTCTTGTTTACTTTGGACAGGTGTCGCTATACTTTCTATTTTATCATCAGCGAAGCTGGCTTCGTTATTTTTTGCCATTTTTTATCTGGTACTTAACTCATAACACAAACCTAACCTACTTAATTATGTACGATAAATCATATTTATAAATTCGTCATTACCACATCCTATTTTCTGTGTATTAAAATAGGTCTATCTCGTATAAAATTAAAGTTAAACGAGAATCCTGGCAGCGAGAGCCAGTGTGACGTTAAAAAATAAGACCTAAATATATAAAATAAATAAGATCCACTGCCAGGACTTACCTGTACGCAATCAATTACTTACCATATCCAAATTTCACCAGAAGACCAAGGTCGCCACGATTATTTTTTATAGGATAAAATATCGAAAACCTTTACACTCCACCTTAATAAAACGGACAATTTAGCAATCTGACCCACCCAATTAATAACTCAGAAAGATTCCGGAACGTTAGACGAATTTCGCAACACAGAAATGAGAATATGGTAATGACGAAATAACTTAGACTAACACATTGTTTTAAAATAAACTAAATGATTTTAATTAAGTAAAACAAGGACATAAAAAAGCAAATTTTCACATATACGTTTATAGATAATAGATTTCGGTTATAGATTTAAATATTATTCAAGACAGCCCAATCTGCTTACACACGCTTTCACACAAGTTAATACTTTACCCCTTATTATATTTTACAAACTCCTTTATTGTTTTACAACTGTTCACTACCGCGTGGCCGGCCGAACACGTGTTTTGTCCCGATTCGATTCCAATGTCCGTAATTTAACTGTTTGCGATTCGCACTTGCAACCATTTTGTAACTAAGATGCGTTGATTATCCCCTCGGGTCCCGGTCGGTCTTACTGGATTAATTACATTTTATAACACCACCGACCGGGGCCTAAAAGAAACGGTAAGCGTCTGTAGTTGTGGTCGGGTTCTAGTTGACTGTATGGCTGTGTGTAACAGGTACAACTACCTGTTCCTGCCTGGAAGTTGTTCCTCCATGCCATGATGTTTTCGTCATCGTATACAGTTGACTTGCTGCGGCATATCCAGTTTATGCATAGATTATAGCTGGCATATGTGTGTGTCCAGAGGACAATATTGGCTTCTGCTCTGCTGATGTCATTTAAGTGGGCCGGACCTAAAACAGTGTTTCCGGGGGATCTTGAAGAAGACGACAAATATTATTCTCTCTAGCCATCTTGGTTTTTTGCTAGAGCGTCCTTTGAGCGTGATTGAGCAGTTGCGTCTGTGCGCTGCCACACACAGGTACAAAGTTCTCAGAATTTTGGTGGAGGTAAATTCTTCAGCCGTGTTACACCACTGATTGCGTTTCGCTTTGTTTCCAACTGTTTCTCAACACTGGTCTGTTATACGAACAAATACGTTGCACAATAATACATTTTTACATTATTTTATACAAACCCGCCCGAAACCGAAATGACTAAAAATATATATATATACCCCAAACGGTTAAAACAAAAACACCCAAAAATCGACCCGCTACAATACCCCCTCGATGAGAATTCTGCTGTCCACGACAGAAGAAATCTCATCGATAAACCCCGAAGAGGACCGGTGAGGAACTGGTGCCTACAACCCCCTTGTTCTTAATCTCATGGGTACACGACCCCCCTGGCTCAGCGACCATGGACTCATCTGAACGAGATCACTGGACTTCTCCGTAAGAGATCCCAACACCGAGAAATCGATCAGACTCGCACCACAGCCCACCTCGCCTTCTAACACGCTACCCCCAAAAATCCTCAATCACTGGCTAAAATTATCCCAGCTCCTCCGCCGATATGGATCCCCTTTTTGCAAGCTGGGCTGCCTTTAGCAGATACTGGGCTCACACACTCTAATATTACATATTATCATAACACATTAAAATAAAAACTTCCTTTTAAAATTTTTCAAAAATTTAAAAAATTCAAAATTCAAAAAATAATCGTTTATCAAAAAATTCTCTTCCTCTTTTTTCTAATTTTTGTTTCACTGACTTAACCTAAACATTCCTATTAATACAAATACATCCTTACTCTAGCATGAGAACAATTTATAGCCTACCAATATAAAGCAATACAATAAAAGAAACATCATCAATACATACACAATAAAATAATCATTACTCAACATATTCACTCGCTGGCAGGCGAAAAATCAAAAAAAAAATTTTTTTTTTTTTTTTTCAAAAAAAAAATTAAAATTTTCAAAATTTTAAAATTCAAAAAAATTATTCATTAAATATTTATTAAATTTATTAAAATTATTCAAAGATTAGTTTGAATTAATCAAACAAACAAATTAAAATTGAATTCCTACTCTACAAGCTTAGTAGGTGTATGAACTCATCAGCTGATCATAACTAGGTCAAGTCCCAAACCCTTGACCTACATATGTTATGTATGATTTTTGAAAACACTTTAACTATCTGTAATATCCTACCTTGAAATACAAAACATAGTAACATAGAATATTTATAATAAACAAAATATTAATATAAATAATAATCAAATTGGCATTTAAATCATTTAAATTAAACACTTCTTGACTTTACATTATTTTCACTTCTATCAAAATTCTGTCACTGGTTGAAACAAATAAACAATTGCATATTCTTTATCATGAATCTCTCTTTCTTTTCAACAATCTTATCTTAATATACGGTGGGTGATGTAAATTATTTATTCTCGTTTTTCTGTATTAGATTTCTATACCTATATAAACTTTCTCCCTCTGACTCTAATATTCATCACTTCAACTCCCATGACACCCATCTCTACCAAAATATCTACTAACCAGGACACTCTAATCCACAACTTACCATTTAACTCAAAACGCCGCCTTCTCTACATATATGAAAAAAAATACTCTCTAACCCTTTGTACATAGGATACGTGTTTCCCCTACCCAAAAACTCATTTCCCTTATTTGGCCCCCGGATTTTACCTAAGGCGACCCCAGCCCCACTAAATCTATTCTAATCCCGTCCCAACCCTTGTTGCGGACTCCCCCAAATACACTACCCCCTAATACAAAATTGCCATCCCCAAAAATCTCAATCTCATTACCTCACTACAAATACACAAAATAACCTCATTAACTATAAAAACAACAATATATCATTCAAAATCTACATAAAGTCTCCATTACCACTGTGTCAACATCAATATTTCACAAAATTCTATTATATCACATCAACTCAAAAACAACATTACATTATATTCATCTCCCTCATTTCACATTTAACGTTTAATTCAACTTGGACAGGTCTGCATGTCCCATAAAACATTTATCACCCCCGAATTATCTTTTATTAATTTACATAAATTGTTATTTTATTTCTCCTATTCTTTTTGTCTTTACTTCAAAATGTCTGTAGTACACTAAACATTAATTACTTGTAACATTTATAAACCAATATACCAGTGACATGGTATTGTTGATCAGCTGATATCCTAACATAATTAAAACACCATGGATACCTTTCAAAATTGAACAGTTACATGTAATACATTATCAACACTTACTTCTGTTATGTTGATTGCCTGCCAGGCGTCTAATTCTTGGCTTAGAAAAAAAATTACACACATAATGAAAATACATTTTATCAACAACTATATCTAACACACAACAATAAAATGATACCTTTAAAATTATAGTATGAACCTTATTTAACCTGGATTATTAGCATACATCAAACAAACAATTCTCTTTTAAATAATTTATATAAAAATTTATAAACATTATTATTTAAAATTTTTCATTAACTCTTTCTATTTATCATCATGATGAATTTATCCTGTGTTGTAATCAGATTTTCAAAAATTCTAAATTTATTATTAATATATATTTTTAACCATTATTTTTATTTAGCACAATTATTTCAAAATATTTCATTACTGAATTAACATATCAATCACTCCTGTCAACCTTTTTGTTATCCATTATTAATATTGTAAAATTTCAATACTTACAGCCCATTTCTCAAAACATATACAACATACCACCATACTCTCACCTCACCACTGAAACATTTCACAACATATTAGTTCACCTCAAATAATTCAGCCATCTATTATCAAAATGATTTAAATTCCTTAAAAAGTTAATTATACAATATTGAAATAGTCAAACAAAATATTTAACATGTATTAAATTGTTTAATTAAATTAATTATTAACAATATAGAATTCATTACCATCCAAACAATTACAATTCTCTGATTACTTGTTTTCAAAATTAATTTGGTTTATTTATTTAAATTGCAAATATTTCAATATTATTCTGACAACAATTAATTACCTACATACACTGCTCACTTAACCACAACACATACCATTGGCTTTGCTACATATTTATTTACAAATTTACTTCAGTATTTACTCAGTTATCACATCTCAATTTCCAAATCAGCCAAGTCAAATAGCTTAAAACAAAATATTGAACTGTCTTTTACTGTTTTCTATTTTAGCCACCATCGTCAAAAATTAATCTTGGTTCTAAATAACACTGTTGCTTTTTATTTACAAACAAATGGTTACTTTGTGTGTCATAACCAGAACAATCAAATTCACTCATTTTACCAGAATACTCATTAAACCAGTCTACGTTAAGTATTTTTGTTAAGTCTCCGTCATTACATTCATTCACTATCGGTCTAATTATTTTTTTCAAATCATTGTAATCATTATTATTCAAATATATTTCTAAGCCTTCTTTCCATTCATCATACTTCCTATTCAAATTATACAATTCTGTTACATACCATTCTCTATTTACCTCTCTCTCTTCATAACACCACATCACACTCTCACATTTATTCCGGACAGAGGGTACACAATTACTCCACAAAAATAAACACCTCAATTCATCTACCAATACGGGACTCTTGCCCTTCAACCACAACACTTGTGGACTCAATAAATCATCATAAACATCATAAATAATAAAGGGAAAATTTGCCCTCTGTCCCCACTCTACCACAACATTATTTCTCCTCTCTCTCTCCAACTCACTGACACACATTAACATTTCATTATCAACTTCTACTCTTTCTACCATTACGTTATCACTCTCAACATCTACACCATCATTTTCTAACACCACATTTTTATTTGTATTATCATCGTTATTACTTGTCAACTCATTATCTAGCATTGCATTCATCACCTGTACTTCCATTCGCTCTACACTTTGTTCTAATTTATTCAAATTAGTTCTTATCGTTTCATCAGTACTTTCTATACATTTATTCATTTCTTGTATTTCATTTTTTAACTCATTAAAATTATGATTTTGTATTTCAAATTTAATACTTTGTTGCTCCAAAATTAATTGCAACATATTCATAATTTTGTCACCTTTATCTACCTCTTGTTTACTTTGGACAGGTGTCGCTATACTTTCTATTTTATCATCAGCGAAGCTGGCTTCGTTATTTTTTGCCATTTTTTATCTGGTACTTAACTCATAACACAAACCTAACCTACTTAATTATGTACGATAAATCATATTTATAAATTCGTCATTACCACATCCTATTTTCTGTGTATTAAAATAGGTCTATCTCGTATAAAATTAAAGTTAAACGAGAATCCTGGCAGCGAGAGCCAGTGTGACGTTAAAAAATAAGACCTAAATATATAAAATAAATAAGATCCACTGCCAGGACTTACCTGTACGCAATCAATTACTTACCATATCCAAATTTCACCAGAAGACCAAGGTCGCCACGATTATTTTTTATAGGATAAAATATCGAAAACCTTTACACTCCACCTTAATAAAACGGACAATTTAGCAATCTGACCCACCCAATTAATAACTCAGAAAGATTCCGGAACGTTAGACGAATTTCGCAACACAGAAATGAGAATATGGTAATGACGAAATAACTTAGACTAACACATTGTTTTAAAATAAACTAAATGATTTTAATTAAGTAAAACAAGGACATAAAAAAGCAAATTTTCACATATACGTTTATAGATAATAGATTTCGGTTATAGATTTAAATATTATTCAAGACAGCCCAATCTGCTTACACACGCTTTCACACAAGTTAATACTTTACCCCTTATTATATTTTACAAACTCCTTTATTGTTTTACAACTGTTCACTACCGCGTGGCCGGCCGAACACGTGTTTTGTCCCGATTCGATTCCAATGTCCGTAATTTAACTGTTTGCGATTCGCACTTGCAACCATTTTGTAACTAAGATGCGTTGATTATCCCCTCGGGTCCCGGTCGGTCTTACTGGATTAATTACATTTTATAACACCACCGACCGGGGCCTAAAAGAAACGGTAAGTGTCTGTAGTTGTGGTCGGGTTCTAGTTGACTGTATGGCTGTGTGTAACAGGTACAACTACCTGTTCCTGCCTGGAAGTTGTTCCTCCATGCCATGATGTTTTCGTCGTCGTATACAGTTGACTTGCTGCGGCATATCCAGTTTATGCATAGATTATAGCTGGCATATGTGTGTGTCCAGAGGACAATATTGGCTTCTGCTCTGCTGATGTCATTTAAGTGGGCCGGACCTAAAACAGTGTTTCCGGGGGATCTTGAAGAAGACGACAAATATTATTCTCTCTAGCCATCTTGGTTTTTTGCTAGAGCGTCCTTTGAGCGTGATTGAGCAGTTGCGTCTGTGCGCTGCCACACACAGGTACAAAGTTCTCAGAATTTTGGTGGAGGTAAATTCTTCAGCCGTGTTACACCACTGATTGCGTTTCGCTTTGTTTCCAACTGTTTCTCAACACTGGTCTGTTATACGAACAAATACGTTGCACAATAATACATTTTTACATTATTTTATACAAACCCGCCCGAAACCGAAATGACTAAAAATATATATATATACCCCAAACGGTTAAAACAAAAACACCCAAAAATCGACCCGCTACAATACCCCCTCGATGAGAATTCTGCTGTCCACGACAGAAGAAATCTCATCGATAAACCCCGAAGAGGACCGGTGAGGAACTGGTGCCTACAACCCCCTTGTTCTTAATCTCATGGGTACACGACCCCCCTGGCTCAGCGACCATGGACTCATCTGAACGAGATCACTGGACTTCTCCGTAAGAGATCCCAACACCGAGAAATCGATCAGACTCGCACCACAGCCCACCTCGCCTTCTAACACGCTACCCCCAAAAATCCTCAATCACTGGCTAAAATTATCCCAGCTCCTCCGCCGATATGGATCCCCTTTTTGCAAGCTGGGCTGCCTTTAGCAGATACTGGGCTCACACACTCTAATATTACATATTATCATAACACATTAAAATAAAAACTTCCTTTTAAAATTTTTCAAAAATTTAAAAAATTCAAAATTCAAAAAATAATCGTTTATCAAAAAATTCTCTTCCTCTTTTTTCTAATTTTTGTTTCACTGACTTAACCTAAACATTCCTATTAATACAAATACATCCTTACTCTAGCATGAGAACAATTTATAGCCTACCAATATAAAGCAATACAATAAAAGAAACATCATCAATACATACACAATAAAATAATCATTACTCAACATATTCACTCGCTGGCAGGCGAAAAATCAAAAAAAAATTTTTTTTTTTTTTTTTTCAAAAAAAAAATTAAAATTTTCAAAATTTTAAAATTCAAAAAAATTATTCATTAAATATTTATTAAATTTATTAAAATTATTCAAAGATTAGTTTGAATTAATCAAACAAACAAATTAAAATTGAATTCCTACTCTACAAGCTTAGTAGGTGTATGAACTCATCAGCTGATCATAACTAGGTCAAGTCCCAAACCCTTGACCTACATATGTTATGTATGATTTTTGAAAACACTTTAACTATCTGTAATATCCTACCTTGAAATACAAAACATAGTAACATAGAATATTTATAATAAACAAAATATTAATATAAATAATAATCAAATTGGCATTTAAATCATTTAAATTAAACACTTCTTGACTTTACATTATTTTCACTTCTATCAAAATTCTGTCACTGGTTGAAACAAATAAACAATTGCATATTCTTTATCATGAATCTCTCTTTCTTTTCAACAATCTTATCTTAATATACGGTGGGTGATGTAAATTATTTATTCTCGTTTTTCTGTATTAGATTTCTATACCTATATAAACTTTCTCCCTCTGACTCTAATATTCATCACTTCAACTCCCATGACACCCATCTCTACCAAAATATCTACTAACCAGGACACTCTAATCCACAACTTACCATTTAACTCAAAACGCCGCCTTCTCTACATATATGAAAAAAAATACTCTCTAACCCTTTGTACATAGGATACGTGTTTCCCCTACCCAAAAACTCATTTCCCTTATTTGGCCCCCGGATTTTACCTAAGGCGACCCCAGCCCCACTAAATCTATTCTAATCCCGTCCCAACCCTTGTTGCGGACTCCCCCAAATACACTACCCCCTAATACAAAATTGCCATCCCCAAAAATCTCAATCTCATTACCTCACTACAAATACACAAAATAACCTCATTAACTATAAAAACAACAATATATCATTCAAAATCTACATAAAGTCTCCATTACCACTGTGTCAACATCAATATTTCACAAAATTCTATTATATCACATCAACTCAAAAACAACATTACATTATATTCATCTCCCTCATTTCACATTTAACGTTTAATTCAACTTGGACAGGTCTGCATGTCCCATAAAACATTTATCACCCCCGAATTATCTTTTATTAATTTACATAAATTGTTATTTTATTTCTCCTATTCTTTTTGTCTTTACTTCAAAATGTCTGTAGTACACTAAACATTAATTACTTGTAACATTTATAAACCAATATACCAGTGACATGGTATTGTTGATCAGCTGATATCCTAACATAATTAAAACACCATGGATACCTTTCAAAATTGAACAGTTACATGTAATACATTATCAACACTTACTTCTGTTATGTTGATTGCCTGCCAGGCGTCTAATTCTTGGCTTAGAAAAAAAATTACACACATAATGAAAATACATTTTATCAACAACTATATCTAACACACAACAATAAAATGATACCTTTAAAATTATAGTATGAACCTTATTTAACCTGGATTATTAGCATACATCAAACAAACAATTCTCTTTTAAATAATTTATATAAAAATTTATAAACATTATTATTTAAAATTTTTCATTAACTCTTTCTATTTATCATCATGATGAATTTATCCTGTGTTGTAATCAGATTTTCAAAAATTCTAAATTTATTATTAATATATATTTTTAACCTTTATTTTTATTTAGCACAATTATTTCAAAATATTTCATTACTGAATTAACATATCAATCACTCCTGTCAACCTTTTTGTTATCCATTATTAATATTGTAAAATTTCAATACTTACAGCCCATTTCTCAAAACATATACAACATACCACCATACTCTCACCTCACCACTGAAACATTTCACAACATATTAGTTCACCTCAAATAATTCAGCCATCTATTATCAAAATGATTTAAATTCCTTAAAAAGTTAATTATACAATATTGAAATAGTCAAACAAAATATTTAACATGTATTAAATTGTTTAATTAAATTAATTATTAACAATATAGAATTCATTACCATCCAAACAATTACAATTCTCTGATTACTTGTTTTCAAAATTAATTTGGTTTATTTATTTAAATTGCAAATATTTCAATATTATTCTGACAACAATTAATTACCTACATACACTGCTCACTTAACCACAACACATACCATTGGCTTTGCTACATATTTATTTACAAATTTACTTCAGTATTTACTCAGTTATCACATCTCAATTTCCAAATAAGCCAAGTCAAATAGCTTAAAACAAAATATTGAACTGTCTTTTACTGTTTTCTATTTTAGCCACCATCGTCAAAAATTAATCTTGGTTCTAAATAACACTGTTGCTTTTTATTTACAAACAAATGGTTACTTTGTGTGTCATAACCAGAACAATCAAATTCACTCATTTTACCAGAATACTCATTAAACCAGTCTACGTTAAGTATTTTTGTTAAGTCTCCGTCATTACATTCATTCACTATCGGTCTAATTATTTTTTTCAAATCATTGTAATCATTATTATTCAAATATATTTCTAAGCCTTCTTTCCATTCATCATACTTCCTATTCAAATTATACAATTCTGTTACATACCATTCTCTATTTACCTCTCTCTCTTCATAACACCACATCACACTCTCACATTTATTCCGGACAGAGGGTACACAATTACTCCACAAAAATAAACACCTCAATTCATCTACCAATACGGGACTCTTGCCCTTCAACCACAACACTTGTGGACTCAATAAATCATCATAAACATCATAAATAATAAAGGGAAAATTTGCCCTCTGTCCCCACTCTACCACAACATTATTTCTCCTCTCTCTCTCCAACTCACTGACACACATTAACATTTCATTATCAACTTCTACTCTTTCTACCATTACGTTATCACTCTCAACATCTACACCATCATTTTCTAACACCACATTTTTATTTGTATTATCATCGTTATTACTTGTCAACTCATTATCTAGCATTGCATTCATCACCTGTACTTCCATTCGCTCTACACTTTGTTCTAATTTATTCAAATTAGTTCTTATCGTTTCATCAGTACTTTCTATACATTTATTCATTTCTTGTATTTCATTTTTTAACTCATTAAAATTATGATTTTGTATTTCAAATTTAATACTTTGTTGCTCCAAAATTAATTGCAACATATTCATAATTTTGTCACCTTTATCTACCTCTTGTTTACTTTGGACAGGTGTCGCTATACTTTCTATTTTATCATCAGCGAAGCTGGATTCGTTATTTTTTGCCATTTTTTATCTGGTACTTAACTCATAACACAAACCTAACCTACTTAATTATGTACGATAAATCATATTTATAAATTCGTCATTACCACATCCTATTTTCTGTGTATTAAAATAGGTCTATCTCGTATAAAATTAAAGTTAAACGAGAATCCTGGCAGCGAGAGCCAGTGTGACGTTAAAAAATAAGACCTAAATATATAAAATAAATAAGATCCACTGCCAGGACTTACCTGTACGCAATCAATTACTTACCATATCCAAATTTCACCAGAAGACCAAGGTCGCCACGATTATTTTTTATAGGATAAAATATCGAAAACCTTTACACTCCACCTTAATAAAACGGACAATTTAGCAATCTGACCCACCCAATTAATAACTCAGAAAGATTCCGGAACGTTAGACGAATTTCGCAACACAGAAATGAGAATATGGTAATGACGAAATAACTTAGACTAACACATTGTTTTAAAATAAACTAAATGATTTTAATTAAGTAAAACAAGGACATAAAAAAGCAAATTTTCACATATACGTTTATAGATAATAGATTTCGGTTATAGATTTAAATATTATTCAAGACAGCCCAATCTGCTTACACACGCTTTCACACAAGTTAATACTTTACCCCTTGTTATTATATTTTACAAACTCCTTTATTGTTTTACAACTGTTCACTACCGCGTGGCCGGCCGAACACGTGTTTTGTCCCGATTCGATTCCAATGTCCGTAATTTAACTGTTTGCGATTCGCACTTGCAACCATTTTGTAACTAAGATGCGTTGATTATCCCCTCGGGTCCCGGTCGGTCTTACTGGATTAATTACATTTTATAACACCACCGACCGGGGCCTAAAAGAAACGGTAAGCGTCTGTAGTTGTGGTCGGGTTCTAGTTGACTGTATGGCTGTGTGTAACAGGTACAACTACCTGTTCCTGCCTGGAAGTTGTTCCTCCATGCCATGATGTTTTCGTCGTCGTATACAGTTGACTTGCTGCGGCATATCCAGTTTATGCATAGATTATAGCTGGCATATGTGTGTGTCCAGAGGACAATATTGGCTTCTGCTCTGCTGATGTCATTTAAGTGGGCCGGACCTAAAACAGTGTTTCCGGGGGATCTTGAAGAAGACGACAAATATTATTCTCTCTAGCCATCTTGGTTTTTTGCTAGAGCGTCCTTTGAGCGTGATTGAGCAGTTGCGTCTGTGCGCTGCCACACACAGGTACAAAGTTCTCAGAATTTTGGTGGAGGTAAATTCTTCAGCCGTGTTACACCACTGATTGCGTTTCGCTTTGTTTCCAACTGTTTCTCAACACTGGTCTGTTATACGAACAAATACGTTGCACAATAATACATTTTTACATTATTTTATACAAACCCGCCCGAAACCGAAATGACTAAAAATATATATATATACCCCAAACGGTTAAAACAAAAACACCCAAAAATCGACCCGCTACACTAAGGCTGTGTGCAGCGATTAAATTTGTTCGCCGGCAAGGCAGTGATGTCTGTCCACATGTAACATTGTCAAATAAAGTTCTTTTCCCAGTCAACTAACCTCCGTGGCCGCAGCCGGATGAATACAGCCGGCTGTGGGGCCCGAAATTATAACCGACTAATCAAGCTTATATCGGAGTTGTAAAGCAGTTTAAAAAAGTGAGATGGACATGTAACGCCATAAAATCAAGTGAGTTCGGAGTAAAAAATGAACTAACAACAGTTTGGACATAGTGCAAGTAATTTACAGGACGCGCCATGTGATCGACAGTGACGCTGTTTAGGAAAGTAACACTATTCTTTTACATATATTCTTATGTTCTCTAAAAAGGGGGTTTTAAAGGTCTGAATGTGAGAGTGTGGCAAGCTGGGTTCGCCTATCTATAAAAGTATATTAGAATAAGAAAAATGTTTAAATAAATGTGCATGTTGTATCTGTCTTAAAAGGAGAGAAAGTTGAGTTCTAATTGAAATTCTATTTAAAAGGAAATAATTAGATAATTAAATAATTAGATAATAAAATTTTTTTATTCCATCAAACAAATGAGTGTAGCGTGCGTTTGTTGGGTAACCTGATAATCACACATGCATCTTAAAGTTCGTGTGCCGGATCCTGGTAGAAAACAGTTAGAAGGTAGGTGGAAGATCAAATAATTTTATGTATTTGTATTTGTATGTATTAAAATGTAATTAACGTTTTCTACTTTGGTTAATACGTTATGTACATTGTAATATACATTATTCTGGTCGTCCGACTTTCTTTCGCTCGTACACTATCTATTACCACTGCTATTAAACGGTGTTTTAATACTGCTACAATGTTCACACTTTATGGGATAGGCCGATTATAATGATTTTGGCCTATCTTGCACCCGAGGCCACCGTTTTACTTGCAGAACTAGCAGACTACCATCTGCTGCCACTATCTGATGCAAACACTGGTGATAGACTGCATACTGTGTTTAGTTAATGAACTGAATTAATACACTGCTCTCCCCTGTTGACTCTATGGTGACAAACTGCTTACTGTGATTCACAAAGCTGCTGCTGGCAAGCTGTTACGTAATATGTCTAGACGGTTGTTTATGCTAACATTGTATGTTCACTGGGGCACCTCACAGGTGGATGCTGACAATTGAAAATTAAGACTGATTTAAATTAAAACTGTTGTAGCCCACAATTCTGTACCGTTACAATATACATATTGAATTCAAAATACTCTGATTACATATTTAAGTGAATCTAGACCATTCCTGCAGTTTTAATAATTCAAGTTTTTTAAGTTATATGAATCACATAACGTGAACCAATGCTTTGTGATTTCTAGGTACCGGTACACACGCACACATGCTCTCACACAGACTAATTAAAACGGTACATTTTCTATTACTTGAGCTCAAACATTAAAAGGTGTTGTTGGATTAAAATGTGGGAAATGTCTACTTTCCTGCTTTTGCTGGCTGAAGATCAAGTCAGGCGTCACTCATGTTCAAGTTGTTATGCTGCCGAACTACTGGATTTTCTCGTAGTGACTGCACTCACTGTCTCTACATTTTATACTTTTGATCTCAACTAGTTTAAATTCACTTTTTGTTACATTTTGTTGTTACTTTTAAAGACTTGGTGGCCAGAAATTTTGACAATGTGCAGTTCGCACGAAGAATACGAGTCGACTGAGAACAACAATATGGCGCTTATTTCCCAAGTGGAAAGGGTTGTCGCATCATCAATTCTATTGTTCTCGCTGATGACGTATTTGTTTTGTTAAGGTGCAGCAATTACGTCCGACATTCTTTAGATGACGTTTACATAGGATCGGTCGTTTGTTTTGGCAGAAAAGCTGTAGTTTTGCACGTACGCCACTGACCTTGATGCAGACCTTTCACTGATTTCTGCGTCGTTCCACTCGTTAGAAAATTTACACTCATGGATTATGAAACTTTAATTTACAATAAAATTTATATCTGTTATTGACCCAAAATCCCTATACGGACTTATTTGTACCGTTACAATACCCCCTCAATGAGAGGTTTTATGACAAAGCATAAAAACTCTCATTGCCACATTCATACTTCCTAAAGGGATCAACTAGGATATGTCGCCACAACCCCCTGTATTGTTTATATAAAAAGAATATAGATAACTTACCCCTTGGTCCAGTGATTGTGACAGCACCTGCATGACCTTACTTCTCTTTCGAGATCCCAACACCGCAAGGCCAGTCAGGCACTTGACGCTCCTGCTCTGACGCGCTGGCCAGCTCAGGACCGTCGTCACAGCATCACCCAAACTCTGAAACATCGAATAAAAAAATCAAATAGTGGCCTTGCATCATACCATATCCTTAACTGATCTGTTTCCCCTTAGCTACGTATTGGTTTACGTTAATAAGCATTGGTTTTTTACTTAACTCCTAATACCTCTAATACATAAATGAAAACAAGATTTATTATAGATGCATCCTTCTCTTATTTCACTCCAAAATCTTTATTAAAATTTCGATTCCAATCGATAATATTTAATTCTTTTCCATTGTACAAGAAGAAATTTATATCTTTACACTAATGCAATAATATGTACAACAATTAATTAAGTTTAAGAGAATCAACAAACAACTTATCTATATACTTCTTATATAGAACAAAACACAAGTTCACTACTTCAGAATAATCTATCTATTTAAAATTCATTAATCATCTTTCATGATCCTAATCCTTTAAAACAAAATCATAACTATCTTTATGACCAACATCGACATTATATATTTATTATCCATTAAACGTTACTACCCAACTAGTAACCTCCTTCCACACACTCTATGGCCCCCCTGGACTGTAGCGTCCAGTTGCTTCCACAAGGACTGAATTTGTGGAGGAATTTTGGCATCTCCTGTCCTTGCTTCGGCCTTACATGTTTAAAACTCCAGATATCAGAATATCTGATTTTATATTATCTGATTTTATATTCACATTGCTATCATTACATTAAATAAACAATTCATATTTAAATAATTTATATATAAAATTATAAATATTACACTTGAACATTCTATTAACTCTTTTATATCAACCTTTAATTATTTAACATTTATTGTGCCATTCGATTCTCAAAAAAAATTCAAATTTATTATTAACC
Source organism: Magicicada septendecula (assembly GCA_034769895.1). Taxonomy (NCBI): domain Eukaryota; kingdom Metazoa; phylum Arthropoda; class Insecta; order Hemiptera; family Cicadidae; genus Magicicada; species Magicicada septendecula. The sequence goes on from CM068375.1 coordinate 267,023,885, forward strand.
TTCATGTTACATCACATTTCATTTATCATTACATTTCTACTATGAATTTTCTATTTAACATTTTCATCATTAATTAGTTTGGGTGATTCTCAGTTATTCACAATGATTTGATTTATATGGGCATTAACATATATAACCTTACTCACCTTCTTCCTACTAACAACCTTTAACAGATTTACATAGGGTGACACCAATCTCTCAATAATAATAACCCCCTTCAACACTACTTCCACTTATACCATTCTCCTCTTAGAATAAAATACCTAATACCCTCTTTGTAACTAGGATGTGTGTTCCCGAACCTGGCAATTCCATTCATATCCTTTTGCCCTTCCCATAATCTTGGCAAACACTCTTCAACCCTTCACAATTACCTGCCCAATGACGCATGTTGATCACTCCTTACCACCTCACCCTCACTACAAAATTGTAGCGTGTCAATTTTGGGTCCTTTTATTTTTTACAGGATGGGGTATTTACATTTTTATTTGTTTCATTTTGTGCGGGAGTTTTAGAAAACATGGTGAAATTTTATATTATGACAAAGATTCATTTCATTATAACAGACCACGTGTTGACTGAACAGTTTGGGACAAAGGCGATACGCAATTTCCATTGTGTAACTAGGCAAAGGAATTTGCATCTCCACGAATTTCTAAGAACTCTGTATATGTGTGGCAATGCACGCACGCCACTACTCAAGTCCGCGCTCGGCCAGGATGCCGAGTTGGTTTAAAGCAAGATGGCTTGAGCAAAGTTGATTCCGCAATGTGCGTTTGAGCGGCAGGAAGTCATGGCTAAGTCCTGCCCCTTTTATGACGTCGGCCGGTGCCTAGCTGAGATCGTGGGCTATATTGACTCCAGAACTACATGCATGGCATAGGACTAAGCTACAGTGACGGAAGATACGATCATGAGGCAGTGAAGTTTCCACTCTGCCTGAGTGTTTTGGAGGGAGGCATGTTGGTAACGCTCTCCCCAGTCGACTAACAACCTACGCCGCGCGTGGCTGCTATCAGTTTTGTGCCCGGGCAAAATTTCATATTTTTTCACAAGTCGGCCGACAAAATAATTATGTGAGTCTCCAAAACATAGATTACAGTGCCTCTAGTGACGATGAATAACTATTGAACTTGATTGAATGCTACCAGCTTATAAAAATCCGGAGTATGAAAGACTGTGGTAAACGCAACACGTGGTCGGGTAGTACGACGCCACAAACGTAATGTTAACATAATAAAGACTTGTCATTTATTTTACATAAAAATGGGGGATTTTTGTATTAATACGGGGTGTTAAGAATGTGAGTAGTGAGTGAGCAGGCTGGGCTATTTTAAAGTACGTAAGTAGTAGGAAGTAAGCATAGTACGTAAGCTGTAGGAGTTACACAATTTTTAAAACATGTAAACCTATAAATGTAAAATTGGAAATTTTATAAATGGAAAACTTATAAATTCAATATTTCTGATTAATAAAAAAAAAAAAAAAAAAAAAAAATTTCTCTTCCAAAAAATTGAGAGTTAGATTCTTTCAAAACCTTAGTTCGTTTTATGTGCTGTCAGAGTTCGTCGAACGAAATGGGTTAATCCACACTACGCGATCCGGCCAGATCAAAGACAAAAGGTAAGTGGGAGTTTTTAATTTGAATAAATAATAAATTACCGAAAAGGTAAGAGTTACAATTGGTGCCGTGAAATTCCAGGATGTAATATAACTGAAAAGGGCTTATATTACGCAGACCTACATCTGACGGTACATGGCGAAATATGGTGGCGAAAGTAAATTGATTTTGTATATGTTAAAACATCAGTTTTGAAATAAAATCACTAAGTGACAGTTGTTACATAAGAAAAAATAGATTAAGTAAAAATGTCTGAAAAAACAGAGAAAAGTAGCGTAATAAATTCAATTATGAGTGAAAGTGACCTTGAGTCGCAATCGCTGGATGAAAGTGGTATGCTGAGGGGGGAGCCGGGCGCTGTTACAGAAACAGCTGTCGGCGGTAATATAATTGTTCATTCAACCCCGATTGTGGCTCAAGCACAACTAAGCGAAACAGATGTTGACTCTGGGATTCAGTTGACCCCAGTTTCAACTAAACAAAATAAACAATCAGAGGAAACTGATATAATGAGTTTCTTACGAAAAATGGACAATAAATTTGAAAAAATGGACAATAAATTTGACATGTTAAATAAACGTTTTGATGATAATGATAAACGCTTTGATAATAACGAAATAATTCTAAATAAGATGAAAAGTGATTTTAGCAATAAATTAGATCAATTAACTAATGATTTTAATGAACAGAAAATAAAATGCGAACAGCAGAATATTCAAAACGAGATTAATTTTAAAGAAATTAAAGACCAGAATGTTCGATTGCAGCAGAATATAAATGTAAAATTTGACGAGTTGATAAATAATAATTTATTTATGAATAATAATAATTTATAAATGATAAATAATTATTTAACAAGAATGTATGTCTTGAAAATGCCGATGAAATGACAAGAAATAGTTTGAATAAAGTAGAACAGAGTAAGAACAATACAAACGAAAGTTGTAATGGCAATGTTGTATTGGGTAAAGAATCAATAAATAATAATGATGTTGTTGAAAATAATGAGGGTAATAATGTAATATCTGAGAGTACTGAGGAGTTTGTAGAATGTGATTATGAGATGTTAATGTGTGTTAATGAGTTGGAGAGAGAGTGGAAAGAGAGTTATATTATGGGTATGAAACAGGGGGTAAATTTTTTACGAGGTAGAATGGGGGGTGAAGGAAGACCTTCACGTATATATTGTGTAGACAAGTGTGCTACAAATAATTGTTTTTTGAAGTTTTTTGTTTTTCCTGGAGAAGTCAGGAAAGGTTTAATTGAATTTGTACCCTCTGTCTGTAATACTTTTGAGAGTGTGATTTGGGGTTATGAAGAGAGAGATGTAAACAGAGAATTGTGTGTTAATAAAGTAACAGAATTATATAACTTAAATAGAAAGTATGATGAATGGAAGGAAAGTTTAGAAATATATGTGAATGATAACGATTACAATGATTTAATAAAAATGATTAACCCAATAGTTAATGAATTTAATGACGGAGACTTAACAAAAATACCTAACGTAGACTGGTTATATGAGTATTTGAATAAGCTGAATGAATTTAGTTTGTATGGTTACAACAAACAAAACAGTCATTTGTGTGGTGATAAAATTGAACGATGTTATGTAAAACCAAGACTTATCTGGAACGATGGAGGATAAACTATTAAAACAATAAAAGACAGTATAAACATTGTGTTTAATGGTTTTTTGACATGGCAAATCTGGACAAATGAAGTGCGGAAAAAACTGAACAATAAATAACAAGAGTTTGTAAATAACATATAGTGAATTTCTTGGTGTGCATGGTGGAATGTTAAATAAATAATGTGTGTATGTAAGATGATTGTTGTGATAAGAATATTGAAATATTTGCAAGTAAAATAAATATCAGGATTAATTTTGAAAACAGTAATTGACTAATGGTGATTGTTTCGATAACTATATAATTTATATTGTCAGTCATTAATTAAATTAAACCAATTTGATATGCGTAAATATTTTGATTGCTTATTTAAATGTTAATTAATTAAATTTTTTTATGAATTTAATTTATTTTACGAGACGGAAATTTGGTAATGAATGATAAATTATTTAATTTAAACTAATAAATTTTGTGAAATGTTTCAGAGATGGTGGGGATTATGTTTTGTGTGTATATCGTGTTAAATGGATTGTAAGTATGAAAATTTTATAATTATGTATAACAAAAAAGTTTACAGGTGTAATTGAGATTCTAATTCAGGAATAAGATGTTTATATGAAATAATTGTGTTTAATAAGTATGATAATTAAAAAAATTTTTAATAATAAAAAAAAAATGATATATATTCATTATTAATAATAAAATTTTAAAAATTTTTAAGAAAGTCAAATGATAAAAAGTTATGAAGGAGGGAAATGATTATCGATGGAGATACTATATTATATGTATATAAAATTTCAATTGTAATTAGTTATTAGGTTGCTATTGTGGGGGTGGCCTGTGCCCTCGTTAATAGCGAAATGGGTTGGGGGTAACAGAGAGTGTTACCCCCATCGGAGGCCAAAATGGCGAAAATGTGCGGCACACCTTTTTCGTGTAAAATAAAGTTTACACACTGCTAAACGACCGTGTCGCACATAGTAATAATGGAAGTAACAGGCAGTCAAATTGAAGTTTAGATTTCCCCGACTTTTCGGGCGATTACTGCCTACCAGCACTAATCGTGGATTTGGCTAGCGGCCAGCTATGGTCATATCAAGTCCCTTGACCATAGCTGACTTGAAATTGGTATATAATAGAAATTCAATGGGGGGAGACAATTAGGGGAAATCTCCGGAAACTATGAAACAGCGGCTGCCACTCTGCCCGCTTGGGGGTAGCAGAGAAAGGTGGTAGACCCGCATTAAGGGTGTGTAATTATAGACCCGAACATGTTGATGTTCAATACTTTTAAATGTAATAGCGGAAGCAAAGACACGGAGAGGTAAAACCTACTCCAAAATATACTGTCTTTGTCGAAGCGCCAGGGCGCCACAGTCCTCCATAATTTGAAATAGTGTGTGTGGCTGGGAGGTGGCTCGGATGAGCCACGAATTTAAATTTTACCACATAAAAAATTTTTTTTGTTTAATTCACATTTTGATCCAATCAAAAATGCTTATGCTCTGTTCAAATAATTAAATGCTCAGACTCTTAATATAAGGAGTTCATACTATAATTCTAAATGTATTCTTTTATTGTTGTACGTTAGATATAGGTGTTGATAAGAATATGTTTTCATTATGTGTGTCTATTTTTTTTCTAAGCCAATAATTAAATTGTCTGGTAGGCAGTCAGTATGAATTATCCGAATCAGAGAAATGGGAAACAAGGAGGTGAGAAATAATGATAAATAAATATATATATATATATATATTTCATGTAATTTGTTCAATTTTGAGATGTGTTTTCATTATGTTAGGATATCAGCTGATCAGCAACAACATGTCACTGGTATATTAGTCATAAATGTTTTAAGTAATTAATGTTTGATGTAATGTTTTAATGTATTACAGATAGTTTAAAGTAATGGGAAAAATAATTTGATAAAATGAGAAATAAAATAATTTGTGAAAGTTAACAAGAGATAGTTTTGGGTGATGAATATTTTATGGGACATGTAGACCTGTCCAAGTTAAAATCAAAGTTGAAGTTGAAACAGTAGAGATGAAGATGATGTAATGCTGTTTTGAAGTAATGTATGTTGTAGAATTTTAAGTAGTATTGATGTTGACACAGTAGTAATGGAGACTTTATGTAGATTTTGAGTGATATATTTTTGTTTATAATTAATGATGTTATTTTGTTGTAGTTGTAGTAAGGTAATGAGATTGAGATTTTTGGGGATGGCAATTTTGTATTAGAGGGTAGTGTAATGTAGGAGTCCGCAACAAGGGTTGGGACGGGATTAGGACCGATTTAGTGGGGACGGGGCCGCCTTAGGTAGAATCCAGGCCGCCAGATAAGGGAAATTGAGTTTTTTGGGGGCGGGGAAACACGTATCCTATGTACAAAAGGTTAGAGAGTATTTTTTTATGTATAGAGAGAAGGTGTCGAATTGTGTTAAATGATAAGTTCGGATTAGAGTGTTTTGGGATAGATATTTTGGTAGAGAGGGGTGTCATGGTAGTTGAAGTTGATGAATATTAGAGTCAGAGGGAGAAAGTTTATATATGTATACAGATCTAGTACAGTCAATGAGAATAAATGATTTAAATCACCCACAGTAAAGTAGAGTCAGTTGTTAAATAAAGAGAGATTTATAATAAAGAATATAAAATTTTTTATTTTTGAAACCAGTGACAGAATTTTGAGAGAATTGAAAATAATGTAAGATTAAGAAGTGTTTATTTTAAATAATTTAAATGTCAAGTTGATGATTATTTATATTAATATTTTGTTTATTTTAAATATTTTGTTTTATTATGTTTTGTATTTCAAGTTAGGATATTACAGATGTCAAATGTATTTTCAGATAGAAAGCATACATAACATATGTAGGTCAAGGGTTTTGAACTTGACCTAGTTTTGATCAGCTGATGAGGTCATATACATACTAAGCTTGTATAGTAGGAAGTCAATTTAATTTGTTTGTTTAATCAATTCAAAACAATTTTCAAATAATGTCTAAATATGAAGAAAACATTTGAATAAATTTAAATTTTTTTTTAATTTTAAAATTTTTGAAAATTGTAATTTTTTTGAAAAAAAAAACTGGATTTTTCGCCTGCCAGCGAATGAATATTTTAGGTAATGATTATTTTATTATGTGTGTGCTTAACATGTTTGTTTTTATTGATTGATTATATTGCATTGTATTGGTAGACTATAAGTGATTTACGTGTTAGGTTAAGGATATTTTCAATTAGAAGAAATGTCTAAATTAAATCATTTTAAAGAAAACAGAAAACCAGGAAGAGAATTTTTTGAGTATATCATTTTGGATTTTTTTTAAATGTTTCATAAATGTTAAAAGAATTTTTCAATTCTACTATGTGTTATGTCAACATGAATGTGAGTGTGTGAGAGCCCATATTTGCTAAAGGCAGCCCAGCTTGCATAAAAGAGGAAACATATCGGTGGAGGATCTGTCATATTTCAAGCCAGGGATTGAGGATTTTTGGGGGTAGCATGTTAGAAGGTGAGGTGGGCTGTGGTACGAGTCTGTTCGATTTCTCGGTGTTGGGATCTCTAACGGAGAAGTCCAGTGATCTCGTTCAGATGAGTCCATGGTCACTGAGCCAGGGGGGTAGTGTACCCATGTCGATTAAGAACAAGGGGGTTGTTGGCACCAGCTCCTCACCGGTCCTCTTCGGGGTTTATCGATGAGATTTCTTCTGTTGTGAACAGCAGAATTCTCATCGAGGGGGTATTGTAGCGTGTCAATTTTGGGTCCTTTTATTTTTTACAGGATGGGGTATTTACATTTTTATTTGTTTCATTTTGTGCGGGAGTTTTAGAAAACATGGTGAAATTTTATATTATGACAAAGATTCATTTCATTATAACAGACCACGTGTTGGCTGAACAGTTTGGGACAAAGGCGATACGCAATTTCCATTGTGTAACTAGGCAAAGGAATTTGCATCTCCACGAATTTCTAAGAACTCTGTATATGTGTGGCAATGCACGCACGCCACTACTCAAGTCCGCGCTCGGCAAGGACGCCGAGTTGGTTTAAAGCAAGGTGGCTTGAGCAAAGTTGATTCCGCAATGTGCGTTTGAGCGGCAGGAAGTCATGGCTAAGTCCTGCCCCTTTTATGACGTCGGCCGGTGCCTAGCTGAGATCGTGGGCTATATTGACTCCAGAACTACATGCATGGCATAGGACTAAGCTACAGTGACGGAAGATACGATCATGAGGCAGTGAAGTTTCCGCTCTGCCTGAGTGTTTTGGAGGGAGGCATGTTGGTAACGCTCTCCCCAGTCGACTAACAACCTACGCCGCGCGTGGCTGCTATCAGTTTTGTGCCCGGGCAAAATTTCATATTTTTTCATAAGTCGGCCGACAAAATAATTATGTGAGTCTCCAAAACATAGATTACAGTGCCTCTAGTGACGATGAATAACTATTGAACTTGATTGAATGCTACCAGCTTATAAAAATCCGGAGTATGAAAGACTGTGGTAAAAGCAACACGTGGTCGGGTAGTACGACGCCACATACGTAATGTTACATAATAAAGACTTGTCATATATTTTACATAAAAATGGGGGATTTTTGTATTAATACGGGGTGTTAAGAATGTGAGTAGTGAGTGAGCAGGCTGGGCTATTTTAAAGTACGTAAGTAGTAGGAAGTAAGCATAGTACGTAAGCTGTAGGAGTTACACAATTTTTAAAACATGTAAACCTATAAATGTAAAATTGGAAATTTTATAAATGGAAAACTTATAAATTCAATATTTCTGATTAATAATAATAAAAAAAAAATTCTCTTCCAAAAAATTGAGAGTTAGATTCTTTCAAAACCTTAGTTGGTTTTATGTGCTGTCAGAGTTCGTCGAACGAAATGGGTTAATCCACACTACGCGATCCGGCCAGATCAAAGACAAAAGGTAAGTGGGAGTTTTTAATTGAATAAATAATAAATTACCGAAAAGGTAAGAGTTACAAAATATCACCATCAACTATTTACTCTCTAATTACATTACCCTCTCTTTCTACATATATGTACTCCCACTACTGTGTCCCTACTACTACTCTGTTTCTGTATTACTTTTATTCCCAAAATCTTATTTTATCTAACACCCATAAGAATTAACTTTGACTGCCTCCAATGCCTTATTTAAATACTCATTATCACCCAAGCTCTATCTTTTTCCACCTTTTACCTCAGTATGATCATTGACAATTACCTTAGAAAATTCATCACTTATCTCTTAATAACAATGTAACTTAATATCCAAACATATTGTATGTTTAATCATATACTATTCATTAGAGAATCTAAATCTCATAAAATCATTTAACTTCATTATCAAATCTCTTTTATACAACATTAATTGATTAATCTCAAATCCTTTAATTCAATAAATTATTTAAAACACAAGTTATTTTAATTACCTTACTCCAAAACAATTACAATTCATTTATTAGACTCTCATTATTCATTTAGTCTGCTAAAATATTATTATCATTAAAATCAATTTCTACTACATGCACACATTGTTTACATAAAATACATTTCACAACACAAACACAATTAATTTCATTATAAATTTATTTACAATTTTTTGTCATTATTTTTCTGTTTACCACACCTCATTTCATAAGTTAGCAAGGTCATCACCTTAAACTAAAATAATTAAATGTTCATGAACAACACAATATCTACCCTCCATCATCGAATAATAACCTGATCTTACGGCTACACCATTCACTCACAATTACAGACACATTTTTATTATTATAATTATAACAATCATCATCATTGCCTTTTTCCATTGTCTCAATATTATTGAGAATACAAATATTATCGCATACCATTATTTCAAAATTCCTGTCGACATTGGGTATAATAATTTCTCCTTTAGTATTTTCTGTTACCACCAAGTACGTTAACAATTCGTCATTAACAACTGTTACCACATCCGTTTCAACATAAGGTAAGTATTCACTATAATTATCAACTCTCTTTCTATCGCTCACTCTCTTAATTCTGTATAACTCCTCCCAACCTCAAACAACTCTATCTTCCTATCACCATACCTCTCCCTCTCAAAATATCCCTCATCATAACACCAAGTCACACTCTCTCTCTCTCTCTCAATATATATGCAGGGGGCTCTAAATCATAAAAACACCTCCTGGTCCTTCCAGGAACATCACCACAATTCAAAGGACAATTATTTGTAGATCTTTCATCTACCAAATATACTCGTGAATATACTTCTACCAAATATACTTCACCACCAACAACACCACGGGAAAAAATTACCCCCTGCAACCCCTCTACCTCTATACTCTCTCTCCACTTTCTCTCTGACTCACCAACATACACTAACATTCCATTATTATATTCTATCTCCTCTAACACTTCGTCACCACTGTTTTTAATTATATCATTGTAATTCTCCACACCACTTACCTTACCGTCTTTATTTTCATTTAATAGATCGGTCTCTTTACTACCTTCTACCCCCATTTTAATCTCACAATTATCATCAACATTATTCATTTTAAAGTTACTAATAATGTCGTCTACTCTTGCATTTTGTTTATCAAACTTCTGACAGACTACTTCTATTATTTTTTCTTGCATATTCTCATAACGTGCATTCATTTCGTTTATTTGTTTATTAAAATTAAAATTTTGTTTCTTAATTTCATCTTTTACTTCGTCAAACTTCTCATCAAATTTATCAAACTTTTCATCAAATTTGTTTAACTTTACACTCTGTTCATTGAAACTAGTACACAACATTGTATTTTTCTCTAAAAGCAATTTGATCATTTTCATCGTACCTTGATCATCAGATTTTTTAATCGGGACTGGTGTTGAATGAATCACTTCATCCATAATTTTCGACTCAGTTCCGCTTAATTCAACATTCATTTGGCTTTCGTTTTCAATGTCAGTTAGGCTGACATTCTCGTTATCATCTGCCATCTCAAAAAAAATTATTAAATATATTTCTTTTCAAAATATTACCATATATCTAACATATACTTATTATCTAACAAGATATCTGTTTTACTATCACATATGGTTCCAAACTAACCTTACTATTTACGTATATTATTTACATACCCATTCTCAATAACCATCCTGTTTCTGTATGCAGGTATATTTTATATAAATTTTATTCATATAATGTCCCACCGTAAGGGCGCCATTTGTTAACAAACTTACCTTCTTGACTTTATTAAATTGTCACTGTTCGGGTCATCATTTGTTAACAAACATACTTTTAAAACTTACCTTTTATAATTTTCGTTAACATTTCACTTGTTTACTATGGCCTGTTCAGCCGCCATGTTGTGTTGTTGCCAACATAATATACTTTATTTACGGGTCCCAGGGTTCTTAGACAAGCGCAGAAAACACAATGTTTGTTGAGAAATAATATACTCAGATGGCATTAGTTAAACTTGTGTTTATTTAGCATTGGAAATTTTATATTTCAATAACACAAAAACAAAATGGAGTCTTTCTCCTTTTACAAAATACAAGATGGCTGCGATATATTTTTGCTATATCAGCCTTACGTATGATACATTTACACCATATACATATTGACTTCAAATACTCTGATTACATATTTAAGTGAATCTAGACCATTACTGCAGTTTTAATAATTCAAGTTTTTTTAAGTTATATGAATCACATAACGTGAACCAATGCTTTGTGATTTCTAGGTACCGGTACACACGCACACATGCTCTCACACATACTAATTAAAACGGTACATTTTCTATTACTTGAGCTCAAACATTAAAAGGTGTTGTTGGATTAAAATGTGGGAAATGTCTACTTTCCTGCTTTTGCTGGCTGAAGATCAAGTCAGGCGTCATTCATGTTCATGTTGTTATGCTGCCGAACTACTGGATTTTCTCGTAATGACTGCACTCACTGTCTCTACATTTTATACTTTTGATCTCAACTAGTTTAAATTCACTTTTTGTTACATTTTGTTGTTACTTTTAAAGACTTGGTGGCCAGCAATTTTGACAACGTGCAGTTCGCACGAAGAATACGAGTCGACTGAGAACGACAATATGGCGCTTATTTCCCAAGTGGAAAGGGTTGTCGCATCATCAATTCTATTGTTCTCGCTGATGACGTCTTTGTTTTTTAAGGTGCAGCAATTACGTCTAACATTCTTTAGATGACGTTTACATAGGATCGGTCGTTTGTTTTGGCAGAAAAGCTGTAGTTTTGCACGTACGCCACTGACCTTGACGCAGACCCTTCACTGATTGCTGCGTCGTTCCACTCGTTAGAAAATTTACACTCATGGATTATGAAACTTTAATTTACAATAAAATTTATATCTGTTATTGACCCAAAATCCCTATACGGACCTATTTGTACTGTTACACTATATTTATATGAACTGTTTTCTTAATTTTTACATGTAGAATGAGCTCCTAAAGTCTCTGCATATCTTCATGAATCACCCTGTATAACTGAGGTATGCTTGCCTGACAGGAACGATATATTTTCACTCATACATGATTGAAATAAAATTAAAAAATTATAATTTTATTGCCTGGCAACAAAATTATTTTATTTTTAACAATTACCATTGTTTGAAAAAGCTTAAATGAATTTTCACGTACTTTTGTTAAAACGTAAAACGTTGCAAGTAACTACCCCTTCCCCATAACCACTCTTCACCAAAATCAATAGCCCTTGAGTCCTTTACAACTCAGCCAGGTATGCAAAAATTATTTGATTCTGTTTGAATCTGCGGCAGTTATCGTTTGCATAGAAAAAATTCTACACACAGACACTTTTCGAAAAATTACTTTGTTTCATGTTTTAAGGGTAGTACAATCAGAATCAGCCCTTATCTCGAAGACGATTTTTTTCGTCATCACCATACTTCCATTTCCTTATGGTACATGGAAGTAAAATATATTCTTGTTAAAAGTTTTTTATTATTAATTACTATGTTATTACTATATGTTTCCTCAACTACAATATATATTTTTTTTTTTCAGAAAAACTGAAATACCTTATATATCTGTGAATCCGGTTCATTATATTTACATGCATTGTCGAACATAAGTACAAAATCTGCAACTAGATCATCAAGAGATTCGTACATTCCGAGTTTCAGTTTCTGAGCAATCTGCTCCATATGGATTGGTTTCTTTATGACTTCATAATAGTCCGGATATTCCTGCAAAAAGTAAAAGTTGTTACATCCAGTTGTACAATACAAATATTATTAAACTATCCACTTTTATATTATTTTCAATTAATTTATTCAACTAAACAAAATATATTTGCAGCTAATAAGCTGACTATTTTATCATTATTTCTTTTATAATAAAATAATTATTAACTGACAATAGATAAATTCTAACAAAAGTTACACCAAAATTTATATATTTGTATTTTAAACAGTGTTTTATAGATTTGTTTTAGCATTACATCATGTTAGAACAAAAAAGCTCTTGTTTTTGGTCTTTCTTGGAGAAATTTCAAATTTAAAAATTATATTTTACTCACACTTATTCAAATTATAGGGTGTCTATTAAACTTCTTTTAGAAATTGGGGTTATAATAAATTTACATTATACATTTTTATACATTCTACATGCAACTTTGTATTGATGCAGTACTACTGTATGTTACATGTTAAATGTACACTTGTATAAAATAATTTACTACTACTATCAGACAATGAATGATTCCCTTCAAAATGCTATGAAATTGTTTTATTTTAAAAATAAGATAGAAATAGGTTTAATTAAATTTTGTCTTGTTCTTTTACAAGCAGTTCTACAGTCCTTTTCTAACAGTCTTAACTTTTGTTTTCACTACTCTAGTCTCTTGTTACCATTTGGCAATTTCCTACTCCAAGCATTTTCTAGCAATTTTTTTATATTTTATCCACCCATCTTGTATGTGACGTGCATGTCCTTAACTCAGTGATTACCAAGAAGTTTCATGATCTTTTAGGAATTTGGATGGTTACTATGTCTTAAAGTGCTGGTGGTTTTAATTATTATTAGTGGCTCAATTCTTATTAGTATTATTTTTACAAACTAACTGATACTATACAAGTGTTTTTTTTTTGTTATCTGAAAGTTAATTAATTATTTCAATATAATTCGTGTTCCGACAAGAACCATTATGTTTTGTACTGATAAATCTAGGAAGTTTCAGCAAGCTGTTATAACTTTCTATTTCCATGGTAAAACTGATTTTTCATTTATGCTGTTCACATAGTTGAGTAGCATGTCCATTTGTCTGTACCATCAAATAGGTTTTTCAAATACAAACTATACAGGAAGCCAACCCATCACAGACATAACTATACATGCAAATTTGCACCATCAATTTTCACAAAAATATTTAAAATATTGCATCACTTAATGCTTTGGTACATAAAACTATTGAATGTACCACTGAACCACAAAGATTTTCAAAGCAAAATAAATACAATCAAGTTTGTTGCTGTCAAAAAAGAGTACAAAAGAGGAATGCTTGATAAATTAGTACATAAACATAATAACAGACAAAATAAAAAAGTTTTAACCAGACAGAATAAATACAATTTCATTTCTGCTATATACACTAACTTGCTCCCTAATACTGTATTACATGAGTTTAACACTTTAACGACCATGGTAAAATTCATTTTTCTTCCCAGGGGACCAAGTCTGTTTTTCAACTGCATCAGCCTTGTAATCAAGTAAAAAATAGTAATCAGTCACTCATTTTCCTTTCAAGACTAATAATACAAGAAAACATGAAATGGCTGTATACACCCACTGTGGTTTGTAGCGGGTTGATATAACTTTTGCTATATATGGACCGTGGCGGGTGTATACAACCACTTCGTTTGTGTTGATGTCTAATGGCTCCCAGCGTATGTAAGCGCTTGCTGAGTCGTGAAAAACCTATTGAAGGAACATGCAATGAATAATATTTGATTACTCAGATTTCTGTATATGTCTGTGTGTGTGTGTTCGATATTTGCCTCACGATTAGCCTTTTGAAAAATGATAAGTGACAAATGCTGCCCGATATCATTATGCAATATCAGTAACATGCAAGTCTATTGACAACAAACTGATTCACATTGTGGTAAAAAAAAAGCAGTCATTTCCTCTTTCTCACATTCATGTTTTCTTCCAGTACATGCATATAATTACCAACATGTTTCCTTTTTGATGTTGCAGCGATCACTTCACTGTGCAAAGAGAAAAAATCTACTTAATCGTGGAATGTGTATCACTGCAGTGATTAAATCACAGTTCAAAATAATCAAACATTTTTCTTCATTATAGTTTGTTGTTTGCCTAGTTTCATTTTTATAAAACAAAACTCAAAGGTTGACATATCTGGCATTCAGAAAAGGAAATTGCCTTTAATTGCAGGAGAACCTTACTTATGACTTTTTAAAACTTATAAAGATATGACTTGAAGATGCACTTAAACATCACTGTACTTAAAAGATATAAAGACACGACCATTGTACTTAAAGACATTTATAATGAGAGACAAATAGGTAAAATAATATTCAGAAATGAAAAACAACCTGTTAGCAGCAAACATCTAGAATACAAATTTTATAAAGATCAAAAATGTTGAGCCCAAATACATATTTTTGTGTTCACAGTGATTATAGTGCTCGTGTCGTACAGAAAAATCAACCAAAAAGCGGTCATCTAGGCTACAGAGACAATTTTTCTGTACAACATTTGAGAGGTTGTATATGCCTGTTGCGGTCCCTATAGAGAGATGAGAAGCGGGAGTATACGTTAAGGGGTCGTTAAGGTATTAAAAAACAAACATTGTAACGGTACAGAATTGTGTGATAAAAAGATAATAATTTACATCAGTTTTAATTCCAAATTAGTCTGTGGGGTACCCCATTGTAACCAGCCACACATACAATGTTATTGCAGACTGTTTATGTATGATGTCTGGAAAAGACAATCATTATATCATTTAAGATTATTAATAAATTAAAAAGTATATTGAAACCCAAAACAAAGAGGCAATGGAAAATTGCTCAGGTGACTACAGGTTGCAATGTAATGATTGTGATAAGTTCTCCACTGGACAAACTGGTACAAAAGCCACAGACAGATTTAAGGACATCTACATAAATATCGGTATGGAGAACCATACATAACTCTATGTTCTAAGATTTATATTTAAAATCATTTTCGAAATGAAATATTACCATAGAAACTACTTCTTTATACTTACTGCTTCAGCCTTAACCACAGTACTGTGGTCACTAACGTATACCACCTCACGTTATCGCACTCGATTTTCACTGATGATGGAAGTCCATCAAATTGCCGAAACATCTGGTTTTGTAGAAAACATTGGACTACGGCCAAACATCCCGGGAAGGAATTTTAACAAAAACTACTTCTTTGTTGCCGATAACGTTGTACACATATATATAAAAAATATGCATAAAATTAATGGCTTGTATAAGTTAATGATTGATCTCCATTAAGTAGTGCTCAAGTGTCCAAAGTTTTAATATTATGATGTCCATAATTAAAACATCAGACCAGGTTTAGTGTGAATGAGGGTACACCGTGGACTAAAATTTTCAACATTTCCTATTGAGCGTTGCTTAGAGTAAAGCTGCGAATCTACAGTGTATGTTTCACAGAACAAACACGCGAAAAAGAAGGAGCACTCCGAAGTCACTCATGGACCCTCAGCATCTTGCAGAGGGTTCATTCCCTAAAGACGAAAGTCTATCTATGAATCGTTCCTCTGTAAACACGTGCAGTTACACTGCCCAGCGATCCACAGGAAGCAAATTGATGTCCATTTTTTCAGCTTGCACGCGTTATGTTGGTGTGGGTTTCGGCACTTTCCATTTAAAAAGCGTGCAAATGTAAGAAAATAAACATGAGTGAGGCCAGAAATAACGCGAATTGTGTGTGTGTGTGTGTATTCCCTGCCTTTTTATTGCAGTAATCATAATAATAAAATGGAAAAGTAAACATTACATAATTGAGAAATGCTTGCCTGCCAGGAACGATATATTTTCTCTCATACATGATTTACATTAAAATAAAAAATTATAATTTTAAAGCCTGGCAACAAAATTATTTTATTTTTAACAATTACCATAGTTTGAAAAAGTTTAAATGAATTTTCAAGTACTTTACTTGTAGCGGGTCGATTTTTGGGTGTTTTATTTTAACCGTTTGGGGCATATATTTATATTTTTATTTATTTCGTTTTTGGGCGGATTATTATTGTGCAACGTATTTGTCCGTATAACAGACCAGTGTTGAGAAACAGTTGGAAACAAAGCGAAACGCAATCAGTGGTGTAACACGGCTGAAGAATTCACCTCCACCAAAATTCTAAGAACTTTGTACCTGTGTGTGGCAGCGCACATACGCAACTGCTCAATCACGCTCCAAGTGACGCTCTGGCAAAAAACTAAGATGGCCAGAGAGGGAAATTTTCATCATTCATTTGGTTTCACTACGGAAATGCTGTGTTAAGTCCCACCCACTTTTATGACATTAGCCAGTGCCTATTTGAAATCGTCTGCTATCGTCACTCCAACAACTACGTGACTAGTATGAGTCGAAACTGGGACGACTAACTGGAAGGCATTGATGTCCGTCGTCTTGACTAAAATGCTCCCGGAGTGGGGAACTGAGAGACGCCGGCAGTTCGTTGTCGACTCCCGCCTGCGCAGGCCGCCCGTCAACCGGGCTCAGAAACAAATTTTTTTTTAATTAATGTAACAACTAACAATAACAAAGTATGTGACCGCGGTCAAGTAAAAGTGCAGAACATAGTTATATATATATATATTTTTCGGACACTAAACAGAAATACAAAGGAATGAGGAGTGCACGCGAGGACCACGTTGCCGACGGGGAGGGATATTATTAAAAATGTTAAGGGTTCTATAATTTTTTGTGTGTTTGTGTGTGTGCAAAATTGCAGGCTGGGCAGTCTTGTGTGTGTGTATAGTGATCACTAAGGTAAGCTCTTAGAATAAGTAGCATGTAGCAGAGGCTAACCGAACAAAGAAAACTGTAACTTAATTTGTAAAACAATGATCAAAAGTTTTTGAACAAAATTTAAATATGATTCTGATTAATTAAAAAATCTAATTTCTCTTCTACCAAATTGCGAGTTAGTTTCTTTCACAACCTTAGTTCGTTTTATGTACTGTCATAGTTCGTCAAACGAAATGGGTGTACCGCCACTACTCGATCCGGCCAGATCCAAGTTGAAAGGTAAGTGGGAGTTATAATCTGAATAAAATAGAGTAATAACCAAAAAAATAAGAAAGTTACAATTGGTGCCGTGACTGCAGGATGTAATACAACAAAAAAGTTGTATTACACCGGCCTACATTTTGACAGTGCATTGAATGAAGTACGGTTATGAAAGCGAAATTTTAGTTACGTGAAATGTACGTAATTATGGTAAGGTTTATTTTATATGTGCTGTAGTATAACGTTTTGGAAGGGAAGAGTAATCAATTGTAGTTAACACTTAAGTAAAACTAAGCTATAAACTAGAAAAAAATGTCTGAGAATACTAAACAAAGCAATATAACTAACGTAGAAATGAGTGAAAGTGGCCTTGAGTCGCAATCACTGGATGAAAGTGGCATGTTGAGGGGGGAGACGGGTGCCGTTACAGAAACAGCTGGCGGCAGCAATGTAATAGTTCATTCCACTCCGATTGCGTCTCAACCACAAACAAATGAAACAGACATTGATTCGGGGATTCAATTGACCCCCGTTTCAATTAATAAAAGTAAACAATCAGAGGAAACAAATATGATGAGTGTTATGCTCAGTCAATTCGAGAGAATGAATAGTAATTTCAATGCAATGAATAGTCGTTTTGACATAAATGAGAAGGAATTAAATAGACGTTTTAATGATAATGATATAATTTTGAACAATATGAATAGTAATTTTGAGACTAAATTCAATATAATGAATAGTCGTTTTGACATAAATGAGAAGGAATTAAATAAACGTTTTGATGATAATGATAAAATTTTAAATATAATGAAAAGTGATTTCAACAATAAATTAGATGAACAGAGAAGAAAATTTGAAGAACAGAATATTCAGTTTCAGCAAAATATAAATATAAAATTTGACGAGTTGATAAATAACATACAAGACAAGAGTGTATGTCTTGGAAATGCCAATGAAATGACAAAAATTAGTTCGAATAAAGTAGAACAGAGTAAGAATAATACTAACGAAAGCTGTAATGACAGTGTTGTGTTAGGCAATGAGTTAATAAATAAAAATGATGTTAATAATAACGAGAATAATAATGTGTTTGAGAAATTGGTATCAGAAAGTGATACGGTAAAAATAAAGAATGAGAGTATTGATGAGTTGGTGGAAGGTAGTGATTATGAGATGTTAATGTGTGTCAGTGAGTTAGAGAGAGAGAGAAAAAATAATGTTGTAGTAGAGTGGGGACAGAGGGCAAATTTTCCCTTTATTATTTATGATGTTTATGATGATTTATTGAGTCCACAAGTGTTGTGGTTGAAGGGCAAGAGTCCCGTATTGGTAGATGAATTGAGGTGTTTATTTTTGTGGAGTAATTGTGTACCCTCTGTCCGGAATAATTGTGAGAGTGTGATGTGGTGTTATGAAGAGAGAGAGGTAAATAGAGAATGGTATGTAACAGAATTGTATAATTTGAATAGAAAGTATGATGAATGGAAAGAAGGCTTAGAAATATATTTGAATAATAATGATTACAATGATTTGAAAAAAATAATTAGACCGATAGTGAATGAATGTAATGACGGAGACTTAACAAAAATACCTAACGTAGACTGGTTTAATGAGTATTCTGGTAAAATGAGTGAATTTGGTTGTTCTGGTTATGACACACAAAGTAACCATTTGTTTGTAAATAAAAAGCAACAGTGTTATATAAAACCAAGGTTGATTTGGGACGATGGAGGGTAGACTGTAAGACAATAAAAGACAATTAAACATTTTGTTTTATGGTTGTTTGACAGGGCAGATTTGGACATGAAGTGAGATACACTTGAACAGTTTTGACGTATATTTTGTAAATAATAGTGAATTCATTTGTGTGTATTGTGAAGTGTAATGTGTATATGTTTTAGAAAATGTATTAATAATAATAATATTATTAATATTTTTGCACTCTAATTAAATAACAAAATAATTACGAAGACAATAGTTAATGATTTGTAGAATGTTGATAATAATGAGATATGTTATTTTAATAATCAAATGAATTAAATAAGTGGAGATGTGTAGGTAGTGTGATTGAATATTATGTGTTTGAATTTTATAAGGTAATTAAATTGTTTGGTGAGATTTTGATTTAATAATAATTAATAAGCAAATAAATGGTAAATGGTTTATTCTGTGGAACATAATGATTAAAAATATGTTAATAATAAATTTAGAATTTTTGAAAATCTGATTACAACACAGGATAAATTCATCATGATGATAAATAAACAGAGTTAATGAAAAATTTTAAATCATAATGTTTATAAATATTTATATAAATTATTTAAAAGAGAATTGTTTGTTGATGTATACTAATAACCCAGGTTTATTGCTATTTGTGCAATCATTTTATTGTGGTGTGTTAGATATAGTTGTTGATAAAATGTATTTTCATTATGTGTGTAATTTTTTTTCTAAGCCAATCATTAGACGCCTGGCAGGCAATCAACATAATAGAAGTAAGTGTTGATAATGTATTACATGTAACTGTTCAATTTTGAAAGGTATCCATGGTGTTTTAATTATGTTAGGATATCAGCTGATCAACAATACCATGTCACTGGTATATTGGTTTGTGAATGTTACAAGTAATTAATGTTTAGTGTACTACAGATATTTTGAAGTAAAGATAAAAGGAATATGAGAAATAAAATAACAATAATTCATGCAAATTAATAAAAGATAATTCATGGGTGATAAATGTTTTATGGGACAAGTAGACCTGTCCCAATTGAATTCCAAGTGAAGTTGAAATAATGAATATGATGTAATGTTGTTTTTGAGTTAATGTATGTTATAGAAGTTGGTGAAGTATTAATGTTGACACAGTGGTAATGGAGACTTTATGTAGATTTTGAATGATATATTGTTGTGTTTATAGTTAATGAGGTTATTTTGTGTATTTGTAGTAATGTAATGAGATTGAGATTTTTGGGGATGGCAATTTTGTATTAGGGGGTAGTGTATTTGGGGAGTCCGCAACAAGGGTTGGGACGGGATTAGAATAGATTTAGTGGGGCTGGGGTCGCCGTAGGTAAAATCCGGGGGCCAAATAAGGGAAATGAGTTTTTGGGAAGGAAACACGTATCCTATGTACAAAGGGTTAGAGAGTATTTTTTCATATATGTAGAGAAGGCGGCGTTTTGAGTTAAATGGTAAGTTGTGGATTAGAGTGTCCTGATTAGTAGATATTTTGGTAGAGATGGGTGTCAGGGGAGTTGAAGTTGATGAATATTGGAGTCAAAGGGGTAAAGATTATATATGTAGACAGAATAAATGAGAATAAATAATTTACATCACCCCCAGTAAGGTAGAATTAACTGTTAACTAAGGAGAGGAATTTATAATAAAGAATATACAATTGTTTATTTTTTTGTTTCAACCAGTGACAGAATTTTGATTAAATTTGAAAATAATGTAAAGTCAAGAATTGTTTAATTTAAATGATTTAAATGCCAATTTGATTATTATTTATATTAATATTTTGTTTATTATAAATATTCTATGTTATTATGTTTTGTATTTCAAGGTAGGATATTGAAAATGTTCAAGGTGTTTTCAGAAATCATACATAACATATGTAGGTCAAGGGTTTTGGGACTTGACCTAGTTATGATCAGCTGATGAGTTCATACACCTACTAAGCTTGTAGAGTAGGAATTCAATTTTAATTTGTTTGTTTGATTAATTCAAACTAATCTTTGAATAATTTTAATAAATGTTATTTAATAAATAAAGTTAATAAATATTTAATGAATAATTTTTTTTGAATTTTAAAATTTTGAAAATTTTAAATTTTTTTTGAAAAAAAAAAAAAAAAAAAAAAAAAACTTGATTTGTCGCCTGCCAGCGAGTGAATATGTGGAGTAATGATTATTTTATTGTGTATGTATTAATGATGTTCCTTTTGTTGTATTGCTTTATATTGGTAGACTATAAGTGATTCTCCATGTTAGAATAGAAATGTTTATATTAGTAGAAATGTCGAGGTTAAGTCAGTGAAACAAAAATTAGAAAAAAGAGGAAGAGAATTTTTTGATAAACGATTATTTTTTGATTTTTGGATTTTTTGAATTTATAATAAATTTTAAAAGGAAGTTTTTATTTTAATGTGTTATGATAATATGTAATGTTAATGTGTGTGAGCCCAGTATCTGCTAAAGGCAGCCCAGCTTGCAAAAAGGGGAAACATATCGGCGGAGGAGCTGGAGTAATTTTAGCCAGGGATTGAGGATTTTGGGGGTAGCATGTTAGAAGGCGAGGTGTGCCGTGGTGCGAGTCTGATCAATTTCTCGGTGTTGGGATCTCTTACGGAGAAGTCCAGTGATCTCGTTCAGATGAGTCCATAGTCGCTGAGCCAGGGGGGTCGTGTACCCATGCAGATTATGAACCAGGGGGTTGTTGGCACCAGTTCCTCACCGGTCCTCTTCGGGGTTTATCGATGAGATTTCTTCTGTCGTGGACAGCAGAATTCTCATCGAGGGGGTATTGTAGCGGGTCGATTTTTGGGTGTTTTATTTTAACCGTTTGGGGCATATATTTATATTTTTATTTATTTCGTTTTTGGGCGGATTATTATTGTGCAACGTATTTGTCCGTATAACAGACCAGTGTTGAGAAACAGTTGGAAACAAAGCGAAACGC
This sequence comes from Magicicada septendecula, assembly GCA_034769895.1. Classification (NCBI taxonomy): domain Eukaryota; kingdom Metazoa; phylum Arthropoda; class Insecta; order Hemiptera; family Cicadidae; genus Magicicada; species Magicicada septendecula. Next base: position 267,046,100 of record CM068375.1, read on the forward strand.
AATCAGTGGTGTAACACGGCTGAAGAATTCACCTCCACCAAAATTCTAAGAACTTTGTACCTGTGTGTGGCAGCGCACATACGCAACTGCTCAATCACGCTCCAAGTGACGCTCTGGCAAAAAACTAAGATGGCCAGAGAGGGAAATTTTCATCATTCATTTGGTTTCACTACGGAAATGCTGTGTTAAGTCCCACCCACTTTTATGACATTAGCCAGTGCCTATTTGAAATCGTCTGCTATCGTCACTCCAACAACTACGTGACTAGTATGAGTCGAAACTGGGACGACTAACTGGAAGGCATTGATGTCCGTCGTCTTGACTAAAATGCTCCCGGAGTGGGGAACTGAGAGACGCCGGCAGTTCGTTGTCGACTCCCGCCTGCGCAGGCCGCCCGTCAACCGGGCTCAGAAACAAATTTTTTTTTAATTAATGTAACAACTAACAATAACAAAGTATGTGACCGCGGTCAAGTAAAAGTGCAGAACATAGTTATATATATATATATATTTTTCGGACACTAAACAGAAATACAAAGGAATGAGGAGTGCACGCGAGGACCACGTTGCCGACGGGGAGGGATATTATTAAAAATGTTAAGGGTTCTATAATTTTTTGTGTGTTTGTGTGTGTGCAAAATTGCAGGCTGGGCAGTCTTGTGTGTGTGTATAGTGATCACTAAGGTAAGCTCTTAGAATAAGTAGCATGTAGCAGAGGCTAACCGAACAAAGAAAACTGTAACTTAATTTGTAAAACAATGATCAAAAGTTTTTGAACAAAATTTAAATATGATTCTGATTAATTAAAAAATCTAATTTCTCTTCTACCAAATTGCGAGTTAGTTTCTTTCACAACCTTAGTTCGTTTTATGTACTGTCATAGTTCGTCAAACGAAATGGGTGTACCGCCACTACTCGATCCGGCCAGATCCAAGTTGAAAGGTAAGTGGGAGTTATAATCTGAATAAAATAGAGTAATAACCAAAAAAATAAGAAAGTTACATACTGTTGTTAAAACGTAAAAGGTTGCAGGTAAACTACCCCTTCCCCTTAACCAATCTTCACCAAAATCAAAAGGCCTTAAGATCACTACAATTCAGGGATGTATGCAAAAAATTATTTGATTCTGTTTGAATATGCGGCAGTTACCGTTCGTCATAGAAAAAATTACCCTTGTTAAAACATAAAATGTTGCAGGTAAACTACCCCTTTCCCTTAACCGATCTTCACCAAAAACAACAGGTCTTGAGAACTCTACAATTCAGGGCTGTATCCAAAACATTATTTGATTCTGTTTGCATTTGCGGCTGTTATCGTTTGCCAAAAAAAAAGTTACCCTTGATAAAAAACGCTGCAGGTAAACTACCCCTTTCCCTTAACCGATCTTCCCCGATAACAATAGGTCTTGAGCACTCTACAAATCAGGGCTGTATGCAAAAAAGTATTTGATTCTGTTTGAACCTGCGGCTGTTATCGTTACCCTTGTTAAAACATAAAACGTAGCAGGTAAACTACCCCTTTCCTATAACCGATCTTCACCAAAAACAATAGGTCTTGAGTACTCTACAAATCAGGGCTGTATGCAAAAACTTTTTGATTCTGTTTGAATTTTCGGCTGTTATCGTTTGCCATAGAAAATACCCTTTTTAAAACATAAAACGTTGCAGGTAAACTACCCCTTTCCCTTAACCGATCTTCACCAAAAACAACAGGTCTTGAGAACTCTACAATTCAGGGCTGAATGCAAAAGAGTAGTAGACTCTGTTTAAATTTGCGGCTGTTATCGTTTGACATAGAAAAAATTACCCTTAATTGAAAAAAAAACGTTGCAGGTAAACTACTCCTTTCCCTTAACCAATCTTCACCAAAAACAATAGGTCTTGAGTACTCTACAAATCAGGGCTGCATGCAAAAAATTATTTGATTCTGTTTGAATTTGCGGCTGTTATTGTTTGCCATAGAAAAAAAATCTACAGACACACACACAGACACTTTTCAAAAAATCACTTTTTTTCATGTTTTGAGTGTAGTACAATCAGAATCTGCAATAATCTCGAACACGAGTTTTTTTGCCATCACCATACTTCAATTTCCTTAAGGAACATGGAAGTAAAAATAGTATTAGTTCAATCAAGTTCAATTTGCATTGAACTTGACAAATGAAAATCATAAATACAGTGGGATCGCAGAGAATATGAATCCTGTGCACTTCTGTGGCAAAGGTCGGTACACAGATGCCTTAGACGAGTTTGATGCAGTAACCTCACAATACTACTTGCATATTATTGGCTGTGATCGAAAAAACTTTTCATTTGATAACAACTTTTGTATCAGTTTAGATTTCAGACTCTATGCAATGCAGAGATTATCTTTCTTTTACTTCCATATTCCTTAAGGAAATGGAAGTATGGTGATGGCAAAAAAAATCGTGTTCGAGATTATTGCAGATTCTGATTGTACTACACTCAAAACATGAAAAAATTCGTTTTTTGAAAAGTGTCTGTGTGTCTATCTGTCTTAGATTTGTTTTCTATGGCAAACGATAACAGCCGCAAATTCAAACAGAATCAAATAATTTTTTGCATACAGCCTTGATTTGTAGAGTACTCACGACCTATTGTTTTTGGTGAAGATCGGTTGAGGGAAAGGGGTAGTTTACCTGCAACGGTTTTTTTTATCAAGGGAAATTTTTTTTTTTGGCAAACGATAACAGCCGCAAATTCAAACAGAATCAAATAATGTTTCGCATACAGCCCTAAATTGTAGAGTTCTCAAGATCTATTGTTTTTGGTGAAGATCGGTTAAGGGAAAGGGGTAGTTTACCTGCAACGTTTTATGTTTTAACAAGGGTATTTTCTATGGCAAACGATAACAGCCGCAAATTCAAACAGAATCAAAAGATTATTTGCATACAGCCCTAAATTGTAGAGTTCTCAAGACCTATTGTTTTTGGTGAAGATCGGTTAAGGGAAAGGGGTAGTTTACCTGCAACGTTTTTTTAACAAGGGTATTTTCTATGGCAAACGATAACAGCCGCAAATTCAAACAGAATCAAATATTTTTTTGCATACAGCCCTAATTTGTAGAGTACTCAAGACCTATTGTTTTTGGTGAAGATCGGTTAAGGGGAAGGGGTAGTTTACCTGCAACATTTTTTTATCAAGCGTATTTTCTATGGTAAACGATAACAGCCGCAAATTCAAACAGAATCAAATAATTTTTTGCATACGTCCCTGAATTGTAGAGATCTCAAGGATTTTCGATTTTGGTGAAGATTTGTTAAGGGGAAGGGGTAGTTTACCTGCAACCTTTTACGTTTTAACAACAGTAAAGTACTTGAAATGCATTTAAACTTTTTCAAACAATGGTAATTGTTAAAAATAAAATAATTTTGTTGCCAGGCAATAAAATTATAATTTTTTCATTTTAATGTAAATTATGTATGAGTTAATATACGAGGTGTGTTCATAAAAAGACCAAACTTTTTGAGTAACACATCAATCCGCACAAACAACGCGCCGCGACTTTGCGCGCACCTAGCGATAGTTTTTGACAACAAACTACCACTTATTGTGTTCCGCTATTAGCAGTAGTCTTTGAGGTATATCACATTGAGTGGGGACGTGCACACGCTGGCCGGCGGATTAGTGACAAAGCGATTAAGAAAGACCGTGAGAACAATGTGTGCGTATGAAATTTTGCAGCAAAAGTAGGTTAAAACTTTTCAGAGACATTCTGGTTTTCAATTAAGCATACGCGGAAGCCTGCGTGAGGCGAACGATTAGTTTAAGAATTTTTAAAGAGGGAAAAACAATGGTCAGTGCAGATCAAAGCGATATCGAAGATCATGGGAAGAGAGCTCGTGATGTGGTAATTGTAAATCATCGTTTAAATGCCGATACTTTCTGACAGAATCCATTTAAGATCGTAAAATTAAATTTTGATAGAAAAATTTAAATGTATCGTATCACTGAAAAATTCTTACTGTGTTTGTTGACGATGATCAGAAAGAGACCCGTTTTGAAATCGGTCAACAACTGCGTACCAATGCAAATGGTAATGAAAACTTTGGAAGACAATGGAAATAGCTCTGTAAAGATTTTACGAAGTCAGCAGCAAAATTTTATACACACACGTTGTGTTAAGATCTTCATTCTCACTTCGTTATAAATCCGCCGGAGACGATGTGTGCCCGTGCCCACTACAGCGCGTGTAGCTCGAAGACAGAAGATCGTGACGGAACAGAGAAAACGGCATTCAGGCGTCAAAACCTGTCGCTAGCAGCACTTAATTCTGCAGCTCGCTCTATGCGCTAGTTGACGTGCTGCACAAATAGTTCGGTCTTTTTTTGAACACACCTCGTACATGTATAAAATATCGTTCGTGGCAGGTAAGCATGTCTCAGTTATATAATGTTTACGTTTCCATTTTATTATTATGACTACAGCAATAAAAAGGCAGGGAACACACACACACACACACACACACACACACACACACACACACACACACACACACACACACACACACACACACACACACACACACACACAATTCGCGTTATTTCTGCCCTCACTCATGTTTATTTTCTTACATTTGCACACTTTTTAAATGGAAAGTGCCGAAACCCACACCAACATAACGCGTGCAAGCTGAAAAAATGGACATTAATTTGCTTCCTGTGGATCGCTGGGCAGTGTAACTGCACGTGTTTACAGAGGAACGATTCATAGATAGACTTTCGTCTTTAGGGAATGAACCCTCTGCAAGATGCTGAGGGTCCATGAGTGACTTCGGAGTGCTCCTTCTTTTTCGCGTGTTTGTTCTGTGAAACATACACTGTAGATTCGCAGCTTTACTCTAAGCAACGCTCAATAGGAAATGTTGAAAATTTTAGTCCACGGTGTACCCTCATTCACACTAAACCTGGTCTGATGTTTTAATTATGGACATCATAATATTAAAACTTTGGACACTTGAGCACTACTTAATGGAGATCAATCATTAACTTATACAAGCCATTAATTTTATGCATATTTTTTATATATATGTGTACAACGTTATCGGCAACAAAGAAGTAGTTTTTGTTAAAATTCCTTCCCGGGATATTTGGCCGTAGTCCAATGTTTTCTACAAAACCAGACGTTTCAGCAATGCCATCGACTTCCATCATCAGTGAAAATCGAGTGCGATAACGTGAGGTGGTATATGTTAGTGACCACAGTACTGTGGTTAAGGCTGAAGCAGTAAGTATAAAGAAGTAGTTTCTATGGTAATATTTCATTTCAAAAATGATTTTAAATTTAAATCTTAGAATATGGAAGTCATGTATGGTTCTCCATACCGATATTTTTACAATCTTGTCATGTATTTCTTATATATATAATATTCCACTTGATTGCACAAATACACTTATAATACAAAGTCTCACAAAAGACAAGCGATTATAGCATTTAACACACACAAAAACATCAAAAAGAACTCGATCACTTTACTTAAAAAATAGACTTACTATTTTTGATGGTAATTTTGTGAAGATAAGTGACAGCTGCCTAGCCTTTGGATCCTTGTAATCACGGATAGTGTTGAATAAAGTTCGCATTTTGGCTAATTCTTTTGGTGGTGGTGGATTACTGGATGTGGGTGTATTTAATGGAGTAGAACTAATTCTCTTTGGCTTTGGAGTTCCTCTGTAATTCAAAATCTCGATAAGAAAAATCATCGACAAAATTTACAAAAACCATAAATTCTATATAACATGAATACTAGATGCCTTAAACAAAATAACACATATTACAAATTTATAACAATATGTATGTATACTCAGACCCTTCACGTACTGAAACTATATAATATGGTTTTATTTAACCCTAGTTCTATTCACAACTTACCGTCCTATGTATATCACACAATTTCTTTGCACTTCCTGCTACAATTCATAAAATTTTATATCATACGTTCGAAGATTCCAATGTAGCCTAAGCTATATTTTACAACAATCTGAAGCAAATCAAGTTACCATTGCCAATAATAAAACAAAGTAACATGTTCTAAAACATTCTCTTCAAATGAAAACATATTTTGGGAAGACAGTGTCTTCCTGTAACCACTCTTCATTTGATGTTATGCTTGTCTGTACTGCACTGGAGTTTGCTTTAACAGTCGTTTAATAGGATGTTCTTTAGTAGTCCCTTAGTACTGTAGTTTGATATATCTTTTATTTATCCTGCACACTACAAATAGTCATTATTTTTCTAAGTTAAAAGCTTTTTGTAATCCACAAACATTATAATTATGTGTTAATTGTGCCAGTGGTAGTTGCAATTATCAATCACATCTTAAGAGTTTGAAGGGAGTTGCACTGTAGCTTTTCTAAAACCTGCCCACTCAGATGGCAGGTGTAACTTATCAAGAAGCCCATTTAGTATCAGTTTTGCAAAAGTTTATTGAGTTGCAATAAAAGGCATATACGTATTGTAACTTTTCGTTTTTATTCCCTTTCCGTTTTAATTGATTATTATTTTAATTTATTTAAAATTGTTGGTATTCTCTGGTTTTCTTTTTGTTAAAACGCCTCGCGTTGGAAGCCATTGTGTAACGTTTCGTTTTTTACCTTTTGTATAGTGTTCTCTCTTTTTGATTATCTTGTTTTAACTGGTAAAATATTTATTTAAAAAAAAATTAAATAAATTTTTTTCTTTTGAATATAATTTGTTTAATTCAATTTAGTTTGCTTTGATTTTGTTGTTAAAAAATTATTAATTAAATATTTTAAATATCATTTAATTTTACTTTCGTTGTTTTGATAAAAAAAAATGGAATTTCTAAAGGGAATGTTTTGTTTATGTTCAGTTCGATTGTGATATCGAATTGGTAGGTTATTTGCTTAATTTCCTGGTTCCGATGAAGTTTCAATTGCCAATGTGAGTTCACTCTTCTTTAATTACCTAAAAATCTTTTAATCTTAATTTATTTTTTTAAATAAAACTCATTTAAGACCAATTTATTATTTTCATTAACTTTTATTTTATTTGAAATTCAGTTCGACGATTCTTAGGTCGAAGTTATTTATTTCCCGGATCGACTCTTTCACTCAGTTCGATTGTGACAAAAATTATTTTTTATTTTATAATATTACTTCTTGGGTTCTTGGTTAACTGCTATTAAAAAGTTTAGAAATGCATACATGAAGTACAATACCTCACAATTATTTAAAAATCTTAATCGCTAATACAATACAGAGTTAATTTTATTTAAGTATAACAAAATAATAATTTAATTTAAATTATTACAACAAAACTGTCATGGCGCCTCCCAGAGTCCAAGTTAATCAAAATAACAAGATGGCCGCTTGTTACTCACTTCACGCAATGTGAAAAATATTTGCCACCAGTTTCTTTCAAATAAATTAATTTACTAATAATGTTCAGTGTGTTTACATTTAAATCTCTTCTCTTTTCACTACTGTTCTGTTTAAAAGTGTTCGTGAAGTTAATCTTGGTGTTTGTGTAGTTGTAAATTGTATTATTAGAATAAGGTTAATTTCTCACCAGTATCTAGTAGAAATATTTTCACTTTATTTTACTTTATGTATGATATTCTTCTTCCTTATTCTTATGTTATTTGTTATTATTATTCTATTATCTTCATTTTGTTTTCATTTTTATTTTATACTTTGGTGTTATAATAATTTTGCTTTTTTTCTCCAACTCAGATTTGATTCTTTGCTATACTTTTGTTCTTGGCTACACAGAGCTGACCTGCACACTTTTATGTCTAACAATAGAATAATGAAATAAAACGTATAGTTTTACCTTATTTCCTTTCCATCTTGCGACTTCGTTATATGTCATACACGACATGTTTCGGGAAACATGTTCCCATCTTCAGGTTTAAAAACTTTTCGTTCTCACATGAAGAACTTGTCAACGTAAACCAAAACTTTTACTAACATAATTAAAAACACTACATTAATAACGTACCGCACGAAGAATCAGTGCGCACTGTTCGGGTTCATAATCGCAACTGTTGATTTCTCATTCGTCTATAATCTGATAAACATGTTGTAACGCAGTATCGTACAAGCTGTTCGAGTTAAACGACAATTGATCGTTGAGCACTAGGTTTTTTTGTGTTCTCGATGCTTTGTAGATTTCAAATTCTTCTAAAGCGCTCATAATTCGCCCTTTGCTGCAAATATGTAATGGTTTCAAATTTTTGGCGCAACTAGTGTATCTGTGGTTATTATTAATCAAATGTAACGCGAAGTTGGAGGTAGTATATCTAATGCTGCCCTTCGGTATGTGTTAACGAAATCTATCTTTAAATTTTCTCCCTGTCTGGCCAATGTAAAACATGTCACAATCATCGCACACAATTTTATACACACCCGAGTTATTTTCAAGTTCTGAATGTTTATTATGTCTGAAGAAATTCTGCAAGTTATTCGTGGTTTTAAAAAATACATTAAAGTTTAGTTTTTTAAATACGTTTATTATAATGTGTGGAAGAAGATTAGTATATTCAGTCGCGATGAAAGCGTTCTCTGTATTATTAGATATAATCACTTTATTTGTTTTGGATTTGTGTTTACGAATTAGTTTGTCTATAATTGTGTCTTTATATCCATTCCTTACGGCAATGACTTTGACAGTGTTTATGTCTCCCTTCAGGTCTTCTTGGCTTAGTGGGAATGACAATAATCTGTGTACGAAAGCATTGAAGGAAGCCAATTTTTGTGTGTATGGGTGATATGAATCTGCATGAATAACCATGTCTGTAGTTGTGGGTTTTCTGTATATCCCAAATTTAAAAGAATCGGTGCATTTCTTGATGCATACGTCCATAAAATTTAAGCTATTATATGTCTCTGTTTCCATAGTAAATTTAATGTTACCGTTTATATTGTTCATGTGTTTGAGCATTATATCGATTTGTCTATTTGTGCCGTTGAATATTATAAAGGTGTCATCAACGTATCGGGTGTATGAAATGATAAGTTCATGCAATTTGTTACGAGCAGACAAAAGATATTTATTTGCGTAATAATTAAGGTATATTTATGCTAATAGACCACTGAGCGGGGAACCCATCGCTAATCCTTCTTTCTGCTCGAAAAACTTGTTATCAAAAGTAAAATAATTTTGTTGTAATATGACTCGTAACAATGACAATAGTTCTTGAATTTGCTGCTGGCTTAAAACTGCGGCATTAATCAAGTTGGTTTGAAGTATGTTTATAGTCTCATTTACCGGTATGTTAGTGTATAAATTGGTAATGTCAAACGAGACTAGTTTATAGTTCGGGTCAAAATTGACGTTCCTTATGTTGTTTATAAATTCCAGGCTATTCTTTACGCTATGAACCTTTGTTAGTTTAATACTATTTTTTAAAATGAGTTGTAGTTTTTTTAGCTACTATATAACTAGGCGCAGATGTGTAATTAACTAAGGGTCGTATGGGCATGTGTTCTTTGTGTATTTTGGGCAAGCCAGTGAATATGGGGGCCCGCGGTTCCATCTGTTTAATCTGACGTCTAGTGTCTTTGTCAAACAACGTTGTGCATTCATTAATAACGGAGTTTAATCGTTTTGTGTATTTTGTAGTGGGGTCGTTCTTCAGGCGTTCAATGTTGTTGCAAGTAATGAACTCGTAACCCTTTTTTATGTAATCTGAATTATACATGATAACCAATGTATTGCCTTTATCGGCTTTTGTTATTACTGCTTCATTTAATTCGAGTTTTTGTTTGATACTTTTTGCTGTCTTAAATTCCTTTTTGTATTTTGAAGGCATTATATCGTTGTTGCTGATTCTTAGTAGTCGCGTTAGTTTGTTGTTGATTATAGATCGTGCCTCCTGTTGTGTTCCTTGATTTTTAATGTATTTTAGAGCAGCTTCGGCATTAGTTACTTCTCGTACTAAATTATTTTTATTACATTTGGGTAGGTTATAATTTAATCCTTTTTATAATAACTTTATCTCATCTTCGCTGAATATCATTTTAGTGTGGTTGTCTACTCGTTTGTGGAAAACATGTTTACATTTGATGTCCCTATGTGTATGTTGTTCGCGTTGTAATTTAGTGAATTTCGTATTGTGCGTGGCTATGATGACTTTTGTTGTGTTTGTTATCTGTGTATTTACGGTTCCGATAACGTTGTTGATAATAGCCGGGTGCAATGTATTTAAAACTTCTAAATGCGCTCGATATACCGTACGATTTAAACTTATTTTCTTTATATAAAGCTGTTTAAGTTCTTCTTTTAACCAAAATTCCTGAGACATAATTTTTGTCTTAATTGCACTTATGGATTTGCTGTTGATCTTAACTTGGGCGAATTTTGTTGTGATGATATTTTGCATGCATTTTTTAATGAATTTGATATTGAGGTTAGTCTTAAGCATCTTCAATTTAGCGTTTTTATATTTATAGACCAGACATGCTTGATTAGCTTCAAGATTCATAATTTGTGATTATGAATCACAATCCACGCACAATACGAAATTCACTAAATTACAACGCGAACAACATACACATAGGGACATCAAATGTAAACATGTTTTCCACAAACGAGTAGACAACCACACTAAAATGATATTCAGCGAAGATGAGATAAAGTTATTATAAAAAGGATTAAATTATAACCTACCCAAATGTAATAAAAATAATTTAGTACGAGAAGTAACTAATGCCGAAGCTGCTCTAAAATACATTAAAAATCAAGGAACACAACAGGAGGCACGATCTATAATCAACAACAAACTAACGCGACTACTAAGAATCAGCAACAACGATATAATGCCTTCAAAATACAAAAAGGAATTTAAGACAGCAAAAAGTATCAAACAAAAACTCGAATTAAATGAAGCAGTAATAACAAAAGCCGATAAAGGCAATACATTGGTTATCATGTATAATTCAGATTACATAAAAAAGGGTTACGAGTTCATTACTTGCAACAACATTGAACGCCTGAAGAACGACCCCACTACAAAATACACAAAACGATTAAACTCCGTTATTAATGAATGCACAACGTTGTTTGACAAAGACACTAGACGTCAGATTAAACAGATGGAACCGCGGGCCCCCATATTCACTGGCTTGCCCAAAATACACAAAGAACACATGCCCATACGACCCTTAGTTAATTACACATCTGCACCTAGTTATATAGTAGCTAAAAAAACTACAACTCATTTTAAAAAATAGTATTAAACTAACAAAGGTTCATAGCGTAAAGAATAGCCTGGAATTTATAAACAACATAAGGAACGTCAATTTTGACCCGAACTATAAACTAGTCTCGTTTGACATTACCAATTTATACACTAACATACCGGTAAATGAGACTATAAACATACTTCAAACCAACTTGATTAATGCCGCAGTTTTAAGCCAGCAGCAAATTCAAGAACTATTGTCATTGTTACGAGTCATATTACAACAAAATTATTTTACTTTTGATAACAAGTTTTTCGAGCAGAAAGAAGGATTAGCGATGGGTTCCCCGCTCAGTGGTCTATTGGCAGAAATATACCTTAATTATTACGCAAATAAATATCTTTTGTCTGCTTATAACAAATTGCATGAACTTATCATTTCATACACCCGATACGTTGATGACACCTTTATAATATTCAACGGCACAAATAGACAAATCGATATAATGCTCAAACACATGAACAATATAAACGGTAACATTAAATTTACTATGGAAACAGAGACATATAATAGCTTAAATTTTATGGACGTATGCATCAAGAAATGCACCGATTCTTTTAAATTTGGGACATACAGAAAACCCACAACTACAGACATGGTTATTCATGCAGATTCATATCACCCATACACACAAAAATTGGCTTCCTTCAATGCTTTCGTACACAGATTATTGTCATTCCCACTAAGCCAAGAAGACCTGAAGGGAGACATAAACACTGTCAAAGTCATTGCCGTAAGGAATGGATATAAAGACACAATTATAGACAAACTAATTCGTAAACACAAATCCAAAACAAATAAAGTGATTATATCTAATAATACAGAGAACGCTTTCATCGTGACTGAATATACTAATCTTCTTCCACACATTATAAAAAACGTATTTAAAAAACTAAACATTAATGTATTTTTTAAAACCACGAATAACTTGTGGAATTTCTTCAGACATAATAAACATTCAGAACTTGAAAATAACTCGGGTGTGTATAAAATTGTGTGCGATGATTGTGACATGTTTTACATTGGCCAGACAGGGAGAAAATTTAAAGATAGATTTCGTTAACACATACCGAAGGGCAGCATTAGATATACTACCTCCAACTTCGCGTTACATTTGATTAATAATAACCACACATACACTAGTTGCGCCAAAAATTTGAAACCATTACATATTTGCAACAAAGGGCGAATTATGAGCGCTTTAGAAGAATTCGAAATCTACAAAGCATCGAGAACACAAAAAAACCTAGTGCTCAACGATCAATTGTCGTTTAACTCGAACAGCTTGTACGATACTGCGTTACAACATGTTTATCAGATTATAGACGAATGAGAAATCAACAGTTGCGATTATGAACCCGAACAGTGCGCACTGATTCTTCGTGCGGTACGTTATTAATGTAGTGTTTTTAATTATGTTAGTAAAAGTTTTTATTTACGTTGACAAGTTCTTCATGTGAGAACGAAAAGTTTTTAAACCTGAAGATGGGAACATGTTTCCCGAAACATGTTGTGTACGACATATAACGAAGTCGCAAGATGGAAAGGAAATAAGGTAAAACTATAAGTTTTATTTCAATAACGCGGCTTGGAGACCATAATCACAAATTATGAATAGAATAATGTATTTTTCTTTTGCTTTCAACCGGCTTGACCAAAATTAGCTACATGCCCATTGGTCAATACCGTTCAACTTAGGTGTCACATGAAACTTATTATTTAAAATATATGGTTTTTACATTTCCCACTCCAAATTACTCTCTAATTAATACTTAATTGTACCTAAATTGAATTATACAGTGATCTTCCTTATATTAAGACAAACATTTTGGTATCTCATTTGATATGTGTGTGTTTCCTAATAGATGGTTTAGCATCTTTACAAAATTTGGTTTTTCATGTCTTTACACAGTTTGACATTCACAAAAACATTTTCTAATTCATTTATCTATTCTAAAAATGTGATTACCATTATAGAAATACTGTCTATTTTATTAATTTTATTATTCCTTATTAATTTATGTTGGTTCGTTACTTTACTGGCTATTCTGACAATAACTTATTTACTTTAACATTGGCCTATGTCATGGTGATTCTTTCAGTACCATGATCCATTTTGGTATTTATTATTTGGCCTGTTGGTTTGAACCCTTCTTAGTAATTACAAATGTTCTCTAGTATCTTATTACATTGGATTAACATACTCTTCATATTCTTATAATATTATTACATCAACAAAAAATACAAACATGTTAACTCAATGTCATGTATTCATGATTGAGACTCTGATAAACACTAAACAGATAAACTAACTTCCCAAAAAACACAAAAACTGTTTAACATATAATAAAAAATAACTAATTCTTAATAAAGCTAACAACATTGTTCAACTTATATTACTATTATTTTTCCTAGTTTATTTGATTCTGTTATTCAATGATTACATCAAACCAATTTAATTTAATTCTTCCTAATTGAATAGGTAATGTTCATTATTGGTATTGATGTCCCTTTGAATCAACATTAAAAATGTTAAAAAGACAAAGGGAGCTTTTATAATTAATTACAAAATTGGTAATCCTTCTGTTTAATTTAAAAGCATAATTGGGAACAACTATCATCATTACCCCAATATTGTTTTATACCCTTTTTTGTTTTGTTGTTCACACTTTTGTTTTTTTTTTTGGACAGTTTGTGTTTACACTTATTTTGTCACTGACAGAATTCTTAACTTACACAAAACCTGATTAATTACTATTCTTTTCCACTTCTCACTTCACTTCTACTAATAAACACTGTTTACAATTCTTCTTATAAATTATAATACTTCAATTTTTATTAGATACTGTATTGTACGGCTGGGTTACTATAGGGGTTTTATTTATTTTATTTTATGCGTTTTAGTATTTTTTTAGTTTAAGTTTTATCTTATTTATCTGGGCCTATCTACTTCTGTTACATTACAGTATACATACAGTTGTCCACTTTTGTAATATCCTCTGTTTTGTGAAAAAGTATTGCAACTTAACTTCAGTCTTCTAGGTTATCTAAGTTTTGCAAGTATGTTGTTATATGTTTTCAGCAACTCTGTACTATAAGGCAGGAAGAGAGTTGTCACATGAGATGGGTACAGCTGGTGGGACATAAGCAAACTATGCCCATGTGTGGCTCCATATTATGAGTCTACACTTTATCAATCAGGTAAAATACACTATTTATACTGTTAATTTATGTAAGCCTGCCCAATAAAATGTTATAAACAATCATGCAAAATAAATGCTTATAAACAGCAGTTTTTGCACCATGTACATTATGCAGTGAATGTTGTTTTATTTTTGGAATAACAACTGACACATTGTGCCGAATGTACATTAGCTTTCCCCTGAAAATGAGAACTCTCTTTGCACCAGTATAGTAATAACACCATCTAGTAAACATCTGCTTTTGCTTTATACTTATTACAAGGTATAGTGTCTGTTCTCCCATACGCGGTTTGTTTTTAAGATCCACTGTCCATAACTGGTACATTTCTGTCCTGTTAACTTACCATCACTTCATATTTGATCTCGGTATTCTAATATCATAAAACTATTGAATATTTACACTGTGATCTATAGATTAATACGTGAAGAGAAAACTTTGTTCCCCTTTTTAAGCATCTTGCGTGCACGAAGGAGTGTGAGATTTGACATAGTTAAAGTTTATATGGAGAAGGAGTGCAGAAAACTAAAATTTATATATAATATGTGTTACAAATACATTAAATTAAATTAAATTAAACATTCATTTGCACTTGAAAATTCATTTAAACTTTTTCAAACAATGGTAATTGTTAAAAATAAAATAATTTTGTTGCCAGGCAATAAAATTATAATTTTTTCATTTTAGTGTACGTTCATACTGCCAATGTCAAACACATAATAGTCTGTCGTTTGTTTACGTTCATACTGCCAATGTCAAACACATAATAGTCTGTGGTCAAACAGTCGCACAGAGTAGAGATTGTCGCCAAAGAATTTTAAAATGTAGCCAACAAATAATTACTGACAGATTGACTGAATGAGCTGTGAATTTTGTGTGATTTCAAATGTTCCTTTTTCAATAGTCTGTGGAGTGTATGTCAAGGCAAAAAAGCGTTTATTTTATATTTTGTATATTAGATATCTGTGTTTTATATATTAATGTGCAGTTGAAAGTGAAGTACAGCTTGCTTAATATACACCTGTTGCAAAAGGAAAATTTTGTAGCAGCAATTTGAATTGACTTACTCTCGCCTAATTATTATTATTGGTGGTTTAAAAAAAGTGAGTACATTTTATTATTTTTAAATTAAACCCTGTCTAATCTTAGTTTCAGTAATTTCATTACATGTTTTTTTTTCACATTCAGATATTCGCACCTACTTCCATTATGCCTCGACATAGAACATTGATGGGTCGGAGTGAGAGACAAAGAAGAAGGAATATATATTCGCGTGAAAGTCAAAATGATAATAGACCAAATGCAAATTTAAATAGTGTAAATAGTATACAAAATGATGAAATTATTTTGAGGGATACATTTAAATGCGCACTGAATGTCATTCCAAGAAATTTTAATACTTTTGATTGTGGATTAATGCATTTACAAAGCAGGTTTTCCAATGCAAAACATTTCGAATCTGAGGTCACTTTAGGTGAAAGGACTGCATTCACTTCATGTTGTCATAAGGGTAAAGCAATATTACCAGCCTTAAGTCAAAATGAAATCTTTAAATCATTGTATGATGGATTTACTTCAAATGAACCTTCAATAAAAAGAAAGTCAAAAAATTATTTTGATAACATTCGTAAATACAATTCATCATTTGCTATGGTTAGCTCAGAAGCTAAAATTTCGGATACAGTTACACGTGGAGTGTATCATTATAAATACATGATGTTTTTTATCACAGATCAGGTCCAATGACTGCTGGATATGGTCGCTCACCATGTTATGTGCAATTATATTTTAATGATGTTGACACTGCTGTCAATTATAGATTACGTGAACACTATAATCAAACATGCAATAACAATATAATGCGCGAAATCTCTCTTGAATTGGAACGCATTAATCCTTTCGTTCGGTCATTCATTGCAATAAAAGATCATTGTCAGAGAGTTGAAAATCAAAATAAAGAAATTTGTATGCTCATTAAAGTAAATCGTGATTTAGATCTACGCCGTTATAATGATGCAGTTCAAACTGATGTAGCAGTAATATTTAGTACAGTTGATGGTGAGCCACCCTTTGAACGAAATATGGTTTCGTTTTCAAAAGTTAATGGTACCATTAAAAATATCTCTGTTTTGCAATCATCATTGGACCCTTTAGCGTATCCATTACTTTTTCCAAATGGTGATACTGGGTGGCATATCAATATTTCTCATAATGTACCAACTACTGTAGCGGGGCATTTTTGGGCATACCTGGGGTAATAACATAATTTGTATTTTTTCATAAATAAATAATAATTAACTTGTTGAGTGATAGGGAAAAATTTTATAACCGAGAGGTAAATTTGTTATTTTGAAACGAAAACAACAGTGGCAGCATTGACTGTGCAGAATTATTCGTTGATATTTTAAAACAGATTCAACAGACGCAGGATTAATAACTGCAACTGTACCAAGGTCAACAAATGACGAACACGAAACTAGTAAACAAATTATGCAACAAGACGATCAGGCGATGTGTTGCGTCACCGAATTACATAACGAGGTGTGTCACCAGTTTCGTCAGACACACAGAACAAAGACTCAGTGGCAAAACAACATCTGAATTCAACAGACGCAACTAACTGTGCGTTAGCCGGTTCGCCGGTTTTTCGGCGAAGTTTTGTGTGTTCGCCGACGTGCCCGCAACATATAAAAAAAAAAGTGAAGTAAAGTCTAGAAAAATACAAAAGTAACTAACAGTTTTGTTTCGTCATTATTAAAAACAGTTTTCGGCAAGTATTCATTAAAACGGACAATGTGCGTAAAAGTGTGACGCCACCAACTTACTGAACAGCTAAGTAACCATGCATTCATATTAAAATTTCAACAAAGGTTTTCTTTTAAAATTAATTAAGTAATGGGGAAATCAATTTTAATAACATGTAATACGAGAGCTCTCAAATCATAAAATCATTGTGTATGTGTGTGCGTGAGTAAGCGTGTAGACAAAGAAGGCTGGTTTGCGTTGTTTGTATTTTAATGTAATTCATATTTAATTTCTTAAAATTTATTTGGAATTTGTATACCATGTTTTCATTCTCATTGTAGCAGAATGATTATATAATTAATAACTTTCGTAAATGTGAATTTCCAGTAGAGAGAGGATGGCAGGAGGTAGTTTGTTAATAATAAAAAATTATAGTAAAAAATGTCAATAAAACTCTATTCCTGGGAAACAAAATAAAGTTTTTCTTTATTTGGAACAACCAGTTCTGATCTCCTGGGTTCGTCGAAAAGAACCCGAGAAAAAAATGGTAAGTACACATATTTTTGATACGTAGTTGGTAACGAGATGGCACACCACAGTAAACAGTAAATACAGTAACAGTAGTATTAGTTCAAATTATATTTATTAAATATCAATAATATCAAAAGTATCACTACATCTAATTCAAGAGCGCCCAGAAATAAATTAACCATGCTTCAGTATGCAGCCTATCGACTTGCAATTAGAGAAGATTTTAGCATGTTGCACCATTCACAAAAATTATTTCTGCAGTGGATAGTTGATATATATGTGAGAATAGAGGGCACAAGGTTACATTTCATTCGACAAAATCAAACAAGTCTTAGGTCTGAAGTTTACAACAATTTAACAGATTATTTAGAATTGAACCCCAATGCCAATAATGTTGGCCGTAGAGTAATTTTACCATCTTCATTCAATGGACCTCCAAGAAATATGTATCAGAATTATTTAGATGCAATGTCAATTGTACAACATTTCGGAAAGCCTTCTTTGTTTATTACAATGACTTGCAATCCAAGTTGGCCTGAAATAGTTAGCAATATTGGTGTAGGTGAGTCAGCTAATTTTCGACCTGATATTGTTGTGAGTGTATTCAAGTCCAAACTGAAAGCATTAATTGAGGGCCTTACACTAAAAAACATCTTCGGTAAAGTTGAAGCACTCATTTATACAATTGAGTTTCAAAAGAGAGGATTGCCTCATGCTCACATTTTACTCTCTTTAAATGAGCAAGATAAAATTGTTAACGCTACCGATATTGATAAAGTTGTATCTGCAGAGATTCCTAACATTCAAACACATCCTACATTACATGAATATGTTGTAAAACACATGATGCATGGTCCATGCGGTGTACTTAATCCAAATTCTGTATGTATGAGAGATGGAAAATGCACAAAAGATTATCCAAAACGATTTAATGAATTTACATGTGAATCATTAAATGGATATCCATTATACAGAAGGCGTGATAATGGTATTAATGCTGAAGTTCGCGGTAGTTGCCTCGACAATCGTTATGTTGTACCATACAATCCGTATTTACTTGCCAAATTTAATTGCCATATAAATGTTGAAGGAAGTATGCACTACAGTTAAAAGTGTTAAATACATTTATAAATACGTGTATAAAGGCTATGACAGTGCATCTGTTGAATTAGGTTCAGAGAGAAATGAACCAGGTCAAGAAATACAATTGATGAAGTTAAAAATTTTTTAAATGGCCGTTATGTCGGATCAACTGAAGCTGTATGGCGCATCTATGAATTACCAATGCATTTTCAATCACATGTTATCGTTAGACTTGACATTCATTTACCGAGTAGACAGAATGTTTACTTTCGAGAAGGGCAAGAACGTCAAGCAATTGAAAATGCAAGACAAACAAAATTATTAGCATTTTTTGAATTGAATCGATCAGATCCATCAGCGCATGAATATAAGTATATTGAAATTCCTTTGCATTATGTGTGGGAAGATTTCCGAAAAAAATGGAAGAAGAGAAGGCGTGGAGGTGATAAAATCATTACACGCATATATGTAGTATCACCAAAAGACATCGAACTTTTCCATTTACGATTGCTTTTATTATATGTCTGTGGTCCAAAATCATTTGAGGATGTTAGAACATACAATGGAATTATACACACTTCTTTTGTTGAAGCGTGCCATGCTCGCGGCATTGCTTCAAATGATAATGAATGGCGCGAATGTTTAAATGAAGCAAAAGAATTACATTCACCAAAACAAATGCAAAATTTATTTGGTTACATTTGTGCATTAAATGTGCCAGCCAATGCACTGGCGTTATGGAATGAATTTACAGTATATCTGAGTGAAGATTTTTTGAGAGATTACAACGAAGAAGTATCCTTTAACACAGCTCTATTAGAAATTGAAGATATTTTGAATGTTCATAATTTGTCATGTCAAGAACTTGGTTTACCAGTTCCCACGTATTCGCAGAGAACAGACGAAGCAAATGCTATTGATCCAATAGAACAAGAGTTTCTGTTTTGTGAGCATTATGAAACTGCAAATATTGAACAGCGTAATCTAATTCATCGTGTGATTCGTGAAGTTTTGCACCATGATACTGGATCTAATGTTTTTTGTTTAACCGCTCATGCAGGTTGTGGAAAAACATTCACACAAACAGCAATCATTCACAAATTAAATTCCCTTAATCTTAGTTGCATTGCAACAGCGTTCAGTGGCATAGCTTCAACTCTATTACTTGGAGGTAGAACTTTACACAATGTGTTTAAATTGTCTATACACATTTTGGAAAATTCTGTAGCGAATATTACCGCAAATAGTAGCTATGGACGTTACATAAATTCATCATCATTGATAATTATTGATGAAATTTCTATGTGCCCACTGCAAGTGTTGAAAATCATAGATAGATTATTGCACGATCTATGCGATGAAAATGATAAACATAAACCATTTGGAGTGAAAACGATACTTCTGTGCAGTGATTTTCGGCAAATCTTACCAGTTGTCCCACATGGATAACGTGCAACTTTAATTGAAAATTGTGTCACGAGTTGGCATAAATTTGTTTATTTTCATAAAGTAACGTTTACTCAAAATATGAGAGCCTTACCAAGTGAAATAGAATTTGTCGAATTCTTGAAAAAAATTGGTAATGATGAAGCCCCACAATTCCCTCAGTTTGGTGAAAATATTATTGAAATACCTCAGCAATTAAGAGGAGATGAAAATAATATTATTAATGAGGTGTATGGAAATATTTCCGAAAACATACTCTCAGATAACATATTGAAGTCAGTTATTTTAGCACCTAAAAATGATGATTGTACTTTTATTAATACTGATATACTTAATCGAATACCAGGTGAACAGAAAACATATCATAGCTACGATAAAATAATTTGTGATGATGACAATGAAATCAATAACTATCCAGTAGAGTTTTTGAATTATTTGACAATTAGTGGTTTGCCACCACATAAGTTAGTATTGAAAGTTAATTGCATCATTTTACTGATCAGAAACTTAAATACAAAGGAAGCATTAGTCAATGGAACAAGAATGCGCATCAAGTGTATGCATTGTAATGCTATTGATTGCGAAGTTTTAACTGAAACCGCACGCAATAAGAGAATTTTGATTCCACGTATAAATTTAACATATTCCGGTACTGTTTTACCATTTAACTTTCAAAGAACTCAATTTCCAATTATACCTGCATTTGCGAAGACAATAAATAAGTCTCAAGGACAAACATTCGAAAAAATTGGAATTTTATTGAGGCAGCCAGTTTTTACACATAGTCAATTGTACGTCGCAGCAAGTAGAGTTCGATCATTCGATGGTTTGAGATTTTATATTTCTGAATATAATGGCATTTAGCAAATTATGAAAGAGTTTTTACAAAAAACATCGTTTACACAGAAGTTCTGAATCATTAAATTCACTTTCAAACTATTTTAAGTTCAATGGACAACATTAATTTTATTAACCGCCCGGTTTTTTTGATTTAATGAAAAATATATGAAAAAATACGAGGCACGTATTTTTTATTTCATTTTTTATTTTGTATTAATTTTTTATTTAAATTTTATATAATTCGAAAAAGATAGGCAAAATAACTGTGTAGCCTTGGCGAAACCTGGTCAGTATGGCAATAAAAAAAACCCAAGGAAATGTCAAAAAACGCGTTATTGCTTTTTAAATATGGCTTAGCCAAGCTAAACCTCATTTTTCCTATCTTTCATATTTTTCAAATAACTCGAAAATTAATGCATAGAAAAAAAAATTAAAAAATTATATAAGCTTTGTAGCAGATAATCTTCAAACTGTTTTCGAATTTTGTACCTTACCAAAAATGAAATGTAATCCACTGGAATTGAAAACAATGTATCTTATACTTCTATGAATGTCAAGTCTCATTTTTATTAGCGTTTATGTGATTCAATAATAACATGAAAAAATTAAAACTGACAATGAATTATATCAAAAAAAAAATACGAATACAAGCTGTAATTGTGTTTTTTTTCAACTGTTACTAACATTAAATTTTAAATTTCATAGGTATTGCAGGGAATTAAGGCAAACAACACACGCTAATGACGTATTTGTACACGCTCGCAGCTGACGTAATACAACAAAATTCAAAAAAATTATATTCAATGATTATAGAGGTATACTCTTTGACAAAAGAACCTCAATAACGTTCAAACTTACAAATTTAATGAATTACGGTCGAATTTCGACCACTGGGCGACCACTAGTATTTATTATTTCACCAGTTTGTGACGTAATTTAGATATCTCTTTCTCTTAGTTGCCAGTTTCAATTTCAACATTCCTGTGTCATTGTTGGCTTCAATGGGTCTTGTCCAATTACGAGATGTTATATGTAATGATGGCACGATGACAATGATGTAAATCCAGCAGCATTAATCCATATATTTGTTTCTTTATAAGTGATCTTCTTTTATCCTTTCTGTCATAATATTCATTTTTATTTTAGCTCAAATCAGTAGTCTTGAAAGTACTCAGCAAAGAAACAATTACAATTAAGCTTTTGTTACATCATGTGTCGCAAAAGGAAAAAACTTATTAACTTATTCAAGTTTTACTAACTCATCATGTGTTTTGTAATGTGACGGGTTTCTTACAGATTTTCGTTGTCTCGTTTAGACATTTGTACATTTAATCATAAAGTTATATCTAGTACGTAAATAAAATACCATAGTAAATAGTATATTAACACTAATGTTATCAGTTATATCTAATTATTTAAAATTAATTACATATAATGAAAATAAAATATGAGGAGTTAATAAAAATTATAAGACAAACTATTAGTGCCAACTCCCTTGTTGAATTTATATTCATGAAACTACTGAAAACAAAAAATAAGTGGATAAAATGACTATACTTTGGCATAGTACATTAAGTGGTAATTCTCAATTAAAAATGCAACTCAATTACATCTAGGTATAGAAACTGGTAGAAACATGATGTCATTCCTTGGCATTTCTTGTCATGAAGAGCTTCTATTCCAACCTGTCATGGTTCAAAATTAAATAAAAAACTAAGAATTATTTCAAATAATTTATTTTTAGAATATTTATTTCTTTCAGTTGAAACATGTTCTTTTTTAGTTTTATGGCATTTTCCTTTCTTTATCTGGAATTCATTTTTCTTCATGTACATATTTACTTCCAATATTGTTTAACTTAATGTGAAAACCAAATTACATTGACCTTTGCTTTTATGGTATTGTGATTTTAAATAAACTGATATGGTAATCCAGGCGCCCATCAATCCAAGCTTCCAACAGGGGGAGATTGAGAGCAGTCCCACCAAGAACAAGGTAAGAAGATTTTATTGCATTTCGTGCAGCATTAATAACTTCTAATATGACACAGACTCTGAGGATAAGCTAAATGCATACACAACTTAATAATTTTCCTAGCAGATTAACAACTACATCAGTCTTTAAATTCTAAAAGCATACATGAACTGTGTTGTACACTTATTAAATGGGAAACAGATTACAAAAAGAACCTGAACATTTGTTTTACAAATAACAATCTGTTTTGACACTTTTTTTTTATACTCTCTGAAACAGAACATTTCAAGTTTCTATACACATAAAATACTGAAAGTTTACTGCAAGAAAATGGTACTTCAAATTTAAGTTTACTCCTACTTATCTTAAATAATACCTGGATTACAGTTATTTTTAAGCATTATTAAAGCAGGAATATAGAGACATCAATAAAGTTTTTAAGCAACAATCCAGGCAAATTATTTTTTAGGTACCTCTCTGTCTGTTGCAAATATTTCTAAATAAAAAACAATCTGACAGGTGAATTGAAATTATCAATTATATAGAAATAATAAGTAAACCTAGAAAATAAGTAAAAGAGAAGAATAAATGCAGATTAGGTTAGCGTAGAACTGAAGAGTAAAATATGAATTGATTAAATTTAAAGCTGAGTTAACATTCAATTTTTAAAAAGGAATGAAAACAGCAATGATTAAAACTTTCAAGTTTGTACGTAATTTGTCTGATTAAACCATATTATTACTTTTTTTTGTGATGAAAAACACAATTTGCTTCACAATTATACAAAATGTTGAATTTCTGTTGCATCTGTAATCTATTTATATATAC
Source organism: Magicicada septendecula (assembly GCA_034769895.1). Classification (NCBI taxonomy): domain Eukaryota; kingdom Metazoa; phylum Arthropoda; class Insecta; order Hemiptera; family Cicadidae; genus Magicicada; species Magicicada septendecula. Next base: position 267,069,974 of record CM068375.1, read on the forward strand.
ACTTATTTGCTTTTATTTAAAATTTTAATGTTTTGTAGAGGATTAAGTAACCATGGAAATTTTGTATAATGATTTTCTTCCAACAAATAAACTTATTTTTACTTTCTCATAACTCCTGTTATTTTTCTACTATGTGTGAAATATGAAACGTTATCTTATGAGGGGTGGCATATGCTTAAAGTGACAGTCCTCTCACATTCACACAGAGCCTACTTTCAGAGACTTATCTCACATAATGATGTGGGTTGGGTATTTATAAATGGTATTTATTCCTGCCTCAAGAAGTATCCATAATGAGAGTATTTATAAAATTACAGAATTTTTAAGGTGTAGAAATCTATTTTTAATACAGTAGTGTAATCAATAACCTTACACTACCTTATTTAGGATTTAAAATGATTCTAGCTCTAAATATTAAAACTTTTAAAATTGTAAACCCATAAATTGAAAAATACAAATTCAAGGATACACTTTTCAGTTTTTATTAAATTATAAGTTTATTTACAATATGTCTTCATAATTTAATACAAATTATATTTTATTTAGAAGGGCTAACAAGTAAACAAAAATTGGACATTTAATTTCTATTTTTGAATGCTAATCTTAAATATCCCGATTTAAACTTGTGTTCATTAAAAAACAATTAACACTATTTAATTTATTGACAAATGAATAATAAAATTACCTGATAAATATTTGAAAACTTCCGATTATAAAATAACCTGTAGTGATTTATGTTATGTGTGTTCAAAGTAGACACTAATAGATTTGAAAACAAAATTTGTGTTTTCATCTCTTTCTTGAACCTGGTAGCATGGTAGACAACTGGGAAGCAGTCACTTGTTTAGTGCAGCATTGTTCAGAAAAGATACTGCCTATTGGGAATTGAGTTATGTAATGAGTGATTCTCACTACATAGAAATAATTAGTACATCAATGAAGAAATAACTATGGTTTAAGTCATTTTTCTGTTATTCTCACCTTCTGTCTATTTTAATATTGTTTAAACCTTACACTGTACAAGTCACAGGTAACATTAAGGACTCAAACATTTCCCAATCGAAAATCCCTTAAATATAAAACTTACTTATCACTGACTTCTGTCTAATGGATTTTTATAAAAATATGCAATCTAGAACAGAATACCTTATTAGTTAATATTAATTTATTTTATATGTCGTATACATAGCATTTTATAATACTAAAAAGAAAAAACAAAAATATGATAAACTCAATATTTAAGGGGGATTCATAAATACCTGGGTATTTCAGAATTCTAGATATTCACCCAGAATTATAAATAGCCAAGTATTTTACAATATTTCTTCACATACCTTTCTAAGAGTACACTACGAGGGTCAGTTGAAAAGTTTCCAGAGCAACATCTTTACCTTAGCGGTAGAACTAAAATTTTTAGTGTATCGTAAGATTCGTATTTCTTGTAAACACTTGTTAATTTCCAAACATATTTGTCAATTTATTCATTGTTTACTGGCTGTTTGAAATTCACCTGTCACGCGTGTTTTGAAAAACGGACAAAATCACAAATTCTTTGTTAAAAATGGTCTAGCTCCAAAAGAAATTCAAACAAAATGACAATTGTGTTAGGAAACGGTGCACCTTCAAAAACAATAATAGTTTGTATGTGGGCATTATTTATAACGCTAAAAAATATATAACATAGGTGAACCATCTGTCCATGCTTGAAATGACATGAAATGACATTGATGTATGGCGAGAAACTATGAGAGGAAGTTTAGTACAAAAGAGTGTGACATCCTTTAAAGTCGATGTGCAGGTGCATAGATGTATCATAAATCTGACAGAGCAGCTGTGCGACAGGGAGAAGTATGATTAGGAGTACCAAGAAGGATACAGCAGAGGCGAATGAACTAATTAACAGTGCAGCTGGATGCTTGGAGAAATTTAAGGTATTGTTCTGGCTGAAATGCATAGAAAAACACTAGAGAGAAGTACAATTGTGAAATACTAAGAAAACCACAACAGAGGCGAATGAACTAATCAAAGGGACAGCTGGATGCTTAGAGAAGCTAAAGGGTGTCCTGGTTGAATGGCATAGAAAGACGCCAGAGAGGAGTACAATTAGAAAATACTAAGAAAGCCACGCACGAGGTTATTAAACTAATTTAACCAGTGCAGCTGGACGCTTAAAGAAGTTAAGGGTTGTTCTGGGTAAAGGAAGTAGAAAAACACCAGAGAGAGATTTACCAAGAAAGCTACAGCAGAGGTGAGTGAACTAATTAACAAGTGCAGCTGGACATAAGGAAACACAAGGGTCGTTCTGTCTAAATGACATAGAAAAACGCCAAAAAGACTTACGAGTCTGATAATCGGACAGCCCGGCAGAGGTGGTTGAACCAGAGCCAGAAATAAGGAGAGAACAAACGTGTCCTATCAGAAACCAGAGTTAAAGGTAGGCGGGTTCAAGGAGTAAATTTTCCTAGAAGAAAATAAGAAGGACCAATTAAAACAGAGCAAAGTGAAATGTAAGGAAAACTAGTGGGGAAATATGTGTATTCAATACATAGAAGAACTGATGAATGATCGGAGAGTTTACATTAAACTTATGAAGTATCTACTTAAAGAGTAGGTGATAAAATTTCGTGGAATCTGTTGTAAAGTTTCGGATTCTGCGCTGAAAGTTCAGAGAGTTTACTTAAAGTGTCGTAAAGCCAACACGAGTAAATAGTTTGTGAAAATTTAGAAATCTATTCTAAATTTTCGTAGAGTCAAAATGAACGAACAGTTTGTGTAACGGAGTTAAATTTTGAGAAACTGAGAACTACAGTTTTATTAGTTTGTAACTCGTAAAAACAAACAATCGAATCGTATCATGTGTTACTAATGATATAAGCTATTGAAACAGAATAAGTCGTTTGCGAACTGTAAGTTATCGTAACGAGAGTACCGTTGTAAACTAGTGAACAGTACTTATACAAATGTAATTATCAGAAGAAGCCGGATATACGTAGTTCAAGTGAAGTGATTACAAAAGTGTTAATCAATAAATCACTACGAGAGTCAACCATACTATGATTCATCCAAATGATCCTATATGTAATGGAGCCGTGAGGGAATCTACATCTACTCGACGGATCTAAGGAGCTGGAGATGGAGCACAGGACATCAACACACCGTAGACAGGAATATTCATACCAACAGTAAAATTTTATGTACTAATTACTATTTTATAATACACCTGTCTGTCCTTCTAAAAGAACTTACATAGGAATTTGTCCAATTAAAAGAACTTACGTATAAAGTACACATTAAACTTGAAGTAATCTGATTCGAATATAAAAGCGAACTAAGTACTTTCAATTAAAATATCTATAATATAACGCGCTAGGTAGTGTGTCCGTCATCGGTATGTTACCATAGCAACAAGTAAATAAACAAATGATATTTACTGGCATTGAATCCGTTCCTATAGTTTTTAATGTTTTTACTATGCGATTGTGTTCATATGTTTTGTAATTTTGTACACAGGTACGTCTATATATGTTGTAATTGTCCTATATTTCTGTATATGTTTTAATTGTGATATTTATGTTTATATGTATTTCTGATGAACCAATGAATAAGTAATGAAATACGATCAAATATGGCTCCTAAACGCCAGCAACCACCAACTGCTGAAGAAATTGCAGCAAAAAAAGCACGTAATGCTGAAGCTCAAAGACGCCGTAGAGCGGCCATGTCAGAAGAGCAGCTTCAAGCAGAATGTGTGAAGCTAATGCTGTAAGTCACCGGCAACACAGAGAAAACATACCACAAAATCAACTTCAACAAGAGCGCGAGGCAAACGCTGAAAGACAAAGGGTTGCATGCCAACATCAAAGAGGACATCTGAGTAGATATGTCCGATCCCGCAACACCGCTTTGCTTCCCGAAAACTTCAATGACAACGAAATTGAAGAAAGTTATCTTGGCCCAATGGACGCTAAATGTCCATTTTGCAATGCCACACATTTCAAAAAATTGCTGCCATAAAGGGACCATTGCATTAGATGAAATACGAATGCATCCCTTCATTACAAATTACATGAATGGATCTGATCCAAATTCCAAAAATTTCATGGAAAACATAAGATCCTACAACAGTGCAATGGCCTTTGCCTCAATGGGAGCACAAGTTGACCAATCAGTGACCAGACGTTCAGGTCCTTTTTGTTACAGAATCCATGGGCAAATTTATCACGCTACATCTGCATTACACCCAAATCAAGGTGAATTACCAAAGTACCCCCAACTGTATTTTGGATTCGGCCCAAGCCTTGACAGAAAGAATGAACAATCAAGCAAACAATGGATGCATTCGTGTCGTAATGGAGAACCTCCAAAAACTTCTTGGAGATATCAATCCATTCTCTAGAGAATACAAGAACATGCTCAAATTTGAACAAGATGAAATGCTAAAGGCAAATCGGGAAAACCGAACACCAACTGAATATAGCATGACTTTCTTGAGAGAAAGAGTAAATAATGTGCTCCCCGGCAGAACCAACGCTCCCACTGCCAGAGGAGAAATTGCTGCCGTTTTTCACAGTGCAGATGGTGCACCCCCCAGAAAATCGGGATATTACAATTTATCTGAAAAGCGGAATTTTACAAAATATATCCATCCTGAGTAGACTCTGTGACCCAATGTGCTACCCTTTGCTTTTCCCATGTGGGGATTCAGGGTGGACCACAGATCTGAAGAAAGCTGTTGGTCAACGAAATGTGTCCCAGCTTCAATGGTATTCATACCATTTTGCCATTCGTGATGGAAACTTTAACGAGTTCCTCAACGCAGGAAAGCTGACTCACCAATTCATGATTGATGCCTATTGCAAGACCGAGGCAAACCGTTTGAATTGGTTTCGAAAAAATCAAAACCCAGTAAGAGCTGAAGACTATGATGTTCTTCACCGATTTGTGAACAACCACAATTTTGAGGACGTTAACATATTGCCTGGAAAGAAAGTTATATTGCCTTCAACCTTCCAAGGGAGTCCAAGAAATATGGCTCAAAATTACCAAGATGCTATGGCCATGGTCAGGAAATATGGCAAACCCTTATTTGTAACATTCACGTGCAATCCTAAATGGAGGGAAATCAGGGAAAACTTACTTCCCGGTCAGCAACCATGCGACCGGCCTGATTTAGTAGCAAGTGTTTGAGTTGAAACTGAAATTGCTACTTGAAGACTTAACCAAACACCATAGATTTGGACGTGTTAGGGCTATTCTCCACGTGAACGAGTTCCAAAAACGTGGTCTACCACATGGGCACATATTGCTATTCATGGCCCCAGAAGACAATGTCTGGGATAATGAAAGAATTGACAAAATTGTCTGTGCAGAACTCGCTGATAAAGATGTCCACCCGAGGCTACATGAAATTGTAAAATCCTGTATGATACACGGCCCATGTGGTCCATTAAATCCAAACGCACCGTGTATGGAAAACGGCAAATGCACAAAAGAATTCCCAAAAGATTTCTGTGCCGAGACCAACAGCAATGTCAATGGTTACCCAAAATATCAACGCCGAGATGATGGCAACTTTGTTGAACTTGGGGGAAACAAAGTGGATAACAGATGGGTGGTGCCATACAACCCATACCTGTCTCTGAAATACAACGCCCACATTAACTTAGAGATTTGTGGCTCAATTCAAAGCGTTAAATACCTCTTCAAATAGGTTTTCAAGGGGCATGACTGTGCAAATATTAAATTCGTTACTGTTCCCACAGAACAGGAAGCTACTATTGAATGGGACGAAGTAAAAAATTACTTGGAGACCCGATATGTAAGTGCACCTGAAGCATGCTGGAGGCTCAGGGAATACAAAATGAACCACCAAACTGATCATGTGGAAAGATTAAATGTCCACCTTGAGGACAAGCATACAATATGTTTTATACCAGGCAAGGAAGCTGAAGCTGTACAGCAAAAAGCCACCAAGTCCAAACTTCTGGCTTGGTTTAAACTTAATCAGGAAGACCCTAATGCCCGAGAGTATTTATATATTGAAATTCCCGAACACTATACCTGGGATGACAAAAATTCTAAATGGAAACCACGTCTTAGAGGACATGAAACTACAATTGGCAGAATGTTTGCCGTAAGTCCCACGGATAGAGAAAAATGGTTCCTCCGAATTCTCCTTCTCAATGTTAGAGGAGCAACATCTTTCGAGGACCTAAGAACGGTCGAAGGAAATCCTATCCCCTTTGCAACTTTCCAAGAAGCATGCATTGCAACGGGATTAACTGATGATGACTCAGAATGGGATACTTGCCTAACAGAAGCTGCAACCCATCAAATGCCAGTACAACTTAGGCAGTTGTTTGCATTTATTTGTATCATGTGTGAGCCGTCGGATGCAGCAGCATTATTCGACAGACATAAGGACAATCTTATGCAAGACTATAAGAGACGCTTTCCTGATGGAGAAAAAGCTCTCTATTTGATGCTTAAAGAAATTGAATCTGTCCTTCGAACACATGGAAAGTCATTGGTAGATTTTGGCCTAGAACTTCCAGTCGGCAGCTATGACGAGCCAATCCATTCTGGAAAATATTACGATCCAATTGCCGAAAAACCCATGTTCGAAGAAAAGTTTCAAATGCTCAACCCAGGGCAAAGAAGGGCTTTTGACAAAATCAGGGAAGCAATTGAAAACCCTAACTTACCCAAACGTCTATTCTTTATCGATGGACCTGGCGGAAGTGGTAAAACCTTCCTTTACAACACAATCATGCACTATGTGCATAGCAAAAATGAATTAGTCTTGCCATGTGCATTTACAGGCATAGTAGCAACTTTGCTTGAGGGAGGCAGAACTTCCCACAGTCGTTTCAAGCTGCCTATTCCAATAAATGAAACATCAACCTGTAATTTGAATTATGAATGATATCCGGGCTGTTTGGCCGTGGTCCCTGGTTAAAAACAAAACCAAACACCAGTGGAGCTGCCGAAACGTTTGGTTTTGTTTTTAACCAGGGACCACGGCCAAACAGCCCGGATATCATTCATAATTCAAATGACACCGGCCGTGAAAGCCTAAGGAATAATTTATCAACCTGTAACGTTCGACATGGGACTGATACAGCAAATGAACTGGAAAAGGCCAAAGTGATAATCTGGGATGAAGCTTCAATGGCCCCAGCACATGGAGTAAATGCAGTTGACACACTGTATAAAGAACTCTTAGCTGAAGATCCAAAAGTTCCTTCTAAAAAACCATTTGGAGGTGCGGTCTTTCTTTTCGGTGGAGATTTTAGAAAAATTCTCCCTGTTGTTCCACATGGCAGCAGAACCGAAATACTTTCTTCATGCATGAAGAATAGTAAGTGCTGGAAAAATATTCAGGTCCTAAAGTTAGACCAAAACATGCGTGCCAATGAGGACAATGTCCCATCAGAACACAGAGGCTTTTCCGATTGGCTTTTAAAACTTGGGAATGGAAAACTCCAAGAGCCTGGATTAGAGGAAGGCATCTTCGAAATTTCTCCAGTCTACATTGAAAATGGATGTATTGTTGCTGCTGTCTTTCCTGAGGTCATCCCATCAGGAGATGACAGCATTGCTAACCGTGCAATCCTGACTCCAAAAAACCACGAGTCACTTGAACTTAATGAAAATGTCCTTAGACGAATTCAATCTGAATTGAAATGCTATACCAGCATAGATTCTATTCAGCAAGACAGTGAAAATGCCGAGGAGGCAGCAAACTATCCAATGGAGTTTTTGAACAGCTTAACACCTGGAGGTATGCCTCCTCATAGACTTACTTGAAAGTTGGTGCAGTAGTAATGTTGCTACGAAACCTTGACTCAACAAGAGGTCTTTGCAATGGCACCAGAATGGTCGTCAAGCAAATGATGTCAAAAGTCATTGACTGTGAAATCCTGACCGGATCTTTTAAAGGTACCAGGGTATTTATTCCAAGAGTTATTCTTGCACCCAGTGACCCTGACCTTCCCTTTACATTAAGACGAAAACAGTTTCCATTTAGACTTGCTTTTGCTATGACCATCAACAAAAGCCAAGGGCAAACACTGGATTCAGTTGGTATTTATTTGCCATCTCCAGTATTCAGTCATGGACAACTTTATGTTGCATTTTCAAGAACAAAGTCCTTTCAGCAAGTCAAGGTAAAAGTCTTAGGAACTGACCAACAAGGCAACTTAAAGAAAGACCACAGAGTTTACACCAAAAATGTGGTCTACAAAGAAGTTTTCGCCCAATTATTAAATTTCATAGCCAATATGTAATTAAATGTGTATTAAATGTATATGTAGTTAAATGTATTTAATATATTCAAATAAATAATTAAATATGTGCTAATAAAAATGCTCGCCACCCGGGCGTAGAACGGGTACTTCAGCTACTTTATTCATATATTAAAATGAATACATTTGGAACAGATGTATTTTGTAATATAATAAGTAAGTAGATGTAAGTGCTATTCATGCTTATTTACCAAAAAATAAATGAACCCTGAGAAATAGAGACTTTAGAATATAAATTGTTTATTGGTAAAATCATGCTTAAAATAATTAATGATAATAATATGTTAAAAGCCATTGAGAATTGCCATTAATAACAACTAATTTAAATGTAATAAAGGTGTTGGTTAGACTGATAAATGTGTCATTGTTTATTATTTAAAGATTAACCTTATGGATTCTACAACACTACTACTTGAGGTAATTAAAGAAATAGATTAATGTTACATTTGACACCACCACAAGTGGGGCTTTTATAGTTATATTTGGCGTAACACGCTGGGGAAAACAATTTATACTTATATTTGGGACACGAAACGTGGGGCTTAAAGGAAGTCTAAATTTTGCTCATAGTAAAAGATTAAAAAAGAACGTAGCAAAATTTTTATAGTTATAGCATTCGAGTTTAAACGTGGTCATACAAGCTCTTAAGATGGTCCCCACGTGGTCTCCCCAAAAGTGCAACAACTCAAAATGCAGCACCCAGGTTGTACAAAGATTTTTCACACTGAGTTCTTGATTTAAAATATGATACACAAGCTAATGTATGATATCAGCATGTCATCCCCTCTCAATCACCGGTCTCCCAACACTTTGTATGACATTTTTAAAATATCTGGGGATGTTTCACTTTTTGGTTGTCCACTGCAAGAGGATCATCTTCAACGCTCGTATGATCATGTTTAACCTGAGACCCCACTTACAAACTATTGTTTTTGAAGGTGCAGCATCTCCTTACCTTCTCGATTGTGAATTTCAATTGATGCTAGACCATTTTTAACAAAGAATTCAATCACAGCACGATGTTTGATTTTGTCTATTTTTGAAACATGCGTGACATGTAAATTTTAAACATTTGATAGACTATTTTGAAATTGGTAGAAAGGTTTAGAAATTAATAAGTGTCTATAAGAAATGTGAATCTTGCAACATACACAAAATTTTAGTTCTACCACTAAACTATAGACATCGCTCCGCGAGCTTTTCAACTGACCCTCGTATAACAATAAACATACATGCAGACTCTTTATGTACCAATGAAGAGCCGCTATGGTACTTTTATGTGACTGCTGCCAGTCGCTATGGCATACTTATAAGACAAAGTGCCCAAGCAATATTTCGTGTAGTAAATACATATAAATAAACATTTAAAAATATTTTACACACTACAAATAATATCTCACTCACCCATAATACACCACCTATACCTATTCTATGCTCAGTAAACTACTTATTTTGTACACATTTATTTAAAGTGAAGAATGAAAGTAAATCGTGTCTCACATTCGGGGTGTTGTTTTCTTTGGTGCCTGATCTGGTAAGGGTCCAAGTTCCTTTACACGATCCATCAATACTTTTTGTAACCTATTTGCGTCTTCATATATCATAGAACCTTCCTCGTTATACTTTCTACAGTTGCTGAACATTAACTGAAAAGTAAAATACACTTCTCATCCATCTAAATTATGAAAATTACATTTTACTATACATTATACAAATTATACATATACAATAGGGTGTATCGAAAAAACATTTTTTTCGAAATCCGGTTACGGCTAGTGCGGATTTTTGGCCAAATGGCATTAATAAAACATATAAAAAATCCCAGCTCGATCAGACAACTCCTTCTGCTACTGAGTAGAGGTCAAATATTAGAAAAATCACCAAAAAATCACTTTTTTATTGATATCTTCAAAAAATCATTTTTGATATTTTTTATATTTTTTGATGGTTTAAGTCATTGAAATAGCAAGGGAAAAGACTAATAAATACATAAAACATTTTTATTAGGGCTCTTTCTGTGCACCACAAGCCTAAAAACCTAGTGAATATTTCGTAAAAAGCACTGATTTTCCGGCGTCACGTACAATTAAATATTAATATAAAAATATTGAAGCCTCTTGAATAACGAACGAAACCCTTTAATGCTAAGTTGTATGAGCAGTAATAATATAAATAATTTGCTCGCAATCTCTTCTGCATCTGCTTATCACACTAAGTCGCCTCCTGCCCACCCCTCCCCAAGCGCCGCGTCATTTCGACTCGCCCAGCGGACAGGTTCAATCGTGTCAGTCGCCTGTCAACCAGCTGCGTTGAACGTGCTTGTTGCTGCTCGATTTTTTTCTTAGTGCTGCGTTGATTTTCAACTGAAAATAATTATGTTTTCGTGTGAAGTGCTGTGTGTAGAAGTGAGGACAGTGTTGTAGTTGTGTTAAGTGCCTTTTATTCGTAAGAGGGTGACAGTTACGCTGAAGTTATGGCTTCGACAACTTTGTTACGGTCTGACGTTAGCAATAACATAATTGGGACACCTAAGGAATTCGGCCTAACACAGCTACCGACCGTTGAAGATGTGTTGAGACAATACGTATGGGAACGAGAAGAAAAAATGAGAATTCTGGGATCGCGGAAGGAGCCTGCAACAAAGGATTTATCTTCTATCATCGCCAGTAAGGTTGTAGAAATTTGGGATTACGCCTCAATCAGCGGCGAAGCAATTCTCAGTGTCAGACGGATTGTTGCAATGATATTGAAGTACCATGATAGTGTTCGTGACTTGCAAAAGTCAGCGAAGACCGGTTTCCAAATTTGTGCACAACGAATTGCTGATTTTCAAGAGTCTGCCAAAAAGACTTTATTTGATATAGCATTTTGTAAGTGTTCAGATCCTGTTGCCTGCAATTGCGAAAAACAAAGAAAAGTGCCAGTACTAGAGGTGCCTTTTCTTCTAGATCAAAGAACAACAATAAAAATGTTTATAGGAAACTTGGATCGTCAGGAAACCAAACGACGCATCAAGAGGTTAGGACGAGACCTTCAGCAGGAGAGTTCAAGAGCTAAGAAGACGGATCAAGAACAATCGGCTCAAAGCTTTGATCCAGAAGAAGTGGAATAGGTCAAAAAGCGGAGGAAGACAAGGCCTCAAGTTCAGATGAGGAGTACCAGCCACCAAAACATTTGAAAACATCGCCGGAACCTGTTCAGCAGATGAGATTGCAACTACCCGCCTTTTGTACTCCAGTATACAGGACTAAGACATCAACTAGACACGTGGCCCTTCTAGCCTCTTCCCTCCTAGAAGACGTCGGGATGGTCACCTCAGAAAATACAGAAAATGTGATCGATGCCAGCAAAATTCAGAGACAAAAAAATGTTTTGGCGACAACCATTTTAGCTGACACTGATGCAGCTCTCAAAGAAAAAAAATTAAGAGCTTTGTATTTTGATGGAAGACAGGACCGCACTTTAACCTTAGAAAAGAAAAAAAAAGTGTTAGTCGTGTTGTGAAAAAAGAGGAGCATGTAGTGTTAGTTGAAGAGCCTGAATCAGAGTATCTTGGGCACGTCACTCCAGAGTCTGGATCGGCAGACTGCATTCAAAAAGCAATGCTCAATTATTGCCACAAAAGGACATTGATCTCACAAATCTCAGTGTTATTGGCGGTGATGGTACCCCAATAAACTCTGGCCCCAAGAATGGTGCTATGTCCCTTTGTGAAAATTCTTTGAACAGGGCTCTCCAAAGAGTTATATGCATGTTCCACACCAATGAACTTCTACTTCGACACTTATTCCAGTCCCTCGACGGAAAGAGTACAGGACCAAATACCTACGCAGGTCCAATTGGAACACTGCTCCAAAATTGTGAAACTCTCGCTATCAAACGTTTTCACCTCATTCCAGTACCTTGGATCTCTGATTTGCAGCTGGAAGAAAGCAGCAGTCTAAGCAGTGATCAACAGTATCTTCTCGATATTTTCAAGGCGATATCTTCAGGAGATTGTCCTCAAGGTTTAGCAGACAGAAGTCCGGGAAAACTACATCAAGCAAGGTGGTTGACCCTTGCAAATAGAACATTGCGTCTTTATGTATCAACCAGTAAGCCATCCGACAATCTTGTGCGCCTAGTTGTCTACATCATGAAAGTCTACGCATTCATTTGGTTTTCAATTAAGATCGAACCATCTATCGTGGAAGGACCATGCCATCTATGGAAGTTCATGTCGTCTTTGCGTTGTCTGGACGAAGTTACTAAAAAGATTATTGACCCCGTCATCAACAGAAATGCCTGGTTTAGCCATCCCGAGAATCTGCTCTTGTCAATGATTTCGGATCCTGATGCTGACAAAAGGCAATTAGGTTGGAGAAGAATACTCAAAGCTAGAACAACATTACGTCGAACCAATGCTGTTCGAGAATTTTCTGTTCCTCTGGAAATTCGACTTGACGCCCCATCATACGTAGAAGTCATCGATTGGTCAAACTGTAAATTAACGGAGCAACCACTGACAAAGCATATCAGCACTGAAGTTCCTAAACAAAAAACCCCGCCTCAACCTGCAGCGGGCGGGCGGGACTCGACCTGCAGCCACCTCCACGTGGTGAGTCCTGGATTATTTCCAAAACTTGTTCTCAGCAAGTGGAAATAAATGAGGAGCTGCAGAATTCCTTTTAGTCGCATAATACTAAAACCTTTTTGTTTTAATAAAAGCGATAAAGTAATTATAACGCTCATATTTTGTAACGTTTGTCAGGCAGGAAAATCATTGCTTTTTTACGAAATATTCACTAGGTTTTTAGGCTTGTGGTGCACAGAAAGAGCCCTAATAAAAATGTTTTATGTATTTATTAGTCTTTTCCCTTGCTATTTCAATGACTTAAACCACCAAAAAATATAAAAAATATCAAAAATGATTTTTTGAAGATGTCAATAAAAAAGCGATTTTTTGGTGATTTTTCTAATATTTGACCTCCACTCGGCAGCAGAAGGAGTTGTCTGATCGAGCTGGGATTTTTTTATACGTTTTATTAATGCCATTTGGCCAAAAATCCGCACTAGCCGTAACCGGATTTCGAAAAAAATGTTTTTTTCGATACACCCTAATACAACCTCTCACATTAGAAACAAAAATGTTGAGTCACTGGTCCACATGAGATCTTTATATAATACTGGTATTAATTTTGTTAATGACATGAATTGTGATTACAAAAGTATGAGATTAAAGTTCACACAGTTGATAAAACTGAAAACGTTGCTGTCAACTGTAACATCACAAAATGTTCCATACAAATATACTCATGAGAAATATTAAATTAGTTAAGGATTGTGAATTAATGGAAACAATTAAAAAATGAAAAGAAAGAATGATATTAAATAAATCTATGAGCTTTGAACAAATGAAGAATATTAGTAACAAATCATGAACAGTAGGAAGTCTACAAGCAGCATTAGAAGCCAACACATTAAATAAATTGACAAACAGACTATGACTTTGACAATACTAGTTACCCAATAGGTTAGTAAAGTGAAAATATATAAAAATATGACATTGAAAATATCATAAATAAATATGTAAAATGATGTATATTTGAAAATAACATCAAGTCATGTGACAAGCATAACAGTTGAGCAATGAAATGAGAATAGTTATTATAATGAATAAATTAAAGATTAATGATCTTAATTATATGTATTAAATGAAATAATTTATAAACAATGACAATTAAAAATATAAAGTAAGATTAATCCAGTATAACTAAGAATTAATAACCTAACCTTGAAGGAAAGGTATGCCAAGGCAGTATAATCACTGATTAAAGATAAAATACTGAATGTATAGATGTGATAAAATATTCCTCAGGCTTTCACGGCCGGTGTCAGATGAATTGTTCATGATATCCGGACTGTTTGGTCGTGGTCCATGGTTTATAACAAAACCAAACGTTTCGGCAGCTCCACTGGCTGCCATCATCAGTGGTATAAAAAATCCTGCACGCCGGGTGTTTACGTACAGGCCCACAGTACTGTGGTATAGGCTAAAGCTGTCCTGCCATGCTACCTGTACTTATAAATTCAGCAAAGTCCCACGTACAGGTAAAAATGACACCATCAGCCAATCACAATAAAGATGGTGTATGATTGGCTCGCACCAAGCTATGCCATTAGGTACTCACTTGTTTTCCGCGAAGTACTGTGGGGAAGGCTGCTAATTTCCCGCGATGCCACCTGTGCTAATTGTTATTGCTAATTTCAACCCCCGCACAGGTAAGAACTGCATCATCGGCCAAATAGACGGACCGGACAGTAGTGAACTTGTCGGACCGCCAGCTTACCACCACCGAAACTGCTGTCCTGGCGAGGGGGGAGAAGTTTGCAGTGGCCCCTAAGAAGATTCCAGTGGAGGACATCATTGCCAATGTTGAAGCTGGAGTGCGGCAGCTGCTGCGTGAACAGGCAGATGAAGTTAGGATCGAAGCTTCGAGGATCCTGGCAAGAGTGAAACCGCCGCGATGCAACATACCAGTGGGTGAGCTGCGGGCACTAAGAACATTAAGGCGAGATGAATCTGTCATCATATTACTGGCGGATAAGGGGACCGCTACGGTTGTAATGAACACCGATGATTACCAAAGGAAGATGGGAGAACTGCTGGACCCAGAAACCTACAAGAAACTGCAAAGAGATCCGACTGCAGTGGTCCTTAAAAGGGCCGATTTTCTGGTTAAGCGGTCTTCCTTGGAGCCTGATGTGAAGGCAGCCGTCCGGTGTTCGGAAGCCCTTCCACCTAGGCTTTATGGGCTCCCCAAAAGCCACAAGCCGGACGTCCTGCTCAGACCCATCGTCAGCGCCATAGGGTCTCCAACCTACCATCTGGCTAAACACTTGACTGAGCTTCTCCGGCCACATATAGGTGGTACGGAGTCATATGTGAGGGATTCGACCCACTTTCTTGAAAGGCTCGGTGGGTTGTCGCTGCGGCCTGGAGACATAATGGTCAGCTTTGACGTGGTTTCGTTGTTCACCATGGTGCCCGTGGATGATGTCCTTGGCCGCTTAGCTAACCTTTTTCTGGCAGACATTACAGCGCTTTTCCGGCATGTTCTAAAAACTACTTATTTTCAGTACGGTGGTGAATTCTTTGAAATGATTGATGGTGTGGCCTTGGGAAGTCCACTCAGTCCTGTGGTGGCGAACTTTTATCTGGAAAGGTTCGAGGAGCAGGCAATTTCATCTTTTCCGTTGAAGCTGAGGTGCTGGTTCCGGTATGTTGATGACACCTTTGTTATCTGGAGCCATGGAGAGGATGAACTCGGCAGGTTCCTGGCACATCTCAATCAGGTTCACCCACGGATACAGTTTACTGCTGAGAGGGAGACCGACAATCAGCTGGCTTTTCTGGACGTGTTGGTCCTTAGAAGTACCGATGGCAGCCTCGGACATAAAGTTTATAGAAAACCAACGCACACTAACCGCTATCTCCATAAACAGTCAAACCACCATCCCAGCCAGAAGAGGGCGGTGTTGAAGACCTTGGTGGACCGGGCTAGGAGGATATGCGAGCCCCGGTACCTCGATGAGGAGCTGCGCCACCTCGAACTAGCGCTACAGGCCAATGGATATTCCGTCAGGGAGGTGATACGAGCGGTCTGGCCGAGAAGAACAGCCAGGCCGGAAGTGGAGTCACGGGAGACCGTCGGTTTCGCGGCGTTGCCCTACATCCATAGGGTGACGGACTGCATTGGTAGGCTGCTCAGTCGGCACGGTGTGAGGCCAATATTCAAGCCAACAAGGAAGATCCACCAGTTCTTGAGGCCGACGAAGGACGTCCGAGACCCGCTGTCATCGTGCGGTGTGTACGGAGTTCCCTGCTCATGCGGCCAGGTGTACTTTGGTACCACGAAGCGCAGCGTCCGCACACGCGTGGGTGAACATAGCCGTTACTGTAGATTGGGACAGCCGGAGAAGTCTGCCGTAGCTGAGCACGTGCTCACCAATGCTGACCATCGGATCCGCTTCGATGAGACGAAACTCTTGTCGGCGGTGAGTGATCACTTCCCTCGTCTCCATATGGAGTCCGTCTTAATTCATAAGCATGCTGCGTTCGCTATGAATCGGCAGGGCGAAAGCATCGCATTAAGTACTTTATGGCATGGCACGATGCGAGCCTCTCACACACCTTCTTGTTTCTGATTGGCCGATGATGCAGTTCTTACCTGTGCGGGGGTTGAAATTAGCAATAACAATTAGCACAGGTGGCATCGCGGAAAATTAGCAGCCTTCCCCACAGTACTTCGCGGAAAACAAGTGAGTACCTATGGCATAGCTTGGTGCGAGCCAATCATACACCATCTTTATTATGATTGACTGATGGTGTCATTTTTACCTGTACGTGGGACTTTGCTGAATTTATAAGCACAGGTAGCATGACAGGACAGCTTTAGCCTATACCACAGTACTGTGGGCCTGTACGTAAACACCCGGCGTGCAGGATTTTTTATACCACTGATGATGGCAGCCAGTGGAGATGCGGAAACGTTTGGTTTTGTTATAAACCATGGACCACGGCCAAAAAGCCCGGATATCATGAACAATATAGATGTGATATTTTCTATGAATAAATAACATATAAAGAGACAAGTAATGTGAAGAACTTTATGTTCTAAGAATATTGTAAACATGTTAATTTTATGAAACTATGTATTACAGTATGAGATGAAGGGTGTTATATCACCCGATATGTCTTAAAAGATAAGAAGACATATTAGTTTTAAGCATAAATTGTTACAAAGTAGAATAGTAATGCTATTTGATTGTAATAAGGCAAAATAGTTATAGGAATCAACAATGTAAAGCTGAGTGCAGCATTTAAGAGTTTTTTAGTAAATTAAGGCTTATAATCTTGTTTAATGTTATCAAAAATAATTATTACATGCATATTATAATATACACAAGAAAAGAAACTATAAATAGTAGCAAAAAGCATTAATTATAAAACAATGCATTAGCATGGGCTATCATTAAAATGTGTTTAGTTTATAAATACTGTTATCAAAACTGGCCGCTATTGGACTTAAATTAACCAGCAGTAATCAAGCAATGAAATGCTAGTAATACCAACACCATGGTAATTAGCAATATAATGTTTTTAAGCAAAAACCAATGCTAAATGTATAAATTTTGTGAATTTTGGATATAGTGAAGGAATACTAAGAACAATGAGAGTGACGCATATTTAAACAGTTACATTAAAATGACGTAATGATGACTGCATAATGACATAATGTCACGTGACAATGCCATCATTTTCAACCAATCAAAAATGAATTGGGAGACCAAAAGCAAGATGGCTGACCACAATATGCAGCGACTATAAATAGAAGGCGCTCAGAGCAGAGAGGCATTCGTTTTCCATCCATCCGAGCAGTAACGACGTCGCTTCAAGTCAAAATTTTTAACCTAAAAGTAAATAGTACAAATCCAGTTCGAGGTGAAGTCTTCCTTCTAAACAAGGACAATTTGTGTTCATCATGCAAGAAGTAACAACGTCGCTCAATATCAAATTTTAAATTAAATTAATAATACAAATCAGAGGTTATGTGTCCGATATAAACAGAAACATAACCAAGAAGTTTAGTGTTGTGAGTAAACAGTGAATTATGGGCAATTTAGTAAATCAATCAGTGAAGTGTAATTAATAACCACAGAATAATTAAAAGGGAGTAGAGTGTAACATAATTCTCCAATATTTAATCAATCATTAATCTATACTATTGTTATAATTTCACCAACCTGTATACATGTACTGTATCACTCTACAATAACATTAACACGAATAATTATGGTGAACACTTTTTTAGTTATTAATCATTTGAGTTCCATGTTGGGACTAGTAATTGAACTTTACCGTGTCTAACCTCAAAGTTCGTCAGAGACGAACGACCAATTTTTATTAGTTATAAGAAGTTAATGGGGTCTACCATAATCGAATATCAATTGTAAAGCATTGTATAATTCGTGGCATTTGAGATTTATCTTGTAGATCAAAAGGATTCACTCCTGAGATAAAAATATAAATAAATATTATTATCAAAATCACTTTTGCCAACCTGCTGAGTTAATAGCGTAATAAGCCAAGTCAATTGTTAACTAATTAATTATTGTTTAGTTGTGTTTAAAGAGAAAAAATATTGTTAACTGAAAAATAAAAGAATTGTAGGTCAAATTAAAACAGTGTAAAGCATTATTTCAGTAATTTAAAATAATTTTTCTTGTTTACATACGTGGGGATTTTTAAAGCTACTCAATGGTTACGTTGGCAGCGTCGAATTTGGAAGCGCTAACTTTATTTAAACTGTCAAATCCACTACAAATGAATTTACACCAAAGTAAATAAGAATTTAATTACACTAAAATTAATAGACAGAACCATCAAAACAAATTATTATTTTGATTTATTAAATTAAAGTTATGGAATTCACATCAAGGTTCCATATGGCGCCCAAGTAAAATTTTAATCCACTATCAAGCAATTTAGTTAGTGGTAACTGCTATAAATCAAATATTTTATTCAGTGCAAAGACTAAACCATACAAACACAACAGACGAAACAAACTATTATAACGACGAGAATCAAACTACCATCGACATTAAAGGTACGTACAACGTGGGTGTTATATTAAATTGTCAACATCGACATGAAGTGTGTAAACAAAAGAACTTTAAAATTACAACTATATCATATAATTAACAATTTTGGAGGGGAGGATTTTGCTTGATTATATCAACTAATCAAATATAACAAAAAATGTTTACTCCTTCAATGTCATTCCAGAAACAGCAAGATATTATAAAAATAATTTATATAAGAATACACTACAGAAAGTATGTCTATAATTGCAACAGATTTATCGCACTACCTAAAACAGAATCTGAAATTTTTCCGCGTTCACACGTCATTAGATAAAATGGATTCTTGGATTTTGTTGTCCACGACATATCTGAGCATTATCAATAACCAACATATACTATTACAACAAGAAACACGATTATTTTAGATTTTTTGTTGTTGCCTAATTCCCTGAACCAGTTTTCGCACATTGCGATCTTCACAAGAGGCTGCCATTAGGAGTACGGTCCATCCTGTTTTTGGTGACAGCGCTGTTGTTCAAAATATCATCGTTGTATCACACATATGTGCGTAACGATCTTTTGAATGACAGCACCATCACCAAAAACAGGACAGACAGTGCTCTTAGCACCAGCCTCTGATGAAGCTTGCAATAATTGAAAACTGGCTCAGGCAATAAGGTAAACATTTTAAAATATTTTGATTTAACATACTTGTGTTCTGTGTCATAATAATATATTATGGTTATTGATAAAATAGATAGTTGACAGTAAGATACAAACATGTAGCAACAAAAGTATAGTAAAAGAAAAAAGAATACAGGAGAAATGTCACGTGGCAGCAGTAACATCTAATGCAGGATTGAAAACAAAAAGATACCTAACTGTTTTAAAAAACAGGAGTTAATGTACCATCTGATAGTGACTTCAGATGCAAAGTACTAAATTTCATGGATGAACTACTCAAGTTGAGATATTCTGAACTGCAACATAACAAGTACACCACATAAACCATATATGGTATGACTGGACAGGAAACAAGAATCTGACATCAACCATGTTGTCTCGTGGAAGCCAACTTATGAAACCATAATTTCGCTGTTGCTATTACTATCAGTAGCATCAATTCCAGGACTACTTTTTGGAGCTACCATGAAAAATAACAATCATTATTACAAACATTAAAGCCCCTCTTATGCATCTGCGTAGCCAGGTTTTCTTTGCCGAGCATCATTTTGGTAAAACAAGAGAGACAAGTGAGGCTATTTATGCAAACGTACAGCAAAAATTTCCCTATTCTAGAGAACGCATAACAGAAATTTTGATTGTGCAAGTTGTTAGTACAACAGTGTAAATTGGTACTTTTATGGAAACATGCAGCATACCTGCTGCCATTCCCTTTGCCTCAGTACACCCAACTTCCACCACAGCATATATTAGTTGTTGCAAGCTTGTTCAGTGTGTTGTGTTATTTATAAAATTGTTCTAACAATATGGATGCCAATGGTAACGATACTGAGCAATTTATAGACAACATTAAACTAATAAGCCCCCGATACCCCAGAACTCTCACTATTTTGTACAAAGTACATTTATTATTACATAAATTTTGATATTAGGTAATTTTTCAATTATAGAAAAAATTCCAAAAATCCTGATTCCTCCCCTATTTCTTTAGTAATAATATAACTGTAGAGTACACAATCATACATTAAACAGTAAAAATTTGAAACATTCATATTTGGGTTACAATTCCTTTTACTCTGACATCCTGCTGCATTTACACAATTTTTCAAATTTTTGGGCCTTGGAGTCCCAAAATTTTGAAATTTCCAAAACTTGACACTACATTCAGATGTTAGTTAAAATTGTCTTTCATTTGATACCCCACATGGAAATTTCTTGATTTTTTCACAATTTTGACCTCACATATTTGCCTCAAATCTCATCACATACTTTGGGGACTCAATCTCAAAAACAATATGTTATGTACGGTAAAAGTACGGATATGCATGCCGAGTTTTATGAAAATTAGTTGAAGCATTCAAAAATTATTGCGAGACATACCCCAAACATACAGACAGGCAGACAGACAAATGCCAAATGGTCGAGTTGAAACTGAGAATTCGCTTAAAAAAAAAAGGATCCCGTAATTTTCCACAGAGATTATGGAATAACCCATCAATAAAACAATTATGACTGATTGGATGAACAGTGTATTTTCTTTCCCATTTTTGTCATTTCTTGCTTGTTGATATGTGTAATACAACACAACTAAATCCATCTTTCAAAATCGGTTGGCAGCACCGATACAGTTCTGCTACGGCCACAAACTACCATATTCACCTGAATGTAAGACGATAATTTTTTCTTATAATGCCCTTCCAAAAACTGTGGTCATAATATATAAAAATTTGGTATTTATACCTGCAAAAGTCTACTGTATTTTGTATGATTAGCTAGTTGCACAGACTTTACCATGTTTGTAGTGTGAATCATAATAAGAAGGTGCATCTTATAATGGTAACAGGGGACACAGCTGAATCCGTTTTACCTCTTTCTGTTAATGATTGTCTGTGAAATACTATACAAAGTCTCCCTTAACCACTGGGGAGTTGTCAAATTCATTTTGCTGAATTTGTTCATACAGTTTCCGCGAGGTATTAGACATTTCTCCGCTCTGTCGACCAGGAAGTCTGATGAATCCATTTGCCAGGATTCGTTCAAAGATTTTCCACATGACTTAAACCATTTCCCCACTCTCCTTTTAGGGGACATTGACAAACTGATTGGTTGGATTCGGGTGCAGATTTTCTGTCTGACTGCATGACAGCTCCCTGTATGCGGCCTGTTATGTTTCCTTAATAAATTGGCTACCGTTCACACCATACAAATGCGAGATCAGTGCCGTTGTCTTAGGTTTGACACACCCTATAACCTCCACCCAGCAGAACAGGCAATTATCTTGATTACCTAAAAGCCAGAGACATTTGTGTAGCCATGGGTGTTTCCCCAATAAATCAGTACCAGTCACCATATGAATGAGAGACCGGTACCACTGTCTTATTTTCGAAGCCCTCTACAACCTCCAATATACTATCAACGAGTGATATAAAGAATATTGTGATACAAGGAATAACTGCCGATGGTAGTAGACCTTCACCATACATTATTTTGAAGAGAAAAATGGTTCCAAAGGAACAGTTACCAGCTGGGATTATATTTAGAACACTGTAAAAGGGGTGAATGACTTTAAAATAGAAGAATTTATGACAGATTGGCTTAAACTTGTTTGGGAACGTCAATCAGGTGTTTTAGTAGGGCAGAAAGTGTCCATTGATGCAACTGAGAAAATAAGGAAGCTGGTTGCAGAAATGAACACTGATCCTGTTGTAATCCCTTGGGGAATGACTTCTCAGCTTCAAGTTGCAGATGAACAGACCATTTAAGGACCACTTACAGAAGATGTATAGTGACTGGCAATGAACATAGAGTCCGACAGGGAAGTTGAAGAAACCAAGCATACAACTACTGGTCCAGTGGATAATCATTCCGGGAGAAAATCAAAAGCGAATACATTGTAAAGGGGTTAATAAATGTACTGTTTCTAATACATGGCAGGGAGCAAGGATGATATTTTCTGGAAAGATTTCAGTTATGAATTTGATTCTAGTAGCAGTAATAATGATGAACTCTGAGAAGACGAAAATAAGGATGATGACTGGGATTAAAAATAATAAGCCATTTTATTACTTATAATTTCAGTTTTAATGTAAAAATGTCACATTTATTTACTTTCATCTCAAGGTATGTTATTTAGACCATTTAATTATCTTTCTCATCAAACTCATAAAAAAATTCAAATTCAGGGTCGTCTTATATTTAGGCTTTTTTTCATGTAAACACCTTCAACAATCTAGGGTCACTTATATGTGAGGCCGTCTTATATTCAGGCCAAAACGGTATGTTCAACATTATTCCTTGCTGTGCTGCAATAATTTTATATCACACAGCATGTGCTGCGTCGCAATAAAACTTGTTGCACAACTGAATAAACAGGGCCTAACACCTAAGAATGTCTTCCACCGATTGTGCTTTAACAAAACCAGAAGAAACTGCCAAGACTCACTCAAGTCAAAAATGTCTTTCACTTAAATCGTTCTTACATTCAAAACAAATGGGTGATTAAATGTATAAGCACACACGCACACGCGCGTGCACACACACATACACACACAAAGATTTCAGTTGTTTACAAATAAATTACCTTAAAATCATTTAGAATTTCTTCTTCAGAAGTATATTTCTCAGCTTTAATGTTTCCTTCAATAGTCAACATATCAATGGGGCTTTCAATTACTCTGTAATAATCTGGATATAATTTTTTTGATGGTTTTTCCATGAACATCAACATAGGTTGTCGCCCATCCTCACACTGCAAACATGACACAAGTTACAATTATGTTTTCTATTACAATTATTACAATCATACAGCACAAGTATTTTGAATACGCTCAAAAGCTATCTTTAATACATTTTCGGATCAACTAGACATTTTGCTAACAAGCTTACAGCCTGGTCCCAGGCAGGCCAGTTGAGAGGTTCTGTAATGCATTAGGATTTGATCTTTTTGATAGACATATTGTTATTGGTGTCCAAGTCACTTCGTTTTTGTTCCAAAACGCGTTATTTTAAATAAAAAACAAAGTCATACAATAGATCTAAGGTAATTATTAATTTATAAATTAGGATTCATCTTATCACGTTTAATTTACTGATAGTTGTTCTGTTCCAGTGTCATAGCTGTCCACAACAATGAAATAATTCTGATAACTTGAAACATTTTGTAATTGTTAACACACATTGGCTTATTAAGGGCAAACAAACTTAAAATGATTTCACATGTATTTTACATTAATATTTAAAACCTACAAACCAACATAATAAATTGGTATAAATTGGCTTGGCTTCACAAAATATCTGTCAACTATAAATATATATTCACTTACAACATATTCTATAAGGCACTTGCACAGTGAGTAGAGGCGACGCTTCAGTGGTATGTTATCCAGGTATTTACCTCTTGTCAGGCAACGAGTAGACTTACTGATCTTTTTCAGTGGTGGTTCATCAGTTGAATCATCTTCAGCTGCTGAATCATCAGAATACTATAAAAAATATAGATTTATAAAACTTCAATGATTAAAAAGTATGGTGCATGCAAAAATGTGTTCTTGTTGTATACACAACATCAGTATGAAATAGAAACATGTTTGCTTAAATTTTGCTGTAACTAATCACACATCTTGTATTGCAAATATATTTAAATGAAAACTCAACTCAAAACTAATTGGTTTTATTTATTAGACACCTTGCAACTTACAAAATTATTAGCCTATAGCTGAAGGATAAACAAAGAATGAACAATTAACAAAAACAATGAAGGAAAGACAAAACTGAAATAAGTTAATGTAAGAATATGTATGAAGTCATCCACTACACGAGGTGTGTCGTTAAATAAGAAGACTGTGTTTTTACCTCTTACAGAAAGCACTGGAAACTGATTGTGAGCTCTTGAATGTTTCTGAACCTGCATGACAAACATTACATTCTCAGCTGTTCAGCTGATTGTCAGTCATTGTTTAGTGTAATAGTGTTTTCTGTTGTGAGCTACAATAATGCAAAGTTTAACACTTACGGTGCTGATCACGTCAACTGACGCAGTGATAAAACTATCAGAGTGCCGATCATGTCATTTGATGTGGTGACAAAACTTCTATAAACTGTCAATCACGTCATTTGACGTGACATAGTTTTATGTTTCTTTAAATACGGGATCACTTCTAATGACGTTTTTGCTGTTGCGTAATGTTTGTTACTGTTCTTAGTTCTTCAAATTCCTAGCAGATGGTAGCTCAACTGAACCAAACAGAAACTACGAAGAAATTTTACAAGAAAATTTCCAATTTCTATGTGTGAAGACCCATGCTTCAAAGTTTTTCATTAAAAAAAAAAATGATACAAACTAATATTAGTGAGACATTTTCTTATCTTTTGTGTTTCAACAGTGAAATGTACTACTTCTAGGTTATTTAAAGTGATTTCATAATATTTTTAGTATACTATAACAGTTTTGACAACTTTTTTTTTATAAAAATTGTGTAAAAAAAAGTAAAGTTTTGTTGAAAGTGTCTATATAAAACAATAAAATTTTATATTTCATTATGAAGAAGGTCCAATGTTTAAAACAAGGTAAGTACCTTTTTTCTATGTTATGTTATAGTTTCACGTGAATTTATTTGAAAAACATTAAAAACGGCCGGCACTCTATAGAAGTATTTTGTGTCAGCAGCCAGCACTCTATAGAAGTTTTGTGCTGAAACGTCTGACACCCGAAGTGTTAAAAGTTGAGCAATGTTCAATTTGAAATTTTTAGTAAAACTGAGTAAACCACCAATTGAACGTTTTCATACACTTACTGGGAAGACTGCATGCCTCATGTATGTGTGACTGAGTGGTATAAAAGATTCAGTGGAGCACGTCAAAATGTGGAAGATGATGAACACACTGGACGATCTCCCACTTCACGAACCAAAAAAAATGCCAAAAAAAGTTAGCCACGTTGTTTGAGAAGACTATATGAGTTAAGTTATTTTTAATGTCACCTTGCCTTAACCTAACCAGTGCTCAACAAGTTTGCCTAACCACATCTGGGAAATTCTGTTAACACAAAATTTGTGGTTTTGAAGTTGTTTTAATGGGGATAGTGTTACGGTTTCCATATCTGCCTGTCAAAATGGGTGGTGACCAGGACTTTTGGATGTTTTCGGGGTCTTCTGAAGATATAAGGGAAGTGTATATCAGGGCCTTCTTATTAGTATTGCTTAAACAATTACAACTGGCACCTAGCCACCCCCAAGTGTGCCAGATATCAGTGAGATATTTTGTTACGCCTCACTTTCACTTAGTAAACAGAAAGTTTGTGAAAATTAGAAAAAGATATGAATATATTGGTAATTTCAATTTGTTTATATTAAGTGAACACACTCACAGATAAACTAAACTCTACATCAACAACAATACAGTAACCAAAAGTAACCAGCTTCGCCAAGTTCTCAATCAACTGCACTGTGCAATCAGATTAAAGGTTGAACCTAATATATAAGTAACTGATTACATAACGTGTACCTGATGATCCAAATCTAGTAATTCTTGAACTTTAGCCTGCATCAATTTTTGTAGTTTTACAGCATCCTGTAAGAATATTAAAAACGTGTTAATAAGAAAGACAATCAATACTGCTTAAACAATTTATATTTTCAGTAAATGGCAAATATATTAAAAACCTGAGTAGTGTAACGGGACAAAATTTGGGTAACAAAATTATGTAACAAGTCATTGTCTTATTGTAATGACGCGGGTCTGGTCAGGATTGTAGAGGTGGGGGCAGGCGATGTCCATATAAGGCAACAAGTGATTCTGTTGTTAACCAGTGAATCATACAAACGGCACGTGTTTCCAAAGATACAGTCAGTCTATCAGCAAAGTGGGGAGAAAAAGTAAGACGCAATTTACAGATTATGAGGGGACGCAGGTAGAAACTGCCTGGAACCAGTTTGAAAAGGCGCAGAAAAAACGGCCAGGTACCACGCCGGGTACGCTCACCTCAGTCTCCAGCCTGATGTTAAACAGAGAAGATGTAGTCTGAAGTGTGCGCGTGCAGTTGCGGTAGGCCGAAACATTTACGGTGGGCCTACCGAATTTTGTCTTAAATATTGAAAGTGCTAATAAACTTTTAAAGTAAAAGGTAATAAAACAATGGAGATATAAATATAGACGGTTAGAACAATTTTTTGTCTTTGGTGATTTGAAAGTGAACTGTGAAGTGTTGTGCAACAACTGGGACCACGAGCCAGATAAGTAACAAAATAATTGGCAAAAAGTTAATCAAATTTAATCAAAGTTTGTTTATTGGCAAAATGATTTTAAAACATAAACAATATTAAAATGATGAGATCTCAAAAAGGGGGTAAATCGAGAGAAAGTGAGAGAGAGCGTGTGAGAGAAAAAGGGGGGGAGAAAGAGAAACCGAGGAAAGTACTGATTTGTGTATATAACTTTTATCTTATTATTTTTTGTGTTATAATTTTTATCTCATAAATTTTCTTTGTCTTGTAACTTTGACTTGACAAAAGTAAAAAAGAAATTAATAATTGTTTTTTTATCCAAATAAAACTTTTATATTTTATAATTTTTCTTTGTCTATTAGATTTGGTTTTATTAACATTCAAAAATTGAAAAGAGATGCATAATATGTGTAATAAAAGAAAATATGATATTGTCATGAACATGTGTTAGTTAATTAAAACGCCATTCTGCCCATAACCTTATCTCTGTATCGACGAGTTAGTCTAGACGGCCCTGGAATATTTTTTATAGAAGGGAGTTTTGTTTATTTTCTAAATTATTTCTTTCGGGAGAGTGAATGGTTTCTACATTTACTCCAAAAAATTGTAGTGGCGACCCTAGGGACTTTGGGAATCTTCTGTATAAAGGTAAGTTGGCAAAGCGTAGTATTGTAATAATCTGGGTGTAGTTTCTTCTTTTATATCTTCTTATTATTTTAAAAGTTACAATCGGCGACCCTGCCAGGATGCTTGTATAAATGTTTTTATATAAGTTAGGCCTACTTGAGATACAGAGATAGGTTTGGGTAGATGGCATTTATTGTAGTGAAAATTACTGATAGTGAAAATAATAATAATGATATGAAGAGTAATAATGGTGACATAATTAAAAATGTGGCATTAGAGAGTAATAGGTTAACTAATGGTAGTGATGATGAGATTTTAATGGGAGTAGAAGTTAGTGGTGAGTTAGTAGTTGGTGAGATTGAGAGAGAGAGAGTGTGAAGTGAGGTTAGGTGAGTATGAGGTGAAGAGGGCAAATTTTCCCTGTGTTTTAAGTGGAGTAAAGACTCCACATGTGGTTTATGAGGACAAAGGTTCCTCCAGAGGTTATGTGGGAGACATAGTGTCTCAAAGTGGTCCCCTAATTTGTTCTGGTATACTTGGTAAAGCCCGGAAGTTTTTTAGTAATTTTGTGGTGCCCTTTGCATGGAGTGAGATAGTTCAGGGGGGTTGTGATAGGTATTGTGATGAGAGATGGAGAAAGAGAGAAACAGAGATTTTTGATGTTAATAGAGATTATACAGAGTTGGTGGAGATTTTAGAAATTGAGAGAGGGGAGGAAAATGACTTACCTAATAATGATGAATCTGTTGCAGTAGATGATGATGATTATGATGATATTATAACTTACCTGGTGGTAACAAATAATCCTAAGGACGACTTGACTATACACAATGTTGATGAGGTATATGATGTGATACTATGGAGTAATTCTGTTGGGTATTATGGTATAGTGGATAAAACACATTTAAATGGTCATAAGTAAAAGTTAAACAAAATTGAAATGTGCATGTACAGTATAAGACTAATTTATGATGATGGGGGTTAAACATATGTTGTTGATGGACATTTAATTATTTAAGTTTAATGGTGTTAATACTTGGCTTGATAATATAATGATTTTGGGAGGACAATGATGTTTTGTGTGAAGTATATTGTATATAAATTTGTATTGGGGTTAAATGTATTATGTACTAGGTTATGTTATTGTTATTATAGGGTACCTGAGGATACACTGTGTTGGGTGTATATTGTATGTTGTGTAATAATGTTTATGATTTTGATTGAGTTTACTATAATAATGATAATTGATTGTTTATAATAATTGACATTATATAATTATAAATTGTTATTATGTAATCAAATTGATTTAAAGTGTTTTAAATTGTGAATTTTGGTAATAAATTCAAAAATTTTTTAGATTTGAGAATTTTATAATGAATTATTAATAATTAAAATTTTATAATTAAAATGTTTAATACAAAAATCACAGCTGAAGTTAAAATGTGAAATTCAAATTTGAAATGGTTTATTTTAATGTGCTTTGAATATTGTGTCATGTTTTGTATTGATTTGTATTTGTTCTGGTATTAGTTTGTTTTGTGTTTTATGTTTGTATATATGTAAATTTTCCCAAATGTTCATTATGGTGCCTTTGTGTGGTATATGTTTTATTAGTGATACATTGGTTATGTTTGGGAATTCGTGTCCTGTGTTTATTGCATGTGTGGCTAAATTGGATTTATATATTTCTGGTTTTTTGTATGCATTTAGGTGTTCAAAATAACGTTTTTCAGCTGTTTTTTTTTTTTTTTTTGCAATCTTGGCATTCAATTTTGTATATACCGTTAGTTGTTGTATTATCTTTGTTGTGTGAGCTATTTAGAATTTGTAATTTATTTTTATTAGTTTTGTATGCTATTTTTATATCTGTGTTTTTAAATAGTTTTGTTAGTTTTGTCATTTTATTATTTATGTATGTGAATGTGGCCCATTTTTTGTTGTTGTTATTATTTATGTGTTGTTCATTTTGATTGATTCTTAATTGTTCAGTTTTTATTTTATATTTGATTTTATTTTCTATTTTGTTCACAGTATTTTTATTGTATCCATTTTCATAACCAATTTGGTATATTATATTTCTTTCTCTGTCAGTTTCTTGTTTGTTTAGGGGAATTTTGTACATTCTGTTAAATAGCGAATGGCGAATGTACAAAATTCCCCTAGCTACACATTTTGGCCTAATGATTGTAAATTTGGGATGATAACAGACAACTGTATTATTCAAAGAAATGTGAAATAATTATAAATCAACTAAATGCTAAATTACTGTATTGTACCTGCTATTTTGATGTCTAGAAAAGACAGAGTTATAAAAATGTGATGGAAGTTGTATGTAATGTATCAGTTGACACTGTGTGTATAGTATAGTTAGTATAAATAGGGGTATAAGTATTTTTTAATACCAGTAAAAAGGGGATTCCCCAACTTTTATGCGGTCACGGCCTCACCAACTCTGACCGTGGATTTGTAGCCCAGGCAATAGAGCAAAAAAAAAGGCTGTTTTTGTTATTAAATTTAACAGCAAACCAGCTGTGCGATAATTTGAAAAATATTCCATAGATGTTAAAAACCAAAATTGCAACAGCAAATCACCTTTTGCAAATTTTAGCAACAATAAAAACCATAAAAAAGTGCTTTTTTTACTTTTTGCTCATAGTAAGGAACGTATTGAAGAAATCGTTTTACTGTCAATAGGAAAGTTGTAGAGAATTGAAAAATCTTTAAAATGGTCGTTTGTAAGCCCAGATCGGTGCATTTTTCACCGAGAAAAGCCGGAAAAACTGCTAAAAAACGTGTTTTTTTTAAATTCATAACTTTGTCAAAAATAAAGCTGAAGCATTCACCTTCCGCCAAATGATAGCTAATGATATGTAGATTAATCAGGCTCAAGATGGTTTTTGACGGATAAGTAGTTCTTGCACAATTGCAGTTTAAACAAATTATAGCATTATTTTTTAAATTCACAGTATTAACCAGGGTGCACCGATTTTAATTTACCAAACGGATTTTGAAAATGCACGTTATAAATTACAATTCGTCTATCTTGGATTTTTATATAAATTACGTTAAATGTGTTAAAAATGTCTTCGTACATAGCGTTAAACGCGCGAGCTCGCGCTCGAAGCCAAACGGAGTCTAGGTAGTGGGGGGACGAGCCAGCGAAGGAGAAGGGAGAACTCGCGCGGCATTGTAGTGAACTATAAGATACATTTGTTTTGTTTAGCCCGGGCTGCTCGCATTAGTGGCTACATAAGGCGGATTATATAACGCTTAAAATTTAAGTTGTTTGAAACAGTTTATTGGAAACCATCTGAATAATATTACAAATAACGTATTTTAAAAATACTTTATTACAAAATATACATACAAATGATATACATAATCATAATATTACATTTTTCGCTTTTTGTGTGGTACTTCGCATTCATCGCATTCATTCTCAATAATTACATCTAGTTCACTGCATACAACCATACTATCCAAATCATTTTCTTCAATTTCATCCTCGTTATTAAATGTTTCAATAGTAATATTTGAACATGCTCTGTCACTGAAATTAGCACATAATTCGGAACATTCCAAACCATGCTTTCTGCAGGTACATGAATTTGTATTACAGCCCGTTTTGCATCCACATGAGATTTGTTTTAGCAAATTCTCAGGCATTGGTGGATCTTGTGATCCAATGGGAACCAAATGATTACTGACCACTTTCCATCCCCATTGCGTCGGATTTAAATTTATATTACCAAGCCACAATTGTAACTGGTAATACGTGCGGAAAGCATGTTCTTTTGCTGCACCCTCCGACGGTGGCAAGGTCTCAAAAGCAAAATTCGGTTTAACCTTCACTTTGGTATAATGCAAATAGCGAAGATCATTTAAACTAAAATTATTACTCTTTTGTATTAAAGTTTTTTCGGCTTTATTACTATATAGATTGCGAATTAGAATACAAGCATTTCTAGCTATTTGATCTTTGGTGGCATCATTTTTATAAAATATTTTTGCGAGTTCTTGTAATTTTGTGGCTTCCAAACTATTAATTAATTTTTGTTTACCTTGCTTATATAAACAAGATGTTGTGTCACATCCTGAAAAAACGTGCAAAAAAACAACTCTGGACTGCAACTCTTTGTGCTTAAAGCTGTTGCAGGTATAATACTTATTTGATTCACGACCTTTGCTTGTTTAAAAAAAATATATATTATTATAATCTTGAGCATGTTGATTTAAAATTACCAGAAGATCGATATCTTCACCTACAATTACAACAGTTGTTTGATTTTCAATGCGTGCATGTTCAATTGCAGTATTGACAATGAGGAAATCAGCATCCTCAAAACCAATTTTTGTCCGAAAACCTGAACTGTTCAAAGTTGTGCATAGCATTTGAATAAGACGAATCTTATTTTTCTCGTTACTCAAAAACTGCTTTTGATTCAGAGTGATTTTAGTATTGATGTCAAAATGTATTTCACTACCAATACTCGCTAATTTCCAACGAGATCGTTCAACCGATTTCGTTGTTAGCACCTCATCGTCAGGATAACCGTCAAATATTATGCAACTATTAGGCTTATAATGACGCTTTGCATAACTCACATAGTGGTTTAAAATAGTTTCAATATTTCCATTTGATTGCCATACAACTTTATGCAGAAAGTAGCCACCGTCGACAATATGTATTAAATCATTTGTAGCCAGAATATTATCAACGGAATCAAAATGATCATAAAATTTGGATTTTTTGGTTTTACGCATACCACCTTCATTAAACAGTGCCAAAGGTACAGGAGCAAGTTCATATTTAATGTACTCTTTCATATCATTTTGGTCGGTAATATTGAGAGTTATTCTTTGAAAAATTAATAACGGTAATATGCACAGTTCAACATTTGCTATATTTTTTACCTTTGTATTCACAGTGCTTAAACTGAGGACTTTATTCCTCCTATGAAATTTTAATGATGAAAAATTTTTACCTACATTATCTTTCATCATTTTTTTTTCCAATTTTAAATGCTTTAAAGCAATTAATTGAAGAATCACCAACGATGCCAGAGAAAATTCCCATTATATCTTTGGATTCAGGAAATGGATTGTGAGCTTCAAAAAATTCTTTTAATTTTAACAAATCAGCAGCATCACGAGCAATACGACTAGTTCTATTGTCTACATGCTGTTCTGATGTGGAAAACGATACATCACAAAAGTTTTCCATCTGATTGACCACTTCCATTATTGCAATCATTGATAAAATCCACTTAGCTATGATAGCTTCAGTTAAACCTCGACCATGTGTCAAACCTCCACTGCACTTCATTGCTCTCATTAAAACTTGCTCTACTGTCATATCGGACCATACCCCTGTCCAAAACCTATTAGAGCGTCTCATGGTGAAAAAACCTTGACGACAAAACTTATCGTATTCTACAATATCCATAATATTTTCTAATTCAAACATTTTTTGTAGGTATAAGTGGGCACATTTTGCATAATTATGATGACCTGAGGCATAAAATATGGGAATCATCAGTTGCACGACTTCAAGATGCTCTTTGAAATTTCCAGAATGTTCAGCATCTATGAACCTTTGCATTAAACTAATAATTTCAAAATATTGAAGCCATAGGTGGCTGGTCGGACCTTTGCGTCGCAAATTTTGAATACCATCTACAAATTTCTCCTCGATTTTTTTCAAGATTGGATTTTTTACAATTTTTTTATCCTTTCCCAAATTAGCAAGAGAAGCATTGAGAAATGATTTTTCATCGTCAGTTAATTCTACCATTTGAAAAATGATACTAGCAAGTGACATTTGTACTAAAAGAAGTCCTCTTACTGCCCTCGAAAAAGCATGTCCCGCAAGAGCTTTGTCTGCGGATAATTCTGCGAATATTTGGCAAAAAGCCTCTTTTAATCCACTACCTTGCATAATCATACCCACAGTACCAAGGTAGGACATTAATAAATGAAACCCACCTAAGCAAACAATAACTGAACTTAAGTTGTGAGTTTCTGTGATGGTACGAAAGTCCGTCTTCCAATTTATTTGTCTTAGAGATTTTATTGTAATTTCTATATAATAAAGGTTGGCTTCCTGAGAGCTATAAACCACGACACAATTACATCTGTACCGTTCAACTCAAGGTCGAAGCCTACGTGCGTATTGGCAGCGAGGTGCGCAAAGCAAGTCGAAAATCAGACTGAAACGGCAGTAATAATGTCAGGAACGTAATCGCAATGACGCAAAACCATGACGTAAGCTAAATAAAACAATGGAATAATGACATCATAACACTGCTTTTTGCATACATTGTACCCATAGCTCCGCCCCAGTCTTCATACTACAGCCGAGGCGGCAACACCTTGTGAAAAGTTGGCCGGCAGTTACTGCCAGCAAAAGTGTTTTGGTATTGCAAAAATGTGAATTTCAATGTAACAATTAGTACCAGATTACATTTCAATCAGTAAATAACAGTTTAAGAAAATGTAAATTTAGCGTCAGTGATAACAAGAGGAAACAAAACAACCAGGAACCATCGTCCTGCCAATGTGAAACGCCCTGCGAGAACTTCAGGCCTACAGATAAGGGAAGTCCAAATTTAAATTAATACACCTTCCATAAAATTGAGCTCAAAATTAAAATGAAGTAAAATGTACCTTTGTAATTGTGAATGTTGTGTATGAGAGAATGACTGCGTGTCTGTGCCGGCCAGTCTAAAGAAATTTGGAGTATTGGTTTGTGTTTTAAAATGATCTGAAAACTTAAGAGATCAATCTGTAAGAGCTGCAGCCTATTTAAAGTCGTTTTGAGAATAAAATTAAATATATAAAGTAACAAATGAAGAGTAATTAATAATTAGTAAAGGCGGAAGTATGGACGCCATTTTTTTTTTTTTTAATGTACAAGTAGCCATTTTGATTTTCTCCAATGTGAATTATGCAAATTCAGAAGTAATAAAACCAAAAGTTTATTTTGACGTAAATGTTGTTAGTGTCTATCATTTCTGGTAACCGTTCAGTCTCAGCCTTGCTTATAAGAACTCTGGACCCGAACAAAAGAAAATATGTAAAGTTGGCAACACAATCATGGCGTCTGAAATAATGTATCAACAAATAAACGTTAATCTAATCTCACCAGGTAAGTCATTAATAAATATAATTTGTTGTAAAAAGATAAAAGTGAGATAACAATTGACAGCCCGAACTGGGACATTATATAAATAAAGTTTATATAAATAAGCCAGCAAAAAGAGACGGAACGGTTATTAGATTAAGGTGTGACAGGATAAGTAGGAAATTAGGTTATGTTATGTCGAGTATATGGTAGATATACAGTAATATTGCAAATATATATTTAAAACTCCAAAATGGCAAACAACAATGAAAGCGTAAATCTAAATGATACAGGAACAGAATCTGTAATTATGAGTGGAGTCACTGCGAACTCAACACCTACCAGTAGTAAAGTGTCACTGGATGACTTATTCCAGTTAATGAAAATGCAAAGTAGCGAATTAGATGCCAAATTTAATAAACTTGAGGCAAAGTTTGACGATAAATTTCATGAGCAAAATGCAAGATTTGATAATTTTAATGATAAGTTTAACCAATTTGATGAGAAAGTCAATGACATAAAAAAGGAAATTAAAAGACAAAATTGTAATTTCGATAAAAGAATAAGTGAAATAGAGACACATTTAGATGAAACAGAGTTGGAGAATAAGAGAGAAATAGACAAATTAAACATAAATAAAGACAAGGTAAGTAGTGGGGAGAATTATAATAATAAAAATAAAAGTATGATATTAGAAAATGATTATGTGGATATTGATAGTGATAACGAAATTTTAGAGAGAGTAGAATATGATAATGATGGAATGTTAGTGTGTAATGAGTTAGAGAGGAAGGGTAGAGAAAGTATAATTGTAAAAGGGTTGCAGGGGGTAAATTTTTCCCTTAATGGTGTAGTAGGGGGTGAAGTAAAGACTTCACATGTGTTTAGGAACGACGAGAGTGTCTTCAATATATATTTGGAAAATGATAGGTCCGCAAATAAAGTTGTCCCTGGTTTTTTTAGTGCACTTCACAGGTGGTGCAGTAGTTGTGAGTTAGTGTCCCCTGCATATATTGAGAGAGAGAGTGTAGCGTGGTGTTGTTGTGAGAAACATTGTGAGAGAAAGAGAGAAATAGAGATTTTTAAGATAAGTAGAAAGTATGAAGAATTTATAGAGAGGTTAGGCGGAGAGAGAAGTAATAAAAATAAGAACTTACCTTATAGTGAAACTGAAGTAGTAGGAGGTGATGATGAAAATAATGACTTGGTAACTTACCTAATTGTGACTAATAATACTAAAGGTGACAGGACCATAACTGATCGTGACAAGTTGTATGATAAATTGATATGGAATAACCCTATTAATTACAATAGTTTTGTAGAAGAATATAAGAATTTAAATAAGTATTATATTAATGATGCTAATATAATGTTTTCAAGGAAAAATAAGTTGTATACACCTAAGATTCGACTATTGTTTGATGATGGAGGATAATTATTTTATTGTGTTATGAACATTTAATTATATGATAGTGTGGTTTCAAGAGGGACTGTTTTATGAACTGATTTATGGTCAATGATTAAATGATAATTTGGATTGTATATTTTTGTGTGTTGATGTCAATGTATTTGTGTATTCTTGATGTTGTGTATTATATGTATTTTTGTATAAATCATGCATGTAACAGGAAAGTATAGTTTAACTGATTTAATAATAATTATAACATGTTTCAAACTAAATAAATAATTGAAGAATAATTAATTGTGATGATGAATTTAAATAATTATGAGATCTAGATTCTAATGAGTAGTAAATGATTAAGCATAAATATGTTCAGATATTGAGTTGTTTTATTATTGTAAGGTAAGTGATGAATTTTCTAGTGTCATATTAAAGTGAAATGTTGTAAAGAGGTTTGGGTGATAATGATAAATAAGGCATATGAATTAGTCAGAATTAATTTTATTGGGAGTAAGAGAGAATAAGAAGTTGAGATACAGATAATACACAAAGAAGGTGTTAGATATTTTAGGGACACAGTAGTTAGTGATTATATGTAGAGAAGATGAGTAATATGTAATTAAAGAGTAAATAGTTGATGGTGATATTTTGTAGTAAGGATAGTGGTGTAAGGAGTGATCAACGTGCGGCGTTGTGGCAGTTCCCGTAATTAGAGAAGGGTAAGAGTGTTTGCTGATATTTGGTGGAGGGCAAAAGGTTATGAACGCGTATATTGCCAGGTAGGGTACACACATCTTAGTACAAAGAGGTAATAGAAATTTCACTTTAAGAAGTGAACGGTATAAATAGAATTAAGGTTGAAGGGGGTTGTTATTATTGAGAGATTGGTGTCATATTATATAAATCTGTTAGTAATGGTTGTTAGAAGAAAGGTGAGTAAGGTTAGATAGATAAATGCCAAAATAAGATATAGATAATAGTGAATAATAGAGAGTCACCCAAACTAGATAAGTATTGGTGAAAAGGTTAGAAAAGAAAATTCTTAGTAGAAAGGTAATATAAAAGAATTGTAAAGAGTTAATAGAAAGTTGAAGCCGTAATGTCTTATCAAATTTTATACAAGTTATTTACATGTACATGTAACAATGTTAATGTTTGATGTTCAATGTTTTATTATGTTTTATTGTTATTGGTAGCAACGGTAGCAAATATTAAGTAAAGAAATAACGTTGATATTGGTGTTGGATATAAAAATATAATTACGATCTGTTGCAAAGAAATATAAGTATCAGGAAAGCTGAGTAAAGAAAGTTTAGAATATTTGAAGTGTTTGCCATAATAGTATATTTTAATTTTACATAATAAAGATAAATAGTTGTTGTTGTTGCGTTTAGGAATTAAAATTTTGTTTTATGTGTTATGCTTAATATAAGAATATGTTTTCTTGTGATGACGTAAGAAAGGTAATATTGACTGGAGTGAGAAAACATAAATGAAGGTAGGAATGTTGAAAAGAGAGGTGGATTTTCTATTTTAAATCTTGTTCGTTTTATTATGAAAGAATTTTAGAATTAAGCAAACCAATGCATCAAAACACAAACCAATGCATACAAGGGGAGGCATATCAGTTGTGGATATGGGATTATACAAGGCCACTATTTAAGATTTGGTATTCAATGTTTCAGAGTTTGATGGTGTTGTGACGGCAGTCCTGAGCTGGCTGGTGCGTCAGAGCAGGAGCGTTAAGTGCCAAATGGCCTTACGGTGTTGGGATCTCTCATGAGAAGTCCAGTAAGGTCAGGCAGGTATGGTCACCATCATTGGACCAAGGGTAAGTGATTAAAATTTTTTCTATATAAAAACTACAGGGGGTTGTGGCGACATATCCGGGATGATCCCTTTAGAACGTGTGAATGAGTCAATGAGAGTTTTTATGTTTCGGCACAAAACCTCTCATTGAGGGGGTTTGTGATGGTACGAAAGTCCGTCTTCCAATTTATTTGTCTTAAAGAGATTTTATTGTAATTTCTATATAATAAAGATGGTTAGGTTGGCTTCCTGAGAGCTATAAACCACGACGCAATTTAATCTGTACCGTTCAACTCAAGGTCGAAGCCTACGTGCGTATTGGCAGCGATGTGCGCAAAGCAAGTCGAAAATCAGACTGAAACGGCAGTAATAATGTCAGGAACGTAATCGCAATGACGTAAGCTAAAAAAACAATGGAATAATGACATCATAACACTGCTTTTTTCATACATTGTACCCATAGCTCCGCCCCAGTCTTCATACTACAGCCGAGGCGGCAACACCTTGTGAAAAGTTGGCCGGCAGTTACTGCCAGCAAAAGTGTTTTGGTATTGCAAAAATGTGAATTTCAATGTAACAATTAGTACCAGATTACATTTCAATCAGTAAATAACAGTTTAAGAAAATGTAAATTTAGCGTCAGTGATAACAAGAGGAAACAAAACAACCAGGAACCATCGTCCTGCCAATGTGAAACGCCCTGCGAGAACTTCAGGCCTACAGATAAGGGAAGTCCAAATTTAAATTAATACACCTTCCATAAAATTGAGCTCAAAATTAAAATGAAGTAAAATGTACCTTTGTAATTGTGAATGTTGTGTATGAGAGAATGACTGCGTGTCTGTGCCGGCCAGTCTAAAGAAATTTGGAGTATTGGTTTGTGTTTTAAAATGATCTGAAAACTTAAGAGATCAATCTGTAAGAGCTGCAGCCTATTTAAAGTCGTTTTGAGAATAAAATTAAATATATAAAGTAACAAATGAAGAGTAATTAATAATTAGTAAAGGCGGAAGTATGGACGCCATTTTGTTTTTTTTTAATGTACAAGTAGCCATTTTGATTTTCTCCAATGTGAATTATGCAAATTCAGAAGTAATAAAACCAAAAGTTTATTTTGACGTAAATGCTGTTAGTGTCTATCATTTCTGGTAACCGTTCAGTCTCAGCCTTGCTTATAAGAACTCTGGACCCGAACAAAAGAAAATATGTAAAGTTGGTAACACAATCATGGCGTCTGAAATAATGTATCAACAAATAAACGTTAATCTAATCTCACCAGGTAAGTCATTAATAAATATAATTTGTTGTAAAAAGATAAAAGAGAGATAACAGATCGTTATTAGGATCTATAGAAGCCAAGATTTCCCATGCTTTTAGACAAAGAGGCTGATCGAATGTGCAAAAACAGTGCTTTTGCCCATTTGCATCAGCTCTACGTCTTGCTTCTACTAACACGGTTAAAATAGTCATGTAGTCACTGGGAGATGCATTGACAAATGGTAGAGGAATAACTTTTGTCATGGAAAAATCTATGTTTAAATCATGATATTTATTCATGAATCCATGCCAACCCATTGTGATTTGTGGCGCAGTATGTTTCCCATAATGCCATATTAAATCAAGAGGTTTAATGCAAAAGGTTGAAGTAATGGGATTCAGTTTATCTAAGTCTTGAACTATTAATTTTTTTAAACTAAAAGGTTCAGTTTGTGAAAATTCAACTAATGGGAGATAGCCAAACTTGCCACTGGTAATTTCAGGTAAAGTTCCTTTTAATCATGTAACTTCACTATCAGTTTTCACAGATGACGCTGGTGTTACACACATTATACCACCCATACAATGGAATGTATTTTTACCGTCAACTGTACCAGTATTGTGATCCGCATTATCAAATACAAACTGCAGATAAGAGTCTGGTAATAATGTCAGCTTTTCAGGGTCACTGACAATTGAAGTTTCAAAACGTACTGTTTCAGAATAGGAAGCGCAAATACCTATATTGTGTAGGCATTCGATCAGACTTTTGGCAGCGAATTTCTTATGGATCATTGAAGAAAGTGCTAATAAAATAGAAGATGAAAATGATTGTGGTCTTACACAAGACATAATAATATGAGCTATAGTTATTATTTTATTGTCCCATTGAACCCAAGAATTATTTTTTGGAGTGTGCTTATGAGTTTTAATCAAAATATCGAGAAGTAATTTCAAGCTTTTAGGAATATCTTTGTCTAAATCATTTAAAAAAGTACTTGGAGATTTATAAACATTCTTTTCATTAAATTTCATTGATCTGATGTCTTGTAAAATCTGATGAGCAGCTAGCTCTACTAATCTTAACTTTTCTTGCTCAATATTTTTTTGCCGATTCTGATACCAATTTTCTTCGATATTTTTTCCTAATGATTGTTTGAAACATATTAACCGATCATTTTTTGGCGAATGGATAACTATTTCATCTACAAAGTGTCGTTTTAAATGATTTACAATGTAATCAAGTCTTGGTAAATCCCTTGAACCATTAATTTTTAAATATTTTTCTAAAATAAACTTCAAAGAAAATTGGCATTCATCGCTATTATCGAGCAAAAAATTAATAATATAAGATAATAAATCTGACATATCTTCACTAATTTGAGCTCCTCTGACGTTTGATGGGCGGCATGCGTAAAATTTGCTTAAACAAGCAGTATGATAATAGAGCTTATGATCGTTAAAATAATCAGCATCGTCTTGTTGTAAATTGCTAAGACGTGAAAATATAATTTGATTAGTTTCTGTTTTCGGATAAACTTTAAGTTGCGCTACAATATTATCAATAGTATCTCTTTTATATACTCGTCTACAGTTCTCCTTATGTTCATAAACATTTCCAGAACAAAAAAAGCAATACATAGAAAAATTAAATACCCGCCCTTCTTGTTGGCGCTATCGATTTTTTGCAGAATTTTTTGCATTTTCTTTTCTTGCTTTTTCAGCAGTTTGTATATTACTTTCCCTTGAATACGTAACCGAGCAATTTTTGTGGAAAGTAGCTTGTTGTAATCCTTCTAGCTGCTTATGTTTATCGTCTTTCCTCCGTTTGCTTGATTTTATAAATCTTTCCAAACCTCGTTCTTTGGCAACACGTCTTGTCTGATGCCATGGGCTGATCGCAAAGGATGCAGATATTATCAATATCCTCCCATTGTTCAGCCACATAGTTTGTTGCATTTTCTTCTTGAACTGCCATACCAACATTTTGATTTACTGAGCCATCAATATTGGGGCTAAACAGAAAATAAACTAATGAAATATACGATACTATCCAAAAAATTAAATAAAATGCATATTTAATTTCATTACGAAAAAAAAAAAATAATTTCTGTACTTACCTTTCATTTTTGGAATCATCGCTGCTAGGATCCATGACCAAAAAAATGGCAAATTGTAATGTCGCAAGTTAATCACCTGTGAATTAGACGTATGTTAATAATACCAATATTTAAAATATTAATTTTATATATTTTTAATATCTGAGTAACATTTGTCAGAATCATAATAATTAGTACATATACAAAAAAACGTTAATTGAATTATACAAAATATGTATAATTTGAGTTAATATTGATATACGAGCTTCCTCAACCGAAACTTTAAATTTTGAATTTCTAGAAAAGTATTCAATAATTTTAAAATGAAAGTTAAAATGTTTATTCTCTTTTGTTCGAACAACTATACAGTTATTTATCTAAAGAAGTAGAATTATTTTATTA
The DNA here is from genome assembly GCA_034769895.1 of Magicicada septendecula. Taxonomy (NCBI): domain Eukaryota; kingdom Metazoa; phylum Arthropoda; class Insecta; order Hemiptera; family Cicadidae; genus Magicicada; species Magicicada septendecula. The sequence continues at coordinate 267,111,529 of CM068375.1, forward strand.
TTATATATAATTGTACAACTTACCTTGAATTATATACAACACTCGTCTTATAAATTAATTAGACCACTAACAATATCATTAATAATATCACTATACTATTAAATAATTTATATCGATAAAAACAAAACAAATGTATCTTATAGTTCACTACAATGCCGCGCGAGTTCTCTCTTCTCCTTCGCTGGCTCTTCCCCCCACTACCTAGACTCCGTTTGACTTCGAGCGCGAGCTCGCGCGTTTAACGCTATGTACGAAGACATTTTTAACACATTTAACGTAATTTATATAAAAATCCAAGATAGACGAATTGTAATTTATAACATGCATTTTCAAAATTCGTTTGGTAAATTAAAATCGGTGCACCCTGGTTAATACTGTGATTTTTGCAAAATAATGCTATAATTTGTTTAAACTGCAATTGTGCAAGAACTACTTATCCGTCAAAAACTATCATGAGCCTGATTAATCTACATATCATTAGCTATCATTTGGCGGAAGGTGAATGCTTCAGCTTCATTTTTGACAACGTTATGAATTTAAAAAAAAAAACACGCTTTTTAGCAGTTTTTCCGGCTTTTCTCGGTGAAAAATGCACCGATCTGGGCTTACAAACGACCATTTTAAAGATTTTTCAATTCTCTACAACTTTCTTATTGATAGTAAAACGATTTCTTCAATACGTTCCTTACTATGAGCAAAAAAGTAAAAAAGCACTATTTTTTTATGTTATTATATATATAAACTTTCACAATATGAACTTACTTTCTTTACACTTTCCCAAACATTTCGAGGTGTTGTTCCTCTTCCTCAGTGGGATTAAATACTGATTGTCAGTTAACAGAATAACGGTTATGGACTTAGGTGTGTGTGGTGGGGGTTGATGGTAGGAGGGAATTGGCGCTGAGGTTCAAATTGTGTGTTTGGATCAGTGTCTCGAATAGTGTATGTGATCTATAATGTAATTGTTCATTTAATATGTTGTTTGGTTGTAGTGTGTGATATCTGTATATTTCAAATTGTTCAGCTGTGTTTAGTTTTCTACTTTTAGGTAAGTAGTGTAATATTTCCATGTTGTGTTGTATGTTTGTGTAACTGTGGTTTTCGTTTTGTAAATGTGTGGCAAATGTGGAATGTATGTAGTTTGTGGTGAGGGCTTTTATGGTTTTTTGTGGTTTATTTTTTATGTTTTTTATTGTTGCTAAAATTTGCAAAAGGTGAATTGCTGTTGCAATTTTGGTTTTTAACATCTATGGAATATTTTTCAAATTATCGCACAGCTGGTTTGCTGTTAAATTTAATAACACAAAAACATCTCTATTGACTGGACTATTGGCTAATCTTTAACAAGCTGTGGCCAGACTTAATGTGCCCTGACTGTTCAAGGGAACTCTCTATTAGATTTGGTTTTATTAACATTTAAAAATTGAAAAGAGATGCATAATATGTGTAATAAAAGAAAATATGATATTGTCATGAACATGTGTTAGTTAATTAAAACGCCATTCTGCCCACAACCTTATCTCTGTATCGACGAGTTCGTCTAGATGGGCCTGGAATATTTTTTATAGAAGGGAGTTTTGTTTATTTTCTAAATTATTTCTTTGAGGAGAGTGAATGGTTTCTACATTTACTCCAAAAAATTGTAGTGGCGGCCCTAGGGACTTTGGGAATCTTCTGTATAAAGGTAAGTTGGTAAAGCGTAGTATCGTAATAATCTGGGTGTAGTTTCTTCTTTTATATCTTCTTATTATTTTAAAAGTTACAGTAGTCTGCTCTGCGCTGGTTGAAGAATCAATAGTTTACAAATTCTTTCACACTAAATATTTGTATTATCGCTTTATTACTGTTACTGCTATCACAAGAAAATATAATGGCCATATAGATTATGTACTCTATCAAGGCATGATTTGTTACAAATCTGATTTTGATGATTATATGCTACAGAGAGACGTGAAAAAGATAACTATATTTAATATTACCTTGTGTATCCAGGTACACTGGTGCTCCTCCTTGCAACTTCAATGTTTCTTTAAAAAACTACGCGTTTCGGGACTCATGGTCCCATCATCACGTTGGTAAAAAACAAGAATCACTCACATGGAATACGTCAACTTAATAAGATATACATATAAATAAAAAGTTTCACTCGCACATACCGCGTGTATACAATTACACGCGTATGTTACGAGCGGTATGTGCGAGTGAAACTTTTTATTTTTATGTATATCTTATTAAGTTGACGTACTCCATGTGAGTGATTCTTGTTTTTTACCAACCTGATGATGGGACCATGAGTCCCGAAACGCGTAGTTTTTTAAAGAAACATTGAAGTTGCAAGGAGGAGCACCAGTGTACCTGGATACACAAGGTAATATTAAATATAGTTAGTTATATGCAACTTGGAGACCACAACACAATATGTGAAAAAGATGTTTATAATTTTTGATTTTTTTTGTCAAAACTGAATAGTTAAAAATATTTTATATAATTTATAAAACACAAAAACATTACACACCAGAAAATAGATGCAAAAGGATTCTATAAATCTCTGATGTGTTTAAGAAATTGAAGTCTTGGCAAATCATGAGTGGAATATGGATTGTGGAAGGATCAACAAAATCTGAGACAGGTAAACTCACAAACATCACAACAAAATAAGTTAACAGCTGATTAAATCTAAAACATGCTTTTTTATATACTTCACTACCACACTATTCAAAACATTTTCATGCTTCTGAAACCAATTTATAAAATCTATATTGTAACGGGACTAACTATGGGGATTTATTTTAATTCCATACTAACTGTAATAATGTGGAGTCACCCACACTGAGCCCCAGTTTTGATAACCAAAGCTTAACTTTTGTAAACACCCAGTGGTCAGTCTGTGAATAAGCCGAGCGAGGTGCGACATAATCTGGAGCATCGGAATGTGTACGAGCGCGCGTGTGCCGACTTTGACAGAGTGAAAGTCATGCACGGTTTTTCTTTGCCGCCGGCTACGAGATTATGAGAAATAACGAGACATAGCGAGATGCTCGTCAGCCAATGAAAAACCAAGTAGCCAAGGTTAGAGTGACACTGGCCATTTTGGAAAGACTTCACTTTAGCGTCAGTCACCCGAACCGTGCGGTTCTACGTAATAGTGCTCGCGAGCCAAAAATGTAATCAACCATCAAATGTGTCTGTAACTATACGGAAATCATGGTAGTGTGAAATATCGTCGACGAAAAGACAGTGTTAAAATTAAAAACCTGATAAAACAACTTTTGGAACATTTACGCAAAACAGTGGCAGACAACATGCGGCGGAACCAGTGAGCACGTGCAGTAAGAATACCTAATTTCAATATTTGGCCAACAACTAGAAAGAATTTCATTTTAAATTTGTAAAAATGGTCCATTATAATGGGAGTGGGAAGATAAAAAAGGGGTGACAAGTATGAAAGAGAGAGTGAAGTAAAGTACTGGATAGCCTTCTATTACAAAACCTATACAGGTTATAAGTAAGTTAACATATATTATTAAAAGATGTATCAGAGATAAACTTTTGATGAAGAAAGCAGATAGAGATGTTAAAGTATGTTAAAGTTAGTAAATAAACGAATTGGTTTAAAGGTGATAAATGAGAATAAAGATTTATTATGTAATGCAACCCAATAACTGCTCTTACAGATAACAAGTTCGCATATAGGACCCTGGATCCCTGTGAAGGTAAGAATTTTGGGAGTTGACAGTTTTTGAGTATTTTATGTATCCAGATTTAATTAATTAATAGTGTAGAGTCACAATGGTGCCCGAACTTAGGACGGTTTGTACAAATTTATTTGGTACAACTATGCCTACTCGTGAATGTAAGAGAAGTTATTGGAGGTTAAGACAGATTACATATAAATTACGTACAAATAAATGATGTTATGTTATGTTATATGTAAGTGATTGGTAAAATAATCCCAAGTGTGAGTTTTTTAGTACATGAAAATTTCATAATTTAAAATATGGAAAACACAGGGAGTAAAATAAATGAAACTGACGTAACCGTCACCAATGAATCTGAAAATAGGTTAATGTTTATAAACAAAGAAAATATGTCAACTGAGTCAGCTGAGATGAGTGACTCGGGAATCCAAACAGCTTTAATGCTAACAAATGAAAGTAATGTAAATGAATCAAAAATAATGGATGAAGTTGAAATTCATTCAATGCCAATTTCAATTAGTCACAATAAGAAATCTGATGACGATGATATGTTGAAACGTTTGTATAGTATGATAGAGACAAAATTTTGTGAAGTACAGAGTGATTTTAATGCAGTAAATAGTCATTTCAATATTAATGATATCAAATTTGATGAAGTAAAGATTGAGATCAATACCATAAATGGTAGATGTGAAACTAATTTTAACATATTAAACGAAAAATTGAGTAATTCATTAAAAAGTATGGATGACAGAATTAATGAAATGGAGAGTAGCATGTCAGAAAGAATTGACAAACAAATACATTATGTAACTGAAAATTTTGAATCTCAGATAAATGAATGTAAATCTAATACAATGAGTCAAATTGAAGAGATTACTAAAAATATTCAAAGATGTGAAAATAATACTGACAAGAAAATTAGCGAGATTAGCGAAATAAATACTAGTTATAAGACAGAAATACAGCTATTGCATGATACTGTAAAAGACGATAAACAAAAATTGTATTCAATCTGAATGTATTAACGATAGTAAATTCAATCTAATTGAACAAAATATAAATAATGTGAAAGACGAATTAAGTGGGGAAATAAATAAAAAATTAACTGGCGTTACAGAGAGAATATTGATTACTCGAGATGTAAACAACGAAATAGAACTCGAATCGTTTAGTTGAGAGAGCAGAGCAGTGCATCCAATGCATTTTTTAAATCGCACCAGGGAATTTAGTAGATTTAATAACAATAGTTGGGAGGTGCAGTTATTGCGTATAATAAAACGTTTTAAAGGGAGTTCAGCAATATGGGCGGAGGCCCACAGAGTCGAATGGGAATGTTACGATGACTTTCAACGGACATTTCAGGGAAAATATTGGGTGGAAGAAGATCAAGAGATTTTAAGAAGTCGAATTATGGGCCCGGGTAATTTTGGTGGTCATAATAATAATGTTACCATTTATGTTACGACATTGTACAACAAGGCTAAATACTTAGAGCCTCCACTACCATTTAAATCTTTCGTGAGGCATATCAGTAAACACCTGCCACAGGAGGTACAAATTACACTTATGACCAGAGAAATAAGTGATATTAACGAACTTGAAAAAATATTAGACATTTTTCAAAACATAAGGGACAGGGAGATAGGCAGGCGTCAGAATCCGCCGGTGTCACATACTAACGGGAATCATAGCCAATCGAGGGGGTATTCGACCGCATATAGGGGTGCAAAGGGAGATAACGGTAACCATAGGAACGAGATGTGGCAGTGTTCGGAATGTGAGTTTGAAAACTTTGCTACCAGAACAGTGTGTTACAGGTGTAGCAAGGTGAGAGGTTGCCAACGGAACAACGTAGTATCCACCCAGCACAGTCAGCAACAACGAGGCGGCGATAGCAGCAGAGGAGGTGGAAGTACAACGAGGAGTAGAGGCGGATATTCACAGGCCAGCACCACCGTACCACAGGGAAACTAGCAGGGACAGTGGATGAAGGGACCCAACCATTGTCAGCAGGTAGCAGCGGGGTCCAAGAGGAGTGCCACTACTGGAGCCATATCATCCTCACCGAAGTATCCAAGGAGTTGATGGAGGAGGAGGACATGGAGACAGGAAGACAGGAGACGGGGTTAACGGAAATAAAAAATCAATATCGAAGGTAAGGAAATTAAGACTTTAGTAGACACAGGTTGCGAGGTCTCCGTGATTTCGGAACACATATTAGATGAACTAAGGGAAACCAACAAAAACATTCCATCTTTGCCAGCTGCAGGGGTTAGCATTGTAGGTATTACCGGGGTTAGAAGTAAAAGGGTAACCAAACAAGTACAGTTAAACATGATGATTAATGGGGGGACATATGAAAACACATTTTTGGTGGTACGCGTGTTGAATTTGGAGGTCATATTAAGTAACGATTTTTTAATTAGGCATAGCCAGGTGATTGATTTTAAGAAGCGGGTGTTAGAACTAAGTCATGAAATTAAACCACTCAGGGTCAGTTTTGAGAGGGTATCAGACACGGTGAGAATCTCGGGAGTAAGGGTGATACAGAACAGGGTTAATGACAGGGGAATGGAAGTTAGTGTGAATGCATGTAGAGAGAGAGAGAATGATGAACGGGAAGAACAATTATGGGAAGAGAGGGCACACAAGTTTTGTAGTGAGGGTGGCGTGGTAAGGAGTCCCCAACGTAGAGCATTGTGGCGGGTTGTGGCGAGTTTTAAGGAGGTGTTTGCAGAGTTACCTGGAAGAGCCAGGAACTACGAGTGTGAGTTAAAGGTGAGGGAACACACACCCTATGTACAAAGAAGTTATCCGGTGCCATTTTCCAAAAGAAGGGCCGTTCAGATAGAGTTAGACAAAATGTTAGAGGGGGGGTATAATCGAGAGATCGGTATCACCTTATTCAAATCCGTTAGTAGTGGTCATTAAAAAAGACGGTAGAGTGAGACTGTGTTTAGATGCCCGTCGTATCAATCAAATAATACTTCCTGACCGGGAGTCGCCGGAAGCGATCGATGAGATCTTTCAGAAATTTAGTGGCATGAAGTACATGACGTCATTGGACCTAACCGCGGGGTATTGGCAAGTCTCGTTAGCCTTAAATAGTCGGAAATACACAGCCTTTTTATTCAATGGAAAAAACTATCATTTCAAACGGTTACCGTTCGGACTGAATACCAGCGTGGCCAGTTTCATTAAATGTTTAGATGAGATTTTACAACCAAAGAACTTAGATTTGTTAACGATTTATGTAGATGACATATTAATAGCATCGAGAACTTTTGAGGAACTCATAGAGCATATAGAGTATGTTTTAAATAAACTGTATCAAGGGGGGTTAACGGTGAATTGGGAAAAATCAAGTTTTTTGCAGAAAGAAATACATTTTTTGGGATTTATCATTACACCTGAAGGCATACAAGCCAACGCAGACAAAGTAGAAGCTATAATGAAGTTCCCTTAACCAAAAAACATTAAACAACTGCAGAGCTTTTTAGGTTTATGCAACTTCTATCGAAAATTTCAGTGAAATTATGCACAAATAACCGCAAAATTAAGCACAGTGTTGCAAAAAGGTAAACAATGGAGATGGGGTGAAATGGAGAGGGACGCTTTCAACGAGATAAAACAAAAGTTTGCAAACATGATTATGATGAACCACCCTGATTTCGAACATAACTTTTATTTGCAGACGGACGCTAGCAACGTCGCGCTGGGTGCCCAACTCTACCAGGAAGAGCTCCCAAGGAGCATAAGACCACCGCTTTCGCCAGCCGAACCCTACTAGCGGCCGAGAGGAATTATACCACCACGGAGAAAGAGCTACTTAGCATAGTCTTCGCTATGAAGAAATTCCGTACTTATCTGCTGGGGAGTTCCACAATCATCAGGACAGACCATAAGGCTCTATCTTTTCTGAATACGTATAAACTGACACACAGTCGACTTACCAGGTGGGTGTTGGCTTTACAAGAATACAACTTTTCCTGGGAGCATATAAGGGGAGTAGAAAACAAAGTACCCGATACACTTTCGAGGGTTGACATGGAGGGCAATAAAACAGGGAGAGATTTAAAAGAAATAGAGATATATAGATTAAGTAGGGAAGATAGGCTTTTTGGGGAGGAGTTGAAGGATATTAATAACATGCAGAGAGCAGATGTTAAATTAAATAAAATAATAACCAGTTTAGAGTCAAATTTAGATGAGTTTGGGTATAGCCGATATTTTCAAATCTATCAAGGGAGCCTATTTAAGAAAGTAGAGGGGGGAGCGTGATTGGAGGTTAGTCATACCGGAAGGGTTGGTAGATAAAATAATATGGGACTGTCACATTCGGTATGGGCATTTCGGTGCTAGGAAATGTGTAAATGTATTAAAAGAATCGTGTTTATTCAAAAATATGGAACGGAGAGTTAGAACATTACTCCGGGGTTGCGATTTATGCCAGAAGTCAAAAGTAGCCAATTACTGGTTAGAGGGAGAAATGAGATACATTAAAGTCGAGAAACCCTTTGATTTAGTCGCGGTGGATTTGTTCGGCCCGCTGCCGAAGGGTAGGGGAGGGGTGATGTACATTTTTGTGGTATTAGATACCTTTACGGAATTCGTAAAACTGTATAGTGTCAAAAGGGCAACGAGTAGAGTCCTAAGCGAAAAAATAATGAAGGACTATATGATCAAAACCAGGAATCCTAAAGTAATACTCTCTGATCATGGGCCCCAATTCATTAGCGGAACTTGGTGACAAACTTTGGGTTGGGAAGGCATTATACCCAAACACACTGCGGTATATCATCCCCAGTCAAACCAGGCCGAAAGGGTTGTGCGCGAATTAGGGAGGATATTTCGGGCGTATTGCCATACTAAACACAGTGAATGGCCAGTTTATGTGAATAAAATCAAAGACTGGTTAAATTGTACTACACATGAATCAACCGGGTTTATGCCATACGAGTTGGTCAAGGGGACGCGCCCACCTAGAATTGTGGAACAGCTGTTCAATTATCCACCTGAGAGTAATACTAGAGGTCTGGAAGTAAAACTGAAACTCGCAAATGAAAACTTATTAACTAAGGGGGGAAGAAGAAAGCGGCGTCATGATGCTACAGGCAAATGGACTAGATATGAAATAGGTCAGTTGGTACTAGTAAGAAGGCATGATTTGTCTAGTGCGCAAGATAAGAAGATAAAAAAGTTCTTTTTGTTGTATGAAGGACCATATGAAGTGATAGAAATCAAGATAAACAATGCATATTGTAACGGGGCAAAACCCAGGGGTTTATATTATTTTTCATAATAATTGTAAAAAGCAGTAGCAACCCAAACTGAACAACGTTTTGATCACAAACGCTTGACATTTTTGAACACCCTGTAGTCCACTTCATGCCAAGCCGTACGAGGCACAAAAGCTGTTAGCATCTGGGAATGTGTACGAGCGAGCGAGTGTGCCGCCTTTTCACAACGTGAAAGTCACATACTGAAAATTCCATAGCCAAACGTGCGATGGAAACAACGAATCACAGAATACGAGTTGACGGCGATGCCTAACGCATGGCGGGTAGGCAACCAAGCACACAAAGACAGTCAACACAGTCGTCGCAGAGCAGTTCGCTACAACTAATCACACAGTAAATACAGCAGCCTCGGAAATTTCGGTAGGTCGAACCGATAATAGTAGCCTAGACCTGCCGAAACGTATTACAATAATGTGCCGAGGCACGGTTTAAATTGGAATACCTCGGCCTGAATTTAATTTAAAAATTTTGGCACCACCGCGATTTGTTTTTAAATTTGTCAGTGCGCTACGCTTGCTGGATCGTCGGTCAGGGTCGCTGTGGCAGCGGCATCGACTATCGATATTATGTGCAGCGAAGAAATTTAGTAATCTATATCAGCTGTTACCGTGACTTTGCAATTCGCTACCGTTTGGCTGGGTACAGTGCATGAGTCCTTCTGTCTCATTTCTACCCCATTCTTGCTGATGTGAAAATCTGGTCCAGCGGTGATCTATTTATCTTTCTCATGCATTCATAGAGGCTAAAGCGTCCCAGGGTCCTCGACCACTAGCCGAGAGTGATGGATTCCAATGTAGAAACTAGATCTTCTCCACTGGCAGAACAACAGACCTAAGCTCCATCGCCGTCGGACCGACAGAGAAACGCATGATATCGCATCAAATTCACATCAACCCGGCTCATGACAAATTCTTCACCACAGATCAACACCCTCCTCTTGCGTACATCATCTACCTTCAGATCACAGGTGGGATCAACTATTACTTATTTAAACACAACTTAGAGACAGCAGTGGACACCCGTGATGTTAAAAAGAGACATTTTGTTAGACGAATTTGCCGCATGCGAACCAGTTATTCACGTTCTTGATTGTTGACTTTAGAATACTTTAATTATATTGTATCAGTACATAATCTAAATACCAATTGAATACAAGTATATTGCCGTCTAAAAAGGTCTTGCACTGGCAAGTCTGGCTCTGCCATTATGCAGTGGTTTGTAATCATACTACTCTAGTAGATTCTGTTTAAATGCAATTGATCATGGATAGGCAAATGGATCCTTAATGTAACTGTTAGAAAATATATGTGATGAATTGAGTGAGTAGTGAGTAGTAAGTCCAAGTTGTAATTAAAATTTGTGAAGGCATTTTATACATGTACTGTTAGAAATGATTGTATCAGCTGAGGTCATGTTCATGCAAGACTTACCTTGTTCTTTAACTTAATGTTTTGTCTATATTGAACGAAGGGTGTATAACAACTTAATGATTTATTAATGCATGCATTTATGTATTTCTATATATTGTAATGTCTCGCGAGTTCTCTCGTTGTTCGATATCAACCTTCGAAAATCTCGCTTAATTAAGAGTCACAGAATTTGTTATCTTTATGTTATATGTCTTCTAAATCGAGTGTGTGTGATTATGCAAAGATAATGAATGATTTTCTTAAATTTTGTTTATGTGAAATCAATACCGTTGTTTGATAGTAGTTAGGAGAGAGAGTGCAAAGAGAATTACTCTCTCAGTATACGATTGAGTATTTCAAATTTTTCCGCTCGTGGCATCAGCTGATTGCTACTTTTACGAACCCATTTGAGGTTAAATGACTTCAACTGGTACGTAATAAATTCTGGATGTCCGGACTGATTTCCTTTCTCTTCTCGATCCTTTTATAACCTGTAACCAACTACCATCTACTGGAAATAATACACCTTTTATTATTTAAACCACAAGGCATTCCTTGAATTTATTTAACATTTTTTAGTCTCCCAAAACATGAATGGATAATCGATTATTTCATAAAACACAGAGTTAGTTCGATCTTACTTTTACAAACATATATCATATAACAAATATTTGTATTTTTCAGTTTTAATAACAAGAAATAAATAAGTAATTAATTTCCCAGGGTTATTTAAGGTTCTTTGAACTTTGAGGAAGTCAGAAATGTATATGGGTCAGTATCAAGCTTTACATAAATTATTTTAAAAGTAGTATAATTGGTATCATGTAGTTGATTTTTTGATCGCTAGAGCGCAGGCTACTTTTCTTCACTGACGAAAAACAAACACTAAAACATCATGGCCGCCGAAAAGTTATTAACAAGACCACGTCTTGCTGTTTTTTTGGTTAATAAAAATTAAAGTTTATGTTCACCTCTTTTCCAGAAGTATTTACAGAGATTGTGCTGTTTCTAGTGTTCTAAGTTTATAGTTGAGGTGTAATTTAGTTAAATTTTAATAGGTAACGATCTCACCAACAATGTTGAATTTTCGGTAGGCTAGGCTTGAAAATGGAAGGCTGATTTTTCAAATTTCATCAATTTGCGGGCGTGAATTATTCTGTTCGAAGGATGTTTAGGGTGTAGTGGATATCACTCATTAAGTTTATTAATTTTGGACTGATTATTTCCAAATGGTATTTATAAATTTCTAAATTTTTTCTAGACATTACACTTTTCAACTGCTCACTTCCAATATATCTGAACAATTAATTCAATTCTTGTTAGTTAGTTACTCTTAGTAACAAAGAATTTTTTATGGTTTTTTATTGGCTAATCTAGATACCTTTTAGTCTATAGGCTAATAATAATTATTATTTCATTTCTTCTTTTTAGAAAAAATAATCCTCTATAGATTTTATCTATAATCAAATTTAATTTATTTACGGTTTTTCTTTATATTTTTTCTTAAACTTGTCCACTGGTATTTTATATTTTAATCCCTTTATTTTGGTTTATTTATGATTTATAATTCATTTAAGGTATCCTTGCTCTACACTATTTTTTGTTTTTTTGTTTTACATGCCATCTTGCTAATATAGTATTATTTGGTATATTATTATTATTTTATATATAACCCTGGATTATTTTACATCTAAACAAAATAATTATATTAAACAAAAATATTACTCCTAGTTACCAGACCTTTGTGGCCTACACAATACAAAATTACAACAAATACAAAAAAATATAAAACTTGTCAGTACAGTGAAGCCCGATATAGCATGGTTGTCGGGTGACATACTTTCCCCTGCGTTATAGGCGTAACCGCGGTATATCAGAAGGTGACCTGTACAGTGACAAATGATGGGGAGGGAGGACCGGGAAAAAGGCTACAGCATAATGCACTATCTATATACTGTACGTAAATTACGTCACCAAATGTAGAAATAAAAAATAAGAAAACTGTATTTTAATCCAATATTTTAATCTATTTTGATCCAATGGAATATAAAATACACTATTTATACATTGGTCACTCGACCTACTGTAGGCCTAATTGTTGGTCTTAAAAAAGTCCGTAATTGTTGTTTGACGGGATAATGCACAACGTTTCTTTTCCGCGTATTGTTTTATAAACGCGAGGTGCAGCAAATGAACATTATTAGATTCACTTTGCCTCTCCATCCACGAAATTACTTTGTTTATGTGTATTATCACTTCACTAACATTTGGAATACCTTCTTCCACTTCCACCCCATTTTCATTTCCATCATCGTCATCGTCTTCTTTTTCTTCGCAATTTGCATTTTGGACTGCATCGATGACATCTTTATCTCCTATACATTCTGTAACAGGCTCACCGTTGTCAACTTCTGCCCAGTCATTCAAGTCATCTAGAGTGAAGTTGCAATGCAGAGCACTACTCGCAGACTGTACATCACTATTAGTGAATCCGGCAACAGAGCAATTTCCATCCGCGATGTTTTGTTCAAAGGAACATTTCTTCCAGCAATTCTGAATCGTAGCCGTACTAATACTTTCCCATGCAAGACCTATTGAATACGCAACTGTTTTCAGGTTTATTGACTTAAGGTAAATTTCCATTTCCTCATCAGAATTCACTATAGCACTCAGAAGTTCACGGCGGTAATGCGCTTTAAATGCTTTTATGATGCCTTGATCTAATGGCTGGATCAGTGCTGTAGTGTTTTTCGGCAAGAACATGACTCCGATTTTCCCATCTCTTGACTGTAGCATATCAGCAGGTGGATGTGCTGGACAGTGGTCAAGGGTCAGTACAGCTTTTTCTTCGAGGTTGAGTGACCGCAGGTGGCTTCTCACAGATGGAACAAATTCTTCATGGAACCATTTACCGAAAATATCACTTGTCATCCAAGCATTTTTTGTATTACGATATGTGATGGGTAATGACGTCATGTTAACATGTTGAAAGCATCTAGGATTTCGGCTTTTCCCTATACAGAGGTTTAACTTTGTGGCTGCCTGATTTATTTGTGGCAAACAGGAGGGTAACTCTATCCTTATTTATTTTTAATCCAGATTTATTTATTGAATTATTCACATCCAGAGTTCTGGTAGGAAGCATTCGAAAATACAGAGCAGTTTCATCACAGTTATACACTTGATGGTCATTTAAATCGTTATCGATCATTATTTTGTTTAATGCCTGAGGAAAAAGTGCTGCAGCTTCACTGTCACATGATCGTGCTTCCCCTTCAATGCTTATCTGGCTTATACCATGACGAGATTTCCATCGCGAAAACCACCCATCAGATGCATTAAAGTCACTGTTGCCATGTAAATCGCTATGGAATTTCACAGCTTGAGCTCTAATAACTGGTCCTGACAGTGGCACACCTTCACTTGGTTTTATTAAAAACCACCTGTACAGACACTCATCTAGTTCACTATCCTTACCTACTTTAGTCTTTTTTCTTTGCAACCCCACTTCACTTTCAACTGTGTTCACAAAACTTTCAAGTTTATCTTCTTCCTTCATCCACCCTCTAATTGTTCCTTCTGGGATGCCACACTCAGGTGATAAACTTGCCTTTGACTCTCCGTTCTTCACACGATCAATTATTATGAGTTTATCACTCACAGAATATGCTTTTCTTTTCTGCGACATCATAAAACTCTACACTATGCGAATTTATGACAAAGACTATACACTTTGATAAGATAATATCAGAGTATGATCTTATACTGTAATATAAGAGTACACTATGAGGGAGAGAAGGGATTTAGTTGGCTGCTTGCCTTGGCATGAATTCTTAGAAACGTAGAGACTGTAAATACGGGGCAATTGTTTATGTGTACAGGTACACTTGAACTGGCAATTCTGGCTGTTGTTTACAACGCCGTTTCCAACAACAAGCCTTTGTTTACAATAAACACAACGCATTCCAATGTGGCTACGGAAGTCACGATAAACAATTCATAATTTACTCACTCTCTACAAGTAAGAATTTTCGCTAATAACGGGCGACATACTCTTCACCGCGTTATATCCGAATCCGCGGTATATCGGACCGGGCTATATCGGGCTTCTACTGTAGTATCATAGACTATTGCTACAATACTGATTTTTTTTCATCTCCAACACAAATTTGTGAGATGCTCTTTTTAAATGTTTTACACTTTCACCGATTACACTATGTTCCACTTTATAAACTGCACTTTTATGATTATTGTTTACAGTGTTTTTAGAGTACAAAGGTTCTCATAGCTTGATACCTAATCCCCATTTCTGACTTTTAAAAATGGGTAATTATTGGTTTTAACTCTGGTGATTATGTTATCATTTTTGGGCAGGGGTAATGTAATGTTACAATATGTATACTTGATGATGTAACTAAATATTCAGAGCAACTAGTACTTAGAAATTTTTTTTAATAGCTTGGTGACGTATTGGAATAGCCAGAGCTACTGTGACATTATTATCTATATATTAATACGTGACGAGAAAACTTTGTACCCCTTTTTAAGCATATTGCGGGCACGGAGGAGTGTGAGATTTGGCATAGGTAAAGTTTATATGGAGAAGGAGTGCAGAAAGCTAAAATTTATATATAATATGTGTTACAAATACATTAAATTAAATAAAATAAAACATTCAATAGCACTTGAAAATTCATTTAAACTTTTTCAAACAATGGTAATTGATAAAAGTAAAATAATTTTGTTGTCAGGCAATAAAATTATAATTTTTTCATTTTAGTGTACGTTCATACTGCCAATGTCAAACACATAATAGTCTGTGGTCAAACAGTCGCACAGAGTAGAGATTGTCGCCAAAGAATTTTAAAATGTAGCCAACAAATAATTACTGACAGATTGACTGAATGAGCTGTGAATTTTGTGTGATTTCAAATGTTCCTTTTTCAATAGTCTGTGGAGTGTATGTCAAGGCAAAAAAGCGTTTATTTTATATTTTGTATATTAGATATCTGTGTTTTATATATTAATGTGCAGTTGAAAGTGAAGTACAGCTTGCTTAATATACACCTGTTGCAAAAGGAAAATTTTGTAGCAGCAATTTGAATTGACTTACTCTCGCCTAATTATTATTATTGGTGGTTTAAAAAAAGTGAGTACATTTTATTATTTTTAAATTAAACCCTGTCTAATCTTAGTTTCAGTAATTTCATTACATGTTTTTTTTTCACATTCAGATATTCGCACCTACTTCCATTATGCCTCGACATAGAACATTGACGGGTCGGAGTGAGAGACAAAGAAGAAGGAATATATATTCGCGTGAAAGTCAAAATGATAATAGACCAAATGCAAATTTAAATAGTGTAAATAGTATACAAAATGATGAAATTATTTTGAGGGATACATTTAAATGCGCACTGAATGTCATTCCAAGAAATTTTAATACTTTTGATTGTGGATTAATGCATTTACAATGCAGGTTTTGCAATGCAAAACATTTTGAATCTGAGGTCACTTTAGGTGAAAGGACTGCATTCACTTCATGTTGTCATAAGGGTAAAGCAATATTACCGGCCTTAAGTCAAAATGAATACTTTAAATCATTGTATGATGGACTTACTTCAAATGAACCTTCAATAAAAAGAAAGTCAAAAAATTATTTTGAAAACACTTGTAAATACAATTCATCATTTGCTATGGTTAGCTCAGAAGCTAAAATTTCGGATGCAGTTATGCGTGGAGTGTATCATTTTAACATACATGATGTTTTTTATCACAGATCAGGTCCAATGACTGCTGGATATGGTCGCTCACCATGTTATGCGCAATTATATTTTTATGATGTTGACACTGCTGTCAATTATAGATTACATGAACACTATAATCTAACATGCAAAAACAATCTAATGCGCGAAATCTCTCTTGAATTGGAACACATTAATCCTTTCGTTCGGTCATTCATTGCAATGAAAGATCATTGTCAGAGAGTTGAAAATCAAAGTAAAGAAATTTGTATGCTCATTAAAGTAAATCGTGATTTAGATCTACGCCGTTATAATGATGCAGTTCAAACTGATGTAGCAGTAATATTTAGTACAGTTGATGGTGAGCCACCCTTTGAACGAAATATGGTTTCGTTTTCAAAAGTTAATGGTACCATTAAAAATATCTCTGTTTTGGATTCATCATTGGACCCTTTACCATATCCATTACTTTTTCCAAATGGTGATACTGGGTGGCATATCAATATTTCTCATAATGTACCAACTACATCTAATTCAAGAGCGCCCAGAAATAAATTAACCATGCTTCAGTATGCAGCCTATCGACTTGCAATTAGAGAAGATTTTAGCATGTTGCACCATTCACAAAAATTATTTCTGCAGTGGTTGATATGTATGTGAGAATAGAGGGCACAAGGTTACATTTCATTCGACAAAATCAAACAAGTCTTAGGTCTGAAGTTTACAACAATTTAACAGATTATTTAGAATTGAACCCCAATGCCAATAATGTTGGCCGTAGAGTAATTTTACCATCTTCATTCAATGGATCTCCAAGAAATATGTATCAGAATTATTTAGATGCAATGTCAATTGTACAACATTTCGGAAAGCCTTCTTTGTTTATTACAATGACTTGCAATCCAAGTTGGCCTGAAATAGTTAGCAATATTGGTGTAGCTGAGTCAGCTAATTTTCGACATGATATTGTTGTGCGTGTATTCAAGTCCAAACTGAAAGCATTAATTGAGGGCCTTACACTAAAAAAATCTTCAGTAAAGTTGAAGCACTCATTTATACAATTGAGTTTCAAAAGAGAGGATTGCCTCATGCTCACATTTTACTCTCTTTAAATGAGCAAGATAAAATTGTTAACGCTACCGATATTGATAAAGTTGTATCTGCACAGATTCTGTAACGGTACAAAATTGTAGGGCCAAGATAACATTTAAAAATTTTTAAATACAACTAAAGGTAAGAGTGTATTTACTTGAAAAACTTATATTGAAATCCTGAGTCTGAAGTAACTTATAGAGTTTCAATTCCTAACATTCAAACACATCCTACATTACATGAATATGTTGTAAAACACATGATGCATGGTCCATGCGGTGTACTTAATTTCAAATTCTGTATGTATGAGAGATGGGAAATGCACAAAAGATTATCCAAAACGATTTAATGAATTTACATGTGAATCATTAAATGGATATCCATTATACAGAAGGCGTGATAATGGTATTAATGCTGAAGTTCGCGGTAGTTGCCTCGACAATCGTTATGTTGTACCATACAATCCGTATTTACTTGCCAAATTTAATTGCCATATAAATGTTGAAGTATGCACTACAGTTAAAAGTGTTAAATACATTTATAAATACGTGTATAAAGGCTATGACAGTGCATCTGTTGAATTAGGTTCAGAGAGAAATGAACCAGGTCAAGAAATACAAATTGATGAAGTTAAAAATTTTTTAAATGGCCGTTATGTCGGATCAACTGAAGGTGTATGGCGCATCTATGAATTACCAATGCATTTTCAATCACATGTCATCGTTAGACTTCACATTCATTTACCGCGTAGACAGAATGTTTACTTTCGAAAGGGCAAGAACGTCAAGCAATTGAAAATGCAAGACAAACAAAATTATTAGCATTTTTTGAATTGAATCGATCAGATCCATCAGCGCATGAATATAAGTATATTGAAATTCCTTTGCATTATGTGTGGGAAGATTCCCGAAAAAAATGGAAGAAGAGAAGGCGTGGAGGTGATAAAATCATTACACACATATATGTAGTATTACCAAAAGACATCGAACTTTTCCATTTACGATTGCTTTTATTACATGTCTGTGGTCCAAAATCATTTGAGGATGTTAGAACATACAATGGAATTATACACACTTCTTTTGTTGAAGCGTGCCATGCTCGCAGCATTGCTTCAAATGATAAAGAATGGCGCGAATGTTTAAATTAAGCAAAAGAATTACATTCACCAAAACAAATGCGAAATTTATTTGGTTACATTTGTGCATTAAATGTGCCAGCCAATGCATTGGCGTTATGGAATGAATTTAAAGTACATCTTAGTAAAGATTTTTTGAGAGATTACAACGAAGAAGTATCATTTAACACAGCTCTATTAGAAATTGAAGATATTTTGAATGTTCATAATTTGTCATGTCAAGAACTTGGTTTACCAGTTCCCACGTGTTCGCAGAGAACAGACGAAGCAAATCCTATTGATCCAATAGAACAAGAGTTTCTGTTTTCTGAGCATTATGAAACTGCAAATATTGAACAGCGTAATCTAATTGATCGGGTGATTCGTGAAGTTTTGCACCATGATACTGGATCTAATGTTTTTTGTTTAACCGCTCATGCAGGTTGTGGAAAAACATTCACACAAACAGCAATCATTCACAAATTAAATTCGCTTAATCTTAGTTGCATTGCAACAGCGTTCAGTGGCATAGCTTCAACTCTATTACTTGGAGGTAGAACTTTACACAATGTGTTTAAATTGCCTATACCCATTTTGGAAAATTCTGTAGCGAATATTACCGCAAATAGTAGCTATGGACGTTACATAAATTCATCATCATTGATAATTATTGATGAAATTTCTATGTGCCCACTGCAAGTGTTGAAAATCATAGATAGATTATTGCAGGATCTATGCGATGAAAATGATAAACATAAACCATTTGGAGTGAAAACGATACTTCTGTGCAGTGATTTTCGGCAAATCTTACCAGTTGTCCCACATGGATCACGTGCAACTTTAATTGAATATTGTGTCACGAGTTGGCATAAATTTGTTTATTTTCATAAAGTAACGTTTACTCAAAATATGAGAGCCTTACCAAGTGAAATAGAATTTGTCGAATTCTTGAAAAAAATTGGTAATGATGAAGCCCCACAATTCCCTCAGTTTGGTGAAAATATTATTGAAATACCTCAGCAATTACGAGGAGATGAAAATAATATTATTAATGAGGTGTATGGAAATATTTCCGAAAACATACTCTCAGATAACATATTGAAGTCAGTTATTTTAGCACCTAAAAATGATGATTGTACTTTTATTAATACTGACATACTTAATCGAATACCAGGTGAACAGAAAACATATCATAGCTATGATAAAATAATTTGTGATGATGACAATGAAATCAATAACTATCCAGTAGAGTTTTTGAATTCTTTGACTATTAATGGTTTGCCACCACATAAGTTAGTATTGAAAGTTAATTGCATCATTTTACTGATCAGAAACTTAAATACAAAGGAAGCATTAGTCAATGGAACAAGAATGCGCATCAAGTGTGTGCATCGTAATGCTATTGATTGCGAAGTTTTAACTGGAACCGCACGCAATAAAAGAATTTTGATTCCACGTATAAATTTAACATATTCCGGTACTGTTTTACCATTTAACTTTCAAAGAACTCAATTTCCAATTATACCTGCATTTGCGATGACAATAAATAAGTCTCAAGGACAAACATTCGAAAAAATTGGAATTTTATTGAGGCAGCCAGTTTTTACACATGGTCAATTGTACGTCACAGCAAGTAGAGTTCTAGGACGGCTAAAAGATTAGTAAAAATCATAAAAGAGAACATTGACATAGTAAATAACTATAGCATAAAAGCAGCTACGATCTCGTTGAAAAAATTAAAACTATTAAATCAGCACCACATTATAGGCTGGCTTCATTTGACGTAACTAATCTGTACACCAATGTGCCGGTAGATGAGACAATGACAATTCTCAGAAATAGCTTAATTAATACAAATAGGTTAGGTAGAAACGAAATTGATGAACTTATGCAATTGAAAATTATTTCTCTTATGATAATGAGTATTTCATGCAGGAGGATGGTCTGGCAATGGGGTCACCTTTATCGGGAATTTTAGCGGACCTATACTTGAACCACTTTGAGAATACATTTTTAATGTCTAGTCTTAATAAACAGCGAGACAAAATTAAATTTTACGTACGCTACGTTGACGACACTTTTATGATATTCAATGGAACGAGTAGACAAATAGAAAATTTGAAAGGATATATGAACAGCATAAACATGAAAATCCAATTTACCCTAGAAATGGAGAATAACTGCTGCCTGAACTTTCTTGATCTCTCTCTCTCTCTCCTATGGCGCTACAGCCCAAGTCGGGCCCTGGCCTCCACCAATCTCCACCTCCAATCCACTCTATCCACTGCAACCCTCCTCCAGTTTCTTCTCCCCATGTCTCTCGCGTCCTCTGCAACGCCACTTAGGGTTCCTGCCACCCTCCATTCTCATAACATGTCCGGCCCAACGTAATCTTTGAATTCTTATAAATTTTGAGACTGGTATCTCTTTATATATTTGATACAGTTCGTTGTTGTATCTCAGTCTCCATGAGCCATTTTCTTGTATTGGGCCTATAATGCGTCTGAGGATTTTCCTTTCAAAGGTGTCTACTCTGTCGACTGTTTTCTGTGATTGCCCATGCCTCACACCCGTAGCATAGCACCGGTCTGATGACAGTCCTATATATTTTCATTTTTGTTTTCCTGTGCACATCCCCAGACCTAAATGATGGCAGCAATGCGAAGTACGCCTTGTTAGCCATGGTGATCCGTCTTTGGATCTCCGGCTCCTCTGATCCAGTCTTTGCTAGATTCACTCCGAGATACGTGAAATTGTCCACCACCTCAATTGTGTCCTCCTCTATCTCGATGTTGTTATGAACCTGGTCCCTTCTTGTTTGGATAAGCATTTTTGTTTTATCCATATTTATGGCTAGCCCAACTTCCTTGGCTTTGTTTTTAAGCTCTATAAATATTTCTTTAGATGCCGTTCTTGATCTCACTATCAGCAAATATAATGACCGTTTTAGATTCAAAATTTACAGAAAGCCCACCACCACGAATATTACTATTCATGCTGATTCGTACCATCCATATTCCCAAAAAATGGCAGCCTTCAACGCGTTCGTTCATAGAATGCTTGCTATTCCCCTTGAGCAAAAAGACAGAGTGGAAGAGACTAATATAATCAAAAGTATAGCTATCGCTAATGGGTATAACAGTGGAATCATAGACAAGCTTATAAGAAAACACTCGGTAAAAATCAATAGTAAAAGCAGATTAACCGGCAAATCCAAAGAAGATACTAAGTTTATTGTAACTGAGTACACGAATGTACTACTAGTCATTGTAAAGAATGAGCTGAAAAAACGTAAAATAACAGTGACCTTTAAAACCACAAATAACATCAAAAAACGTTTGGGACAAAGAACTCATATCCCGGCTGAAGAGAAAACTGGAGTGTACAAGCTTGAATGCGATGACTGTGACAAATTCTATATAGGACAAACGGGCAGGCCGTCAGCCGAACGTTTTAAAAAACACCTGCCCAAAAGTGATTTTTCAAAAACTAGATCCAGTTACGCTCAGCATTTAATGCTGTATAATCATAAGTACTCAGACTTCCACACAAACTTTAAATTGCTTCATAATTGTAAAAAGGGTGCTAACATGAACGCTGTGGAGGAATATGAGATATACAGGGCTTCTAAGTTACAAACGGACCAGCTACTTAATGACAAAGTTTCGTTCCGATCGAATCTGCTGTACAACACGGCCATCGATATCGATGGGTCAGCGGGCAATGATAACGGCGTATAAGACAAAGTGCAACAGTTGGTCGTCGGCAACGAGACGATGCGCATCGGACTGTGCCGTGACTGTGTCGGTGTTGAATTATGTGTGGTGTTTTTTTTTGTGTTTGTGTATTTTAACTAGTTGACGACCCCTTTTGGGTGAATTTGATGTTTTTATAGAATTTGAACCTGATGATGAGAATTTATTCTCGAAACGCGTCGTTTTAGGGGAAAAACCAAATAAGTCACAAGACGGACGTTAATACAGGTAATTGCCTAACATTAATTCTAAATATTTAGTAACGCGACTTGGAGACAATTAAAACAAAATGAATCTAGAAGCCAGTCAGGCACGTATTGTCTATAAATTTAAAAACATCAAATTAAAATTGATTAAGGCGTTGCACAACATCAAGTATAATAAAAGATGCCTTCACTACAACATCACACCGAAGTACATAAGTTCCAACATCAACAGCAGACGTTGTTCCGATAAAATAAAATTAATCTGGATTATGGAAGAGATCAAACGACTTTATATTTTAAAAAGTGGTCTAAATACTAAGCTTTATCTAGCCCACCTGGAAATCTTAAACGAGTTTCACCCGGCAGTAATAAACGACATTCTCGACATTGTCAATAGACAGATAAACAAGGTCGTCAGTTCAATTAAACGTAAACAGTTAATAAAGAAGGTTTCAAAACCTGTATATAAAACAACACAATGACGATAATAATACAGTAGAACATAGCCACGTATTTCATCAGCGGGTTGCAAATTACACCGGAATTAAATTTGAACATAACGAAATGACATTATTGAACAAAGGTTTGATGTATAACATTCCCTCGTTTAATAAGAACTTTATGATCCGTGAAATAATATGCGCGGATGCTGCCATAAAAACTATTGATAATATTTCGCATCAGGAGGAAACGCGTGCCATCATAAATAGCAAAATAAACAAAGTTATTAAGAAGGATACCCACATCGCTAACCTGCAAAATAAGTACAAACGTTAAGCGCGTATTGCACGGAATGTTTACGAAAAACTTCGACATGATAACGCTATCGTCACGACAGCTGATAAGGGTAATACGGTAGTTATTATTAACAAAAATATATATACCAATAAGGTACAGGAATTCATAAAAACCAATAATATTAAAAAGCTACACAAGGATCCCACCAGCGCCTACGTCAAAGAATTAAACAACGCTATAAATAAATGCCCCAATCTCCTCAATGAAAGCACTAGACGTTATTAAAACCCATAAATGCCAGGGCCCCAGAACTTACGGGTTTACCCAAAATACATAAAGAAGATATGCCAATACGCCCGGTTGTAAATTATGTGACTGCCCCTGGTTATAGGACGGCTAAAAGATTAGTAAAAATCATAAAAGAGAACATTGACATAGTAAATAACTATAGCATAAAAAACAGCTACGATCTCGTTGAAAAAATTAAAACGATTAAATCAGCACCACATTATAGGCTGGCTTCATTTGACGTAACTAATCTGTACACCAATGTGCCGGTAGATGAGACAATGACAATTCTCAGAAATAGCTTAATTAATACAAATAGGTTAGGTAGAAACGAAATTGATGAACTTATGCAATTGAAAATTATTTCTCCTATGATAATGAGTATTTCATGCAGGAGGATGATCTGGCAATGGGGTCACCTTTATCGGGTAGTTTAGCGGACCTATACTTGAACCACTTTGAGAATACATTTTTAATGTCTAGTCTTAATAAACAGCGAGACAAAATTAAATTTTACGTACGCTACGTTGACGACACTTTTATGATATTCAATGGAACAAGTAGACAAATAGAAAATTTGAAAGGATATATGAACAGCATAAACATGAAAATCCAATTTACCCTAGAAATGGAGAATAATTGCTGCCTGAACTTTCTTGATCTCACTATCAGCAAATATAATGACCGTTTTAGATTCAAAATTTATAGAAAGCCCACCACCACGAATACTACTATTCATGCTGATTCGTACCATCCATATTCCCAAAAAATGGCAGCCTTCAACGCGTTCGTTCATAGAATGCTTGCTATTCCCCTTGAGCAAAAAGACAGAGTGGAAGAGACTAATATAATCAAAAGTATAGCTATCGCTAATGGGTATAACAGTGGAATCATAGACAAGCTTATAAGAAAACACTCGGTAAAAATTAATAGTAAAAGCAGATTAACCGGCCCATCTAAAGAAGATACTAAGTTTATAGTAACTGAGTACACGAATGTACTACCAGTCATTGTAAAGAATGAGCTGAAAAAACGTAAAATAACAGTGGCCTTTAAAACCACAAATAACATCAAAAAACGTTTGGGACAAAGAACTCATATCCCGGCTGAAGAGAAAACTGGAGTGTACAAGCTTGAATGCGATAACTGTGACAAATTCTATATAGGACAAACGGGCAGGCCGTCAGCCAAACGTTTTAAAGAACACCTGCCCAAAAGTGATATTTCGAAAACTAGATCCAGTTACGCTCAGCATTTAATGCTGTATAATCATAAGTACTCAGACTTCCACACAAACTTTAAATTGCTTCATAATTGTAAGAAGGGTGCTTACATGAACGCTGTGGAGGAATATGAGATATACAGGGCTTCTAGGTTACAAACGGACCAGCTACTTAATGACAAAGTTTCGTTCTGATCGAATCTCCTGTACAACACGGCCATCGATATCGATGGGTCAGCGGGGAATGATAACGGTCGTATAAGACAAAGTGTAACGTGTCCAAAATTGGGTAATTTTATTTCTTACAGTTATGGGGTATTTGTATTTTTATTTATTTCATTTTTGCGGGATTTTATAAAAATATTGTGCAAACGTTATTTCCATTGGAATAGAACACGTGGCAAGAAACAGTGTTGAAACAAAGGCAAGGCGCAATTTCTGTTGTGTAACTTGGCAAGGAATTTGCACCACCCTAATTTTCTCAGAACTTTGCATAAGTGTGACCGCGCACCCACGAGCAGTACAAGTCCGCGCTCGGGGGACGCCGTCATCCCAAAAACCAAGATGTCTGGAGAACAAATTTATTCATCGTCTCCTTAGCCGACCGGCAGGAAATAAAGTCTAAGTCCGGCCTCTTTTGTGACGTAAACCAGTGCTTAACAAAAATCGTCCACAGTTACCACACAGAAAACACATGTGTTGAGGGAACAGTGACGGAAGATCCGATCATGAGGCATTGAAACTTCCGCTCTGTCCGAGTGTTTGGAGGGAGGCAGATTGATAATTTTCTTCCCAGTCGACTAGCAACCCAAGCCACGCGTGGCAGCTATAAGTTTTGTGCCCAGGCAAATTTTCATATTTTTCTTAAGTCGGCCGACAAAATATCTATGTGATTCTACAAAAACATGTATAACAGTGCCTCCAGTGACGAAGAGTGAATATTGAACGTTGCTAATTATTATAAACCGTGTGAACATCCAGAGAATGAAAGACTTTGGAAGACGCACCACGTGGTCGGGAAAGAGGACGCCGCACACGTAACGTTCCACACTGAAAGCATTATGTTCATTAATTTTATATAAAATAGGGCGTTTTTATATTAATAAGGGGTTTTAAGAATGTGAGTAGTGAGTGCACAGGCTGGGCTATCTTAAAGTATGTAAGTAATAGGAAATAAGTATAGGAATTAAGATGTAAGAGTTGCACAACCTTTGAAACATGTTAAAACCTATTTTGGAGAAAACTGATAAATTCAACACTTTTGATTAATAAACAAAAAATAATTTCTCTTCCAAGATGCATTGTATAAGTTATTCACGCCACCTTGAAAATTACGCTTGTATCCCAAAGTACGTATGAGACCCTGGACTCAAGAACACACAAGAACGGTAAGTGTAAGTTTTTTTTATTATTATTTATTGTTTTCTATGTTATTTAAATGGTGGTGAATTCGTAGCTTAACAAAAGTGCAACAGTTGGTCGTCGGCAACGAGACGATGCGCATCGGACTGTGCGGTGACTGTGTCGGTGTTGAATTATGTGTGGTGTTTTTTTTTTTTTGTGTTTGTGTATTTTAACTAGTTGACGACCCCTTTTGGGTGAATTTGATGTTTTTATAGAATTTGAACCTGATGATGAGAATTTATTCTCGAAACGCGTCGTTTTAGGGGAAAAACCAAATAAGTCACAAGACGGACGTTAATACAGGTAATTGCCTAATATTAATTCTAAATATTTAGTAACGTGACTTGGAGACAATTAAAACAAAATAAATCTAGAAGCCAGTCAGGCACGTATTGTCTATAAATTTAAAAACATCAAATTAAAATTGATTAAGGCATCGCAGAACATCAAGTATAATAAAAGATGCCTTCATTACAACATCACACCGAAGTACATAAGTTCCAACATCAACAGCAGACGTTGTTCCGATAAAATAAAATTAATCTGGATTAAGGAAGAGATCAAACGACTTTATATTTTAAAAAGTGGTCTAAATACTAAGCTTTATCTAGCCCACCTGGAAATCTTAAACGAGTTTCACCCGGCAGTAATAAACGACATTCTCGACATTGTCAATAGACAGATAAACAAGGTCGTCAGTTCTCTTAAACGTAAACAGTTAAGAAAGTTTCAAAACCTGTATACAAAACAACACAATGACGATAATGATACAGTAGAACATAGCCACGTATTTCATCAGCAGGTTGCAAATTACACCGGAATTAAATTTGAACATAACCAAATGACATTATTGAACAAAGGTTTGATTATCTTGTTGTTGCATCCTCTTCGTTCACTTATTAATTTAATAATATATATATATATACTTTCACTTATGAACTTACTATTGTCACTTCCCAAACGTTTCAAGATGTTGTTTCTCTTCTTCAGTGGGTTGAGTACTAACTGTCGATTACAGAATAACCGTTACGGAATGGAGTGTGTGGTGGGGGTTGATGGTGGGAAGGGGTTGGCGCTGAGGTTCGAATTATGTGTGTGGATCAGTGTTTCAAATAGTGTATGTGATTTGTAATGTATCTGTTCATTTAATATGTTGTTTGGTTGTAGTGTGTGATATCTGTATATTGACAGCTGAACAATTTGAAATATACAGATATCACACACTACAACCAAACAACATAGTAAATGAACAGATACATTACAAATCACATACACTATTTGACACACTGATCCACACACATAATTCGAACCTCAGCGCCAACCCCTTCCCACCATCAACCCCCACCACACACTCCATTCCGTAACGGTTATTCTGTAATCAACAATTAGTACTCAACCCACTGAAGAAGAGAAACAACATCTTGAAACGTTTGGGAAGTGACAATAGTAAGTTCATAAGTGAAAGTATATATATATATATATATATATATATATATTTTATTAAAAGGTTTGATGTATAACATTCCCTCGTTTAATAAGAACTTTATGATCCGTGAAATAATATGCGCGGAAGCTGCCATAAAAGCTATTGATAATATTTCGCATCAGGAGGAAACGCGTGCCATCATAAATAGCAAAATAAACAAAGTTATTAAGAAGGATACCCACATCGCTAACCTGCAAAATAAGTACAAACGTGACGCGCGTATTGCACGGAATGTTTACGAAAAACTTCGACATGATAACGCTATCGTCACGACAGCTGATAAGGGTAATACGGTAGTTATTATTAACAAAAATATATGTACCAATAAGGTACAGGAATTCATAAAAACCAATAATATTAAAAAGCTACACAAGGATCCCACCAGCGCCTACGTCAAACAATTAAACAACGCTATAAATAAATGCCCCAATCTCCTCAATGAAAGCACTAGACGTTATTTAAAACCCATAAATGCCAGGGCCCCAGAACTTACGGGTTTACCCAAAATACATAAAGAAGATATGCCAATACGCCCGGTTGTAAATTACGTGACTGCCCCTGGTTACAGGACAGCTAAAAGATTAGTAAAAATCATAAAAGAGAACATTGACATAGTAAATAACTATAGCATAAAATACAGCTACGATCTCGTTGAAAAAATTAAAACTATTAAATCAGCACCACATTATAGGCTGGCTTCATTTGACATAACTAATCTGTACACCAATGTGCCGGTAGATGAGACAATGACAATTCTCAGAAATAGCTTAATTAATACAAATAGGTTAGGTAGAAACGAAATTGATGAACTTATGCAATTGAAAATTATTTCTCCTATGATAATGAGTATTTCATGCAGGAGGATGGTCTGGCAATGGGGTCACCTTTATCGGGTATTTTAGCGGACCTATACTTGAACCACTTTGAGAATACATTTTTAATGTCTAGTCTTAATAAACAGCGAGACAAAATTAAATTTTATGTACGCTACGTTGACGACACTTTTATGATATTCAATGGAACAAGTAGACAAATAGAAAATTTGAAAGGATATATGAACAGCATAAACATGAAAATCCAATTTACCCTAGAAATGGAGAATAATTGCTGCCTGAACTTTCTTGATCTCACTATCAGCAAATATAATGACTGTTTTAGATTCAAAATTTATAGAAAGCCCACCACCACGAATACTACTATTCATGCTGATTCGTACCATCCATATTCCCAAAAAATGGCAGCCTTCAACGCGTTCGTTCATAGAATGCTTGCTATTCCCCTTGAGCAAAAAGACAGAGTGGAAGAGACTAATATAATCAAAAGTATAGCTATCGCTAATGGGTATAACAGTGGAATCATAGACAAGCTTATAAGAAAAAAAGCAGATTAACCGGCCCATCTAAAGAAGATACTAAGTTTATAGTAACTGAGTACACGAATGTACTATCAGTCATTGTAAAGAATGAGCTGAAAAAACGTAAAATAACAGTGGCCTTTAAAACCACAAGTAACATCA
Source organism: Magicicada septendecula (assembly GCA_034769895.1). Classification (NCBI taxonomy): domain Eukaryota; kingdom Metazoa; phylum Arthropoda; class Insecta; order Hemiptera; family Cicadidae; genus Magicicada; species Magicicada septendecula. Next base: position 267,140,504 of record CM068375.1, read on the forward strand.
AAAAACGTTTGGGACAAAGAACTCATATCCCGGCTGAAGAGAAAACTGGAGTGTACAAGCTTGAATGCGATAACTGTGACAAATTCTATATAGGACAAACGGGCAGGCCCGTCAGCCAAACGTTTTAAAGAACACCTGACCAAAAGTGATATTTCGAAAACTAGATCCAGTTACGCTCAGCATTTAATGCTGTATAATCATAAGTACTCAGACTTCCACACAAACTTTAAATTGCTTCATAATTGTAAGAAGGGTGCTTACATGAACGCTGTGGAGGAATATGAGATATACAGGGCTTCTAAGTTACAAACGGACCAGCTACTTAATGACAAAGTTTCGTTCTGATCGAATCTCCTGTACAACACGGCCATCGATATCGATGGGTCAGCGGGGAATGATAACGGTCGTATAAGACAAAGTGTAACGTGTCCAAAATTGGGTAATTTTATTTCTTACAGTTATGGGGTATTTGTATTTTTATTTATTTCATTTTTGCGGGATTTTATAAAAATATTGTGCAAACGTTATTTCCATTGGAACAGAACACGTGGCAAGAAACAGTGTTGAAACAAAGGCAAGGCGCAATTTCTGTTGTGTAACTCGGCAAGGAATTTGCACCACCCTAATTTTCCCAGAACTTTGCATAAGTGTGACCGCGCACCCACGAGCAGTACAAGTCCGCGCTCGGGGGACGCCGTCATCCCAAAAACCAAGATGTCTGGAGAACAAATTTATTCATCGTCTCCTTAGACGACCGGCAGGAAATAAAGTCTAAGTCCGGCCTCTTTTGTGACGTCAACCAGTGCTTAACAAAAATCGTCCACAGTTACCACACAAAAAACACATGTGTTGAGGGAACAGTGACGGAAGATCCGATCATGAGGCATTGAAACTTCCGCTCTGTCCGAGTGTTTGGAGGGAGGCAGATTGATAATTTTCTTCCCAGTCGACTAGCAACCCAAGCCACGCGTGGCAGCTATAAGTTTTGTGCCCAGGCAAATTTTCATATTTTTCTTAAGTCGGCCGACAAAATATCTATGTGATTCTACAAAAACATGTATAACAGTGCCTCCAGTGACGAAGAGTGAATATTGAACGTTGCTAATTATTATAAACCGTGTGAACATCCAGAGAATGAAAGACTTTGGAAGACGCACCACGTGGTCGGGAAAGAGGACGCCGCACACGTAACGTTCCACACTGAAAGCATTATGTTCATTAATTTTATATAAAATAGGGCGTTTTTATATTAATAAGGGGTTTTAAGAATGTGAGTAGTGAGTGCGCAGGCTGGGCTATCTTAAAGTATGTAAGTAATAGGAAATAAGTATAGGAATTAAGATGTAAGAGTTGCACAACCTTTGAAACATGTTAAAACCTATTTTGGAGAAAACTGATAAATTCAACACTTTTGATTAATAAACAAAAAATAATTTCTCTTCCAAGACGCATTGTATAAGTTATTCACGCCACCTTGAAAATTACGCTTGTATCCCAAAGTACGTATGAGACCCTGGACCCAAGAACACACAAGAACGGTAACTGTAAGTTTTTTTATTATTATTTATTGTTTTCTATGTTATTTAAATGGTGGTGAATTCGTAGCTTAACAAAAGTGCAACAGTTGGTCGTCGGCAACGAGACGATGCGCATCGGACTGTGCGGTGACTGTGTCGGTGTTGAATTATGTGTGGTGTTTTTTTTTTTGTGTTAGTGTATTTTCACTAGTTGACGACCCCTTTTGGGTGAATTTGATGTTTTTATAGAATTTGAACCTGATGATGAGAATTTATTCTCGAAACGCGTCGTTTTAGGGGAAAAACCAAATAAGTCACAAGACGGACGTTAATACAGGTAATTGCCTAATATTAATTCTAAATATTTAGTAACGTGACTTGGAGACAATTAAAACAAAATAAATCTAGAAGCCAGTCAGGCACGTATTGTCTATAAATTTAAAAACATCAAATTAAAATTGATTAAGGCATCGCAGAACATCAAGTATAATAAAAGATGCCTTCATTACAACATCACACCGAAGTACATAAGTTCCAACATCAACAGCAGACGTTGTTCCGATAAAATAAAATTAATCTGGATTAAGGAAGAGATCAAACGACTTTATATTGTAAAAAGTGGTCTAAATACTAAGCTTTATCTAGCCCACCTGGAAATATTAAACGAGTTTCACCCGGCAGTAATAAACGACATTCTCGACATTGTCAATAGACAGATAAACAAGGTCGTCAGTTCTCTTAAACGTAAACAGTTAAGAAAGTTTCAAAACCTGTATACAAAACAACACAATGACGATAATGATACAGTAGAACATAGCCACGTATTTCATCAGCAGGTTGCAAATTACACCGGAATTAAATTTGAACATAACCAAATGACATTATTGAACAAAGGTTTGATTATCTTGTTGTTGCATCCTCTTCGTTCACTTATTAATTTAATAATATATATATATATATATATATATACTTTCACTTATGAACTTACTATTGTCACTTCCCAAACGTTTCAAGATGTTGTTTCTCTTCTTCAGTGGGTTGAGTACTAACTGTCGATTACAGAATAACCGTTACGGAATGGAGTGTGTGGTGGGGGTTGATGGTGGGAAGGGGTTGGCGCTGAGGTTCGAATTATGTGTGTGGATCAGTGTTTCAAATAGTGTATGTGATTTGTAATGTATCTGTTCATTTAATATGTTGTTTGGTTGTAGTGTGTGATATCTGTATATTGACAGCTGAACAATTTGAAATATACAGATATCACACACTACAACCAAACAACATATTAAATGAACAGATACATTACAAATCACATACACTATTTGACACACTGATCCACACACATAATTCGAACCTCAGCGCCAACCCCTTCCCACCATCAACCCCCACCACACACTCCATTCCGTAACGGTTATTCTGTAATCGACAATTAGTACTCAACCCACTGAAGAAGAGAAACAACATCTTGAAACGTTTGGGAAGTGACAATAGTAAGTTCATAAGTGAAAGTATATATATATATATATATATATATATTATTAAAAGGTTTGATGTATAACATTCCCTCGTTTAATAAGAACTTTATGATCCGTGAAATAATATGCGCGGAAGCTGCCATAAAAACTATTGATAATATTTCGCATCAGGAGGAAACGCGTGCCATCATAAATAGCAAAATAAACAAAGTTATTAAGAAGGATACCCACATCGCTAACCTGCAAAATAAGTACAAACGTTAAGCGCGTATTGCACGGAATGTTTACGAAAAACTTCGACATTATAACGCTATCGTCACGACAGCTGATAAGGGTAATACGGTAGTTATTATTAACAAAAATATATATACCAATAAGGTACAGGAATTCATAAAAACCAATAATATTAAAAAGCTACACAAGGATCCCACCAGCGCCTACGTCAAACAATTAAACAACGCTATAAATAAATGCCCCAATCTCCTCAATGAAAGCACTAGACGTTATTTAAAACCCATAAATGCCAGGGCCCCAGAACTTACGGGTTTACCCAAAATACATAAAGAAGATATGCCAATACGCCCGGCTGTAAATTACGTGACTGCCCCTGGTTATAGGACAGCTAAAAGATTAGTAAAAATCATAACAGAGAACATTGACATAGTAAATAACTATAGCATAAAAAACAGCTACGATCTCGTTGAAAAAATTAAAACTATTAAATCAGCACCACATTATAGGCTGGCTTCATTTGACGTAACTAATCTGTACACCAATGTGCCGGTAGATGAGACAATGACAATTCTCAGAAATAGCTTAATTAATACAAATAGGTTAGGTAGAAACGAAATTGATGAACTTATGCAATTGAAAATTATTTCTCCTATGATAATGAGTATTTCATGCAGGAGGATGGTCTGGCAATGGGGTCACCTTTATCGGGTATTTTAGCGGACCTATACTTGAACCACTTTGAGAATACATTTTTAATGTCTAGTCTTAATAAACAGCGAGACAAAATTAAATTTTACGTACGCTACGTTGACGACACTTTTATGATATTCAATGGAACAAGTAGACAAATAGAAAATTTGAAAGGATTTATGAACAGCATAAACATGAAAATCCAATTTACCCTAGAAATGGAGAATAATTGCTGCCTGAACTTTCTTGATCTCACTATCAGCAAATATAATGACTGTTTTAGATTCAAAATTTATAGAAAGCCCACCACCACGAATACTACTATTCATGCTGATTCGTACCATCCATATTCCCAAAAAATGGCAGCCTTCAACGCGTTCGTTCATAGAATGCTTGCTATTCCCCTTGACAGCAAAAAGACAGAGTGGAAGAGACTAATATAATCAAAAGTATAGCTATCGCTAATGGGTATAACAGTGGAATCATAGACAAGCTTATAAGAAAAAAAGCAGATTAACCGGCCCATCTAAAGAAGATACTAAGTTTATAGTAACTGAGTACACGAATGTACTACCAGTCATTGTAAAGAATGAGCTGAAAAAACGTAAAATAACAGTGGCCTTTAAAACCACAAATAACATCAAAAAACGTTTGGGACAAAGAACTCATATCCCGGCTGAAGAGAAAACTGGAGTGTACAAGCTTGAATGCGATAACTGTGACAAATTCTATATAGGACAAACGGGCAGGCCCGTCAGCCAAACGTTTTAAAGAACACCTGACCAAAAGTGATATTTCGAAAACTAGATCCAGTTACGCTCAGCATTTAATGCTGTATAATCATAAGTACTCAAGACTTCCACACAAACTTTAAATTGCTTCATAATTGTAAGAAGGGTGCTTACATGAACGCTGTGGAGGAATATGAGATATACAGGGCTTCTAAGTTACAAACGGACCAGCTACTTAATGACAAAGTTTCGTTCTGATCGAATCTCCTGTACAACACGGCCATCGATATCGATGGGTCAGCGGGGAATGATAACGGTCGTATAAGACAAAGTGTAACGTGTCCAAAATTGGGTAATTTTATTTCTTACAGTTATGGGGTATTTGTATTTTTATTTATTTCATTTTTGCGGGATTTTATAAAAATATTGTGCAAACGTTATTTCCATTGGAACAGAACACGTGGCAAGAAACAGTGTTGAAACAAAGGCAAGGCGCAATTTCTGTTGTGTAACTCGGCAAGGAATTTGCACAACCCTAATTTTCCCAGAACTTTGCATAAGTGTGACCGCGCACCCACGAGCAGTACAAGTCCGCGCTCGGGGGACGCCGTCATCCCAAAAACCAAGATGTCTGGAGAACAAATTTATTCATCGTCTCCTTAGACGACCGGCAGGAAATAAAGTCTAAGTCCGGCCTCTTTTGTGACGTCAACCAGTGCTTAACAAAAATCGTCCACAGTTACCACACAAAAAACACATGTGTTGAGGGAACAGTGACGGAAGATCCGATCATGAGGCATTGAAACTTCCGCTCTGTCCGAGTGTTTGGAGGGAGGCAGATTGATAATTTTCTTCCCAGTCGACTAGCAACCCAAGCCACGCGTGGCAGCTATAAGTTTTGTGCCCAGGCAAATTTTCATATTTTTCTTAAGTCGGCCGACAAAATATCTATGTGATTCTACAAAAACATGTATAACAGTGCCTCCAGTGACGAAGAGTGAATATTGAACGTTGCTAATTATTATAAACCGTGTGAACATCCAGAGAATGAAAGACTTTGGAAGACGCACCACGTGGTCGGGAAAGAGGACGCCGCACACGTAACGTTCCACACTGAAAGCATTATGTTCATTAATTTTATATAAAATAGGGCGTTTTTATATTAATAAGGGGTTTTAAGAATGTGAGTAGTGAGTGCGCAGGCTGGGCTATCTTAAAGTATGTAAGTAATAGGAAATAAGTATAGGAATTAAGATGTAAGAGTTGCACAACCTTTGAAACATGTAAAAACCTATTTTGGAGAAAACTGATAAATTCAACACTTTTGATTAATAAACAAAAAATAATTTCTCTTCCAAGACGCATTGTATAAGTTATTCACGCCACCTTGAAAATTACGCTTGTATCCCAAAGTACGTATGAGACCCTGGACCCAAGAACACACAAGAACGGTAAGTGTAAGTTTTTTTTATTATTATTTATTGTTTTCTATGTTATTTAAATGGTGGTGAATTCGTAGCTTAACAAAAGTGCAACAGTTGGTCGTCGGCAACGAGACGATGCGCATCGGACTGTGCGGTGACTGTGTCGGTGTTGAATTATGTGTGGTGTTTTTTTTTTTGTGTTTGTGTATTTTAACTAGTTGACGACCCCTTTTGGGTGAATTTGATGTTTTTATAGAATTTCAACCTGATGATGAGAATTTATTCTCGAAACGCGTCGTTTTAGGGGAAAAAACCAAATAAGTCACAAGACGGACGTTAATACAGGTAATTGCCTAATATTAATTCTAAATATTTAGTAACGTGACTTGGAGACAATTATAACAAAATGAATCTAGAAGCCAGTCAGGCACGTATTGTCTATAAATTTAAAAACATCAAATTAAAATTGATTAAGGCATCGCAGAACATCAAGTATAATAAAAGATGCCTTCATTACAACATCACACCGAAGTACATAAGTTCCAACATCAACAGCAGACGTTGTTCCGATAAAATAAAATTAATCTGGATTAAGGAAGAGATCAAACGACTTTATATTTTAAAAAGTGGTCTAAATACTAAGCTTTATCTAGCCCACCTGGAAATCTTAAACGAGTTTCACCCGGCAGTAATAAACGACATTCTCGACATTGTCAATAGACAGATAAACAAGGTCGTCAGTTCTCTTAAACGTAAACAGTTAAGAAAGTTTCAAAACCTGTATACAAAACAACACAATGACGATAATGATACAGTAGAGAACATAGCCACGTATTTCATCAGCAGGTTGCAAATTACACCGGAATTAAATTTGAACATAACCAAATGACATTATTGAACAAAGGTTTGATTATCTTGTTGTTGCATCCTCTTCGTTCACTTATTAATTTAATAATATATATATATATACTTTCACTTATGAACTTACTATTGTCACTTCCCAAACGTTTCAAGATGTTGTTTCTCTTCTTCAGTGGGTTGTGTACTAATTGTCGATTACAGAATAACCGTTACGGAATGGAGTGTGTGGTGGGGGTTGATGGTGGGAAGGGGTTGGCGCTGAGGTTCGAATTATGTGTGTGGATCAGTGTTTCAAATAGTGTATGTGATTTGTAATGTATCTGTTCATTTAATATGTTGTTTGGTTGTAGTGTGTGATATCTGTATATTGACAGCTGAACAATTTGAAATATACAGATATCACACACTACAACCAAACAACATATTAAATGAACAGATACATTACAAATCACATACACTATTTGACACACTGATCCACACACATAATTCGAACCTCAGCGCCAACCCCTTCCCACCATCAACCCCCACCACACACTCCATTCCGTAACGGTTATTCTGTAATCGACAATTAGTACTCAACCCACTGAAGAAGAGAAACAACATCTTGAAACGTTTGGGAAGTGACAATAGTAAGTTCATAAGTGAAAGTATATATATATATATATATATATATATATATATTATTAAAAGGTTTGATGTATAACATTCCCTCGTTTAATAAGAACTTTATGATCCGTGAAATAATATGCGCGGAAGCTGCCATAAAAGCTATTGATAATATTTCGCATCAGGAGGAAACGCGTGCCATCATAAATAGCAAAATAAACAAAGTTATTAAGAAGGATACCCACATCGCTAACCTGCAAAATAAGTACAAACGTGACGCGCGTATTGCACGGAATGTTTACGAAAAACTTCGACATGATAACGCTATCGTCACGACAGCTGATAAGGGTAATACGGTAGTTATTATTAACAAAAATATATGTACCAATAAGGTACAGGAATTCATAAAAACCAATAATATTAGAAAGCTACACAAGGATCCCACCAGCGCCTACGTCAAACAATTAAACAACGCTATAAATAAATGCCCCAATCTCCTCAATGAAAGCACTAGACGTTATTTAAAACCCATAAATGCCAGGGCCCCAGAACTTACGGGTTTACCCAAAATACATAAAGAAGATATGCCAATACGCCCGGTTGTAAATTACGTGACTGCCCCTGGTTATAGGACAGCTAAAAGATTAGTAAAAATCATAAAAGAGAACATTGACATAGTAAATAACTATAGCATAAAATACAGCTACGATCTCGTTGAAAAAATTAAAACTATTAAATCAGCACCACATTATAGGCTGCCTTCATTTGACATAACTAATCTGTACACCAATGTGCCGGTAGATGAGACAATGACAATTCTCAGAAATAGCTTAATTAATACAAATAGGTTAGGTAGAAACGAAATTGATGAACTTATGCAATTGAAAATTATTTCTCCTATGATAATGAGTATTTCATGCAGGAGGATGGTCTGGCAATGGGGTCACCTTTATCGGGTATTTTAGCGGACCTATACTTGAACCACTTTGAGAATACATTTTTAATGTCTAGTCTTAATAAACAGCGAGACAAAATTAAATTTTATGTACGCTACGTTGACGACACTTTTATGATATTCAATGGAACAAGTAGACAAATAGAAAATTTGAAAGGATATATGAACAGCATAAACATGAAAATCCAATTTACCCTAGAAATGGAGAATAATTGCTGCCTGAACTTTCTTGATCTCACTATCAGCAAATATAATGACTGTTTTAGATTCAAAATTTATAGAAAGCCCACCACCACGAATACTACTATTCATGCTGATTCGTACCATCCATATTCCCAAAAAATGGCAGCCTTCAACGCGTTCGTTCATAGAATGCTTGCTATTCCCCTTGAGCAAAAAGACAGAGTGGAAGAGACTAATATAATCAAAAGTATAGCTATCGCTAATGGGTATAACAGTGGAATCATAGACAAGCTTATAAGAAAAAAAGCAGATTAACCGGCCCATCTAAAGAAGATACTAAGTTTATAGTAACTGAGTACACGAATGTACTATCAGTCATTGTAAAGAATGAGCTGAAAAAACGTAAAATAACAGTGGCCTTTAAAACCACAAATAACATCAAAAAACGTTTGGGACAAAGAACTCATATCCCGGCTGAAGAGAAAACTGGAGTGTACAAGCTTGAATGCGATAACTGTGACAAATTCTATATAGGACAAACGGGCAGGCCTGTCAGCCAAACGTTTTAAAGAACACCTGACCAAAAGTGATATTTCGAAAACTAGATCCAGTTACGCTCAGCATTTAATGCTGTATAATCATAAGTACTCAGACTTCCACACAAACTTTAAATTGCTTCATAATTGTAAGAAGGGTGCTTACATGAACGCTGTGGAGGAATATGAGATATACAGGGCTTCTAAGTTACAAACGGACCAGCTACTTAATGACAAAGTTTCGTTCTGATCGAATCTCCTGTACAACACGGCCATCGATATCGATGGGTCAGCGGGGAATGATAACGGTCGTATAAGACAAAGTGTAACGTGTCCAAAATTGGGTAATTTTATTTCTTACAGTTATGGGGTATTTGTATTTTTATTTATTTCATTTTTGCGGGATTTTATAAAAATATTGTGCAAACGTTATTTCCATTGGAACAGAACACGTGGCAAGAAACAGTGTTGAAACAAAGGCAAGGCGCAATTTCTGTTGTGTAACTCGGCAAGGAATTTGCACAACCCTAATTTTCCCAGAACTTTGCATAAGTGTGACCGCGCACCCACGAGCAGTACAAGTCCGCGCTCGGGGGACGCCGTCATCCCAAAAACCAAGATGTCTGGAGAACAAATTTATTCATCGTCTCCTTAGACGACCGGCAGGAAATAAAGTCTAAGTCCGGCCTCTTTTGTGACGTCAACCAGTGCTTAACAAAAATCGTCCACAGTTACCACACAAAAAACACATGTGTTGAGGGAACAGTGACGGAAGATCCGATCATGAGGCATTGAAACTTCCGCTCTGTCCGAGTGTTTGGAGGGAGGCAGATTGATAATTTTCTTCCCAGTCGACTAGCAACCCAAGCCACGCGTGGCAGCTATAAGTTTTGTGTCCAGGCAAATTTTCATATTTTTCTTAAGTCGGCCGACAAAATATCTATGTGATTCTACAAAAACATGTATAACAGTGCCTCCAGTGACGAAGAGTGAATATTGAACGTTGCTAATTATTATAAACCGTGTGAACATCCAGAGAATGAAAGACTTTGGAAGACGCACCACGTGGTCGGGAAAGAGGACGCCGCACACGTAACGTTCCACACTGAAAGCATTATGTTCATTAATTTTATATAAAATAGGGCGTTTTTATATTAATAAGGGGTTTTAAGAATGTGAGTAGTGAGTGCGCAGGCTGGGCTATCTTAAAGTATGTAAGTAATAGGAAATAAGTATAGGAATTAAGATGTAAGAGTTGCACAACCTTTGAAACATGTTAAAACCTATTTTGGAGAAAACTGATAAATTCAACACATTTGATTAATAAACAAAAAATAATTTCTCTTCCAAGACGCATTGTATAAGTTATTCACGCCACCTTGAAAATTACGCTTGTATCCCAAAGTACGTATGAGACCCTGGACCCAAGAACACACAAGAACGGTAAGTGTAAGTTTTTTTATTATTATTTATTGTTTTCTATGTTATTTAAATGGTGGTGAATTCGTAGCTTAACAAAAGTGCAACAGTTGGTCGTCGGCAACGAGACGATGCGCATCGGACTGTGCGGTGACTGTGTCGGTGTTGAATTATGTGTGGTGTTTTTTTTTTTGTGTTAGTGTATTTTCACTAGTTGACGACCCCTTTTGGGTGAATTTGATGTTTTTATAGAATTTGAACCTGATGATGAGAATTTATTCTCGAAACGCGTCGTTTTAGGGGAAAAACCAAATAAGTCACAAGACGGACGTTAATACAGGTAATTCCCTAATATTAATTCTAAATATTTAGTAACGTGACTTGGAGACAATTAAAACAAAATAAATCTAGAAGCCAGTCAGGCACGTATTGTCTATAAATTTAAAAACATCAAATTAAAATTGATTAAGGCATCGCAGAACATCAAGTATAATAAAAGATGCCTTCATTACAACATCACACCGAAGTACATAAGTTCCAACATCAACAGCAAACGTTGTTCCGATAAAATAAAATTAATCTGGATTAAGGAAGAGATCAAACGACTTTATATTGTAAAAAGTGGTCTAAATACTAAGCTTTATCTAGCCCACCTGGAAATATTAAACGAGTTTCACCCGGCAGTAATAAACGACATTCTCGACATTGTCAATAGACAGATAAACAAGGTCGTCAGTTCTCTTAAACGTAAACAGTTAAGAAAGTTTCAAAACCTGTATACAAAACAACACAATGACGATAATGATACAGTAGAACATAGCCACGTATTTCATCAGCAGGTTGCAAATTACACCGGAATTAAATTTGAACATAACCAAATGACATTATTGAACAAAGGTTTGATTATCTTGTTGTTGCATCCTCTTCGTTCACTTATTAATTTAATAATATATATATATACTTTCACTTATGAACTTACTATTGTCACTTCCCAAACGTTTCAAGATGTTGTTTCTCTTCTTCAGTGGGTTGAGTACTAACTGTCGATTACAGAATAACCGTTACGGAATGGAGTGTGTGGTGGGGGTTGATGGTGGGAAGGGGTTGGCGCTGAGGTTCGAATTATGTGTGTGGATCAGTGTTTCAAATAGTGTATGTGATTTGTAATGTATCTGTTCATTTAATATGTTGTTTGGTTGTAGTGTGTGATATCTGTATATTGACAGCTGAACAATTTGAAATATACAGATATCACACACTACAACCAAACAACATTAAATGAACAGATACATTACAAATCACATACACTATTTGACACACTGATCCACACACATAATTCGAACCTCAGCGCCAACCCCTTCCCACCATCAACCCCCACCACACACTCCATTCCGTAACGGTTATTCTGTAATCGACAATTAGTACTCAACCCACTGAAGAAGAGAAACAACATCTTGAAATGTTTGGGAAGTGACAATAGTAAGTTCATAAGTGAAAGTATATATATATATATATATATATATTATTAAAAGGTTTGATGTATAACATTCCCTCGTTTAATAAGAACTTTATGATCCGTGAAATAATATGCGCGGAAGCTGCCATAAAAACTATTGATAATATTTCGCATCAGGAGGAAACGCGTGCCATCATAAATAGCAAAATAAACAAAGTTATTAAGAAGGATACCCACATCGCTAACCTGCAAAATAAGTACAAACGTGACGCGCGTATTGCACGGAATGTTTACGAAAAACTTCGACATGATAACGCTATCGTCACGACAGCTGATAAGGGTAATACGGTAGTTATTATTAACAAAAATATATATACCAATAAGGTACAGGAATTCATAAAAACCAATAATATTAAAAAGCTACACAAGGATCCCACCAGCGCCTACGTCAAACAATTAAACAACGCTATAAATAAATGCCCCAATCTCCTCAATGAAAGCACTAGACGTTATTTAAAACCCATAAATGCCAGGGCCCCAGAACTTACGGGTTTACCCAAAATACATAAAGAAGATATGCCAATACGCCCGGCTGTAAATTACGTGACTGCCCCTGGTTATAGGACAGCTAAAAGATTAGTAAAAATCATAAAAGAGAACATTGACATAGTAAATAACTATAGCATAAAAAACAGCTACGATCTCGTTGAAAAAATTAAAACTATTAAATCAGCACCACATTATAGGCTGGCTTCATTTGACATAACTAATCTGTACACCAATGTGCCGGTAGATGAGACAATGACAATTCTCAGAAATAGCTTAATTAATACAAATAGGTTAGGTAGAAACGAAATTGACGAACTTATGCAATTGAAAATTATTTCTCCTATGATAATGAGTATTTCATGCAGGAGGATGGTCTGGCAATGGGGTCACCTTTATCGGGTATTTTAGCGGACCTATACTTGAACCACTTTGAGAATACATTTTTAATGTCTAGTCTTAATAAACAGCGAGACAAAATTAAATTTTACGTACGCTACGTTGACGACACTTTTATGATATTCAATGGAACAAGTAGACAAATAGAAAATTTGAAAGGATTTATGAACAGCATAAACATGAAAATCCAATTTACCCTAGAAATGGAGAATAATTGCTGCCTGAACTTTCTTGATCTCACTATCAGCAAATATAATGACTGTTTTAGATTCAAAATTTATAGAAAGCCCACCACCACGAATACTACTATTCATGCTGATTCGTACCATCCATATTCCCAAAAAATGGCAGCCTTCAACGCGTTCGTTCATAGAATGCTTGCTATTCCCCTTGACAGCAAAAAGACAGAGTGGAAGAGACTAATATAATCAAAAGTATAGCTATCGCTAATGGGTATAACAGTGGAATCATAGACAAGCTTATAAGAAAAAAAGCAGATTAACCGGCCCATCTAAAGAAGATACTAAGTTTATAGTAACTGAGTACACGAATGTACTACCAGTCATTGTAAAGAATGAGCTGAAAAAACGTAAAATAACAGTGGCCTTTAAAACCACAAATAACATCAAAAAACGTTTGGGACAAAGAACTCATATCCCGGCTGAAGAGAAAACTGGAGTGTACAAGCTTGAATGCGATAACTGTGACAAATTCTATATAGGACAAACGGGCAGGCCCGTCAGCCAAACGTTTTAAAGAACACCTGACCAAAAGTGATATTTTGAAAACTAGATCCAGTTACGCTCAGCATTTAATGCTGTATAATCATAAGTACTCAAGACTTCCACACAAACTTTAAATTGCTTCATAATTGTAAGAAGGGTGCTTACATGAACGCTGTGGAGGAATATGAGATATACAGGGCTTCTAAGTTACAAACGGACCAGCTACTTAATGACAAAGTTTCGTTCTGATCGAATCTCCTGTACAACACGGCCATCGATATCGATGGGTCAGCGGGGAATGATAACGGTCGTATAAGACAAAGTGTAACGTGTCCAAAATTGGGTAATTTTATTTCTTACAGTTATGGGGTATTTGTATTTTTATTTATTTCATTTTTGCGGGATTTTATAAAAATATTGTGCAAACGTTATTTCCATTGGAACAGAACACGTGGCAAGAAACAGTGTTGAAACAAAGGCAAGGCGCAATTTCTGTTGTGTAACTCGGCAAGGAATTTGCACAACCCTAATTTTCTCAGAACTTTGCATAAGTGTGACCGCGCACCCACGAGCAGTACAAGTCCGCGCTCGGGGGACGCCGTCATCCCAAAAACCAAGATGTCTGGAGAACAAATTTATTCATCGTCTCCTTAGACGACCGGCAGGAAATAAAGTCTAAGTCCGGCCTCTTTTGTGACGTCAACCAGTGCTTAACAAAAATCGTCCACAGTTACCACACAAAAAACACATGTGTTGAGGGAACAGTGACGGAAGATCCGATCATGAGGCATTGAAACTTCCGCTCTGTCCGAGTGTTTGGAGGGAGGCAGATTGATAATTTTCTTCCCAGTCGACTAGCAACCCAAGCCACGCGTGGCAGCTATAAGTTTTGTGCCCAGGCAAATTTTCATATTTTTCTTAAGTCGGCCGACAAAATATCTATGTGATTCTACAAAAACATGTATAACAGTGCCTCCAGTGACGAAGAGTGAATATTGAACGTTGCTAATTATTATAAACCGTGTGAACATCCAGAGAATGAAAGACTTTGGAAGACGCACCACGTGGTCGGGAAAGAGGACGCCGCACACGTAACGTTCCACACTGAAAGCATTATGTTCATTAATTTTATATAAAATAGGGCGTTTTTATATTAATAAGGGGTTTTAAGAATGTGAGTAGTGAGTGCGCAGGCTGGGCTATCTTAAAGTATGTAAGTAATAGGAAATAAGTATAGGAATTAAGATGTAAGAGTTGCACAACCTTTGAAACATGTAAAAACCTATTTTGGAGAAAACTGATAAATTCAACACTTTTGATTAATAAACAAAAAATAATTTCTCTTCCAAGACGCATTGTATAAGTTATTCACGCCACCTTGAAAATTACGCTTGTATCCCAAAGTACGTATGAGACCCTGGACCCAAGAACACACAAGAACGGTAAGTGTAAGTTTTTTTTATTATTATTTATTGTTTTCTATGTTATTTAAATGGTGGTGAATTCGTAGCTTAACAAAAGTGCAACAGTTGGTCGTCGGCAACGAGACGATGCGCATCGGACTGTGCGGTGACTGTGTCGGTGTTGAATTATGTGTGGTGTTTTTTTTTTGTGTTTGTGTATTTTAACTAGTTGACGACCCCTTTTGGGTGAATTTGATGTTTTTATAGAATTTGAACCTGATGATGAGAATTTATTCTCGAAACGCGTCGTTTTAGGGGAAAAAACCAAATAAGTCACAAGACGGACGTTAATACAGGTAATTGCCTAATATTAATTCTAAATATTTAGTAACGTGACTTGGAGACAATTAAAACAAAATGAATCTAGAAGCCAGTCAGGCACGTATTGTCTATAAATTTAAAAACATCAAATTAAAATTGATTAAGGCATCGCAGAACATCAAGTATAATAAAAGATGCCTTCATTACACCATCACACCGAAGTACATAAGTTCCAACATCAACAGCAGACGTTGTTCCGATAAAATAAAATTAATCTGGATTAAGGAAGAGATCAAACGACTTTATATTTTAAAAAGTGGTCTAAATACTAAGCTTTATCTAGCCCACCTGGAAATCTTAAACGAGTTTCACCCGGCAGTAATAAACGACATTCTCGACATTGTCAATAGACAGATAAACAAGGTCGTCAGTTCTCTTAAACGTAAACAGTTAAGAAAGTTTCAAAACCTGTATACAAAACAACACAATGACGATAATGATACAGTAGAACATAGCCACGTATTTCATCAGCAGGTTGCAAATTACACCGGAATTAAATTTGAACATAACCAAATGACATTATTGAACAAAGGTTTGATTATCTTGTTGTTGCATCCTCTTCGTTCACTTATTAATTTAATAATATATATATATATACTTTCACTTATGAACTTACTATTGTCACTTCCCAAACGTTTCAAGATGTTGTTTCTCTTCTTCAGTGGGTTGAGTACTAATTGTCGATTACAGAATAACCGTTACGGAATGGAGTGTGTGGTGGGGGTTGATGGTGGGAAGGGGTTGGCGCTGAGGTTCGAATTATGTGTGTGGATCAGTGTTTCAAATAGTGTATGTGATTTGTAATGTATCTGTTCATTTAATATGTTGTTTGGTTGTAGTGTGTGATATCTGTATATTGACAGCTGAACAATTTGAAATTCTTCACACCAGCGCTTTGTCCATTCCTTTTTTATCCGAGCAGCCGCAGCTTTCTTGCATCTTGCCAGCGAGTATTGGGGGTGTTTGACTGGTCCCATGTTTGCAGCTTCTTTTGCTATCTGGTCCGCTTTTTCGTTTCCATCCACCCCGCAATGGGCCGGTGTCCATTGGAATACAATGTGTTTTCCTTTGATCTTTAGAGCCAATAGAAGCGCCCTCAATTCCTTGATGCGGAAGTAATAGACACTTGGGCCTGTCTGTGTCAGATCTTCCATGGCTGATTTTGAGTCTGTGAGAATACATATTTCTCTGTCTTCAATCTGTAGACAGCTCTCCAAAGCCGCATCCAACGCCAATAGCTCGGCATCCATACTTGATGCTGCATTGCTGGGACATAGAAGCATTCGCCGGTCTTTTGGTTAAAGTATCCTGCTCCTGATTTACTATTACCACTGTCCACGCTCCATCAGTGTATATTTTCACAAAGTTGTGATACTGGGTATTTAGCATTTCCAGTGTTTCCCTTCGAAGAGCTTCTGGGTGGTCAGCTTTGGTCATTTTAATTGGTAAGTCAAGTTTAACTTCCGCTTCTATCATCCCCCAAGGTGGTTCGTTGAAGTATGCAGCAATGGTCTCTGGGGTCTCGTTGGGCATGTCTTGTGAGAGAAGATCCACTCTTTTACTGAATGCTTGCGTAATGGTTGTGGCTGCCAACGAGTGGATTGGATGGGTTGGTGGAAGGGTTTGGTTTTTGAGATGTTTGTTCCATATTTGCTTTTTAATATACAAGTCTATTGGTTCAATGCCGAGCTCTATTTCCATAGCTGTAATGGGAGTAGACTTTGGGCAGCCAAGGCAAATTCTTAAAGCTGCTGATTGGATGAACTGTAGCTTGTTTATACTGTCTATTTTATTTTCTAGCCCACCTGGAAATCTTAAACGAGTTTCACCCGGCAGTAATAAACGACATTCTCGACATTGTCAATAGACAGATAAACAAGGTCGTCAGTTCTCTTAAATGTAAACAGTTAATAAAGAAGGTTTCAAAACCTGTATATAAAACAACACAATGACGATAATAATACAGTAGAACATAGCCACGTATTTCATCAGCGGCTTGCAAATTACTCCGGAATTAAATTTGAACATAACGAAATGACATTATTGAACAAAGGTTTGATGTATAACATTCCCTCTAATAAGAACTTTATGATCCGTGAAATAATATGCGCAGAAGCTGCCATAAAAACTATTGATAATATTTCGCATCAGGAGGAAACGCGTGCCATCATAAATAGCAAAATAAACAAAGTTATTAAGAAGGATACCCACATCGCTAACCTGCAAAATAAGTACAAACGTGATGCGCGTATTGCACGGAATGTTTACGAAAAACTTCGACATGATAACGCTATCGTCACGACAGCTGATAAGGGTAATACGGTAGTTATTATTAACAAAAATATATATACCAATAAGGTACAGGAATTCATAAAAACCAATAATATTAAAAAGCTACACAAGGATCCCACCAGCGCCTATGTCAAAGAATTAAACAACGCTATAAATAAATGCCCCAATCTCCTCAATGAAAGCACTAGACGTTATTTAAAACCCATAAATGCCAGGGCCCCAGAACTTACGGGTTTACCCAAAATACATAAAGAAGATATGCCAATACGCCCGGTTGTAAATTACGTGACTGCCCCTGGTTATAGGACGGCTAAAAGATTAGTAAAAATCATAAAAGAGAACATTGACATAGTAAATAACTATAGCATAAAAAACAGCTACGATCTCGTTGAAAATATTAAAACTATTAAATCAGCACCACATTATAGGCTGGCTTCATTTGACGTAACTAATCTGTACACCAATGTGCCGGTAGATGAGACAATGAAAATTCTCAGAAATAGCTTAATTAATACAAATAGGTTAGGTAGAAACGAAATTGATGAACTTATGCAATTGAAAATTACTTCTCTTATGATAATGAGTATTTCATGCAGGAGGATGGTCTGGCAATGGGGTCACCTTTATCGGGTATTTTAGCGGACCTATACTTGAACCACTTTGAGAATACATTTTTAATGTCTAGTCTTAATAAACAGCGAGACAAAATTAAATTTTACATACGCTACGTTGACGACACTTTTATGATATTCAATGGAACGAGTAGACAAATAGAAAATTTGAAAGGATATATGAACAGCATAAACATGAAAATCCAATTTACCCTAGAAATGGAGAATAATTGCTGCCTGAACTTTCTTGATCTCACTATCAGCAAATATAATGACCGTTTTAGATTCAAAAATTTATAGAAAGCCCACCACCACGAATATTACTATTCATGCCGATTCGTACCATCCATATTCCCAAAAAATGGCAGCCTTCAACGCGTTCGTTCATAGAATGCTTGCTATTCCCCTTGAGCAAAAAGACAGAGTGGAAGAGACTAATATAATCAAAAGTATAGCTATCGCTAATGGGTATAACAGTGGAATCATAGACAAGCTTATAAGAAAACACTCGGTAAAAATCAATAGTAAAAGCAGATTAACCGGCCCATCTAAAGAAGATACTAAGTTTATAGTACCTGAGTATACGAATGTACTACCAGTCATTGTAAAGAATGAGCTGCAAAAACGTAAAATAACAGTGACCTTTAAAACCACAAATAACATCAAAAAACGTTTGGGACAAAGAACTCATATCCCGGCTGAAGAGAAAACTGGAGTGTACAAGCTTGAATGCGATAACTGTGACAAATTCTATATAGAACAAACGGGGAAGCCGTCAGCCGAATGTTTTAAAGAACACCTGCCCAAAAGTGATATTTCAAAAACTAGATCCAGTTACGCTCAGCACTTAATGCTGTATAATCATAAGTACTCAGACTTCCACACAAACTTTAAATTGCTTCATAATTGTAAAAAGGGTGCTTACATGAACGCTGTGGAGGAATATGAGATATACAGGGCTTCTAAGTTACAAACGGACCAGCTACTTAATGACAAAGTTTCGTTCCGATCGAATCTGCTGTACAACACAGCCATCAATATCGATGGGTCAGCGGGCAATGATAACGGTCGTATAAGACAAAGTGCAACAGTTGGTCGTCGGCAACGAGACGATGCGCATCGGACTGTGCCGTGACTGTGTCGGTGTTGAATTATGTGTGGTTTTTTTTTTTTGTTTGTGTATTTTAACTAGTTGACGACCCCTTTTGGGTGAATTTGATGTTTTTATAGAATTTGAACCTGATGATGGGGATTTATTCTCGAAACGCGTCGTTTTAGGGGAAAAACCAAATAAGTCACAAGACGGACGTTAATACAGGTAATTGCCTAATATTAATTCTAAATATTTAGTAACGTGACTTGGAGACAATTAAAACAAAATGAAAACAAAATTAAGTAGAGTTCGATCATTCGATGGTTTGAGATTTTATATTTCCGAATATAATGACCAAGGGCATTTAGCAAATGATGAAAGAGTTTTTACAAAAAACATCGTTTACACAGAAGTTCTGAATCATTAAATTCACTTTCCAACTATTTTAAGTTCAATGGACAACATTTATTTTTTTAACCGCCCGGTTTTTTGATTTAATGAAAAATATATGAAAAAATACGAGGCACGTATTTTTTATTTCATTTTTTATTTTGTATTAATTTTTTATTTAAATTTTATATAATTCGAAAAAGATAGGCAAAATAACTGTGTAGCCTTGGCGAAACCTGGTTAGTATGGCAATAAAAAAGACCCAAGGAAATGTCAAAATATCGGTATGGAGAACCATACATGACTTCCATATTCTAAGATTTATATTTAAAATCATTTTCAGCCAAACAGCCAGGCTGTGTCTTACCTGCCTTTTTATTGCTGTATTAAATCAAAAATATTATATTACATTAAAATGAAAAAATTATAATTTTATTGCCTGGCAACAAAATTATTTTATTTTTAACAATTACCATTGTTTCAAAAAGTTTAAATAAATTTTCAAGTACTTTACTCTTGTTAAAACGTAAAAGGTTGCAGGTAAACTACCCCTTCCCCTTAACCGATCTTCACCAAAATCGAAAGTCATTGAGACCTCTACAATTCAGGGACGTATACAAAACATTATTTGATTCTGTTTGCATTTGCGGCTGTTATCGTTTGCCATAGAAAATACGCTTGATAAAAAAACGTTGCAGGTAAACTACCCCTTCTCCTTAACCGATCTTCACCAAAAACAATAGGTCTTGAGTACTCTACAAATCAGGGCTGTATGCAAAACATTATTTGATTCTGTTTGAATTTGCGGCTGTTATCGTTTGCCATAGAAAATACCCTTGTTAAAAAAACGTTGCAGGTAAACTACCCCTTTCCCTCAACCGATCTTCACCAAAAACAATAGGTCTTGAGAACTCTACAATTTAGGGCTGTATGCAAATAATCTTTTGATTCTGTTTGAATTTGCGGCTGTTATCGTTTGCCATAGGAAATACCCTTGTTAAAACAAAACGTTACAGGTAAACTACCCCTTTCCCTTAACCGATCTTCACCAAAAACAATAGGTCTTGAGTACTCTACAAATCAGGGCTGTATGCAAAACATTATTTGATTCTGTTTGAATTTGCGGCTGTTATCGTTTGCCATAGAAAATACCCTTGTTAAAAAAACGTTGCAGGTAAACTACCCCTTTCCCTCAACCGATCTTCACCAAAAACAATAGGTCTTGAGAACTCTACAATTTAGGGCTGTATGCAAATAATCTTTTGATTCTGTTTGAATTTGCGGCTGTTATCGTTTGCCATAGGAAATACCCTTGTTAAAACATAAAACGTTACAGGTAAACTACCCCTTTCCCTTAACCGATCTTCACCAAAAACAATAGGTCTTGAGTACTCTACAAATCAGGGCTGTGTGCAAAACATTATTTGATTCTGTTTGAATTTGCGGCTGTTATCGTTTGCCATAGAAAATACCCTTGTTAAAAAAACGTTGCAGGTAAACTACCCCTTTCCCTCAACCGAACTTCACCAAAAACTATAGGTCTTGAGAACTCTACAATTTAGGGCTGTATGCAAATAATCTTTTGATTCTGTTTGAATTTGCGGCTGTTATCGTTTGCCATAGGAAATACCCTTGTTAAAACATAAAACGTTACAGGTAAACTACCCCTTTCCCTTAACCGATCTTCACCAAAATCAGCAGATCTTGAGAACTCTACAATTCAGGGCTGTATGCGAAACATTATTTGATTCTGTTTGAATTTGCGGCTGTTATCGTTTGCCAAACAAACAAAATTACCCTTGCTAAAAAAAAACCGTTGCAGGTAAACTACCCCTTTCCCTCAACCGATCTTCACCAAAAACAATAGGTCGCGAGTACTCTGCAAATCAGGGCTGTATGCAAAAAATTATTTGATTCTGTTTGAATTTGCGGCAGTTATCGTTTGCCATAGAAAAAAAATCTAAGACAGACAGACACACAGACAGACACACACACAGACACTTTTCGGAAAACGACTTTTTTTCATGTTTTGAGTGTAGTAGAATCAGAATCTGCAATAATCTCGAACACGATTTTTTTTGCCATCACCATCCTTCCATTCCTTAAGGAATATGGAAGTAAAAACGCGTTATTGCTTTTTAAATATGGCTTAGCCAAGCTAAACCTCATTTTTACTATCTTTCATATTTTTCAAATAACTCGAAAATTAATGCATAGAAAAAAAAATTAAAAAATTATATAAGCTTTGTAGCACAAAATCTTCAAACTGTTTTCGAATTTTGTACCTTACCAAAAATGAAATGTAATCCACTGGAATTGAAAACAATGTATCTTATACTTCTGTGAATGTCAAGTCTCATTTTTATTAGCGTTTATTTGATTCAATACTAACATGAAAAAATTAAAACTGACAATGAATTATATCAAAAAATAAATACGAATACAAGCTGTAATTGTGTTTTTTTCAACTGTTACTAACATTAAATTTTAAATTTCATAGGTATTGCAGGGAATTAAGGCAAACAACACACGCTAATGACGTATTTGTACATGCTCGCAGCTGACGTAATAGAACAAAATTCAAAAAAATTATATGCAATGATTATAGAGGTATACTCTTTGACAAAGAACCTCAATAACATTTAAACTTAAAAATTTAATGAATTACGGTCGAATTTCGACCACTGGGCGACCACTAGTTTAATTGTATATCTCAATCATTTAAGGAGGTTTTTAACATGATTTCACATACATACTTACATATTTTGATGATCCTCTGAAGTGCTGTAACTTATTATCACACACGTAAAGACTTGGTTATTAAACACTAATAAAAATTGTTGATGTTGAAACCATCGTTTTAATTGCAAGTTCTGTCACCATGGGCCCCGCACATTTTATCTTCCGTCTAGACATATCGTCTAGTTTTAAATTTTAAGTAACGCCCCTCAAAAAAAAAAAAAAAAAAAAAAAAAAATTTGGGACGTTTCAATAATAACGAATTAGTGAGTGTGAAATAAAATGAATTCGGCGAGTGGAAAGAATTAGAACAGTGTTGAGAGGGGACAAAAGTGAGAGTGAAGTGAAAAAGATGGTGGGAATATGCGAATCACGCGTGCAGGTATTCTAAAAACAATCAGTCTGATTAACAGTTTTGTATCTTTCAAATAATAAAGAGCTCTTTAATGAAATGGGGGGTATTAAGAAATTGTACAGAGTAAGAGTGTGTGTGAGTGGGAAAAATATCCAACAAGTACTGGTTAGCGAAAAGAAATTAGTATAAGAAAATTTTACATAATAGAAATAAGATGAAATAATATGTTATAAGGAAAAGATAAGTTCATTTTTGAACAACAATAAATCAGACGATTATTACTAACCTAAATATGTGTTAGCGTAATTATTTCGCCGTTACTATTTCCTAGTGTTCTGTGCTGAAAAACTTGTCTAAACGTTCCAGGGAATTTTCTGAATTATGGGAAGTCAGATTGCAAAATTGTCCAGTGTTTTAATTAAGGTAAAGTATAAAGGTCTCCATATCTGTCCTTCAAAGATATTGGTGGCGGCCCTGAACTTCTGTTAGTGTTTATAAAAGATAAGTCAGCGAGAGAAAGATCGAAAGGAAAGGGTCTGGCAGAATATTTTTTTTTAAATTAATAAAATGTTTGTTTCTTAACAATTGGCGACCCTGCACGCGGCAGTCGGCAATATACACTCACACTGAGCAGACGTAAGTGAAGCGTGGCCTCGGGAATACTTTGTCTGGTAGGTCTAAATTTAGTAAAAGGATTACCAGACACTGCAAAATGCTACAACAGTTTTAAATAATGAACCAAAATCACAAGGACAGTTTAATGTGGTCGAAGTGACGATAAAAGTGAAAGTGAACAGCGTGATGGTGAAACAATTTGGATAGCGAGAGAAGTTAAGTACAGTGAGAAAACAGTGAGAAACTATACATTTAGTTGTTGGCCTAAAAATTATAAATAAATCAATAAGAGCTCTTTAGAAGAAAATCTGTAAATAGCGTGTGATAGTGTGTGTGTGTGTGTGGGAAAAGGGGAAGTTAAAGCTAAGCACTGGTTAGTAAGTAGGGGTTAGTATAGTAAGGTTTCCTAGAATAAGAGAATCCATGTAATAAAGCACATATTGTAACATTACATATAAAGCACATATTGTAACATTACATAACCCATGCCCAGTACTGATAAAACATAAAGAAGTATTCATATAATCATAAGAATAATAAAATCAGTAATTACCCATTCAAAAAGTCAGAAATGGGGATTCAGTATCATACTATGAAAACCTTTGTACCATAAAACACTGTAGCAATTAAAAACAATGTACTAAGTGTAATCGTAAAAGTGCGGTGTGTGCAAAGTGAAACATAGTATGTTATGTGGAAATGTTAAAAACTTAAAAGGACATCAATCACAAATAAGTGACGATGCAGTATTATAATAATAAACTATAATTTTAATAATAAGTTGTTGTAGTTTTATGTTGTTAGGCCACAAAGGCAATATCACTGTAACTAATATATTATTTTTGTTTATGTTTAAGGAATCCCGGGTTATATCAGAAATTAGTAATGACTAATTAATATAAAGAGTTGGGGGGAAAATAAAATAGTGTACAGTAAGAATACATTAACTGAAGTATAAGTCAGAAATAAATCAAGTTAAAAATCATTAAATTATAAAATACAAGTAGCCAAGCTTAAGTAAAGATATGAAGAAAAACCTTATACAAATTAAATTTAATTATAGCTAAAATTTGTATAGGAGTATTTTTTCTAAAAGAAGAAATGAAATAATAATAATTAATACTAGCCCATTTACTAAAACTGTACCTAGGTTAGCCAATAAAAAACCATCAATTTCTTGGTTACTAAGAGTAACTAATCAACAAGAAATTAATTTAATTGTTAAATGGTATTCGAAGTGAGCAGATGAAAAAAAGTAATGTCCGGTAAATTTTAAAAGAATTTAATAACTACCATTCGGAAAAACCCCATACAAAATTAATGAAACAAGTCAGCACCAGCCACTACATCTAAGACATCCATGGAACCACAATAATTCAAGTCAGAAAATAAATGAAAACCGAAAATCATCAAAACACCTAATAGACTAGGCTTCAGAACTATAAATTTTGGGTGAGATCGCTTCCTTTAATAAATTAAAAAATTACACATCACCAATAAG
Organism: Magicicada septendecula; assembly: GCA_034769895.1. Taxonomy (NCBI): domain Eukaryota; kingdom Metazoa; phylum Arthropoda; class Insecta; order Hemiptera; family Cicadidae; genus Magicicada; species Magicicada septendecula. The sequence goes on from CM068375.1 coordinate 267,165,641, forward strand.
TACGAACACTAGAAACAGCACCACATCTTTCAATTTATAAGAAAACAAGGTGAACATAATAAACTTTATTTAATTAACCCAAAACCAGTAAAAATGTGTGTTCACTAGGAACTTTACGGCAGCCATCTTTCCTTCTTCACTTTCTGTATGAGTACATAACCTGCGCTCTGGCGTTTAAAAGACGAACTTGTTGAATCAGATTTTAAATAAACAAATATTATTTAATGTAAAGTATGATACTAATAAATATGCATTTCTGACTCTCATAAGAGTTCAAAGAACCCTCAAATAACCCTGAGATATATAATTAATTAATTTTCTTTCTAATAACTGTAATTGAATACATCTGTTGTGTTATATGTAATGTAAAACTAATATCGAAAAAATGTTGTGATTTCGAAAAATAATCGATTGTAAACTTATGATTTGGAGACAATAATATCCACTGAATTAAAATAAATTCAATAAATACCTTGCTTTTAGGTAATTGACTGTATTATTTCTGGTATATAGCAGTTTTGTTACAGGAAACGAAGGAAGAGAAGAGTAAGAATAATAGCTCCGTCTATTCAGAAATTATGAATAACTACACAGTTCGTAAATAGAAACAGCTGATGCAACGCACGGAAAAATTTAAACGACTAAATCGTATACAAAGAGAGTAATTCTCTTTCTCTCTCTCACTCTCTCTCCTACCCATTTTCAAACAACGGCACTGATATAATACTTAATAAAGAAAACTGTGATCAAAATTTAAATAATCACACACTCTCGATTAAAGAGAAATAACGCTGACAGAATACAAAAATTGTAACTATTACAGGCGATCGTAAGAGTGACGACGAGAATGCTCGCGAGACGTTACAATATAAAAAGTTAAAAGAAAGAAAGAGTTTTAAATTTTGATCAAAATATATAAGATTTGTTCAGTAACATAAAAAAATGTGTTAACTAATTATTACGTTAACCCGTAACCTGCAGAACCAGGTGACGCGAGAAATAGTGGATACTCATAACGCAACGAATTTAAAGCGATATTGGTCACCATAAATATGAATTCAAATGAATGAATGTTTAATATGTATTATATGTTTTCAGAAGGGACTCTCCCCCATTTTCGGTCGGTCACGGCTTCACCATCCTTGACCGTGGATTTTGGCTGTTTGGGGGCGGACCATGGTTGGAGGTAACTTCCACCTGGGGGTGAAAATGGCGATGGTCCTACTCCACAAATTGGTGCAAGTAGAAATTTAATTTTGTTTTAGAACAGGGAGGGGGACCCCTAAGGTGCGTGGGGAAAATTACACGAAAGGTGCATAAATTAGCAAAACCCCACGGACCGACAATTGGCTGAGTGTACATTAAAAATAATATTAGGCAATTTTCAATTATGATAACAAGTGTTGTTTGCGGATAAACACCCGCAAATGATAAATTTTTCCGTTTGAAAGTTAATAGTTATAGGTGATAATAAATACTAATAATTAAATGTAGTAGTAGTAGTAGTAGTAATAATGGGGTCGGTTTTGGGCGGTTCCTGATACAATTTCTTTGAGACTGACAAACGTGCTTTTTGTTCATATTCGTTAACATATGGGGTCTGCCCATCACCGCCCCCATCACTATAAGTCATATTTATGCTGATCCTCTTAAGAAGTGCTTGAATCGTAGGAAATAATGTGTGAATGTAGGTGTGAATAATATATACTTAAAAAAAAATTGAGTGTGTGTGTGTGTGTGTGTGAATGGAAACAGTAATAACAAACAAATATCTTATATAAGGAGGTTCCAAAATTGGCTTCTGCAATTAGACTAGGGAATTAAATTGTGTTTGGGGTTATAACTTGCATAAATGTGAATAGATTGTATTCTAGGAAATAAACTAAGATGTTATGTTGCACTCGCTATTCTTATGTTCAGTAAAGTCACGATAAAGAAGGTGTGATGAAGGAAAATGAATGGTGTTCGATAACACATTATACGTGTTATAAGTGTTATGTAATTAGCTTTGTAATTTTATGACTAGTATATGTAATATATATATATATATATATATATTTTGAACATGTGATTCCCCACTTTCGGGCGGTCCCGCCCTCACCGAACCCTGACCGTGGATTTGGATTATTGGTAACAAGGTGTGGGCAGGCATATTGTACCCTAACCATACTTATTATTTTCAAAATTGGTGACTTTAAAAATTAACAGGGGGGTGAATCAGGGGAATCACCAGAACTATGGAACAGTGGCTATCCATCGAATGGGATGGTAGACCGTCTTAAGGGCATATAACTAAATTTTAGTAGGATTACTGGTGTCTTCGGACATCAGTAATGCCAAATGTTTTGTAACGCCGAAACAAGAACGGTGTAGGCAGCGTCTACACCCTAAAAAACTTCAGTTCTTGTGAAAGTAAATGGGCACTACAGTCCAACATCATTAAGCAACAGAGTGTGTGGAAAAGGTGCTGGCCGTTACAACCAGGGGCATAGATACAGCATCTATGCAAGGAGGTAAATGCCTCATCCGGGAGGTTATTTACCTAATTGTAACTGGGTTAGGGGGGGAATATGATAAAATAATGTGGAAGAAGATGTATAACTGAATATTCAGTTAGGGATTACTTGACTGTGATCACTGTGGAATTGAGTTTGATTTGTTCTGATTAGATATGCTGTTATTGGTTTGACTCAAGTGCTGTTTTGCAATGGTTATGTATTGTGTTATATTAAAAGAAAATGAATTTTCGACGATGATGGTTAAATTGTAATTAATGAACATTCAATTATGAGAGTTAATGGTTTTAAATCCTGGGCTTAATACTGTAACGATGTGTGGTTAACAAGAACATTTAATGACTTATATTGTAGATAATTGTGTATTTGGTTTACATATGTTAAAGGTACTTAGAGTAAGGTTATGTTCACATGCTGATAAGACATCAGCTGATGCATGTTGTGTATATATCATATTGTGTGTAATCAATTTATAGTTGTAATTAATTTTAGGATAGTAATAAGTTTTTTTATTTTTTAATAATTGTCAATATATATAATTATGAAAATTAAATCCATTTAATTCATTTACAAGATACAAATGTTGGTAGTAAATTTTGATTAGTTTTGATTTGGAGGTTATAGAAAATGATAGATAAATTTCATTATGAAAGTAAATAAATGCAAGAAGAAATTAAATGAAGTAAAGTCATTTTGAATAATACCATTAAAGTAATTAATTGAAAGAGATGGTCTAATTAATTTAAAATGGGAATTTTAGTAATGAACTTAGATTTATTTTGTTATTTCGATTTGAATTATAAAAAAAAATGATAACTGATGAAAATGCAATGATTGAAATTTTGAATATGAATTGAAGTAATTGAAGTAACAAATGCAAGATAAGACAGTTAAAGTGTTTAATTAACAGAAATTGAAATACAAAGTTGTATAATACTAGTGAATTGTAGTAAGATGCAAAGATGAAATGTTCATGTTAACCTAAAGTTGTTAATGTTTATTTTGAGATTAGGTTTTTGTGAAATAGGAATGTAATATGTTTATATTAAGAAGGCACATATATACTCAACCAGTACTTTGCTAAAGGCCGTCCGGTACATCTAAGAGGGAAATAAATCAGTTGAGGATCTGGTTTGGTGTAAGGCCAATTATTGACATTTTGTTTGAAATATTACAGAGTATGGTGATACTGTGGCGGGTGCCTGTCTGACTTTGCGGTGTTGGGATCTCGAGAGGGAAGTCCAGTAATGTCATTCAGGTGCAGTCATAGTCACCGGACTAGGGGGGTAAGTTACCCATGATTTGAATAAGGATTTAAGGGGGTTTAGTGGCGCCATATCCTAGCTGATCCTCTTAGGTTATTAGGCAATGAGAGTTTTTCTGTTTCGACAGAAAACCTCTCATTGGGGGGGGTATTGTAACGGGACGAACTATGGGGATTTATTTTAATTCCATACTAACTGTAATAATGTGGAGTCACCCACACTGAGCCCCGGTTTTGATAGCCAAAGCTTAACTTTTGTAAACACCCAGTGGTCAGTCTGTGAATAAGCCGAGCGAGGTGCGACATAATCTGGAGCATCGGAATATATGTAACGACATAATGTGTACGAGCACGCGTGTGCCGACTTTGACAGAGTGAAAGTCACGCACGGTTTACCTTGCCACCGGCTACGAGATTACGAGAAATTACGAGATGTAGCGAGACGCTCGTCAGCCAATGAAAAACCAAGTAGCCATGCTTAGAGTGACGCTGGCCATTTTGGAAAGACTTCACTTTAGCGTCAGTCACCCGAACCGTGCGGTTCTACGTAATAGTGCTTGCGAGCCAAAAATGTAATCAACCATCAAAATGTGTCTGTAACTATACAGAAATCATGGTAGTGTGAAATATTGTCGACGAAAAGACAGTGTTAAAATTAAAAACCTGATAAAACAACGTTTGGAACATTTACGCAAAACAGTGGCGGACAACATGCAGCGGAACCAGTGAGCACGTGCAGTAAGAATACCTAATTTCAATATTTGGCCAACAACTAGACAGAATTTCATTTTAAATTTGTAAAAATGGTCCATTATAATGGGAGTGGGAAGATAAAAAAGGGGTGACAAGTATGAAAGAAAGTGAAGTAAAGTACTGGATAGCCTTCTATTAGAAACCTATACAGGTTATAAGTAAGTTAACATATATTATTAAAAGATGTATCAGAGATAAACTTTTGATGAAGAAAGCAGATAGAGATGTTAAAGTATGTTAAAGTTAGTAAATAAACGAATTGGTTTAAAGGTGATAAATGAGAGTAGAGTGTAACGGTACATAAGTCCGTGGGTGAATTTGCAGGTACATCCAAATATAATTTTATTGTGATTTAATGTATAAAATGGCATAAGGTTAGAATTTCCCAAATATATCATGCTACGCAGTTTGTCAGAACGACTCGACCTCAAGGTCAAGGATGTACGTGACATACGGCAGATATTCAGACGAAACGACGAACGGACAATGCTGAAACATCATAATAAATACGAGACGTAACAACTGTGATGTAAAACAATGTCGTCATCAGCTGTGAACACTAGGTTGATGACAATTAATCCCTTCCACCTGTCGAATTTACACCATCATGTCCGCCCCAGTCGCCAAACTACAGACAGTGCAGCAAGACGCTGTAGAATTCACTGGCAAATTATTGCCAGCAAAAGTGCTTTAAAGTATCAAAATGTAATTACAAATGTAACCAGTAGAATCAGTGAACAGCTAGAATAAAAATGTAAAGTAACTTCAGTGTAATAAAAAGAACAGACATGAAACAGTAAATTTCGGCGAACACCTTCTGGCAAACGGACAATGTCGGACGAGGCACTGCAAGACTTCAAATTCAGGAAAGTCCAAATTTGAATCCATATCTTTATTCAATTGAGCTCAAAATTCAAAATCAAAATGTACCAGTAAATTAATGTATGGGGAGAGAGAGAGAATGTGTGCATGCGAATGAGTGCCGGCATCTAAAAGCAAAGCCATGAGGCATTGGTTGGTGTTTCAATACAATTAGAAACGTAATACGTAAAATCAATGATAACTGCAGTTTAGTAAAAATGCTCTTGTTTATAAATTAAATACAGGAGATAAAGTTATTAATAATTGAGATTGATGTATAGTTAAACGGCGGAACCACATAGCCGCCATTTTGTTCTTGGGTGATTACGACTCCATTTTGTTTTTGTAAATTTTAATAATTGAAATTCAGAATATTAAACCACAAGTTGTTTAAGCCAAATGTTGTTAGACTCATTATTTCAAACGCCCAAACTGTTTCTGCTATGTTCGCTTAATACGACCCTGGACTCGAGTAAGAAAAAGTTATATTGGCAACACATGTTGTGCACAATGTAAATAGTGTGAGTTTTAAAAGGTAAGTCACTACTAAAGTATAAATAACATCATTAAATAAGAGTAAAGTAACAAATGGCAGCCCGAAGTAGTGACGTTATATAAAATTTTATTTATATAAATAAGCCAGCAAGCAGAAACAGAATGGGTGTTGGAATGATGTATAACATAACACGTAAATAATAGGTTGTATTACGATTGTTAGGTTATGTGTTGTTAGGTTAGATATATATAGAGTTTTGAAAAATAAATATATTGTGACGGTACAGAATTGTGTGATACCCCAGTTTTAAAATTTTAATTGTCAGTATCCACCTGTGAGGTGCCCCAGTGCAACATACACTGTTAGCATAAACAACTGTCTAGACATCTTACGTAACAGCTTGCCAGCAGCAGCTTTGTGAATCACAGTAAGCAGTTTGTCACCATAGAGTCAACAGGGGAGAGCAGTGTATTAATTCAGTTCATTAACTAAACAGTATGCAGATTGTCATCAGAGTGTTAACAGCCAACAGTAGTAAGCAGCAGCATACAGTGCAGTAACAAGTAAAACGTTGGCCTCGGGAGTGTAAGATAGGCCGAAATTAAAGTAGGCCTATCATGCGCAATTATAAAAGAAAAAACAATATAGAGGCCAGAAAAAATTAACCACCTAAGTACTCTATTACAAGTAAAGTCAGCCGACTGAATTATTAAAAGTGAAATGTTCGAACGACTGAATTATTAAAAGTGAAATGTTCGAATAATTGAATTAAAACAAAACGGTTCGAATAATCCCCAAGCAATTAACGCTAGACGAAGGACAAAGTAACTCTAACTAACTTCAAGTGACTTTCGGAGTGCGGGAGAAAATAAGTGCTTAGACAAATTGGACCAGGTCTACAACCAGGCTGAGTACTCATTAAATCATTTTCTGCTAATTACAAAATTGAACAGTAGTAAAATCCATACCCGCTATTACGAGATCTCTAAGGGAATGGGGTTTACTCAAACACTAATGTAAAAGAAAGAGGGTGTATGTGTGGGTAGAGGTTATGTACTAGTTCGTTACAGTATTCAATATATTCATATCCAGTTAGTAAAATCATTTATAATTGTAGTTAAAAAACTTATAGGGATAAGAATTAAGTTCATGATTTCATATAAAACAGTTGTACAACCTTTCGTAGAACGTAAAAGAAGGGTGTGAGGTTTTGATAATAAAAATAAAATTAAGCATGTGGTTTAGACAGTATAAAATGTGTTAGCGTAATCATTTCGCACTTAAACCCAGATAACCTTGTCTGCAGTAGATTTTCGTCGGTAAGACCCTGGAAAATGCAACCAAGGTAAGAGTTTATTTAATTTAAACAATCTATATTGAAATCTTGAATTTGAAGTAAATTATAGTGTTTCATTGGCCCCCGATACAGGGACGGCGAGTGTAGTTTGTTATTACATTCGCCAGACCTAATTAAGCTGCAGAACGAGTTATTTGAGAGGGAGGACGTTTTTGTAAACTACATAAACATAAAGAAATATTATGGAAAGTAAATAGTAAGAGGGTTATAATTGTGTAGAGCAGTAAATTAATACTGAATAAATACAAGATTAAAATTTCTATGTAACATTTCATAAATAAGATAAAAATGGCAGGTAATAATAATGAAAGTACTGTAATTGATTTTAATGAATCAGATATTAGTAATAGCTTGGAAACACATTCAACTCCGAATGTAGATCAAGATGAAAAAGATAAAAAGACAAATATTATAGATGAAATAATGGTCACAGAGGACTCTGGAGTCCAGTTAACTCCAACCTCAACAAAATGTAATAAATTGGACAATGACGTAATGAGTTTTTTACTAAAACAATTTAATGAATTGAAAGAACACAATAAAGAAGTCAAAAATGATTTCGATAAAATGAATAGTCGTTTTGATAAATTGAGCAGTGACGTTACCGAAGTCAAGAGTAGTCTCGAAGAACAGAATAATAAATTTGATGCTAAATTTGACGAACAAAAGAATTGTTTTGTTGATAAACTAAATGAAATAAGCATTAAAGTAATACAACAGCTAGATAAGCTTGGGAGAAATATTGTTAGCCATGATGACGTAAACAAGAGTGAAATATTGTTGAATAAAATAAATGGTGATATGTTGAGTAGTAGTTGTAGTGATAATGAGAGTAGAAAGTCAATTGATGTTAGTAATGAAGTAGTAGTAAGTACTGATGAGTTGAAGAAAGAACGTGTGATGGTACAATTCTGGTACAATCATACTTTTATAAAATATGGTCCTAAAAACCATAATTATTGTATTTTTATTCCCTAACCCTTTATTTTGTAATAAATCTTGTAATATTTCATAATCCCTGTAAAGTTTTGGTGAATAAACTATAGAATATTTTATACAACACATATTGGAATTGACAGGATTTTGATCGAATTCGTTGAAAAGGTGCAAATATCGCAAAAAACTATGTGTCACAGATAGCGGTAAACAAGCCTAGCCCATGATGACGTCAGCCAAAGGAATGCATACTTTTGTAAACAACCGAGGCTTGGCCGTACAAACAAAAGACTGGTGACGTAGTTTTGCCCCACCTACGCAATGTTTAACAAAGACTTTTCGTCATTTTCGTCCAGACAGTGAACCGAGCCGGCCAGCATATTCACTGAGTGTGAATATTTAAATTTTACATCACCAAAAGTGGTTTAATAACTATTGTCGAAATAACGGAAATGTTGGTGTGGTAACTGGACTTGAGTAGGTGTCCTCGGCCGAGGGATCTGCAATTACGTGCAGCTAAATCTGCCAAAGTGTTATTCGAGGGGGGACACTATGGTGTGGACCCTAAGACAATGTAAAAAAACCAGATTTTGCACGGTGGCAGGATTCAAGTAGTGCGGTGAGACCTACCCAAAAAACGGAAGCTAAGTATCAGCTGTCCAATATTTATATCATTCAGTAAATTCATAACTAAACTACAAAATTTTAAATGACCAAAATTATTCATTAAATAAACAAAATGAGCTCATAAAAACAACTAAAAATTTGTACCAGAGAATGTGTGAGAGAGAGAGAGAGAATGAACAAAATAATATTAACAAGTGCTGGGTTGTGAAATGATATTAACAATTTTTCAATAAAATTTATGCATATATATAGATATGTATAACATTGTTATGTATGTAAACATTTTCATATTATGTATTTCTAAAATACAATAATAATTTTTAACTTGTATAGAGGAACTGCGTTTCATGGCGCAATATAGTAGCGTGCGCATTTCGCACTATAGAATCACTTGTTGTGTATTTAAAGATGTAAATAAAAGGTAAACATTAGTAACCATTTCAAGTAATAGTAATTATTTCAGATAACACTTTCCGCTATCATATCGTTTGCTTAACCGAATTCTGGCCTAAGGTAAGTTTAAAGATATATCACAAGATGGTGCCCGATATTTAAAAAAAAAATTATTCAGTAATTATTAAATAAGTTATATTGGCAGTAATTAGTAGTATAACAATTGGCGCTTTCCGACCAGGGACTATACATAAAAATTTTATGTGGGGTAAGCCTACGAAGAGAGCGGAAAAGTTATCTGAGGTAATAAACACAATTTTAAATACGTAAACATAACCCAACTTTCACGAGGTTATGTTATAAGGTTGTGTTATAAGGTAATATTAAATTAAGTAAAATACCAATAACGGTGATAATGTAGAGGAAATAGTTGCGAGTGAGATGGATGTTAAACTGGACCAAATTAGTCAAACCAGTGTTACTGAATTAAACCCAGTTACAATAACCCCCATCTCAACTCAAGACGTAAGTAAGACAGATACATCTGCAATGATGCAGTTACTATTAAGTGAAATTAAAGGAATTAATAATAAATTCGATGAAAAATTTACTAACTTGAATGACAAATTTGATGAACAGAGTGTAAAGTTTGACGAAATAAAAAGAGAAATTAAAAACGTAACGATAATCTTGTTAAACAATGTGACAAAATAATTAAAAAGTTGGATGAAAAGTTAATCCAAACAGAGAATCAGAAGGTTAGTAACAGTGATAATTTGACTAATGAGTTTACAGGTAGTAAGAATGATATGATATTAGAAAATGATAATGAGAATTTTGGGAGTGATAATGAGGTGTTTGAGTGTGTTGAGTCAGAGAGAGAGCTGAGAGACAGTATATTTGTAAAAGGGGTGCAGGGGTTAGATTTTTCCTTTGATGTTGTGTTAGGGGGTGAAGTCAAGTCTTCACGTATTTTTAAGAAGGACGAGAGTTCCTTAAATTTATATTTGGGAGATGAAAGGTCTACAAATAGAGTTCCTTGGTGTTTTGGTGTACCTCATAGGTGGTGCAGTAATTATGAGTTAGTGACCCCTGCATATTTGCAGAGAGAGAGTGTAACTTGGTGTTATGTTGAGAAATATATTGAGAGAGAGAGTAAGAGAGTAATAGAGATTTTTAAAGTAGATAGAAAGTATAGAGAATTTGTAGAAAGGTTAGGAGTAGAGATGGTGGATGATTATAATAAAACCAAAACTTATAATGAAATTGAGATAACAATAATAGTTAATGAGAATAATGATAACAAGCACTTACCTTGGGAAGTTACAGGTGTAGTGGTAGAAAATTATGCTAATAATTCTGATGACAATATGACTAACAAGATTATAACATATCATACTGAGGGAGACAGAACTATACCCGATCGTGACATGGCATATGATAAATTCATAGGGAGTACATCTATTAATGTAAACGAAATTGTGAATGAATATAAAAAGTTTGATAAATATTATAATGATTATAATAATAAAATTTATTTACTAAACAATAAGATAAATAGACCTAAGATTAGAATGTTATTCAATGATGGAGGGTAGATTGTTTTATTGTGTAACGAACATTTAAGATATGTGAAAAGTGGTTTTGAATTGGACTGCATATGGACACTGATTTTGATTAATGACAAAATAATGAGTTTGGATTGTATATTTTTCATTGTTTTATATGTGTTAATGTCAACGTATTTATGTATTTTGATGTTGTGTATTACAGGTAAATTTTATGTACACCATGTATTATGTATTGTTTTAATAATTAACAATTAAATGTTTTTATTTTGCTAAACAAGTGAAAGTAATAGTGAAAATTTTAAATACTTGAATAATAATTAAAGAGTAATTACTGAATTAATATGGTACAAAAGAAAGTTGTACTAACTTTGTAACTGAAGTTGTAAATTATTAATTGTAATAGAAAGTCTCTAATGAAGTTAAATGATTTTATGAAATTTATGAAATCAAGATGCTATAATGAATAATAAATGATTAAGTAAAAACATATATTTGAATATTGAGATGTACTGTTATGAGTAGGTGAGAGATAAATTTTTATTTACAGTAAGGTAGGATGTTTAAACAGGGATAGAGCCTGGGTATAGATAAAGGCAGGTGAGTTATTTAATTGAAGTTAATGGGAGTTAGATAGATAATAATTTTAAAGAAAATTATACAAAGAGAGTATTAGATATTTAGGGACACAGTAGTTAGTGATTATATGTAGAGGTGAGTAAAGTAAAGGTTAAACATATATTTGTTGATGATGATATTTTGTAGTGGGGGTGAGGTGATAAGGAGTGACCAATGTATAGCGTTGTGGCAGGTAATAGCGTAGTTTAAGGGAGTGTTTTCCGAATTTTTTGGAAGGGCAAAATATTATGAATGTATATAGCCAGGTAGGGAACACCCATCTCTATACAAAGACGCGCGGTGCCATAGGATTTATCGTCGGAATGAAATTAGTGAAAGGTGTTTATAATTGAGAAACTGGTGTCATGATAGGTAGATTTGGTTGTTAATTAGAAGAAAGGTGAGTAAGAGTATATAATAAGTAAAAGCATAGTGAATACAGGAGCCACCCAGACTAAACAATGATAAGAATATGAAAGGTTAGGTAGAAAATTCAGAGTAGAAAGGAAATAGGAAATTAAATAATAATAATATAATATGAATATTAATAAATTAATAATTATAATAAATAATTGATGGCTAATTAATGAAAGTTTAGAATTAATTAATTAATTGAAATTGTAATTTTTATCATTTAAATGTAAGTTTAAATAGGTAGGATGTGTAAATTCTGATCAAGATTAAATATGAATTAACTATTTCAATGTATTAATGTATCAATGTTTTATGTATATTAAAATTTTAACATAGAAATTTTAACATGATGTATAGGAAATAGAGTGTGTGGAGGAGAAAGAGGGGTAAATATTATTAACAGCGCCAGTTATTAACTGTTAATAATAATAATAAATATTAAATAATAATAAGATTTTATTTTTGTTTTCTATAAAATGTTTTTCTCCCTGTTTGAGTAATTAATTTAAAGGGAGATTATATCCATAAATTTGGGGTTTATATATAATTATTATATCCATGTATTTTATTTATTTCATTTAGATATTTGTTTCTTTTATAATTACATTAATTATGAAACAGAAAGAGTTAATTATTATCGATGGGAATCGAAACGATTTTTATAATTAAAGGATAGTACATGAAGAGAATGGCAATTCTATATAATTCTTGTTGATTATATTTTTTGTATTTGTATTTATTGTATTTCAAGCAAACCCAGTGCTTCTTAACACAAACCAGAACATAGCTAAGGGGAAACAGATCAGTTAAGGATATAGCATATACCAAGCCGCTATTTTGATATTTTTAATTAATTGTTTCAGTGTTTGGTGATGTTATGACGGCGGTCCTGAGCTGGCCAGCGCGTCAGAGCAGAAGTGTTAGGCGCCTGATTGGCCTTATGGTGTTGGGATCTCGAAGGAGAAGTCCAGTAAGGTCATACAGGTACTGTCATCATCATCGGACCACGGGTGAGTTATTGTATTTCTTTTTATAAAAATTGTAAGGGGGTTGTGGCGACATATCCTGGCTGATCCCTTTAGGAAGTACGAATGTGTCAATGAAAGTTTTTATGCTTCGGCACAAAATCTTTCATTGAGGGGGTTTTGTGATGGTACAATTCTGGTACAATCATACTTTTATAAAATATGGTCCTAAAAACCATAATTATTGTATTTTTATTCCCTAACCCTTTATTTTGTAATACATTTTGTAATATTTCATAATCCCTATAAAGTTTTGGTGAATAAACTATAGAATATTTTATACAACGCATATTGGAATTGACAGGATTTGATCGAATTCGTTGAAAAGTTGCAAATATCGTAAAAAACTATGTGTCACAGATAGCGGTAAACAAGCCTAGCCCATGATGACGTCAGCCAAAGGAATGCATACTTTTGTAAACAACCGAGGCTTGGCCGTACAAACAAAAGACTGGTGATGTAGTTTTGCCCCACCTACGCAATGTTTAACAAAGACTTTTCGTCATTTTCGTCCAGACAGTGAACCGAGCCGGCCGGCATATTCACTGAGTGTGAATATTTAAATTTTACATCACCAAAAGTGGTTTAATAACTATTGTCGAAATATCGGAAATGTTGGTGTGGTAACTGGACTTGAGTAGGTGTCCTCGGCCGAGGGATCTGCAATTACGTGCAGCTAAATCTGTCAAAGTGTTATTCGAGGGGGGACACTACGGTGTGGGCCCTAAGACAATGTAAAAAAACCAGATTTTGCACGGTGGCAGGATTCAAGTAGTGCGGTGAGACCTACCCAAAAAACGGAAGCTAAGTATCAGCTGTCCAATATTTATATCATTCAGTAAATTCATAACTAAAGTACAAAATTTTAAATGACCAAAATTATTCATTAAATAAACAAAATGAGCTCATAAAAACAACTAAAAATTTGTACCAGAGAATGTGAGAGAGAGAGAGAGAGAGAGAGAGAGAGAGAGAGAGAGAGAGAGAGAGAGAGAGAGAGAGAGAGAGAGAGAGAGAGAGAGCGTGAACAAAATAATATTAACAAGTGCTGGGTTGTGAAATAATAATAACAATTTTTCAATAAAATGTATGCATATATATAGATATGTATAACATTGTTATGTATGTAAACATTTTCATATTATGTATTTCTAAAATACAATAATAATTTTTAACTTGTATAGAGGAACTGCGTTTCATGGCGCAATATAGTAGCGTGCGCATTTCGCACTATAGAATCACTTGTTGTGTATTTAAAGATGTAAATAAAAGGTAAACATTAGTAACCATTTCAAGTAATAGTAATTATTTCAGATAACACTTTCCGCTATCATATCGTTCGCTCAACCGAATTCTGGCCTAAGGTAAGTTTAAAGATAAATCATAAGATGGTGCCCGATATTTAAAAAAAAAATTATTCAGTAATTATTAAGTAAGTTATATTGGCAGTAATTAGTAGTATAACAAACGGAGAGATAGTTTAAATGTAGAGTATGGATAGAGGGCAAAATTTTCTTGTGGTAAATGTGAAGCAGAGACTTCACAAGTGTTGATGGAGGACAAGAGTTCCTCAATAGTTTTTGTAGAAGACAAAAGGTCTTCAGATTGTCAAATAAGTTGTTTGTGTTTATCTGGCAGGGCCAGATGGTGTTTCAATATAAAGTGGTATTCCCCTCTGTGTGGAATGAGAATGTGAAATGTTGTGAGGAATATTGTGGGGGGAGAGAGAGAGAGAGAGAGAGACAGATTTTTGAAATTAATAGAGATTATGAATTATTAGTGCAGAGTTTATGTATTGAGAGAGAGGAACAAATTGACTCACCTTGCGAAATAAAGATTGATGATTATATTAATGATAATAACATATACTTACCTGTAGAGAGGGTCAGCGTATTAGTAACAGGTGACGTCTATTGTGATAAAAATTTCAATGATGTGATTGTAATAACAAATACTGATGGAGACTTGATAAAAAATACTAATGTAGACATGATTTATGATAAGGTAATATTGGGGGTAACCCTATGTATTATTTTGGTACAATGGAACAAAAAAATTTTTATGGTCATTACACAAAAGATAGCCATATGATGTGTATACATGAAATTGAACAATGTTATGTGCAGAAAAGACTAATTTTTGATGATGGAGGTTGAATATAAACTCAATGAATGGACATTTTAAATATTCTAGTTTATGGTAATGACCTGGCTGATTTAGGTAATGAAGCGTGGTAAATAATAAAATTCTGATGAAAAGTTGTAAATAAATATGTGCTAGTGTTAAATGTATTGTGTCAGGGTATATTGGTAAATTGTATACAATTGTTTATGTAACAATGTGTGTAGTATGTTATAATCATAATATTTTATTTTGTTAATTAACAATAATAATGAACAAGAGGTAATAATGAATTTTATTCTGTATTGTGTGACCATATTAGAAGCGTTTTAAACAAGGTAACTAAAGCCAAATTGGAGGTGGAATTAAAGTAATTCAAAAAAGGTGAATTAAAATTATATTTGATCCGAATTGTAATAAATAGTAATTGATAAATATGTTAACATTAAAAGATTTATAGAAATTAAAAATTTTAGGAAGCACATGTGTAAGCGGTGATGTAATTTGAATGTTGAGACTGAGATGGTGTTTATAAAAAAAAGTCTGGCACACAACTGTTGATATAAACAGGAATGTTTACAGGTTGATGTTTGTTTCATGTTTGAGTTGACAACAACAAGAATGTTGTATTTTTATGAATCAGTGCCTTGAGCGAAATCTTATTGTGAAATAAAAGAAATGAAGTTAACTTGTTGCAGATAAAATAATAATGAGGTAATTACTGTAACTTAGAGTTTTGAGGAATTAAAATTAAATTAAATTGGTAATTAAATTAATTGAAAAGGTGAATTGTAATAATGAATTTAAATTTATTCTGATTCAAATTCCAAATGTAATGGTAGATTAAATAATAATTGATAAAAAAAAATAAAAATAATGATTAAAATATTCATTTAAAATTGAAAACTGAAGGAAATGTTTGGGCTGAGATAGTGTTTGGAAAACAAGATGTGTATATAACTGTTCATATAAACTTTTATCAATGTCAATCCATGTTTTATGTTTAACTGTAGATTCCCCACCTAAATGCGGCCATGACCTCACCGGATCATGACCGTGAAAGTAGTTAATTGTGACAAATCATAAATTTTACTTGATATAACCGGCTTGTGGTTTGTTTTGTTTTGTTAATCCGGTGGTTTGTTAGACTCAGTAGGGGGGCTATTTTTAGGGGAATCTACCTAATTTTGGAACAGTGCTATTTTCACCCAGATAGGGGTGGTAGTCCATTAGGGGTGTATCATTCACTATTAGTAAGTGCAATACTGAATTTTTATTGTAACGCCGAAGCAAGGATGGGGGTGGAATAAAAGAAAAAAACGTCCACCCCTTCCGCATCAGTCCTTGTCCGCACCACTGGGCGCTACAGTCCAGGGGGGGGGTAATAGTGAGTGTGGATTAGGAGGTGACCCAGTTACAGGTCACGAGGGAGATGTGATTACGGCTAGGTTGAGGTCTGCAAGGGCCAAGAAGCCTAGTGCTAAACACAGCAGATTGTAACGGGTATCAGGGGTTAAGGGTATCAGGGGGGTAGTAGAAAAAAAAATTGATTAAAAAGCCATAACTAAAGTCTAATCTTTTTGAGACAGTAATGTATTTTGTTTGTAGCATATATCCTACAATAAGGTTGTTAGTATTAGATTTGTATTTTATGTAATCTATGTATGATTTTGGTGGGTGATGCACTTTGTATTATATAAACACGAACCAGTACTTTGTTAATGAACCAGTACGACTAAGAGGAACCGATCAGTTGTGGATATGGAATAATGGAAGGCCATTTATTGATATTTTAATTAAATGTTTTAGAGTCGGGTTATACTGTGGCGGGTATCCGTCCGAGCTTATGGTGTTGGGATCTCGAGTAGAGAAGTCCAGTAAGGTCGGATGGGTGCTGCCACAGTCGCCAGACTGGGGAGGGGGGTAAGTACCCATGATTTTAGTACAGAGTTCAGGGGGGTTGTGGCGCCATATCCTCACTGATCCTCTTAGGTTTTAGGCAATGAGAGTTTGTATGCTTCGGCATCCAATCTCTCATTGGGGGGGTATTGTGACGGTACAGAATTGTGTGCTACCCCAGTTTTAAAATTTTAATTGTCAGTATCCACCTGTGAGGTGCCCCAGTGCAACATACACTGTTAGCTTAAACAACTGTCTAGACATCTTACGTAACAGCTTGCCAGCAGCAGCTTTGTGAATCACAGTAAGCAGTTTGTCACCATAGAGTCAACAGGGGAGAGCAGTGTATTAATTCAGTTCATTAACTAAACAGTATGCAGATTGTCATCAGAGTGTTAACAGCCAACAGTAGTACGCAGGAGCATACAGTGCAGTAACAAGTAAAACGTTGGCCTCGGGAGTGTAAGATAGGCCGAAATTAAAGTAGGCCTATCATGCGCAATTATAAAAGAAAAAACAATATAGAGGCCAGAAAAAATTAACCACCTAAGTACTCTATTACAAGTAAAGTCAGCCGACTGAATTATTAAAAGTGAAATGTTCGAATAATTGAATTAAAACAAAACGGTTCGAATAATCCCCAAGCAATTAACGCTAGACGAAGGACAAAGTAACTCTAACTAACTTCAAGTGACTTTCGGAGTGCGGGAGAAAATAAGTGCTTACACAAATTGGACCAGGTCTACAACCAGGCTGAGTACTCATTAAATCATTTTCTGCTAATTACAAAATTGAACGGTAGTAAAATCCATACCCGCTATTACGAGATCTCTAAGGGAATGGGGTTTATTCAAACACTAATGTAAAAGAAAGAGTGTGTATGTGTGGGTAGAGGTTATGTACTGGTTCGTTACAGTATTCAATATATTCATATCCAGTTAGTAAAATCATTTATAATTGTAGTTAAAAAACTTATAGGGATAAGAATTAAGTTCATGATTTCATATAAAACAGTTGTACAACCTTTCGTAGAACGTAAAAGAAGGGTGTGAGGTTTTGATAGTAAATAAAATTAAGCATGTGGTTTAGACAGTATAAAATGCATTAGCGTAATCATTTCGCACTTAAACCCAGATAACCTTGTCTGCAGTGGATTTTCGTTGGTAAGACCCTGGAAAATGCAACCAAAGGTAAGATTTTATTTAATTTGAACAATCTATATTGAAATCTTGAATTTGAAGTAAATTATAGTGTTTCATACAAATCTTTTCAAAATGGCAGACGAAAATATAGATGTCAGTGTAAATGAACAAATGTCCATTCAATGTGTTTGTTCAACGCCTATAAATCAGATCGAGTCGAGTGCGACCGAATCTATAGAGTCAGACAGAATACAAGAAACACCCATATCAACTCGGTACGAAAAGAAAACCGAGGAGACAAATGCCATGATACAATTGATGTTAAACAATCTGATGAAAAATTTAATAAATTCGATGTAATGTTTAGTAAATTTGATGCAAAATTGGATGAACGAAAAAGTGATTCCAATGTTAAATACAGTAATTTAAATGACAAATTTGATGAGAAATTCAATGAAGTAAAAAACGAAATTAAGAGATAAACATGTTATTTTGATAAACAATTTGACGAAATGAATAAAAGGTTAGACGAGGAATTAAATCAGATAAGGAATGAGAAGGTAAGTAGCAGTGACAATATGACAAAAAATAAGGAAGAAAGAATTAATAACAAGGTGAGTAATAATGATGATTTGAATAATGAGTTCACAAGTGATAACAATGATATGATTAAAAATATGGTGTTAGAAAATAATGGTGTGAATATTGATAGTGATGATGAAATTTTAGAGGGAGTAGAATATAATGATGGAATGTTAGTGTGTGTTAATGAGTCAGAGAGAAAGTGGAGAAAGAGTATACAGGTAGAGGGGTTGCAGGGGGTAAATTTTTCCTGTGATGTTGTAGTCGGGGGTAAAGAAAAGGCTTCACGCGCGTATTTGGAAGACACATGGTCTACAAATAGCCGTCCCTGGATCTTTTGTGCACCTGATAGGTGGTGCAGCAATAAAGTTGTAGTGTCCCCTTTCGTGTATCATGAGTGAGTCTGGAAAAGCCCAGATGAGTCATGATAACGTTGTGTTACCCTTTGCGTGGTATGAAATAGGTCAGTGGGGTTGTGAGAGGTATTGTGAGGAGAGAGAGAGAGAGAGAGAGAGAGAGAGAGAAAGAGAGAGATAAAATTATTTAAGGTGAATAGAAATTGTGAAGAATTTGTAGAAAGGTTAGGTGGTGAGAGAAGTGATAATAATAGCAAGTACTTACCTTGTATTGAAACTGAGGTAGCAGGAGATGATGTTGATAACAATGAATTATTATTATTATTATAAACATCCACCAAAATCAGTAAATTTTTTTATTTTTATTACTAATGTATATAGAAAGGAAACAAATAATAATACAATACACAAGAATTCATCACATCCTTGGATACACAAGATAAATACATATAATAATATGATTAATAGAGCATACAAATATATAAATAACGAAGAGAAATTATATCAAGAACTGAACATCATAAAAGAAATAGCAATAGAAAATGGATATGACAGTAAATTTATAAACAAATTAAATAAAAAGTAC
The DNA here is from genome assembly GCA_034769895.1 of Magicicada septendecula. Classification (NCBI taxonomy): domain Eukaryota; kingdom Metazoa; phylum Arthropoda; class Insecta; order Hemiptera; family Cicadidae; genus Magicicada; species Magicicada septendecula. The sequence continues at coordinate 267,185,155 of CM068375.1, forward strand.
AAGGAAAAAACAATATTAAACAACAGAACAACATTAAGCAGTATAAATACAGGCAGAAAAGTAGAAAATATAACATACCTAACTTACAAATACACATATCGAGATCTCCAATACATTATAAAGAATACAAAATTGGATAAACATAAATATAAATATGCATACAAACCAAATAAAAGTATATACAACATAATAATACATAGAAAAGACTATGATATATACAAATTAAGTGGAATATACAAAATAAAGTGTAATGATTGTGACTACATATACATCGGTAGAACATATAGAAATTTCAAACAGAGATTTATGGAACATATCAGAGCCTTTAATAATAATAAAATGGGAATCTCTAATATAGCAGACCACCTTATTGATATGAATCATAGTATAACAGATATAAACAACAATATGGAAATAGTAGAAGTAAATAATAATAAAAATGACATTATGCAGTTAGAAACATTATATATATACCTACATAAAAAATATAACAAATTGATGAATCAGCAGACTATATTCGAAAATGATCAACTATTTCAATATATGACTTGCTTGGTTTCACCAAATAATGATGGCAGTGGAAGATTCAATATGAACATACATACATACATACATCCTCGGCGCTACAGCCCAGTCCGGGCCCTGGCCTCCAAAAGAAATCTTCCCCACTGGTCTCTACTCCCGGCCAATGTCCACCAGTTTGCTGCACCCAGCCTCACTGCCTCCTTACCAACCTGGTCCAGCCATCTTGTACGCGGTCTTCCCCTCCTTCTCCTTCCCATCGGCAAATAATTCATCACTCTTTTTGGGATTCTATCCTCCGCCATTCTCTGCACATGACCAGCCCAACGCAATCTGTTAATTTGTATGAGTTGCACGATCGGAAGATCTTTAAACCTTTCGTACAACTCTCGATTATGCAGTCGCCTCCAAATGTTGTTTTCCCTCACAGGGCCATAGATTCTCCTCAGTACCCTCCTCTCAAAAACGGATAGTCTCTGCTCATCTAGTTTTTTTAACACCCAGCATTCCGAGCCGTACATCAGGACTGGTCTAATCAAGGTCTTGTATAGGGAGGCTTTTGTATCTTTAGTTATTAATTTTGATTTAAAATGTTTCACCAGTCCGTAGTAACACCTATTAGCAGATAATATTCGTCTTTCAATATCTCTAGAGGAGTCATTTCCAGAGTCCACATATGACCCGAGATATGGAAAACCCTGAACCTTTTCAAATTCATAATCGTTAATGCGCAGGGACAGGGTACGAGTATTGGCACCTACAACCATATATTTGGTTTTGCTTTGGTTTATAACCAAGCCCATAGCCTTAGCGGACAACTCCAGTTCCTGAAAGGCTTCCTTTAAGCCAGATTCAGACCTACTTATGACGTCAATGTCATCGGCATAGGCCAGAAGCTGTACCTCCTTGTGAAATATGTGTCCGCTAGTTTGAATTCCTGAATCCCTGATGACCTTTTCTAGAGCTATGTTGAACAACAGACATGCTAAGGCATCTCCTTGTTTCAACCCATTCAATGTTTTTAAGGAGTTAGATAGATTTGATTGTATTCTGATTTGGCACTTAGAATTGGACATAACTACTCCAACCATACGCACCAACTTAGATGGTATATGCAACTCCTTCATAGCTCTATATAGCATTTTCCGGTTGATTGAATCATATGCCGACTGGAAATCCACAAAGAGATGGTGAGTGGGCACTCCATATTCCAACGTTTTTTCCAGGATTTGCCTTAGTGTAAATATTTGGTCTGTTGTTGACCTATTCCTAGTGAATCCACACTGATATTCTTTTATGTTTTCCTCAGCGTAGGGAAGCAGCCTAGAAAATATGATGTTGGACAATACCTTATATGCTGTATTAAGTAGAGAGTAGTAAATAATAATAAAAATGACATTATGCAGTTAGAAACATTATATATATACCTACATAAAAAATATAACAAATTGATGAATCAGCAGACTATATTCGAAAATGATCAACTATTTCAATATATGACTTGCTTGGTTTCACCAAATAATGATGGCAGTGGAAGATTCAATATGAAGTGAAGTGAAATACAGTAGAGTCCCGGTTATCCGCCATAAACGGGCTGGCGGAAGGGCGGATAAGCTGGAATGGCGGATAATAGGGAGAGTTAAATAAAACGCAAATTTATCATAAAATTACATTGTAATTTTGTAAATGTAATAATAAACATCACGTTTTACAACAAATCAATAGAGAAAACAATACAGTACTGTACAATTATATTACAAAATTATAGTAAAACATTTTAGAGAACAAGCAACAATATTAAAGTTATACACTTACAAAAAAAAGAGAAAACTAAAGCCTACTTCAGTACTTCATGCTTCAAGTTTAAGAATTCAGTAAATTTTAACAAGACAAATTTACTAAAAATAAATATAGAATCAGACTAATGTGTACGTAATAAAATTGACTTACACTGTCAGAAATGTTGGAAGTGAGAGTTCAGTTCATGATGAATGAAAAAAATTAGTGATCTTCGACTGCCTCCCTGATGATTCCCGCTTCTTTGCTGCCAAGTCTCGCCATCTTTGGAGCATCATTATGTTGACAACCCTGGCTTCCTCTTGCTGCTCAACGTACTGAATGGCTGCTTCAAGAGCTTTAACCCCTTCTTTGTGTGTGATCTTTTGGGGCTCAACAGTTTCAGAGTCTTCATCTTCAACAACATCATCGCTATTAACAAGTGTTACAATTTCTTCGTCAGTTATTTCATATTGGTCGTCTCCTGAAAGCCAATTCCTTATTTCATCCAACAATCCATCCTCACATCCAGGGATACGTTGACCAAGGGCAAAATACTTTCATGAAGTTCACCCAGATGCTTTCAGCCATATTTTCGTCCTCGCCCAACAGCTTATGCCATGACTTCGCAATTGTTTGTGCCCCGACGTCGGCCCAGGCCCTTGCAACCCAATAAGCGACATCCTTCAAATTTATACTTTTCAACTTCTTAATCAAGTTATGCCCATCTTCAATTTCTTGTATGACTGTTGACAGAAGCTTTCTTCGGATAGTTTCGTTTAAGTGTTTCCAAAACACCCTGGTCCATAGGCTGACAAATGGCAGTCACATTTGGTGGCAAAAACATAGCCTTTATGTCCCCATCTCTAAGTTCGTCTGGATCAGGGTTTGTTGGGGCATTGTCTAGCAGTAAAACTGCTTTTCTGGGTAGGTTGTTATCTTTTAAAAACTTCTCTGTAGAAGGAACAAACTCTTTAAAAAAACCATTCCTTAAAAATTTCACTAGTCATCCATGCACTTTTTTGATTGAAATATTTTACTGGAAGAGCATGTTTTGAAATGGTTTTAAAAGCCCTAGGGTTTTTGGACTTTCCAATCATTGCCAGGTCCATTTTATGGTTTGCTGTGGCATTACTGCATGCTAAAATAGTCACTCTCTCTTTACTACGTTTATAGCCAGGGGCTGCAGCTTCAGTTCTAGCTGCAAGGCTCTTACTCGGTAACATTTTGAAATTAAGGCCTGTTTCATCACAATTAAATACTTGATCTCCTGTTAAGCTTTCAATTTCAACAAAGTCTTGAAATTTTTTCTTAAACTGCTCCATTTCTTGAAAGTTTGATGACAGTTTCTCGCCGCAAATATTCAACTGACGGATTCCATAACGCTTCTTCCATCTATCAAGCCAGCCAACGCTTGCTGTAAAATTTGCATCACCTTCGTTAAATTCTTTTTGAAACTGCAACGCCTTTTCTTTTAAGATAAGTCCCAAAATAGGCACCCCTTTCTCCCTGAACTGTGTAAACCAAATGTACAACGCTTCGCTAACTTTTTCATAATCACTATTTTTCATAGTTTTTCTATCTTTAAAAGCAGTCTCAGTAACTCGTGAGGAACATCATTTTTCTAATTCTAATCGTCTCTTCTTCCAATCTCCAACTGTGCGATGACCGATGGTCAGCCACCTTCTGCAGCGTTTCCCCTTTATCCAGTCTTTTTAATGCCTCAAGCTTGTCTTTTATTGATAAAACAATTTTCTTCCTTTTCGTAGCCATAATCGCAACACTATTAACAAGACTACACTACGACACTTTCACCAAAACTGCACTAGTCACTCACGGACACACCGCGTAAAAATAGCCTCACTGCTCACTACAGCACACAACAAGAAACTGCAGTCTACTAAGCGATGAGCATGTGAGCGATAGCGTTGGATGTTGGGGGTGGGGTGGGGCGAATGACACATGAGTCACAGCTAGGCTATAATAGGCGATGGGCAGTAGGCCAAAATCCTGCCGTACAGTCAGGAGCAATCACAAAGAGAGCACGTACACTCACGCCCGCAAACTATTGGCACACTATTGTCGTTGCAGTAATTAAAGAAAATATTTTTTATGTTTACGTTTTTTTACGCCGCTTGGGCGGCGGATAACACGGAACGGCGGATAATCGAAGGGCGGATAACCGAGACTCTACTGTATAATGAACACAAATAACAACATTTTGTAGTGTAAACTGATGATGAAATTATAATAATTTCAAAAAGGCCTTATTTATAAAAATAAAAAAAAATTACTGATTTTGGTGGATGTTTATAATAATATTATAACAAATCAGTGGCATAATGTTTAGCAAAATAATAATGAATTATTATTTTACCTGATTATGACAAATTATACAAAGGGCGACAGGACCATACTCTATGATGACATGTTATATGACAAAATAATAAGGAATAATTCTAATGATATTGTGGAAGGGTATACAAAAGTAAATAAGTATTATATTGAAGGTAATAATATCATATATTCAATAATAAATAATATGTGTAGACCTAAGATTAGATTATTATATGATGATGGTGGATAAATGTTTTATTGTGTATAACATTTAACTATGTGGACAGTGTGGTTTTAAAATGGATTGTATTATGAACTGATTAATGGTCAATGATAACGAATAATAAGCTGCTGAATTGTATATTTTTTGTGTGTCAATGTTAAATGTATTTGTGTATTACATTATGTTGTGTGTTATAGGTATTTTTATGTAAACCATGTATGTAATAGGAATTTATAGTGGAATTGATTTAATAATAATTATAATATTTTTGACTAAAAAGTGATGAAAGTAATGGTGAAATTTTAAATAATTGAAGATTAATTACTTAATTAATGTTGTACAAAAGAAAGTTTCAGATGAATTTAAATGATTTTATGAGATTTAGATTATCTAATGATTAGTATATGATTAAACATATAATATGTTTGGATATGGAGTTGTATTGTTATTATGAGGTGAGTGATGAATTTTCTAGGGTAATTTCAATTATCATAGTAAGGTAAAATGTTATATAGAGTTTGGGTAATAAGGAGTATTTAAATAAGGCATTTAAGTTAGTAAATGTTAACTTTAGTGGGTGTTAGATGAAATAAGAATTTTGAAGAAAATAATACAGAAATAGGGTAGTGATAGGGACACAGTAGATAGTGCATATTGTGCATGAGGATGAGGTGGTACAATCTTTTGTAGATGAGGGTGAGGTGGTAAGGGATGATCAACGTGCGTCGTTGTGGCAGGTAATTGAGCAGTTTAAGGGAGTACCGATATTCCAGGAAGGGCAAAGGGTTATGAATGTATACTGCCAAGGTCGGGAACACACATCCTAGATACAAAGAGGGTATTAGATATTTGATTATAAAAGAGTAGAATGGTATAAGGGGAATTAGTGTTGAAGGGGGTTAATATTGAGAGATTGGTGTCACCCTATGTATTCTGTTAGTGATTGTTAGTAGGAAGAAAGGGAGTAAGATTATAGATATAAATGCCAATATAAGAGATTGAATTATAGTGAATACAGGAGTCACCCACACTAATTAATGATCAAAATGTGAAATGTTAAATAGAGAATTCATAGTAGAAGGGTGATAAGAAATGAAATATGATGTAACATGAAGGTTAATAATAAATTTGAATTTTGATAGAATTAAATGGTACAATAATGAATAATTAAAAGTTTGATATAAAAGAGTTGATGGAAATGATAATAGTAATGTTTATAAATTTATTTGTTTACAAATTATTTTAAATGTGCATTATCTAATGTAACCGTAGTAACCGTAACAATGTTTTATTACGTTATATTATATTATATGGTCATAGAGTGTGTGGCTAGGAGGTTGCTACAGGGGTAGTAACGTCAAACAAATATTAAGTATCAAGTATATGATATTGATAATGGTGTTGAGCCAAAGGTAATTATGATTCTGCCTTAAAGCAGTATTAAAATCAGGAAAACTGATCAATGAAATTTAAATAGTTAGATTGTTTGCCATAGTAAAGTTGTGTCTTGAATTTTACCTGCTAGAGATATAGATAAATTGTGTTGATTTTGTTAAACTTAAGGAGTTATTTTACGTGTTGTTATCTTAGTGTAAGAGTATATTTTCTTGTGGTGAAAAGAGTTCAAATAGTATTAACTGGAGTCAAGATTTTGATAAACGTAGGAATGTAAAAGGGGAGAAAGAGATATTCTATAGTAAATCTTGTTATTTGGTATTTGAAAAATTAGGAATTAAGAAAACCAATGCCTCTTAACATAAAACAATGCAGCTAAGGGGAGACATATCAGTTGTGGATATGGCATTATACCAGGCCACTATTTAAATTTTGTATTCGATGTTTCAGAGTTTAGTGATGCTGTGACGGTGGTCCTGAGCTGGCCAGCGCGTCAGATCAGGAATGTCAAGTGCCTGGATGGCCTTGCGGTGTTGGGATTTCGCAAGAGAAGTCCAGTAAGGTCAGGCAGGTACTGTCACCATCATTGGACCAAGGGTAAGTGATCTGTATTTCTTTTATATAAACAGTACAGGGGGTTGTGGCGACATATCCGGGCTGATCCCTTTAGAAAGTATGAATGAGTCAATGAGAGTTTTTATGTTTCGACATAAAACCTTTTTTTTTTTTTTTTTTTTTTTCGTATTGTTTAAATTAGCAGCCATCCTTAGTCGAACAATAAAAAAAATTATAGCAGTTAGCAAATTCATAAAAGAAATAAAACCTTTTATTGAGGGGGTTTTGTAACGGTACATAAGTCCGTGGGTGAATTTGCAGGTACATCCAAATATAATTTTATTGTGATTTAATGTATAAAATTGTAACAGTACATAAAGGCCTGTTATCATAATTATGGGATTAAGGGATTTCATATTGTATTTTTATTATATTGATGAATGTCAACCATGGTTAGGTCAGTTTACCCATGTCCCAAGAAACAACGCATATTCAGCAAGAGGGGAATGATTCTAAGGTCACCGGCTGACGGGCGAAACCGAACATATACAATGGCGGTGTAAGTGAATAAAGACTTTAATATCAATTCTTACTGGTCCACAAGGCTGTGTCGTCATTAATAAATGATAATGACGTATAAACAATAACGTACAACCCAGAGCGTTGGCCATATGAAAAAAAGACGGTGACGTCAGATGTACTAATACATACGCAAATTTTGCGTATAACCAGTTCTCAGTACCACACAGCACATCAGAGCGTCAACAGCTAAAATCGCTGTTGGCGGAGTTTTCGCCAAAAGTGTTTTAGTCAAATTACTAAATGTAATTAAAATGTAACAGTGAATCTTTAAAAACAAACACTAACAAATTACTATCCAAGTATGTAAAGTAGAATCAGTGCTAACAGAGGAAATCGACGAGGGACATGCGGCGAACATCTGCCAACACATACGGAGAATCTGACATCAACGGCGACCCTACAAGTGCACACATTCAGGAAAGTCCAAATTAATAATAATATATCCATATATTACTGAGCTCAAAATTAAAATGAATCAAACAAAATGTATCTATGCTAGTGAACGTGTGGGCGAGAGCATGTGAGTGTGAACGATTGGCCATTACGATAAAAGATCGGGGCATTGGTTTGTGATATACAACAATAGTAAATTAAATCAATCAAGTTTTATTAGAGCTGCAGCTATATTTAAAGTTATGATAGGATTAAGTATCAAAGTAACTGAAAAGTAATGACTAATGAATATGGGCGTAAGGATATGTAGACGCCATTTTGTTTCTTGTGCTTATATGCGGCGCCATCTTTGGGTTGTCGTTAAGAATTATAACTCTAATTCAGATTAATTAAAAAACAAGTTTATGGCATCCAAATTGTAGTCAGAGTCATTATTTCGACAACCTCAATGTTTCTGAATCTCGCTGAGTGCGAATCCTGGCCCTTAGAGATAAAAATCATGTTGGGTATGAACCACGTGCTTGAACCGGATGTGGTATGGAACAGTCGGTAAGTAAATGTATTTTATATTTATTAGTATAGTAAAATAAAAGTATAGTACAAAGTAAGTAAGACGACAAAATGGCATAAGGTTAGAATTTCCCAAATATATCATGCTACGCAGTTTGTCAGAACGACTCGACCTCAAGGTCAAGGGTGTACGTGACTTACGGCAGATATTCAGACGAACGGACAATGCTGAAACGTCATAATAAATACGACAGACGTAACAACTGTGATGTAAAACAATGTCGTCATCAGCTGTGAACAATAGGTTGATGACGATTAATCCCTCCCACCTGTCAAATTTACACCATCATGTCCGCCCCAGTCGCCAAACTACAGTCAGTGCAGCAAGACGCTGTAAAATTCGCTGGCAAATTATTGTCAGCAAAAGTGCTTTAAAGTATCAAAATGTAATTACAAATGTAACCAGTAGAATCAGTGAACAGCTAGAATAAAAATGTAAAGTAACTTCAGTGTAATAAAAAGAACAGACATGAAACAGTAAATTTCGGCGAACACATGCTGGCAAACGGACAACGTCGGACGAGGAACTGCAAGACTTCAAATTCAGGAAAGTCCAAATTTAAATCCATATCTTTATTCAATTGAGCTCAAAATTCAAAATCAAAATGTACCAGTAAATTAATGTATGGGGAGAGAGAGAGAATGTGTGCATGCGAATGAGTGCCGGCATCTAAAAGCAAAGCCATGAGGCATTGGTTGGTGTTTCAATATAATTAGAAACGTAATACATAAAATCAATGATAACTGCAGTTTAGTAAAAATGCTCTTGTTTATAAATTAAATACAGGAGATAAAGTTATTAATAATTGAGAATGATGTATAGTTAAACAGTGGAACCACATAGCCGCCATTTTGTTCTTGGGTGATTACGACTCCATGTTTTTGTAAATTTTAATAATTGAAAGTCAGAATATTAAACCACAAGTTGTTTAAGCCAAATGTTGTTTGACTCATTATTTCAAACGCCCAAACTGTTTTTGCTATGTTCGCTTAATACGAACCTGGACCCGAGTAAGAAAAAGTTATGTTGGCAACACGTGCTGTATACAATTTAAATAGTGTGAGTTCCAAAGGTAAGTCACTACTAAAGTATATTTAACAATAATAAACAAAGAGTTTGTTAACAAGAGATTTATTACATAATGCAACCCAATAATTGCTCTTACAGATCACGAGTTCGCATATAAGACCCTGGATCCCTGTGAAGGTACGAATTTTGGGAGTTGACAGTTTTTGAGTATTTTATGTATCCAAATTTAATTAATTAATAGTGTAGAGTCACAATATACATGGCCTTTTACTCATTTGTAGTAAAACTAGTAGGTCTATATTAATTGGCTTTACTGTACAATTTATAAGTAAGATGAAAGACCTTAGCCCTCGGTGAACATTCTGACTTCCTGCTTTACACTACAGCTAATCAAATGGCCTCATGATAGTGAGGTGGATGTTACATAGACCTCTCACACGCTCTTGCACAGAAGGCAAGACATTATATTTCAAGATATTTAAATATAAATAAATACTACAATGCCTATTTTTCTGTGGTTTTCCCAGTTTTTTCTTGGTAAATGACACTGTAAAATAAAATTACAACACCGCATATTGACGAGTGTATGAGCATGCTACTTTTATGCGATGTCATAATGCCATTACTATGTGATTGTTTTCTACTGATATACATAATATGCACCTGTAACAAGATGTTAACTCTTCCTTTATAAAACTACATTTTGCTTAATAAGTAGTTTTCAAGTTACATAGTAATTACACTACTATAGTATTTACACTACTGAAAAAAAAGAGAGGTGAACTGTGTTCCCACTCAACCAACCAACCAAAGTCTATCACTCCATCACAAAGTCGACAACAAACTGTCATCTGATCCCGCTGATGTTGATTTTTTAAGTTTCTCCTCAGGATTTTTCCAATGCCTGTGCCCCCTCGAGACATATTCTCCATATGATCTCAGATCACAGATGCCTTCTATTGTTAGAATCCTGCGAGTTCCATTCAATGTATAAGTAGTTTACATTGTCAATAGTTGTCATATATCAGCTTTCTCTGCATTTGGCCCAGCCAACCCCATTTCTTTAAAAATCTCAACCACTTTTTGATTTGCTCATCTTCAAAGTTCTGTGTTGGTAATCTGTTGTGGCTAGAAAATGCACATGCAACTGTTATGAATATCAGATTTACATGGTAACCACTTTTGTAGGTTTCCAGGTCTCAAATCCTGATAAGAGAATACTGGAGTTGAACACTCAGTCTCCTAGATTTAACACTGGAGTTAAAAATATTAATTTTATATTTATTGTAATCCTGACTTCCAAATGTATGGTTTTCAGTATCCAAAATGATTTTCTCACTTTTTGTTTCCATTCTTGAACATTGCGATTGGCACTACCAACTTTACCTAAAGTAAACCATGGTACACAAACTCTGTGACAATGATGGGTTGATTGTTTATGGAGGCTGGTTCAGCTTTCAGTATTTATTTGAAGCTGTTTTGTTTTTGTTTTGTTTAGTTTTAGATGCACTTCCTGTTGCAAATGTTCTTATTCTTTGCTTCTCCTATAAGATGAGGGAGCAAGAATGTGCCATTTGTACAAATATCCCTATATCCTCCTCTAAAGAAATAATGTGTATTACATTTTATTCCCTTTCTCTAAGGTTCCTAGTAAATCCTCTTCCCATCTTAGTAAACAGAGGACTGTCCTTCAATATAAACACACTACTTACATTTAACTTGTCTGAAACAGATAACTATCTACACTCACTCACCAGTAGAAAAATCTTCTTACTCCTTTCTTAAAAAATTATTTCATGTCAACCTGCTTTATTTTTTTACATCTTCAAAAACAAACTGAAATACTTCTATATAAGTAATACAGTGAATAATCTGGATTAACAGATTATGACCACAATTGTTTTTTCCCCATTACAATATTCAAATGGTTAAATGGTAAAAACATCTGTAAATCTGTGTCTGTAAAAACTTCCATATCTACATGAACTTACACTATCTATATTTACACTTTCATCATTAACTTCTCTCTCGATTCTACTGTTATAATATTTTTCCAGTGTTCTATTTCTGCATGCCATTCAAATACAAGAATAGAGACCTTCATTGTTAAAATTTATATTATTGTTTGTTATTACTCAAGTTAAGCTTCAATTTTTTTTCTTCAGTTTATCAATAGTATTTTATATAACCTAAACAGAATTTGTGTAAACAGTCTCCAGCTAATAAGACTTCCCTCAATCTCAACAACAGAATCTCTCTAGTTTTCCAATCAACTGTTTGTTCCTGATCAGGAATCCCAGAATCCCAGTGATGTTAGAACCTACTTTCACATAGGTTGGTAAGGGTTCTCATGACACCTCAGGAAGGCTGATGACAATTGTAAATGGAAAAAATCATGTATTTTCTTATGAATACAAACATTTATCTTGTACAAACTAGTCAAAACAAAAAATTAAAACTAATTAAAAAATAAAATATTTTATTGTATATAAAAAATAATTTAGATTCAAAGTTAAATAGTTAATTTTATTACATACCTTGTACAGGCGTGAATCAGCACGATTGTACTTTTTAGCATTCTCAAACATAATGTTCATGTCACCAGCGACTTCACTAACAGTCCCATAATCTCCCCTCTAAAACATGATTTTTGTTGTTCATAAAAATATTTCAAATATTTACAAACAATGCGAACAAAAGTGTACATTTACATGTTTCAAAAAAAAAAGTTTACACATATACAAATCATTTTCTGGACAAATGTATAATTTATATTATTAATCAACACATATACAAAATAACTTTCAATGTAAAAACTTCTACATTATAGTACGACTCGTGTACCCCGTAGTATCTTAATGGTATAATAATTTGCCCGTGTTATGCTTTGTATATGTTAATTTTGTAACTTTCTACTTTTATTGTTTAATTAGTTACATTTATTTTGGGTGTACTATTAACAATTACTTTCACTTTTAAAATCGGACGCCATGTTGTCAGATTGTGCAACATCATACAAGCTTACATTTAGGGCCAGAATTCGGGTAACACGAACCAGGGTTGCGGAATATATTACCTGAAATAATCGTACTCAAGATAAAATGTACCAGTGACCTTTTATTTTTAAGATGACTCTAAATACATATTGAAAAAACTGACTCCAGCTGTACCAAACACGTACATATTACGCCATGGGGCGTTTAGCAAACATCAAACCCTTAGAACATTTTAACCCTCCAAAATAAACAGTTGTTACCACTATTTCATAATAAACATGATAAACAATACAATAAATAATATCTGCACAACCCAGCACTTGTTAAATGATTTTGTTCACGCTCTCTCTCTCTCTCTCTCTCTCTCTCATTCTCTGGTACAAATTTTTAGTTGTTGTACGAGCTCGTTTTTTGAATTTAAATGCAAAATTTGGTCATTTTAAAATTTTGTAATTATGAATTTACTGTAGGTATAAATATCGGTCAGCTGATACTCAGCTGCCGGTTTTTTGGGTAGGTCTCACCAAATATTTAGCTGCGGTTGTTTTTCCGGTAGAACATCGCACCCCGCGATGTCGCTGCTTACGCTACCGGTCACATCATCTTGACTGATTACACCTTACCGAATGGTAAGGTGTCACTGTTATTAAACACTTTTGTAATTAACCACTTTTGGTGGTGTAAAAGTTAAAATTCACACTTGGTGAACCTTTTGCCGGCCGGCTGCGTTCACAATCCAGAAGGAAATGACCCAGAGTCATTGTTTAGCATTGCGTAGGTGGGCCAAAAACTACGTCATCAGGCTTTTGTTCTTTGTTTACAGCTTCGACTTGTTTACAGAAAATGTGCATTCCTTCCGCTGACGTCATCAGGGCTAGTCACTTTATCGCTATATGTTACATACGATTTTTTGCTGTATTTGTCGTTTTGCAATGTAAACGGTCGGAATCCTGTCAATTCACATCTGCGTTTTATAAACTAGTTATATAGTCCACTCACCAAAACTTTATAGGGATTATGAAATATTTAAATAATTATTACCAAATAATTGTCAAAATTTAAAGAAATACAATAATTATGGTCTTTTGTACCATGTTTTTATAAATTTAGTATTGTACCAGAATTGTACCATCACAATTTGTAATAAATAGTTGTAAATCGTGTATCAGTTGATCATGGAATATTTATGTTGTGTGTTTTCGAATGTGATTGAATATATAAGTTAAAAGAATTGAATTATTCTGCCGTATTTTAATAAACAGAATTATAATTATTCCAATTCAGCAGTTAGAACTCCAAGATCAATTCAAAAATAGCGGTCGAGTCATCCCAAACAATTCTCAAGTCACCTTCGATATTAGGCTTTAATCTATTCTTTGAGGTTAATCTTGGTTTTGTAGTTTGCGTACTTCCAATGACTCCCCGACGTATTCTTATCCTTGTTAATTATAAAATAAATGTTGATAATATATTATGTTCATGAAATAATAACACATGGATATGATTTATTAACATAATTGTTTAATCTCTGTAATACGAGTTAAAATTGATGGAAAATTCCATTCGATACATACGGTTGTCACAATCGATATTTATCTCAGGAGTGAATAATTAAATAAGGTTAATATATTTCGTGGGAATTCTTGTGGCTGCTACGAAAAGTTCCATTGCATGATAATTAACAATATAGAGTACCTTTACAAATCATCTATTACTTATAATCTAAAAAAAATTACAAAATTATATATTAAATAACATACGATGTTTGACGATATTCAATATGCTTTGTAAAAAGCATGCAGGTTAGAGTGACATCAACATCATGGCTGCCGTTGTCCGTCTCAGAAAATAATGAAGTTTATTAAATGTGTACAAATAAATGTTTTCCTTGTAATCACTGTTTCGTTTAGCTAGGGAATTTGTTTTCACTTGTTAAAATGTTCACTAGTGATTAGTGTTAGTGTGAATTGGTGTATTGTCTAGTGGTTGTTCCTTTTTGGATAAAATATTGTCAATTATTAAGTCAAATTATACTTTACACATCTAGGCGATATTGCTGAACGTCTTTCTGGTTTATTCTTTATATTTTCTTGATTGTGTGTGTTCCTGGTTCGTGAAATGATTGTAGTGGAGGAATTATTTATCTTCAATGGTGGTCATACAAATCTTCTTTCACAAACGGTTTAGTAATTTTATATTTTTATTTTAATAACATCTCAACACGTACCATTCAACTTTTCTTCATCACAATTAACAATTAAGTGTTATTTCTTCTTTTTTAGTCACGGAACTCATACAAACTTCTTAAATTTTGATTGGCCATTTATGTACAGGTTAACTGTTATATGATCAACACCCATTACCTACTTTACATTTTATAAATTACCTTTAATAGATAATTTTATTATTATACTCTAATTATACATGCAATGTTTATACAATTATTAATTAGATAATTATAAACAATTTGATACTAAACATGCCTCACTTTATAACTGTAAAACCTGATTAATTTGAATTTCTCTGATATGTGGTGGAACAATTTGTTATGGTTGATTGTAATTTCTACCTTGACTCCATGAGATAAATATATTTAAATAAATTAACTGGTGACATAAAATCTTATAACATATAACAAAAACTCTTAATGATAATACTTGTTTTTAACAACTTTAATTATTTCATACTTTTAAACTATTGTCTGTATGATAATAATAAAACACTTTTTATAAATAATAAATAGCACACTGTTTAACGGTAGTCTGTGTCACTATTTATATTATGTCACTCATATCACTGTAAAGGTTTGTGTCCCTTTTTCTATCCTTAATTATAGGCCTATACAATTTTATTTAATACAATTTTAATTTATGAATAGGTACTCTTTATTGGGTTTAGTTGTGTTTCAGGGTAAGTTGATTAGGCCTACTAGGTTTATTTATATAACCTTTTGTCTGTTCACTGCCCTATTCTACTGGGTTATTTCTGGGTCTCTTGATGAATTTAAATAAGTCAAAGGTTGTTTTTATTTAGTTATATTTGGTTCTTTACTAATCTCTTTAAAACTTGGTAATTTCCTTTAATTGGCTATTAATTGTGATTTCTAGTTCCCTCTCTGGATAGGATTTCCCTATTATATTTACAATTCTTTTTCTAACATTTTGTTTCGTTACAAATTGCCTCCCTTCAGAAGTAATTATTTCTGAACACTTCGTTAGGTGTGAGGACATAATTACTTTTCCTTTTCTTCCTCATGATATTTTTTCATGGATTGTTGATTATAATTGCCCTTGATCTTCTTTGAAATGGGGTCGGTTAATTCGTACGTGTTGTTGTTGTTGTTTTTTGTTATGGTGTAGGGTCCAACGTATAGTAACAATAACTTCTTTGATATCCCTTCTAGAGTGCTAGGCAATTCCCTGTTCTTTAACAACACTTTCTCTCCTACTTCATATTTAATTATTTTACCCGTAATTTTCTGGTATTTATTTCTGCGTTTTTCCAGATTTTCTATCACCTGATTATAAAATTTTAATTTATTAAATTGGTAAGGTGGAGACTTAGGAAATTTAATCAATTCTTGGATCTCTCTGGGTGGTTGTTTTTCATACATGGCAGTGTATGGAGTGCAATTTATAGATGGATGATAAGCCAAGTTTAAAAAATCTTCTGTGGCTGATAAGTAATCAGGCCACTTCCTTTGTTGTTGATGACAATAGGTTCTTAAGATTCTACCAACCTCTCTCAGTATTCTTTCTGATGGATTGCTACTGGGGTGGTATACGGAGGTCTTATAGCTTTTGATGTTCAGTTCTAACAATGTGTTCTTCCATTTTTTGCCTCGAAATTGTGTACCATGGTCTGTAACTATTGAAACAGGTATTCCTATTTTTGGAATGTATTGAGTAGTTATTACTTCAAGAATTTTCTGCGTAGTTGCTCGACTGATTAGATACAATTTGGTGAAGTGGTCCATAATGATTATAATGTATTTATACCGGCTTCTACCTTCACTCCTAGGAAATGGTCCACATATGTCAATGAATAATTTTTCCAATTTTTGTTCTGACGATATAGGTATCATTACACCTTCCCTTCGTTCATTATTAATTTTGACCAATTGGCAGATATGACAGGGTTTTATATAATTTTGTACCTTCCTGTGTATATTCTTAATGTAACAATTCTCCTCCAATGCTTTCACTACCTTTACTGCACCCATATGACCGTATCTTATGTGATATTCCAACACTAGTTCCTTCTCCATGATTCTGGGAATGATGACCTTCCAGTCTTCTTGGTTCAATGTATTTTTTATAAATAAAATTCCTTCTTGTTCACAATAGAATTGGTTTATTGGAGAGTTTTGGTTCTCCAAACATTCCTTGATTTTTATTAATTTTGGGTCTAATAACTGATTTGCTCTGATATTTTGTAATAATGCCTCCAAATCGGATCTACTTTTAAGAATGTTGTACACCTTGATGATCCTTTCCTTCTCACCCTCAAATGTCTGGGTGTCCAGGTTTATTCGAGATAACACGTCTGCTATCACGTTTTGACTCCCTGGAATATATTCCCATTTGATATTATACTCCTGCAAGGCGAGTATCCACCTTGTAAGCCTTCCGTGACTCAGCTTACAACTTCTTAAAAATGAGATGGACTTATGATCTGTTCTGACAGTTACAGGATATCCCAAAATGTACGTTCGAAATTTACTACAAGCAAAGACTATGCTTAATAATTCCTTTTCAGTGACATTATACCTTCTCTCACAGTGGTTTAACACACGCCTGGCAAAACTGATGACTAAATGGTTTCCTTCTGTGTCTTCTTGGTACAATACCGTCCCAAGACTGACATCACTTGCGTCACAGTTCAAAAAGAATGGGTGATCAAAATTTGGATGATGAAGGATTACTGTCTCTAAGAATTTATCCTTTATCTGTTTGTGACAGTACGAAAATCTTGATGTCAGAATTATGGTATGAGTGGTAGCAAATTATTGTATTTTATTGTTTTACACACACATACATGGATAGGACGATTTCCCTTTGTAAAAGACACAACGACGCAGATTTCAGCAGAGGGAAACGATTCCAAGGTCAGGAGCGGACGTGTAAAGCCGGGCATACACAATGGCGTTATATGTGCACACAGACTTTCAATATCCATTTCTCATTGGTCCATAAAGCGGGACGTCACGAAAAGATAAAGATGACCTAACAACAGTGACATGACAACAGGGCGTGAGCCAATTTGAAACAAAAGACAATGACGTGGATGCGCTAACACATACGCAAAATATGTGTTTGCATCCGCCCAGTCAGCATCAGACCATCAAGGCGTCAACACGCTGTGAAAATCGCCGGCAGTTTTTGCCAGCGAAAGTGTTTCTTGATCAAACTAACAATGTGTTAACATGTAATAATAACTCTTAGACAGAAGTCACAAAGTAACTATTCAAAATGTAAAGTAAAATCAGTGCAACCAAGAAGACACCTGGGACGTTCGGCCGAACACCTGCCTGACCATGATTGCAATATAAGGACAGCGGAGATTTTACAACGCATATACAGGAAAGTCCAACTATTTATCTATTCCAGTCTTTATTATTAAAGTTGAGCTCAAAATTACTAAAATTCAAATGTATGTGTAAAATCACTTTTGGCGAAATGAGTGGGTGTGTGTGTATATAGACCGTACCGGTACATATAAATAATGTTTTTATGAGACGTTGGTTTGTGTCTTGTTAAACGTAAGAATTGATCAATTCCAAGATGATATTGGCAGTTGCAGTCAAATTTAAATTCATTATAAATTTCACAATAAGATTAATACATGAATAATGGAGAATAATAGAATTGTAATATAGCGGAATATATGGCCACCATTTTGTTAATTGAGTATAAGGATTCCATTTTGTTTTTATTAATTTTGATGTCGATCTTGATTTTCCATGTTATTAAAAAGCAACTATATATATAATACGCTGTCTGATTTCATTATTCCGCACAATCGTCCCGTCTCTGATAATCGCTTAATCGAATCCTGGAACCCTTACATAAAAATTTTGAATCACGAAGTTGGCACTACAAGATGGCCGCCGAACTAGTATGATATACACGATAATTATGGTAACGAAAGGTGAACACCAAAACACACAATTACAACACCAAAACACACAATTACAACACCAAAATAAGCAGGAGGTAACAAATGCCGCCCGAACTGGTGACGTGATATAAATAAAAGTTTATACAATAAGCCGGAGTCAGAGACAGAGGGTTGTCGGAAGAAAGGAAACAATACGTAAGATATACCTGGTACGTAGATAATAGGTTATACCATGATAATAGGTTATATTATTGTTTAAGTAAAATATAGAACAATTACTAAAAAATAAAATTCATTATTAATATGAGCAAAATGGCAGATAACGAAAACACTAGTATAGATAATACAGCAACAGAATCACTATTATTGAATGAACCACAAGCGAACTCAACACCTATTATAAATAGTAAAGTGTCATTGGAAGACCTTTTTCAGTTGATGAAGATACAGAACAATGAGTTAAAAGAGTAGAGCATTAAGTTCGATATAAAATTAGATAATTTAAATGATAAATTACACCAGTTTGATGAACAATTTAATGATATCAAAAAAAGAAATTAAGAAACAAAGTTGTAATTTTGACGAAAGAATAAACGAAATAGAGACACGGTTAGACGAGATAGAATTAGAAAATAAGAGAGGAACAGACAAATTAGCATTGAACAAAGATGACAAGGTAAGTAAGGGAGAGAATTGTAACAATATAAATAAAAGTATGATATTAGAAAATGATTATGTAAACAAGGGCAGTGATAATGAAATTTTATGGGTAATAGAATATGATAATAATGGAATGATAGTGTGTGTTGAAGGGTTAAAGAGAGTGTGTAAAGAGAGTATAATTGTAAAAGAGTTGCAGGGGTTAGATTTTTCCCTTAATGATGAAGTAGGGGGTGATGTACATGTTTTTAGGAAGGACGAGAGTGCCTTCGATGTATATTTGGGAGACATATGGTCTACAAATAAAGTTGTCCTTGGTTTTTTTAGTGCACTTCACAGGTGGTGCAATAGTTGTGAATTAGTGTCCCCTGCAAATGTAGAAAGAGAGAGATGTTTTAAGAGAGAGAGATGGTGTGATAGTGAGAGATATATTAAGAAAAAGAGGGAGATAGAGATTTTTAAGATAAGTAGAGACTATGAAGAATTTATGGAAAGGTTAGGAGTAGAGATAATATATAATAGAAATAAGAACTTACCTTGCAATGAAACTGAAGTAGTAGGAGATAAGGGAAATAATGATTTTATAAATTACCCAATTATGACTGATTATACTGAAGGTGACAGAACCATATCCGATCATGAATTATATGAGTTTGAGGATAATGATAAAAAGTTGAATTGTATATTGTTACAACACAAATAAGCCACCCCACTACCAGGGATAAAAACTATAATTATAAAAGTAAATATACTTCATATCAAATAAAATAATTAAAAATAAATCAAATAAAAAGACAATGACACGAAAAACGACGTCATTACCTACCCAAGTGATTGATCCAACAACAACTAACAAAAGAAGAAGGGAACCACGAAAAATACACAAAGCTAAAAAGTGATTGACCAAACCAACAGGAACTAACAAAAGAAGGAAAGAAACCAGAACCAAAGAAGAATAAAGACAATTAAAGGAAGTGAATGGATTCCTACAACTATATGAAATTAAACCAGACGAGAAGAGGAGAACCGAGTCAAAATGAAGACAATTGAAGGAGAACAAGAAGAAGAAGAGGAAGAAGGAAGAGGAAACGAAGTGAAACCAAGAAATAACAAACACCACATAAAAGGGAGAAATGGTATACTCAAATATAGAATATTGTAAATAAACCCAATAATTATCCACTAATGGAAATAAATATTGTTGTAAATGAGATAATTTATATACCTGTTTTAAACAAAAAACAGTAAAAAGTAACTTAGTAAAGAAAAGTACACTAACCCAAATATTAAAGTTAGATGTAATGAAATATATTTACAAAATGTCATTAATAATAAGTATAATGTTATAATGAAAGAAATAGTGAGAAATAGAAAGAGAAATAAGTATAGGGATTACCCACTAAAAAACACATAGTATAAACAGTGCAATAGTGTATGTGTAAAAACCCCAAAATGAAGTGATAAGGAAGGTACGCTAATTCAATTATAATTAACTATAGATAATTTAAAAGTGAAGGTGAGGTATAAATGGGAATAGTGTAAGATATAGAATATAACTATTATAAGAAATAGTGAATAATAAAGAAAATAAACACTTAATAAATCTGTAAAAAACACTAAATGTTTAAAAGTGGAAAAATAACAGTGAATAAATATATGGTGAAAAATAGTATTAAGTATGAATTATAGAATAAGATATACTGAACACTGGAAAGTGATGATGACATTATTATTTAAGAAAAGATGTTTAAGAGATTTAAGTTTAATTATAACCGATAGTAATTAAAAGGGAGGATTCTAGGAAAGAATAAATTGAAGGTGTTGACATGGAGAGAATGTAAAGATTGTTTAAAAATTAAGAAATTAGAGACAAATCAGAGACACCCATGTTATAAGGGACAGTTATAAATTTCATAAAAGTGATGTTGTTTATCACAATAAAAATAATATGCATTGTAAACAAAAATTAGCAAATAATAAGTTGGAAGGAAGTGATGATATTTCTCACTCAAAATAATAACTCTAATAATTTATAAAGAATTGTTCGTTTTAATGTTATGAATAGGATATGGCTGAAAGAAACTTGCAGTCCATAAGCCTAATTGTTATATTTTAAATATGGATAGTGAAAACTATATTGACTTGTAATCAGAACACAAACAGAATCAAAACGCAACACAAACAATTATAATAACAAAGTGAAGCCCATCAGGCTGAATTAAAATGTAATTTAAAAGAAATAAGTAAAATACCATCATGGCTACTTTTGCCTATGAAAATGTCTAACTGTCAGACACACAAATATCAATTGTAACAAATTCACAAGGAAATTTACAAATCTAAGGCAAGTAAATAGCCAGTAATTACGTATAAATCATTTTAAAAGAGAAATGTTATTAGAAAGAACGATAATAGACAGAGTCTATTACATCGTTACAGATTGACGACTCCAACGTGAGGCTTAAATAAGAAGGACGTACCGATTTCTAACGTTACAGATTGGCTTCCATCGCGGGGCTTGAATAAGAAGGACGCCCCTCTTTTTAGATCGTTACAATATGTATTTATGATGTTAGTATAAGAGAGTCAATATTAAGCAATGTATGTAGATATAAGATTCAACTATTGTTTACAACAATCTGCCACGCGTTGGGCAGCCAAATACAAGATTTTCTTTATATTGGGAGTTTTTGATAATTGTAATGCCCCACGTTCTTTGGGCGGCAAATACAACAATCTGCCACGCGTTGGGCAGCCAAATACTACTATCTGCCACGCGTTGGGCAGTCAAATACAACACTGTGGGGTGTTATGCTATTACGCTACTGAATTAACTAACCTGTAATTGCCGAGCCCTACGTTCTTTGAGAGCCAAATACTACACTTGCCACGTGTTGGGCAGTCATTAAGCAATTATGTTAACAATAATGGATTAATTAATCTGTGATTAAGTAATTATTGAATATATTAATTTGCATAATGAGCTCGTGTAATCAATAAATAACACGTTAATTACTTTACGTTAGCATAACTATTGCATGGAGACTCTAGTTGTTCCATTAATAAATAAAATAAAATAAACTACCATAAATCACTCAAATGCCATTACTTTCTCGTTCTGAGGTAATTTGACAATGATGAACGCATATTGATAAAATAAACACTTATTTATTAACATTATATCATTCATTAAATTCAATATATAAAATATGGATGATTCCCTGTAAATACATACGTTCATAAACTCATGAAAAGAACATAAAAGAACACATGTTTATACATCAAACTACAAGGTAAATCCAATACGTTGTTTGCTGAAAAACATACACATATATATATAATGTAATCGATATATAGAAACACAAATATTCAAACAATAAATCCTATACTAATGCGTTCATCGTATGCCTCAGATGGATGGCGTAAATTATGTTTATCATGTTTAATTTAAATGCTCAAGGGGTGTTTCTTGAAAAAGAGACAGGACAGTAGAGTTCCTTATGATAAGAATAGCATAAAGATTACTTGTTTAGATGAATTATCCGATATTTCCATCGGCGTAACTCCTCTCTGCTGGATCATGTGTGGGAAGCTGTGCGGTCACTGACACTTAACACACGCGAAACAGATTCACTCGCGCAGTGTGTGTGTATTAAAGTTCTTCGTTAACTATGGTGTATATATATATATGTCTGTCTATTGTTCAACGTTTGATATGTTCATTACTGTTAGTGTTTTGATGCCGCGGTGTAATTGTTCCACATGATATTGTATCGCACCGCAACACTGTATAATGTTATTATTTCGCCGTCCGGTATTACATCAACGATAGTTCTACGCGTCGATTATTGATGTAAGTGTGACTGGTTAGTTCAATTCTGAATTAGAGTATAATAAAGAATTCTATAATTGTTAAGCACTGGCGTATGTCGCATGTTTTTAGACACTGAAAGTACACTATTACCGGATACGCGCCAATATCGAAATGTCTAAGTCTCTTAGTTATATGACGCGTGGCAAAATTTCAAAGTCCCACTGCCGTCCGTATGTTAATCGAACTTTGCCGACCGACTGTTGAAAATTATAAAGACTGTTCTACTGACTGACTGACTGCTCAAAATATATGAGTAAAAATTTATGAAAGACTGTTCTCCCGCGTGCTCTGCAAACGGTTTTTATCAAACATCGTGTACCACAATGCACCGTACTGGAAAACACGCCTCAAGTTGAACATGATAGGACAGAAGATCACCTACTCTTAAGCCAGAGTGTCGTTCTTCACTTCTCATTCGACGTTCCCGTTGCTATGCTGACGACGGTCCTCTCCACCAGTTCTCTGGGTAGATGCTGGGTTGTGATTGGATATCCTGTCTCCCCACGGGTTCGCGTCGAAAGCCTCCGTACTCTTTTCCTAGAACAGGAGCAATTTCATGCTCGTCTATCATGCTATTGTCTAAGCATACTCCGGGTCTCGCTGCAGTTCTCACGAAAACAATGTGTCGTCTCTTGTTATTGTTCGCTGTGTTTGACCCTATTTTCCTGAACGCTATCCTGGCGCAGCGTGACGTCGTTTCCAAAACGGCACACCTACTGCCTGTCGTAAATATCCGTTGTCGCCAGTAAGTCGTTCCCCTGCTGTTTACAAGTTCGATTCTATTATTTTAGGTATCGATGTCCGTCCTCGTATAGGGTATATACTATTGTGTGACTTACACCCTTTTATTCTTTACTGGTACTCTACAAATTAACCTGCCAGTGTGTCCGCCACGGTTTCTCCTCTAAATTGGTACTTGACACAGATTCCATTATCTTACATTTGCAGGCTGTAAATCTCGTGTTTTAGTCGAGTCTGTCACGGCCAACCCTGTTCCTATTGTACAACTATGTGAAACGTACTTGCATTGTCTGAAGTAAACGTTCACTTGACACATCGACACACATTTCCTTATTTACTGCTCGTGGGCTGAGTAGGTGTGTCATGCTGAATGTAACATCTTTTCAGTCATACTAAAAATTTTTAAATTTTTGGTTGTTACATAGGTCCCCAAATCGGATTTGATGTTAGATTAGCGGAAGACACTCTAATCCGATTTCTGCGCTCTGTGTTTGTTGTGGGAGTCCCCTCTGATAAAGTCGCGGTCAATGACCTACTTTCCTCTGCTTGGGGTATATGGGTATATATTCCCTATATTTGGTCGTAAACTACCTCTGGGAATTTATTGCCGTGCATCTGAGGAAAGATGAACGCATTTTTTACATATTTGCATATCTAATTATATATGGGATTATGTACAATAATAATAGCTGTGGATGGCTGTGCCGTCCGCTTATAATCTAACACATGAAATAATGACTTTCAACATGAAATACAATTATTCATGTATCGTTTAAATATCATTATGATAGCTAATGTTCTTAGTCTATCTTGACCATTTAAAATACAATTTACGACCTGTAAATACACATTGATACATTCACTAATTATTATTGAGTATCACTCACAATATGTGTTACTATCATCTATACTGATTATATTGATTAGAAATTTATATACATTATTCAGGAACAATTAACAATTCACTTGAATTCTTGGAATCGTTGTCCATGACGTGTCCGTTACTTAACTAAATATCACTATAATATTGACGACTCGGAACACAAAGTTTCGAGATCATTATGATTATAAATAACTTTGTTTTATATCACTCAGATTTGATTAATTAATCTAATATCATCGGGTGTCTATAAAACTCGTTATAACGTCTTTTCGCAATTTATTGCTGCACATTCAATTGAACTTTTCACATCATAATTGTCTTTTCTATTTAAATTTCCACTAACACTGGCTATACACATGTAATTAATGTCGTTAGGTTGCCACATTGTGACTTAAGAACTCCTTGTACAAAATCTTTACATTATACACTAATAAGATATACATCATACCGATTAGCTAGTTGGACCGGTTTTCGCGGGACATTCACCTTATGTGTTGATCCGCCTCCTAATCCACTAGTCTAACTGATTGTCGATGCACTTTCGTTTTCCTTTGAGACTTGTGATTTCGTCTCAAAGTATCTCTTCAGCAATCGTACGTTGAAAATACCTCTCGGTTTTCCATTGCTATCGCACTCAGTGAGCTCGTATGTTGCGTTACCAAGGACGCGATTAACCTTGTATGGTCCGGTGTATAACTCGAAAAACTTGTCAATCCTTTTCATTGCGGCGTCGGATTGGTGGTAGCTCCTCAACAGCACCTTATCGCCGGTAGCAAATTTAGTAATATTCTTACCATCATTGATACGTTTAGCATATTTCTCTCTTTTGTCTTTTATCTTTACAAACACATTAATATTGGGATTGTGTTCATTGTTGATGACATCTTTGTCCAGCCACTTCTCCCATGCGCGGGTCGGCTTCTTTCCTAAGTGTGCCTCGTGGGGTGTTATTTCTATTGTTTCGTGGTACGTTTCATTGATACATGTCTCAATTACTCCGACGTATCGTGACCATTTGCTATGTTGGTCGTGTACCAGGATCCTGAATAGATTTCCCAATTGGCGGTTAATCCTTTCCGCTAAGTTCCCTCGAGGATTCCTTATCGCGGTATATCTTGGTTGTATTCCCATCTCCTCGAGACCTTTAACCCATCTTTCAGCGGTAAATTGCGTGCCGTTGTCGGTTAAAATGACTCTCGGTCGTCCATACTTCGTACAGTAATCGTTGATCCGTCGTAGTGTCGTAGTGGTTGTCGCTCTTCTTAGTGTGAATAGTTTGACAAACTTTGTGAAGTTGTCCACCATGACAAGTAAGTATTTGACACCTCCTGTACCTGTTGGTAAGGGTCCATAGTAATCAACACTTACTATGTCACCTCTGGCTGATGGTATCATGGCTTTTGTTCCGCCAAAGAGCATCCTGTTGTTCGTATCCTTGTACCGTTGGCAAGAGTCACAAGTTTGGATATATACCTTCACTTTCTTGATCAAGCTGTCGATCGTGAAGTGCTCTTGTAACATTTTTATACACCTTTTCGGGCCTAGGTGTCCGTACATTTGGTGTATCTCTGCAATTATATCCTTCGATACGCTGTCAGGAATGTATAGTTTCCATTCGCCGCGTCGTCGTCGGTACAACTTATCATTAACAATTTTATAAAATTTACTTAATTTACTATCTACATCGTTATTCTTAATCTTATCTATGAGCGTTCCAAGTTTGGCATCTTCATTTTGGTATTTGCCGATACCTCTAATTATTTTACCTAATTGTTGACTCATTTTAATAATTAGGTGATTAATCAAATATTCGTGCGTCTCCTCGTTTGTCTCGTATTGTTCCGTGTCAGCCGGGTATCTACTCAGTATGTCCGCAACGACATTATCCTTTCCTTTGCAGTGGATAATGTCGAAATTGTACTCCTGTATGGCGAGAATCCATCTTGTAATTCTGGAATTATTTAAGTGACACTTGTGCATAAATGTTAATGCTTTATTGTCGGTGATTATCGTGAGTGGTTGGCCAAGTATGTACATACGAAACTTATCCAGACATCTAACGATACTCAGGAGCTCTTTCTCCGTCGTGAAGTAATTGCGTTCTGCTCCCTTAAATGTCTTGCTTGTAAAAGCGATGACGCCGATTTCTCCATCTTCATCAATCTGGTAAAGCCGGCCACCATACGCAAAATTACTAGCGTCACACTGAATATAGTATCTTTGGTTCGGCCGTGGGAACCGTAGAGTTACTGTGTCTATAAATAAATTCTTGACTCTCTGGAAACACTCGTCCACTTCCCTTGTCCATGAAAACTTTCGTCCGCCTTTCAGCAGTTCATGTAAAGGTTGCGTTGTTTCTGCGTATTTACTCGAGAATCTGTTATAAAAATTGGTAAGACCAAGAAAACCTTTGAGTTGTTTTGTATTCTTCGGTGCTGGGAAATCCATAATCGCCTTTACCTTGTCATCGTTGGCTTGTATCCCTTTTGTTGTAAGGCGATAACCAAGGAAGGAGATTTCTCGTCTGAAGAATTGTGACTTGGTGAGGTTGACAGTTATATTTGCTTTATTGAGGTTGTTTAGCAACGCTTCTAAATGATTTAAATGTGTTTGTATATTATTAGAGTAACACAAGCAGTCGTCCACGTAGATGATCGTGTTCTTCTTTACCTCCTCTTCGAGGGCCACATCCAATCCACGTGTCAACGCTGCAGAGCTGGTGCTGAGTCCAAATGGTGTCACTGTGAATCGGTAGCACCTCCCTTCATGCATAAACGCAGTGAAATCCCTACACTCTCGTTTTAATGGGACTTGCCAGAAGCTACTGGATAAATCGACTGTCGACAAGTACTGCATATCACCACATCTAGCCAATATATCATTTACCGGGGACACTCCTTCGTAATCGGGCACGGTCACGCTGTTCACTTTTCTTGCATCAAGGCATAGGCGAACCCTCCCATCCTTCTTGATAACGGTCACGATTGGGTTGACGTACGGGCTGGCGCAACGTTCGATTACACCATATCGTAACATCCGGTTAATCTCCTCGTTCACCTTGTCTCTGTAGGCAAGCGGCACAGGCCACCCTCGTTGAAAGTAAGGTGTCCTGTCCGTGACGTGAAACTCGTGCGTGTAACCCTCTATTCTTCCCGGGCACTCCCTAAAAACATTCCGGTTCCTTACCAAAATCTCCTTCAGGCGTTGCAGTATTCCTTCATCCACGCAGTCTATGCTCCCAATCTTCTCATCGATGCATCGCAGTACTTCCTCTTCTTCTTCACTGTTTATCACGTCAATATTCATGATTGGTATAATGTGCTCCTCATCAACAGTATCGTTTTTTAAACTAACTACTTTGTTTCCGATGTCGATGCGACACCCAACTTCTTGTAAAAAACTAATTCCTAGTATACATGGTTTCACTAATTCTGGTATTACCAAAAACACACATTCATATCGGATACTATCAATCTCAATGTCACACAATATTTGTCTCTTAACTAATTTGGATTTACTTCCTACAGTACTTATTACAAATGTATTCGTTACGGGTAGTGTTTCATATGGTTCTATACTCTTCTTATGGTTATTAAACCAAGTTTCCGATAACCCGTTAACAATACAACCAGTATCAAGTAAGGCTTGGACAGTTACATCATTATTAAATTTAATAGTAATCTCGGGACATTTCAATATTTGTTTATTTACAATCTCGTCGTCCTCTTTTAGTAGGTCCTTTCGTAAATCAGGTAACAATATATTTACACTCTCACTCGGAAAGAAGTCGCTTAGAAATTCTATCTTCTCCCCTCGTTCGACGTATTTTTTTTTTTGTTATTGTTGTCGCTGTTACCGTTCGCCCTTGGGGTAGTGTCAACGACCGTCCCACTGGGTCCTGCCTCAGCTGGTGTAAACTGTACTGTATTGACGTAGTGTTTTTTGTCATACCGACCCCTCGCTGGCTGCCGGTCACTTTCATTTTTATTGTATTGAGTCTCCCTTTCTCTCGGATTGTTCCTCCCTTCGTTGTAAGGTCTATAATGTGGTCTGCGAGTGTTATCTCCGCTCGACTGTATACTTGTGAATTCCGTAATCAGCGCTTCGAAATTTGGTATACTCGTGATACCACGTGTGACCACGGCGAGCTGCAAGTCCTTACCAAAGTGGCGAGCTAGTTTTCGTATCAGCTGAGTGTCGGTTAATGCTGGTGACAGTTGCCGACTTTCCAGTAAAATCCGTTCTACATACTGGACAGCTGTGATTGGTCCATTCCACTCATATCTGCCGTACTCCAGATTGTCGCGTATATTGTCCTGGCGTTCTTGACCCCAGTACTTCAAGGTGAAAGCTTCTTTAAATTCTTCGTACGTGGAGATTTGATTCCTTATGACGCGCCACCATATTCCAGCGTCCATCTCCAAGTGTCTTCCGATCCATTTAATGTCACCGTTGCTGTAGTACTGTTCCTGGATCTCTGACAATTCCTTCAGGAACTCCATTGGGAACCTGTCAGTGCCGTTATACTTTAACTCTGTATGTGTGTGTCCGTTAATTCTACTGATTATTCCAGACTCACCTTCAATTAGCTGACGCTGTAGTCGTTCTATCTGGGATTTTAATTCGTTAATACGGGTGGTTTTCTCTCTGGTGCTCTCATCTACCTCACTGATCTTCTGCTGCATTGTGTTGTTTACGTCTCCCTGTTCCTGTTGTAATTGTCTTACTGTTTGGAATAGTTCGACTCTCAATTCCTCTTGCTTCTTGTGATTTTCTTTTGCGTGTGTCTCCACTCTGTTGTGGATCTTTTTGATGCTCGTTTGAGTATTTTGGGCAACGCTCTTTAGTTCCTGTCGGTCTAATTCTCTTGTTTCACGCACCTCTTCGAATTTCTTGTCGGTGTCGTCCCTTAACTCTTTTATGATCTCGTTCTGCTGCATCTGTACCTCGTCTATCTTCTGGTCACAATTATTTATGTATTCACGCACTTCCGTGCGTATTTGTGTAAAATTTTCATTCTGCTTCTCGAACTTTTCATTGATTTCTTCTTTTTGCTTCTCGAAATTTTCATTCACTTCTCTTCTAATCTCTATAAAATTTTCATTAATTATTCTAAGGTTTTCACTAGTCTCTTCCTTCTGCTTTTCAAACTTTTCTTCTAGTTTCTCGAATTTTCCATTCACTTCTCTAAAATTTTCGT
The DNA here is from genome assembly GCA_034769895.1 of Magicicada septendecula. NCBI lineage: Eukaryota > Metazoa > Arthropoda > Insecta > Hemiptera > Cicadidae > Magicicada > Magicicada septendecula. Next base: position 267,215,012 of record CM068375.1, read on the forward strand.
TAATTTCTTCCTTTTGCTTCCTCATGAAGTCCATTAATGCGCGCAACGTCACCTCTTCCTGCGGTTGTTGTTGGGACTCCTGTCCCGCGCTCTGACATCTGACGTCTCCTCATTCATTTGTGAATAAGTTGGTGATTCCTCTCGTTCGACACCAGGTACTCCCTGTTGGTTATTAATGTCAAAATTCATGGAATCTGTGCTACTGGTCGTCATTTTTGCAGCTTTACTACGCGTTAACATTCAGTCCCAGTCCAACTAGCTTCACACTAATAATATTTGTTCTTACAACTACTAACATGAAATATTAATATATACGCTTATCCTATCTCTACTGCCTGCTCTTTGCCGTGCGGTGGGCGCCAAATACAACAATCTGCCACGCGTTGGGCAGCCAAATACAACTATCTGCCACGCGTTGGGCAGTCAAATACAACACTGTGGGGTGTTATGCTATTACGCTACTGAATTAACTAATCTGTGATTGCCGAGCCCTACGTTCTTTGAGAGCCAAATACTACACTTGCCACGTGTTGGGCAGTCATTAAGCAATTATGCTAACAATAATGGATTAATTAATCTGTGATTAAGTAATTATTGAATATATTAATTTGCATAATGAGCTCGTGTAATCAATAAATAACACGTTAATTACTTTACGTTAGCATAACTATTGCATGGAGACTCTAGTTGTTGCATTAATAAATAAAATAAAATAAACTACCATAAATCACTCAAATGCTATTACTTTCTCGTTCTGAGGTAATTTGACAATGATGAACGCATATTGATAAAATAAACACTTATTTATTAACATTATATCATTCATTAAATTCAATATATAAAATATGGATGATTCCCTGTAAATACATACATTCATAAACTCATGAAAAGAACATAAAAGAACACATGTTTATACATCAAACTACAAGGTAAATCCAATACGTTGTTTGCTGAAAAACATACACATACATATATAATGTAATCGATATATAGAAACACAAATATTCAAACAATAAATACTATACTAATGCGTTCATCGTATGCCTCAGATGGATGGCGTAAATTATGTTTATCATGTTTATTTTAAATGCTCAAGGGGTGTTTCTTGAAAAAGAGACAGGACAGTAGAGTTCCTTATGATAAGAATAGCATAAAGATTACTTGTTTAGATGAATTATCCGATATTTCCATCGGCGTAACTCCTCTCTGCTGGATCATGTGTGGGAAGCTGTGCGGTCACTGACACTTAACACACGCGAAACAGATTCACTCGCGCAGTGTGTGTGTATTAAAGCTCATCGTTAACTATGGTGTATATATATATGTCTGTCTATTGTTAAACGTTTGATATGTTCATTACTGTTAGTGTTTTGATGCCGCGGTGTAATTGTTCCACATGATATTGTATCGCACCGCAACACTGTATAATGTTATTATTTCGCCGTCCGGTATTACATCAACGATAGTTCTACGCGTCGATTATTGATGTAAGTGTGACTGGTTAGTTCAATTCTGAATTAGAGTATAATAAAGAATTCTATAATTGTTAAGCACTGGCGTATGTCGCATGTTTTTAGACACTGAAAGTATACTATTACCGGATACGCGCCAATATCGAAATGTCTAAGTCTCTTAGTTATATGACGCGTGGCAAAATTTCAAAGTCCCACTGCCGTCCGTATGTTAATCGAACTTTGACGACCGACTGTTGAAAATTATAAAGACTGTTCTACTGACTGACTGACTGCTCAAAGTATATGAGTAAAAATTTATGAAAGACTGTTCTCCCGCGTGCTCTGCAAACGGTTTTTATCAAACATCGTGTACCACAATGCACCGTACTGGAAAACACGCCTCAAGTTGAACATGATAGGACAGAAGATCACCTACCCTTAAGCCAGAGTGTCGTTCTTCACTTCTCATTCGACGTTCCCGTTGCTATGCTGGCGACGGTCCTCTCCACCAGTTCTCTGGGTAGATGCTGGGTTGTGATTGGATATCCTGTCTCCCCACGGGTTCGCGTCGAAAGCCTCCGTACTCTTTTCCTAGAACAGGAGCAATTTCATGCTCGTCTATCATGCTATTGTCTAAGCGTACTCCGGGTCTCGCTGCAGTTCTCACGAAAACAATGTGTCGTCTCTTGTTATTGTTCGCTGTGTTTGACCCTATTTTCCTGAACGCTATCCTGGCGCAGCGTGACGTCGTTTCCAAAACGGCACACCTACTGCCTGTCGTAAATATCCGTTGTCGCCAGTAAGTCGTTCCCCTGCTGTTTACAAGTTCGATTCTATTATTTTAGGTATCGATGTCCGTCCTCGTATAGGGTATATACTATTGTGTGACTTACACCCTTTTATTCTTTACTGGTACTCTACAAATTAACCCGCCAGTGTGTCCGCCACGGTTTCTCCTCTAAATTGGTACTTGACACAGATTCCATTATCTTACATTTGCAGGCTGTAAATCTCGTGTTTTAGTCGAGTCTGTCACGGCCAACCCTGTTCCTATTGTACAACTATGTGAAACGTACTTGCATTGTCTGAAGTAAACGTTCACTTGACACATCGACACACATTTCCTTATTTATTGCTCGTGGGCTGAGTAGGTGTGTCATGCTGAATGTAACGTCTTTTCAGTCATACTAAAAATTTTTAAATTTTTGGTTGTTACATGTTTGACGATGGAGGGTAATTATTTTATTGTGTTTATGAACATTTAATTATGTGGACAGGGTTTTTCAAGATGGACTGCTTTCTGACTGATTTTTGATAAATGATAAAATGATAATGTGGATTGTATATTTTTGTGTGTATTAATGTCAATGTATTTCTGAAATTTTGCTGTTGTGTATTTTATGTAGTTTTTATGTAAACCATGTACTGTAGAATGTTAAATATTCAAGAATAATTAATTATGAGAATGATTTTAAACAATTATGAGATTTAGATTGTAATGGATAATAAATGAAGCAGGTAATATATTTGGATATTGAGGTATTGTTATTAGTACGTAAGTGATGAATTTTCTAGTGGTATATTAATGTAAAATGTTGTAAAAGAATTTGGGTGATAATGATAAATAAGGCAGGTGAGTTAGTCAGCAGAGTTATTGGGAGTTAGAGAGAATAGAATGTTGAGATACAGATGATACACAAAGAGGGTGTTAGATATTTTAGGGACACAGTAGTTAGTGATTATATGTAGAGAGGTGAGTAATGTGAATGGTATATATATATTGATGATGATGATATTTTGTAGTAAGGATCCGGTGTAAGGAGTGATCAGCGTGCGACGTGGCAAGGGACCAGCGTGCAGCGTTGTGGCAGGCGGAGCAATTTTGGGTTAGAGTGTTTGCCGATATTTGGTGGAATATGGTTAGGAATGGGTATGGCCAGGTAGGGAATACACATCCTAGTACAAAAAACGAGCGGTGCCAGAGGATTTAAATGGAATTAGTGAGGGGGTTATTATTGAGATATTGGTGTCATAATATGTTAATGGTTAGAAGCGGTTGTTAGTAGTAAAAAAGAGGTGAGTAAGGTTAGATTGAAAAATGCCAAAATAAGATATAGAGAATAATGAATAATAGAGAGTCACCCAAACTAATAAGGAGGAAAGGTTAGAAAAGAGAATTCATGGTAGAAAGGTAATGTAACTGAAAGGTGAATAATAAATTTAAATTTTTGTATAGAATCTGATATAAATGAATGTTAGATTATAAAAGTTGAATAGAGAGTTGATAGTAATAATGTTGTAAAGTTTTGCTACAAGTTATGTACATGTGAATTAAGTAATGTGAATTGTTCAATGTTAGTGTTTAATGTTTTGTGTAATGTACAATGTTTTATTATGTTGATGGTAATAGAGTGTGTGGTTAGGAGGTCGTTACGGGGGTAGCGATGGTAAAAATACTAATGTGTTAAAAATATAAAGATAACAGTGGTTTTGAACAAAGGAAAATGAATTTGTTCTGTTGCAAAGACAATAAGAATAAAGAAAATGAGTAAAGAAAATGAAGAGTTTTGAAGTTGTTTGCCATGATAGGTATATGTTTCAATGTTATATGAAGTAAAATAGTAGAATTAGTGGTTATTGCTCAGAAATGTTAAAATTTGTTTTCTGCTTAGGATAAGAATATATTTTCGTGTGGTAAGGAGAGTAATTATGGTCGACTGGAGTCAGAGAGTTTTTTTTTTATAAATGTAGAAATGTTTGAAAAATGGAGAGGGTTTTTCTGTCTTAAATCTTGTCTTTGTTATTTGAAAACTTATGAATTAAGAAAACCAACGTCTCAAAACACAAACCAATGCATCTAAGGGGAGACATATCAGTTGTGGATATGGGAATAGATAAGGCCACTATATTAAAATTTGTATTGCATGTTTCAGAGTTTGGTGGTGTTGTGACCGCGGTCCTGAGCTGGCCGGTGCGTAAGAACAGGAGCGTTAAGTGCCTAATGGCCTTATGGTGTTGGGATCTCTCCTGAGAAGTCCAGTAAGGTCAGATGGTACGATCATCATCATTGGACCAAGGGTAAGTGATTATATCTCTTTTATATCAATGTTAAGGGGGTAATGGCAACATATCTGAACTGATCCTTTTAGAAAAGTGTGAATGAGTCAATGAAAGTTTTTATGTTTCGACATAAAACCTTTCATTGAGGGGGTTTTGTGACAGTACGAAAATCTTGATGTCAGAATTATGGTATGAGTGGTAGCAAATTATTGTATTTTATTGTTTTACACACACATACATGGATAGGACGATTTCCCTTTGTAAAAGACACAACGACGCAGATTTCAGCAGAGCGAAACGATTCCAAGGTCAGGAGCGGACGTGTAAAGCCGGGCATACACAATGGCGTTATATGTGCCCACAGACTTTCAATATCCATTTCTCATTGGTCCATAAAGCGGGACGTCACGAAAAGATAAAGATGACCTAACAACAGTGACATGACAACAGGGCGTGAGCCAATTTGAAACAAAAGACAATGACATGGATGTGCTAACACATACGCAAAATATGTGTTTGCATCCGCCCAGTCAGCATCAGACCATCAAGGCGTCAACACGCTGTGAAAATCGCCGGCAGTTTTTGCCAGCGAAAGTGTTTCTTGATCAAACTAACAATGTGTTAACATGTAATAATAACTCTTAGACAGAAGTCACAAAGTAACTATTCAAAATGTAAAGTAAAATCAGTGCAACCAAGAAGACACCTGGGACGTTTGGCCGAACACCTGCCTGACCATGATTGCAATATAAGGACAGCGGAGATTTTACAACGCATATACAGGAAAGTCCAACTATTTATCTATTCCAGTCTTTATTATTAAAGTTCAGCTCAAAATTACTAAAATTCAAATGAATGTGTAAAATCACTTTTGGCGAAATGAGTGGGTGTGTGTGTATATAGACCGTGTAACATATTTCCGCGTTACAAATCCAGGGAACCCATCTTAACTGACGTCTGCCAATTACATGGGTTGCCTACGTTGTAACGAACTGTATTTAAAGTCAAATTAATTGAACAAATTACTCACTATAAGTATAAGGAAACAAGGGAAGGTATTTTACTGATTTATGCACTCATTTTCAGGTGTAACAAGACGACTTCTCTTTATTAACAACAGTTACTAAAAGATCCCATGACATCATTAATTAAACTATAATATTTAAATGCTTTTCATAAAACTTCGGGATCAAATTGATTATGTATTCTTATACATCGGATCCGGGTTTACTTTATGTATATTTATAGTAAAGACTTATTATTATTTTCAGATCATCTAGAAGCTTGCAAGACTTCTTTTACCATTTGAAGAATGCCATTATTACTTGAAGTGATAATAACTTACTTTTACATTTAAGGCGTTACAACATATTATAATTGAATTTTACAGTAAACTCTTAGATTGTCTCATTTTAATTTTTAAATCAAATTAATCGTCTTTGAAAAGTCTCTTTTAGACGTGAGTTGTGTATCAAATATGATTAACTCTCGATAGCAAGGCTATCGAGTCACCTTTACAATTGAACGTAGTAACCTCGTCCTGGGGTGTCCGTTTTGGGAATCCTTGTAGTCGGCGTCATCATCTGGGTCGTGTCTTCGGCAAGAATTAGGTCGGATGTTCACTGAGGAGATTGAAGTTTCTTTGGTGTAAGTAGATGTAGATTCACGGATGTCCTAGGCAGAGTCTTATGCATCGTATATGTGTCTTTATGAAGTTACTGCAGATCACATCTTCAGGAGTGATGTTGTAATTGGAGTTACCTCTTGAGGGGAGACGTCATCTTGCTTACCACTAGTTCTGTTTTTGTGTTACATTTTACATCTTCTTCTTAACACATATTTATGTTATTGATACATGACACAATGCTTTCCACGTTTAGCAGTGGTAGCTAATATACTACAGTTAAATAAAACAAACAAATCAAATACATTTTGGTAGAGCTCTCGCTCTTACGTCTGTACGGCGTGAAGGCAACATAGCGAGACTTTTTTGCTCGATTCAACTGGTACATAACAAAGGAGAGGGGCAATTACTCCGTGACAATATAGTTCCTATTTTTATTTTAGTTAACATTCTTGTTACCAAAAACCATACCTTAATTATACATATATAATTTAAGTGAGTTATTTTAACTACTATTTGTGTCTTCAAATTTCTAATTATAAACATTATGGTTTTTATATCTTCATAAATTACAGACGACTCGATAAACACGTTGAGTCCGGAATTAACAGGTCACCGCATGATGACTAGCAAAGGGTTAATTATGATAATAATAACTTTTTACAATTCGGCCTTTTTATTAGTGCTTCTGTAGATTTTTTTAATCACTTCTCATTCTCATACTGAGTTAATACGGGGGTTTAGGTTTGATAGTGCGATTTAAAAACACTTAATCGCTCGCAAACTTAATTTTTTTTTATTTACGATTACAGTTAGAATTTAAATCGTCACATACTCCACCGCTTAAGTTTCACGTTACGGGTGATTTGTGGGTCTAACGCACAATTGGGGACTTGGAGTATGTATGGTGTTAGTGTGTGTAATTTCTTTCACATAGTTATTGGTTAGCGTTATATCTACTTGCTTCTTCTCCATAACACAATATACTTTTATATTTTCTTATTAACTACCTCTTTTTTTTTTACATACTATTCACACTTAATATCTACATATTAAAACACAAAACTCTTTCTTATCTCTATCACTTAAATCTACTACCGGTTTTTTTCTTTTTGGTTGTCTTACTCTTTCACTGTAGAGTAATTTTCTAAATCTTTTGCTATTTAGAATTCTGTCTTGTTTTCATTGAGTACTCATTTACTTATTCTTCGCAGAACTGGATCTCAGGTTGATCAGGCCTCATTTCCAAACTCTACGTTTAACATTTTCCACGGTTTCAGAAGTATAATATACTTCTCTACCTAGTATTCCCTTTTCTATTTTGGGTTATACTATTCCTTCTCTTCTTCTTATCCAATTTTAGCTGCGAAATATGTGTTCTCCGCACAAATTTTCGAGTCGCAGGTTCGTACAGGGCTACTGTAACTGGAGTTAGGTACTTCTGGATTTGGTAAGGGCCACACCATCGGTATGATAGTTTAGAGGTGGTCTTATCAATTGCACTACTAGTGGGGTGAGTCTTATACATTACTAAGTCACCTACTTGGTACCTAATTGAATTGTTATGAATACCTTTCTCGTGGTATTTTCTGGATTTCTCTAAGCTCGCTCTTAAATTAGAGCAGGCTTTATTCCATATTTGCTTTATCTGCTTATCCGTTATTTGCGGAGGCAGCAGGTCGTGTATATTCCATTTTGTGGACAAAGGGTGGTTTGGTCGGTATTTGTACAGTAACTCAAACGGGGTCAACTTGTGACCTTCGTGATGAGCTGAATTAAAGGCGTATTGAATCCAGGATAGGTTTTGGTCCCACGACGTATGATCGTTCGCATGATAGGCGATTAACACAGATTTGAGGTTTCGTAGATACCTTTCAGCAATATTGCCTTGCGGTCGATACTCCGTAGTGGTTATATGGTCTATTCCTAACTTGAAACACATATTCCTAAATTCTTTCGCTTTAAACTGTGGTCCATTATCTGATACTACACGTACAGGTATACCGTAGTCTTTAAATAATCTTTCCTGCAATATTTTTACAGTCGTCGACGCTAATGCTCGTCACATGGGATACATCCAAACAAATTTGGTGAACGAATCTACACAGATGAGTAACATTGTATTACCTGATTTGGATCGTGGATATGGACCTGAAAAGTCTAGATAAAGTTTAGAAAAAGGGGTTTTAGGGATTTCTGAAATCAATTGGCTTACTTGATTATTTCTGGCTGGTTTTCTGAGGGCACATAATGTACATTTCTTTACGAAACTGGCTATTTCGCTGTTCATATTGTTCCAATGATATTCCTTTCGAACTCGATGTATTGTCTTATTGATTCCCATATGGGCTCCTATGGTAGATGAATGGAAGTATTCCATCAGCATGGGCTTAATTACATCAGGGGCTATTATTCTTAGTTCCTTTCCGCTTCTTATCTTGTGCCATAGTACATTTTTACTCAAAACGTATTTCTCGGATTTAATACCTTGCGTAAGTTGTTCTATAATAGGCTTCAGTAAGGGGTCTTGTTGTTGATACAGAGCAATGTTTGTAAAGGCAAGGGGGAACTCAGTAATTACGGCGTTAGCAAGTGCTATTTCCGGATGCTCCTTGCTTTCGGGAGTTTTAGTGGGCGACTGGAACATACGGGACAGGGTATCAGCGACTACGTTTTGGGTACCTTTTATATGCTGCACTCTGAATTTGTAGCAGTTTAACTTCAATATCCATCTCCCAATACGTAGAAAACTGTTTAGGGTTATTCAGTAACCAAGAAAACGCTTGATTGTCAGTTTCCAAAAGGAATTCTTTATGTTCTAGGAAGGGTTTAAACTTCTCGAATGCAAAAACAATTGCTAAACATTCCAATTCATATGCGGAATACTTTCTTTCTTGGTCGCTCAGTGTTCGCAAAGCATAACTAATGGGTAGTCTACTGTTTTCTATCTCTTGATATATCACTGCACCTAACACTACACTGGAACTGTCGGTCTGCACTACGAAAGGTTTCGTGAAATCCGCTAGTTGCAAAACTGGGGGAGATATGATACTTTCTTTAAGTTGCTCAAACGCGTTTTGATGTAGTGAGCTCCATTCAAACTTCGTTCCCTTCTTTCGTAAGGAATTTAGGGGTGCTGCTATTTCGGCAAGATGGGGAATATATTTGTGGAAATAATTTACCATTCCCAAAAATCGGGCTATGCCTTTTGCATCTCGTGGGGGTGAAAATTCTCTAATAGCGCGGGTTCGTTCGGGGTCAATTCTTACCTTTCCATTAGCTTTCACGATGTGACCTAAGAATGAAAACTGTGGGACGGCAAAACTTACCTTCTTTGGGTTAACAGTTAATCCTGCTCTTAGTAACCGAGATAACACTTCGCGTAGGTGTTTAAGATGTAGTTCAATCGATTCGCTATATATAACGATGTCGTCCAAATAATGATGCACATACTTAAATTTAATATCGTGAAATATCCTTTCTAATAGTCTACTACATACGGAACTACCTTGAGATATTCCAAAGGGTACTCTAGTAAATTGGTACAAGTTAAAAGGAACTGCAAACGCGGTTAGACGTTTTGATTCTTCAGAAAGGGGTATTTGGTGAAAAGCTTGATTCAGATCCATTACCGTAAAGACCATAGCTTTCGTGAAGTAATGGAAAGCACTATGGATGTCTGGAAGAGGGATAGATTCAAATTCTATTCTTTTGTTTAATTGCCTGTAGTCCACAACTAGTCTGTGTTTATCGTGACCTTTCGGTACTAAAAACGAGGGTGATGAATATGGGGAAGTAGAGGGTTCAATGACTCCTTGCTCCAACAACTTGTTGATATGGTTTCTCATCACTTCCATCTTGGGAGGCGACAACTTGTACGGAGGTAGGTGTATTACTTTCTGATCGTTCAGATTAATTTTATATTCTATTAGTTTAGTGAGGTGTAAGAACTGAGGAAAATTCTTTTATTAATTTCAGTATTCTCACTCTATCTCTACTTTCTAGATGAGATAAATCTGACTCTTGGTGTATTACATGTGCAGTAGATGAACAATTTTTCTTATTATTACTATCAAATCTATATTTCCGTGTACGGTCGAATCGGAAATAATATTTTTGCTCATAGATGTCAAGAATCATTCCCGTTTTACTAATAAAGTCTGCTCCTAATATTAAATCGGGTCCTAATTCATTACATACTAACATTGTAAACATCCAGGTTAGGTTCTTGATTTTAACCTTAACGGTAATGCTCAGTTTTATGATTATATTTCGTTTATTGGCGGTAGCACACTTTATATTCACCGGTTGACTCCGTTTTACTAGATGGTGTTTCGCTAATTTGTCCGCTAATTCTTGGCTGATTAAAGTTCTGCTAGATCCCGAATCAATTAATGCGATTGTGGAGGTAACGCCTAAGTCAACTCGTATTAAGGGTAATAGATTTTTAGTCCAGTTACATTTATTTATCGCGTTACATTTTTCACGAAATTCTCTCACATAGGAATCTATTTCTTTCGAACTTCTTTTCCTTCCACGTTGGTTATCAAATATTTTATATATATATATATTTTTTTTTTATAAGTTTCTTTATGTTCACCAGATTTCGAGTTGCTGCGGAAGACACAGGATTTCGGGTCTCCCTGCCTTACATGTTTTTTTGGATCTGGGTGTTTCCGTTCCAATGGCTTACTCTTGCAGTCTTTTCTTATGTGTCCATATTTGCCGCAATTATAACAGATGGGTTTATTGCGAGGAGGGTACCTTGTTTCCGCTTTATATGGTGTTACACTTAACTTACCAGATTTGCGCACATTGTGAGGTCTACTGAAAACTTGCCTTTCATGCGGGGTTGTTACATCGGGCACTAGGGCTCGCAATTCATTTCTATTAGTTTCTGCGGGTTTCATTGCATGTCTATTTTGATCGGAGTACCATACATTTGACGAATGGATACTGCACTGTTCTAGATCTGCAATTGTGTTTGGTCTATTTATCAACGATAAACGAGATCTTTCCTCAGGTGACAGTCCTATTAAAATAGAGTCGACCATCTGTGTCTCATTCGAATCTACACGTAGTAGTCGAGATGACTCCCTGATATCGGAGATGTAATGAGCTAATCTCTCCTGATTTCCTTGTACTCGGAGTACAGTCTTCCTTTTAATTTCTTCGTAAATACCGGTTGGGATACAGTACTTTATTATCGAGCTATGTAGCTCTTCTACTGGAAATGTAGAGGTTAGAGCTTCTATCACACGATTCTTTAACGGGGGTTTACATTTCGGTAGCAGAACTTGCAAAATTTGCCAGTCATTCAGCTGCTGTAGATCTTTTATCTGCAGGAGATAGCTAATGAAATTTAGTAGTTTGGAGACATTTAATCCATCGGTGTAAGGGATTTCATTTAAGATTTTCTCCACAGGATGAGTCATTTTACCGTATAGGTCCGCGTTATGGTTCAAGGTTGGCATTCCTTTAGTACAACGATATGATGCATTCGGGGTGGTCAATTCATGATTTCCGGGACGAATCTGAAAACGCTCGGGAGGAGGGGCATTTAAATCTCTATCAGTATTTTGCTCTTGGTTCGCTTGCATTTGCGATACGGCGGTTGAGTTCCGATCAGTGTTAGGCGGAGGTAGATCAGTAGTAGGTGATTGTACTGGGGAGATGTGTAATTTCTTTAAGGACTTCTCTATTTCATCCATCCTGAATGAGTCGGATCTTCTTCTTAAGTCATTAATAATTGTGGGTAAGCGGCGTAAAGCTTCGTCAGCTAGGTTTTGTACTTCAGGAGGTATTTCCGTAAGATTAGGCCAGATCAACAAATTTTTCATTCGCTTGGTTAAATGCTCTATTCTCTGGGTAGTCCGCAAAATTATCGCCAGAGATTTCTCGTCTTGGAGGGTTTGAGACAATAAGGTAAGCTCACTATACTTGGCATTACAAATTTCTCTCTCGCTCTCATAATCGAGCTCGCTTAGGTTGTTTAATTGCGCGGGTGTATCAAATCCACATTCGCGTATTGACCTACGCAATTCCGCGACTGTTACATTCGCATGGGGTAGTCCACGCAAAAGAGCTTCGTAAGACAGCTCGTCTTTTAATAACAAATCCGGATTGAATTGGGCCATTTTTATCTTAGTTCTAACACATTAAAACGTACTTAAAACTAATTCTACAACACTACACATTAATCACATATATAAGATAAATTCTTGAGTAAATAATTTGCATAATTCAGAAAAGAACATTTTCTCTTCTAAGGGAGAGACAGAAATTCCACACACACATATTTTTCAAAGTTAAATAGCCGATCAGCTGTTTTCTGGAATATAGGCCACCCTCTTTTATTTAGTAAACAAAGGGAGGGTCAGTGTGTCCGTGAGAATGCGGGGGGGTTTACGCTCACGTATTGTTCTCTACACAATGCCACCGATTAACTAAATCGACCGGTTTAAACTGGAGAAGCCAGTCGGACGCTAGGGTGAATCTTATTCAACAATGCACACCTTCAACTTACACGTGTATTACGGTTTATAACAGTTTGACTTTATTCATTCATTCATATTTTCCCCAATTAAATCAATTATTTATTTTGGTAACAATTTCAAGTTACAAAATTCTTTCCACGTAATTAACCGGTCTACTTTACACAGGAGCATTATTATTAACAAATTTTTTTCTTTACCCTGACAACAGACATACACTAACATATACTATGCAGATTGAATAAGCCTGCATTATTCAGGAAACAACAGGTCTTGGATTGTCATAATATAAACCTGTTAAAGACTGAGCAGTTGACCAAGCATTACAATTCATGTATGCAAGTAGGTACATGCATATATCTTCATACAATGATATTTCAATTTATACTGACTATCATTTACGTATCTCAAAACAAATTCATTTCTTTTTGAAAATTAAAGTTACATCAATTACATTCACATCACTCAGGGAATGTAGTGCATAGATCAATAACTGAATGCAGTGAGTTATCTAATTTACTAATAAATTAAGCAGCAGAGTGGCGCAATTTTGTTTGCGTCACGATGCTTACAAAACTTTTATATAAATTAGCAGAGTGGGGCAATTTTGTGACACTCTGTACACAATTACTCTTACAACACAGCAACAACACAATACATAATTAATTATTATTTACAGCTAATCAAAGCACAGCACAGCAGAGTAAATTAGATAAAAGCAGAGTGGCGCAATTTTGTAACGTATTTCCGCGTTACAAATCCAGGGAACCCATCTTAACTGACGTCTGCCAATTACATGGGCTGCCTACGTTGTAACGAACTGTATTTAAAGTCAAATTAATTGAACAAATTACTCACTATAAGTATAAGGAAACAAGGGAAGGTATTTTACTGATTTATGCACTCATTTTCAGGTGTAACAAGACGACTTCTCTTTATTAACAACAGTTACTAAAAGATCCCATGACATCATTAATTAAACTATAATATTTAAATGCTTTTCATAAAACTTCGGGATCAAATTGATTATGTATTCTTATACCTCGGATCCGGGTTTACTTTATGTATATTTATAGTAAAGACTTCTTATTATTTTCAGATCATCTAGAAGCTTGCAAGACTTCTTTTACCATTTGAAGAATGGCATTATTACTTGAAGTGATAATAACTTACTTTTACATTTAAGGCGTTACAACGTATGATAATTGAATTTTACAGTAAACTCTTAGATTGTCTCATTTTAATTTTTAAATCAAATTAATCGTCTTTGAAAAGTCTCTTTTAGACGTGAGTTGTGTATCAAATATGATTAACTCTCGATAGCAAGGCTATCGAGAGTCACCTTTACAATTGAACGTAGTAACCTCGTCCTGGGGTGTCCGTTTTGGGAATCCTTGTAGTCGGCGTCATCATCTGGGTCGTGTCTTCGGCAAGAATTAGGTCGGATGTTCACTGGGAGATTGAAGTTTCTTTGGTGTAAGTAGATGTAGGTTCACGGATGTCCTAGGCAGAGTCTTATGCATCGTATACGTGTCTTTATGAAGTTACTGCAGATCGCATCTTCAGGAGTGATGTTGTAATTGGAGTTACCTCTTGAGGGGAGACGTCATCTTGCTTACCACTAGTTCTGTTTTTGTGTTACATTTTACATCTTCTTCTTAACACATATTTATGTTATTGATACATGACACAATGCTTTCCACGTTTAGCAGTGGTAGCTAATATACTACAGTTAAATAAAACAAACAAATCAAATACATTTTGGTAGAGCTCTCGCTCTTACGTCTGTACGGCGTGAAGGCAACATAGCGAGACTTTTTTGCTCGATTCAACTGGTACATAACAAAGGAGAGGGGCAATTACTCCGCGACAATATAGTTCCTATTTTTATTGAAGTTAACATTCTTATTACCAAAAACCATACCTTAATTATACATATATAATTTAAGTGAGTTATTTTAACTACTATTTGTGTCTTCAAATTTCTAATTATAAACATTATGATTTTTATATCTTCCTAAATTACAGACGACTCGATAAACACGTTGAGTCCGGAATTAACAGGTCACCGCATGATGACTAGCAAAGGGTTAATTATGATAATAATAACTTTTTATTAGTGCTTCTGTAGATTTTTTTAATCACTTCTCATTCTCATACTGAGTTAATACGAGGGTTTAGGTTTGATAGTGCGATTTAAAAACACTTAATCGCTCGCAAACTTAATTTTTTTTTTATTTACGATTACAGTTAGAATTTAAATCGTCACAACCGTACCGGTACATATAAGTAATGTTTTTATGAGACGTTGGTTTGTGTCTTGTTAAACGTAAGAATTGATCAATTCCAAGGTGATATTGGCAGTTGCAGTCAAATTTAAATTCATTATAAATTTCACAATAAGATTAATACATGAATAATGGAGAATAATAGAATTGTAATATAGCGGAATATATGGCCGCCATTTTGTTAATTGAGTATAAGGATTCCATTTTGTTTTTATTAATTTTGATGTTGATCTTGATTTTCCATGTTATTAAAAAGCAACTATATATATATATATATATATATATATATATATATATATATATATATAATACGCTGTCTGATTTCATTATTCCACACAATCGTCCTGTCTCTGATAATCGCTTAATCGAATCCTGGAACCCTTACATACAAATTTTGAATCACGAAGTTGGCACTACAAGATGGCCGCCGAACTAGTATGATATACACGATAATTATGGTAACGAAAGGTAAACACCAAAACCACAATTACAACACCAAAATAAGCAGGAGGTAACATGTTGTAGTATAGCATCCTGTTCATGTCCCCATATCCATTTGTTTTTGGAAGACAGCTGTTCCTGAAATTTAGATGTCAATGCGGAATAATTGCGTTGGAACTTCCGGTAGTAATTACACAGTCCTAAGAAGGATTGGAGTTCTCTCTTATTCTTTGGTTGTGGGAACTTCTGGATTGCAGTAACCTTTTCTTGTGATGGGGAAATACCTTGTTCAGTCAAATTGAAACCTAAAAATTGAACCTCCTTCGCTATTAATTGGGATTTTTCGAGTTTTAGTGTTATGTCGTTCTCTGTTAACTTACTCAATACATATTCCACCCTGTGACAATGTTCCTCCCAGTTCGATGAGGTAATCAACAGGTCGTCTACATAAACTGTGGTGAATTGTAGCGCTTCCTGACCCAATACCTGGTCCATACATCGTACAAAAATTGCTACCGAATTAACTAATCCAAATGGCAATCTCTTAAACTGGTAGTTTCTACCCTCGAAAATAAAAGCCATATATTTTCAACTCATCGGGTGCAACTCCACCTGCCAGCAACCACAAACTGTGTCCCAGGTACTGATGAATTTTGTACCATGCAATTTTTTTAGAATTTCTTCTATTTCTCCAGGTGACGTGCGATCATTTACTATATGTTTATTTATTTCTCGGGCATCCAAGCAAAGTCGAACCTGCCCGTTCTTCTTCTGAATTGCTACTATTGGGCTAGTATATGGTGATTGGCTATGCTCAATTATATCATTTAACAACATTTTATTAATTTCAGCTCTAACCGCCTCCTTCAATGAATATGGTATAGGATAGTATTTTCTGTGGAATTCTGCTGGTTCTTTAAATTGTATTCTACACTGATAGTTTTTTACTTTTCCTGGTTTTTCTGAAAATACATGTTTATACTTCTTATATATCATAATGAGATCTTCTACTTGTTTTGCTGTCAAATTATTTGTGCCTTTGTGTAAACTCTCTTATCTCCTGTAATTTACTGTTCCACAGGTCTTCATTTGTCATATTATAGATTATTTTTCTGCATTGCGTGTCATTCTTTAAAAAATGTAATTCCCTAACTTGGTGATGGGTACGGTTCAGAGGGGCACCATCGCTTCCTGTTAACTCTGCCGTCCACATAACACCTTCTGAGTTCAAGGACACCTTCTCCTTGCTCAGATCAATAATGGCTGAATATTTCATCAGCATATTGCATCCGATTAATATTTCGAATGGTAGGCCGATTGCGACCAGACATATAATATTAATTGTAACACCTTTGTTTTCTAGTTCCAATGACACTTGTTTTCTCACTGTTTTATTTTGACGCCCAGTGGCACCTATTAAAATAACATTATTGCCAGGTAAGGTAGGTATTATATTTTTACTTTGTTTCTGTATTCTCTCCAGTTCAGCATCGTTAATAAGTGATACATTTGCACCAGTATCTATCATTATTCGTGTAGGAATTCCTTCAATTTGAGCGGTTATGTATAAGATTTCATTATGCTGGTTGATTCTACTTGTCACCGTTTCCTCCAACAGTTCTTCTCGAAGATTTTTCAAATAATAATTGTAAACAATAGTAAGATTTTGACTATCCGTCCTTAAACTTTGGTTGTTGTTATACTTCAAAATTCTTTTATTTTCCATAATTAGTTTTTCATAATTAGTTGGTAGTAATTTGTTATTACTATATTTTTGAATTTGGTGGTTTTTGTACCCAGTAGATAGTAGCAGTAAGGGGTCGCGAGGGTTTATTGCTGCCTCACTCCATTTAAATTAAGGCCATCATGATTATTTTCCGGGCATGACTGTTGATTTGCCTGGAATGGTGTGCCGGTTCCTGGTTGTTCAACCTCTCGGTTGTCTAATTGTTCACTCCCCCTTGGTTCTCGGAAGTCCTCCTGGCTTCTACTTCTTACTCGGTTGTCATGGTGATTCATCCCTCTGGGATTTCCTCTTCGATCATAACTGTTATTAAAACTGTTCCTCCGAGGTTGATGGTATCTCCAGTAATCCCCTTCTTCTGCACTAATATAATTTATTCGTGGTCGGTACGGACGATTATTATTATAATTACCCTGATTATTATTGTTGGTATTAACTCCTGGGTTATTTCTAAAATTATTATAATTTTGGTTTGTTCGGTAGTTATTATAATTATTATTATTTCTATTACCCAGATGGTAATTTTGATTGGGCCTGTTGTTACTATTATTGCTAATTGGGTTTCGATTGAAATTTGCTTGTTGGTTATTATTTGGGGTAAAATTTTGGTTGTAATTACTATCGTTGCCATTAAAGTTATAATTATTCCGGTTATTCATGTTATTATGGTGATTATGATTCATACCATGGTTATTATTTCTTGAACCGCACTGATCAGTTCGTTGTCTGCTTCTTTTGTAGTAACCCTCATGCTCGTAATTTTCTAATAAGTCAGCCATTGCGTGGACCGTTTTAATCTGGCTTCCCAGGCGTGCTCTGGCAATTCCTGCGTCATAATGGTATGCCATTTTAGTTACTAGGGATTCTTCTGGTATTCTTGGCTCTAGGTGTCTAGCCAAACACACCTTTCCCCAGAAGTAAGTAGTTGGAGATGTACCTCTATTTCCATCATATCTTCCCTGACAAATGTTGTCCCTGATAATATTTTGTATAGCTTCGGACCAATATTTTTCTTTAAATAGTTTTTTAAATTGAACGTAGTCCACTATCTCATTCCTGGTTGCTGTCCACCAGTTGTCCGTAATCTCCCTAAAATGCTCATCCAACATCTCTCTAATCGAGCTCCAGATAGTTATTCGATGCTTATTAAAATGTTCCTCGATTCTGGCCAGGAATTCCATGGGGTTTCTACGATAATTTTTGAAATTAATCCCTTCTCTGGTTTCATTTGTGGAAACATGAGTAATATTATTTGGTCTGGTCCTAATTAATTCAATTTCTTCTTGATTTTGGCGTACTTGACCAGTTAAATTGTTCACTGTAGTGTTAATTTTGTCACACCTTTCTCCGGTTTGTTTCTGTAAGTTTACTAGATTTTCTTGTTCCTGTTGTATTCCTTCTATTTGAATACGATAATTTTCTTGGACCTGGTCTATTCTGACATTTACCATTGCTTTATTTGGTGTAATGGTTTCGTTAGCTTTTCTCAATCTCTCATTAGTGTCAGCTATTTCTAGCTTCCTTTCCTCATCGATTTTGTCCATCTTCTGGTTAATTGTATCATTGACCTGTTCAATTCTACCATTAATTCTTCTTAAATTCTCTTCACTGAATTGTCTGAACTCTTCCTTCATTTGGTTATTATTTTCACTTATAGTTTGCCTTAAAGTTTCATTAGTACTTTCTTTAATACTATCAATTTTTTCATTGGTTAGTCTATTGCTTTCCTTAATGCTGTCTATTTTGTCATTCATTAGTTTATTATTTTCATCTGTATTCCTATTAATACTGTCTATTTTCTCGTTTGTACTATCCATCCTCTCATTCATTTGTTTTATTAAATTTTCCTTCAAATTCTCATTTTGTATCCTTGAGTTCTCGTTAATCTCTTCCTTCATACCGTCTATTTTCTCGTTTGTTTGTCTGTTATCTTCCTTGATACTATCAATTTTTTCATTCGTTTGTCTGTGATCTTCCTTGATGCTATCAATTTTCTCATTCGTTTGCTTGTTTTGTTCCTCCATTTGTTTTAATAAGTTTTGACTCAAAATTTCATTTTGTTTCCTTGAGTTTTCACTGAATTCTTCCTTGATGCTCTTCAAATCTTCCTTCATTTCTTCCTTCTACTTCTTAAAATTGGCATTCGTTTCTTCCTTATTTCTGTCCATTTTTTCACTCATACTATTCATTAACTCCATTAATTTTATAAGATTCGGGTCTCCTCTATCTTCCTTTCTTGCTACCGTCTCCACATCCTCCACCGATGTTACTTCTTTCTCTTCCATCCTGACTTCTTTCTCTGCCTCCTTCGTCCGTCTCAGTGACGACGCCCTCTTATGCGTCTTTATTATTTTTTGGAACTTATAGCAGTCGCCAGCTAAAAATTAGGAAATTAATTTGATTGTTTCAATTTCTTCACCTAATATTCCCTAATTTCAGCCTCACTAGTTGTTGCACCAATTTATAGTACGACTCGTGTACCCCGTAGTATCTTAATGGTATTATAATTTGCCCGTGTTATGCTTTGTATATGTTAATTCGTAATAAATAATTGTAAATAGTGTATCAGTTGATCATGGAATATTTATGTTGTTTGTTTTCGAATGTGATTTAATATATAAGTTAAAAGAATTGTATTATTCTGCCTTGTTTTAATAAACAGAATTATAATTATTCCAATTCAGCAGTTAGAACTCCAAAATCAATTCAAAAATAGCGGTCGAGTCATCCCAAACAATTCTCAAGTCACCTTCGATATTAGGCTTTAACCTATTCTTTGAGGTTAATCTTGGTTTTGTAGTTTGCGTACTTCCAATGACTCCCCGACGTCTTCTTATCCTTGTTAATTATAAAATAAATGTTGATAATATATTATGTTCATGAAATAATAATGCATGGATATGATTTATTAACATAATTGTTTGATCTCTGTAATATGAGTTCAAATTGATAGGAAATTACATTCGATACATACGGTTGTCACAATCGATATTTATCTCAGGAGTGAATAATTAAATAAGGTTAATATATTTCGTGGGAATTCTTGTGGCTGCTACGAAAAGTTCCATTGCATGATAATTAACAATATAGAGTACCTTTACAAATCATCTATTACTTATAATCTAAAAAATTACAAAAATTATATATTAAATAACATACGATGTTTGACGATATTCAATACGCTTCGTAAAAAGCATGTAGGTTAGAGTGACGTCATCATCATGGCTGCCGTTGTCCGTCTCACAGAATAATGAAGTTTATTAAATGTGTACAAATAAATGTTTTCCTTGTAATCACTGTTTCGTTCAGATATGGAATTTGTTTTCACTTGTTAAAATGTTTACTAGTGATTAGTGTTAGTGTGAATTGGTGTATTGTCTAGTGGTTGTTCCTTTTTGGATAAAAATATTGTCAATGATTAAGTCAAATTATACTTTACACAACTAGGCGATATTGCTGAACGTCTTCTGGTTTTCTTTATAATTTCTTGATGGTGTGTGTTCCTGGTTAGGGTATTGATTGTAGTGGAGGAATTATTTATCTTCAATGGTGGTCATACAAATCTTCTTTCACAAACGGTTTAGTAATTTACATTTTTTATATTAATAAACATCTCGACACGCACTATTCAACTGTTCTTCATCACAATTAACAATTAAGTGTTATTTCTTCTTTTTTAGTCACCGAACTCGTACAAACTTCTTAAATTTTGATTGGCCATTTATGTACAGGTTAACTGTTATATGATCAACACCCATTACCTACTTTACATTTTATAAATTACTTTTAATAGATAATTTTATTATTATACTCTAATGATACATGCAATGTTTATACAATTATTAATTAGATAATTATAAACAATTTGATACTAAACATGCCTCAGTTTATAACTGTAAAACCTGATTAATTTGAATTTCTCTGATATGTGGTGGAACAATTTGTTATGGTTGATTGTAATTTCTACCTTGACTCCATGAGATAAATATATTTAAATAAATTAACTGGTGACATAAAATCTTATAACATATAACAAAAACTCTTAATGATAATACTTGTTTTTAACAACTTTAATTATTTCATACTTTTAAACTATTGTCTGTATGATAATAATAAAACACTTTTTATAAATAATAAATAGCACACTGTTTAACGGTAGTCTGTGTCACTATTTATATTAAGTCACTCATATCACTGTAAAGGTTTGTGTCCCTTTTTCTATCCTTAATTATAGGCCTATACAATTTTATTTAATACAATTTTAATTTATGAATAGGTACTCTTTATTGGGTTTAGTTGTGTTTCAGGGTAAGTTGATTAGGCCTACTAGGTTTATTTATTTTACCTTTTGTCTGTTTACTGCCCTATTCTACTGGGTTATTTCTGGGTCTCTTGATGAATTTAAATAAGTCAAAGGTTGTTTTTATTTAGTTATATTTGGTTCTTTACTAATCTCTTTAAAACTTGGTAATTTCCTTTAATTGACTATTAATTGTGATTTCTTGTTCCCTCTCTGGATAGGATTTCCCTATTATATTTACAATTCTTTTTCTAACATTTTGTTTCGTTACAACATACTCTCAGATACTATCACATGTAGGTTGTCACACATACAATTATTAGTTGATGTGTCAACACGTTCCATTACTCAATTGTCAACAATATGCTTGTCATTAATAGTTGGTATAGTACAATTTCAGTAATAGTCATTCACTAGTCTAAATGTCAAGTAACCTGGTGTTGAATGTATTCCGACCCTTCTCTTCTGCAAGAAGTAAAAGCTGGACTATAAGAAAATGCATACCCAGTCCAAGAATTTATGATACAAAAGCTCAAGCTGGCGATGCAAATCGTCAAATAACGACAGGTGAAAATATAATCAACAATTAAAAGAGACGACAACGGTGAAACTAAGCAAGAGACAAGGGCACGGCTGACTGTTCACATAATATGATACCATGGCCCCCACAAATGCCGTCAGTATGTGTTGTCAAAGGAACCAGTGTACTAGCTGGAGACATCTTCATGTTGAACGTACTATAAGAAACCTTTTTAAAAGATGCATTAGATTAACGAATTGAGTCTTCTTGTTTCTCTGATCCCCTAAACATTTTCTTAATGGATAAACATTTAGGCCTACTGTACGTCCTTATGTAAAATCCAGTAATCATAATGACAGTAAATTCACAAAATAATTGATAATAAAGTTCGTTAAATGACAATCAGTCCTGAATAATATTAAGTAGTTCAGTACAGCTTTAAAAAGTTATTCAGCCTTTTCCAGTAATCCAGCGTTTTCAATAATCTGGCGGTACTTTGGTCATCTACTGTTGGACTACTGAGATTATACTATATATGTTCTATTGCTTTTTCTTCATATATTCTTAACCACCATGCCCGTAAATCAAAACTAAGTCAAAACGAAGGTACTGATACAGTTATATTTTTAGATTTAAATATTTGAACAAATTAAATTTTGTGCATAGCTTTAGTATAATAAATTTATTAAATCTGGACTCTTTCTTGGTGATAGTTTTACACAAACTATAATGAATGGCACCAGACTTCAAGTAGTACTTCTGAATCATGGAAAAACAGTTTGATTAATGGTGGAAGGTGATTATACCTTTACAACTTTGAAAGCAACAATGAAAATTAGGATAGGGGGGGATTATCTTTTTATACAATAATTCCTGGAATTCTTATAATTACTAATTTCTCAAATACACTTACACAATTGTTAAGACCTTTTCAAATGATAAAACCAATACTGTTTCCATTACATTTTGTTACTTGATATTATGAATAAAGTAATGTGTATGTATGATTTTTATGTCTACACCTCATCTTAAAATTCACTATGGTTTTTAACTTACAAATTTGGGTTATCTGTTACAAATTAATCTAATACTCCATACTTTTAAAATTCAGAGCTACATAGAAAAATAAATCAAAAAACAATAGAACTCAAAAGTTAGCAGAAAAGCAAAACATATTAAACATTTAAGGAATGCATACCTTTAGTTTTTTACCAATCTGCATTAGTGAAAGTGGATTCTTAATTTCCTTATAATAATCTGGATAATATCTCTTTGATGGTAGCTTCCAGAACGGTTCGCTAAGTTCTTGTCCTAAAAAACAAATTTATCAGTTCTTATCCATAATAGAAACATGCATTTTTCAAACTAAAAATATAACAAATATAACGGAAAAGTTTATGTAACATAGAAAATTTATAACAAAGGTGTCAAATGTGTGAGCATGAAACAGCAGACACCTACTACAAAAAAAAAAAAAATCTTCCATCAACACGAATATTGTTACACTATTACAGACATTCTACGTGTTTCTCGGCTATTCCAGTGGAGCCTGGCTCTAATGTGTGTGTGTGCGCGCGCGCGCGCGCGCATTGCTGCTACTTTAAGATGAAAGACAATTACGTGACACTTGTCATGCGTCCGCAACAAGGGTATTCCAGACCATACCAGTCCGCACGCACTGCGTTCAAGGCCGCAATCAATTACGCTCTAGTGTTTTCTAGTAGTTGATGCATATTAGGATTATTCTGAAATCTCAGCGGGCTATAAATATACGCATTCAGCTATGCTTAAGACAGTGTAAGTGGCGATTTATTCAAGTGAGGTTCGACTTAATGTCGGGCGATTTACACAGTGCGTTTCAAGTGGTGTATTAGTAAAAAGTGATTGTAGTGCAGGATTCTTTATAGTTGACATTATTATTTGTGTGGACAGATTAACTTGAATTGTTGTACGAGAACAATGTTGTTGAATAATTTGTTGATTACAAAATGTTAATTGTGATAATAAAGCTGGTTTTTAGTGACTTTATTGGTGTTTTGTATTTTGTTTTCCACTGTACATACGACAATCAGTGAGACTGTCATAACAACATGTAGAGTATGTTTCGCAGGAACAACATGAACAACCTACACATCAGCAACAGATCTGGCTTGACTTCAAACCCCTACCCTTCTTACCTTATCACCCAAGCAACAACTAATAGGGAAATGGTTGGGAAAAGGCAAAATTAAGTAAAAGACTGAATTATGTAAGGTACAGAAGAATTTTAAGTGTTCCAAAGTGAATGAAGCAGATGTGCATAACTATTTAGAACATGGGACTGCTACAACAAAGATTAAAATTGTTTTATTACTTACAAAAAGGGAATACTTTCTTGAATTATTAGATAAGGTAACTGTGTATGTAAGAAATTATAGTTTGTAACGTGTCAAAATTGGGTCAGTTTATTTCTTACAGTATGGGGTATTTGTATTTTTATTTATTTCATTTTTTGCGGGATTTTATAAAAAATATTGTGCAACCATTAATTCTATTGTGACAGACCAAGTGTATGGAACAGTTTGGAACAAAGGCAAGACGAAATAGCGTTGTGCAATCAGTAAGCGAAGAATTTACCACCCTAGTTTTTCCAAGAACTATGCGAGAGTGTGGCAGTGCGCACCTATGCGTCCACCAAGCATGGGCGCTGACCCACGCGTTTGTGAAACTCAAAATGGCTAAAAGCAAGAAACTATACGAGCACATGGTCGTGTAATGGCGGATGCAAAACTTAAGGACCGCCCAGCTCGTGACGTTAGCCAGTGCCACACCAAGATCGTATACGAACAAACACCACACCAAAAGCATGGTTTAAATAGGACGAAACTGTGACGAACAAATACCAGGCATTGGTTTCCTCAACAAACGACGAAATTCAGTTAGCGTTGAACGCCTTGCCGCTCTGCGCAGTTTAGGCCTAGCTAAAGTACCTGCAGGTACCAAGCCCGATGGGCTCTTCTAAAATTTGTTAGAATTATCCGTCAAAGTGAGTTTCGGTTAAAAAATGAACACGGAGTAGTGCAGCAGAAACTAAAAATCATTCAGAAACATCAAACTAATTTCGGACACATAAATTAGAAATCGCGAAGTGAAATGTGGTGCTCGAGATATTCCCACGTGCCGGCAGAAAGGGGTTTTCTTTTAAAAAAATGATAAGGGTTTTATAATTTTCTGTGTGTATGCGTGAGTGAGCAAAGCTGGGCTGTTTGTGTTTGTGTTTGTGTTTGTGTTTGTGTGAGCTAATTAAGGTAAGACCGTAGAATAAGTAATTACAATTAGTATTCATGTAGCAAATCAAACAAAAGAAGAAAGCAGTAAGAAGTTATGTAAGATAAAAAAGCATGGCAAGTTTGTTTTCTAATTTGAATTTAAATGACTTGACAAAATTAAAACATTCATTCTCTTCATTCAAAATGTGTATTCATACTTATTTCGTAACCTCACACTGTTTCTGATCTCGCTTATAGGAGAACTCTGGGGGGACCCTTAGGAATATCGGTAAGTACGAACAAGTGAAATAAATGTATAAAATAGTATGCTTTTATACAAATGGTGCCCGAACTGGGACATTATATAAAATAATTATATAAATAAGCCAGAATTCAGAAACAGAGTGGGTATCGAAAGAATATAAAATACATAAAATAAGGTTATGTTGTAACTACACGTGGTAGAAAATTTTACAATAATTTTAGATATAATATGAATGTGTAATATTTATTATACGAAAACATTTTTTTGAAAGAAATAGAAATATTTAAACAAAAGTTAAAATAGCAGATAACGAGAACGTCAGTCTAGTTGACAATACCAATGAAAGCCAGACAAGCGCAACCGAATCACAAATTATGAGTGGAGAAATTATTCACTCGACGCCAGTCCCGACTAACAAGGCTGATGAAAATCAAATAATGAAAATGATGCAAACACTTTTTAATATACAAAATAGTAAGTTCGATGAGAAATTTAGTAACCTTGATGAAAAATTTAGCGAACAGAAAAGTGAAATTAGAGAAGTTCAAAATAATTTTAACGTAAAATTTGAAGAAGTAAAAAATGAAATCAGAAAACAGAATATTAGTTTTGATAGACGAATCAATGAAATAGACGTATGTTGTACAAATATGCAAGAACAAGTAGTAGAAATAGTTAATGAGAAATTCGATGCTAAAATAAATGATTTAGATGACAAAATCAATACAATCAATGAAACAGTAATTAGCACAGTTCAAAACCAAATTGAGACACAAAGTAAAGAGATAGAAAATAAATGTTTAGCTACAGTAGATAAGCAGATAGAAATGAAAACCAAATTTGAAATAAATAAACAAATAGACATTAAAACAACCGTTTTACAAGATCAGTTAGAAAATTTTGAGTCAAATGTAATAAGTATAGCAGAGAATATAGAAACAGTAAGTAAAGCTATTTCAGAACATGCAGATAATACCAACTGTAAAATAAGTACCATACAAAGTAAGCTTAGAGAAATAGATGAATTCAGTTTACAAACTAGTAATAATATATATGACAAATGTACTGTAATTGAGAATAATTTAATGAGTGTGAAGAATGAATTACGGGGGGGAATTTAACAAAAAATTTACCGGAGTTACTGAAAGGGTTATCATAACTAGAGATTTACACAACGAAATTGAGTTAGAAACGTTTAGCTATGAAAACCGAACAATACATCCAATGAGATTTATAAACCAAACCCAGGAATACAACCGTTTCAATAACAGTAATTGGGAGGTGCAATTAACCAAAATAATTAAATGTTTTAGGGGTAGTTCAGTAGTGTGGGCGGAAGCACATCGGTCAGAATGGGACTGTTATGAGACATTCGAAAAAGCATTTAAAGGGAAATATTGGACCGAAGATGAACAAGAAATACTAAGGAGCCGTATAATGGGAACGGGCGATTTTTTAGGACACCCTAATAATAATAATTTAATGATATACGTGACCAAGTTATATAACGAAGCGAAGTATTTAGAGCCGCAGATACCATTTAAATCTTTTGTTAGACATGTAAGTAAACACTTACCGAAAGATGTACAAACCACTTTAATGACAAAAGAAATTGAAGATATGAACGAGTTGGAGAGAATACTAGATATATTACAGAGCATTAGAGATCGAGAAGGGGGTAGGCGAACACAACACAATAATAACCATCATCATGTTGAATATAATCAAAATAAGAATAATAATAATCGTGGGTATAATAATAATGTGCATAGAGATAATGTAAACAAACCAGGGGAGTGGAGTTGTTCCAGGTGCAAATGGGAGAATTTCGCCAGCAGACAACGGTGTTATAAATGTAGTTTACCAAGAGAAGAGCAGAGGAGGAGAAACGAAACCAGGCAGTACAGAGGAACAAATAACTACCACCAGGGACCGCCGCGGGATCACCAGATACCCACAACAAGCAACCATAGACAACAACCGGAAAACTAGAGCATACAGTGGTAGCACGGACCAGACCACTGTACGGGGAAGCAAGTGAGGTCCAACCGTTAGAAGATGTCAAGAGTAATGTAATTAGAACAGATATAGTTGCAGATCTACTGGAGGAAGAAAACAATGCAATCGAGGTGAGAGCGGGACTAACAGAAATACAGGTAAATGTAGCTAATAAATATTATAGAACACTTGTAGACACAGGTAGTGAGATTTCCGTTATTGCTGAAAACATTTTAGGAGAATTAAAAGAAAGTATAAAGAATATTCAAATTTTACCAGTAGCTGGGGTTACAGTAGTAGGAGTTACAGGCGTACGCAGTAAGAGAATAACAAAACAGATACACTTAAGTTTTTTGATAAATGACATAGAATTTGAGAACACATTTTTGGTAGTTAAAGGGTTAAGTTTAGACATTATATTGGGTAATGATTTCCTGCAAAGAAATAAAGCTGTTGTAAACTTTAAAGAGAAAATAATAGAGTTAGACAGGGGTGATCGGTCTGTAAAGGTTAATTTTGAACAAATAACGGATAAAGTTAGAACAACGGGGGTAAAAATACTACAAAAGAGAGTAGGTGAAAGTGATACAGATACTAGAGTAAATTTATGTAGAGAGAATGAGTATATTGATGATTGTGAAAATGAAATGAGTAATATTAATAATGCAGTATGGGAGATAAGGGCGGATGAATTTTGTAGTGGTGGTGAGGTGGTAAGGAGTGATCAGCGTGCGGCGCTGTGGCAAGTGATCGAGGAGTTTAAGGGAGTGTTTGCCGATATTCCAGGAAGGGCAAAGGATTATGTATGTACATTGCAGATACGGGAACACACACCTTTCATGCAGCGAAGTTATCCCGTGCCTTATTCCAAAAGACGAGCGGTGCAAGAGGAGCTGGACAGGATGATGGAAGGAGGGATAATAGAAAGGTCAGTATCACACTATTCGAACCCATTAGTTGTAGTAATTAAAAAAGATGGCAGAGTTAGGTTATGTTTAGATGCCAGGAGGATCAACCAGATAATAATACCAGACCGTGAATCACCAGAGTCAATCAATGAAATATTTCAGAAATTCAGCGGGGTGAGATATATGACGTCATTGAATCTAACAGCAGGATATTGGCAGGTACCATTGGCGGAGGTAAGTAGGAAATATACAGCTTTCCTGTTTAACGGCAAGAACTACCAATTTCAAAGATTGCCGTTTGGATTAAATACCAGCGTAGCCAGTTTCATAAAGTGCTTAGACCAAATTTTAAAACCCAAAGATTTAGATTTTTTAACGGTATATGTAGATGATATTTTAATTGCATCAAGAACTTTTGAGGACCATTTAGATCATTTAGGATATGTGCTAGCCAAATTAAAGGAAGGAGGACTTACTGTAAATTGGGACAAATCAAAATTTCTACAAACACAAATAAATTTTTTAGGATTTATAATCACACCAGAAGGAATCTCAGCAAATCCGGATAAAGTGGACTCCATCATGCGCTTCCCTGAGCCGAAGAACATCAAACAGCTACAGAGTTTTCTGGGGTTATGTAATTTTTATCGAAAATTTCAGAAGAACTACGCACATGTAACAGCCAGATTGAGTGCGGTACTCCAGAAAAATAAACAATGGAGATGGGGATTAGTGGAACGAGAGGCATTCAACGAAATTAAACAGAAATTTAGTAAAATGATAATGATGAACCACCCTGATTTTAATAAAATATTTTTCTTACAGACAGATGCTAGTAACGTGGCCGTAGGTGCGGAACTCTACCAAGAGGACGAAGAGAAAGAACACTTAACCATCGCATTTGCGAGCAGATCCTTGTTGATGGCTGAGAAGAACTATACTACTACCGAAAAGGAACTATTAAGTATTGTGTTCGCCGTTGGAAAATTTCGCACTTACATCTTAGGAAATAGGTCGGTGATCCGCACCGATCACAAGGCATTATCCTTCTTAAATACATGTAAACTCGCTCACAGCCGTCTAACCAGGTGGGTACTTGTCTTACAGGAATATAATTTCGAATGGGAGTACATCAAGGGAACAGACAACAAGATACCTGACACTCTTTCACGGGTAGACATGTTAGACAATAAGACAGGTAGGGATTTAAAGGAAATTGAAATTTTTCAGGTTAGCAGAGAAGACAGAATTTTTGGTGAAGAGTTGAAGGACATCAGAACCATGCAACGAGCAGATGGTAAGTCAGGTAAGATTATGGGTAGTTTAGAAACAGAATTAGGAGAGTCCGAGTATAATCAGCATTTTCAGATTTATCAGGGGTTATTATTTAAGAAAGTAGTAGGGGGTGAGCGTGATTGGAAACTAGTTGTGCCAGAGGGGTTAGTTGATAAGATTATTTGGAATTGTCATTTAAGATATGGTCATTTTGGGGCGAAGAAGTGTGTTAATGTTTTGAAAGAGTCATGTGTTTTTAAAAATATGGAAAGAAGGGTTAGAAAATTGTTAAGGGGTTGTGATTTATGTCAGAAGTCAAAGGTAGTAAATTATAGAGTAGAAGGGGAGATGAATTTTATAAAAGTGAATAGACCTTTCGATTTAGTTGCGGTAGATTTGTTTGGCCCATTGCCAAAGGGTAGAGGCGGAGTGATGTATATTTTTGTGATGCTTGATACTTTTTCTAAATATGTGAGATTGTATAGCGTTAAAAGAGCTACCAGTCAGGTATTGAGTAAGAAGGTGACAAAGGACTACATGATTCACGTGGGTAAGCCGAAAGTAATTCTATCAGATCATGGTCCACAGTTCATCAGTGGGAAACGGCGTCAGACTCTAGGATGGGAAGGAATCATCACGAAACATACGGCTGTGTACCATCCCCAGTCCAACCAGGCTGAGCGTGTAATGAGAGAGATAGGCAGGATCTTTAGAGCCTATTGTCACGCTAAACACAGCGAGTGGCCGTTGTACGTCCGAAGAGTAGAGACTTGGCTGAACAGTACCATCCACGAATCCACCGGCTATACACCTCACGAGTTGATCAAAGGAACACGCCCCCCGAGAATTTTGGAACAGTTGTTTGATTAACCACCTGAGAGTGAGAAAGCGGATGTGAGTATACAAATCAGGTTGGCAAATGAGAGTTTATTAAGTAAAGGAGAACAAAGAAAACGTAACGTAGGCACGACGCAAAAGGTAAGTGGATGAAGTACGAAGTAGGACAATTGGTATTGGTGAGGAGACATGATTTGTCGAGCGCTCAGGACAAGGAGATCAAGAAGTTTTTCTTACTCTATGAAGGACCGTATGAGGTAATAGAAGTTAAAATGAAGAATTCGTATGTATTACAGAACAGAGAGACAAGGGAGATAGTAGGGACACACAATGCTACAAATTTGAAATTGTATTGGTCATCATAGGAATTTTACCAGGATTGTTATTAATTATTATTGTGTGAATGAAATTTAATTTGGTTTTATATGTTTACAGAAGGGAGTCTCCCCCATTTTCAGGCGGTCATGATCTTACCAGTCCTCGCCGTGGTATTCGGAACTCGGAGACGGGCCATGGTTGGAGGATCTTCCTTCGGGCGGTGAACGCAACGATGGTCCGGCTCCACCAAAATTGGTTAAAACTAGAAAACTAACTACAACACTTTGAACGGGGAGGGGGACCCATAGTTTCGTGGAAAGGTAGTATATATATATTTTTTTTCTCTCTTCACAAACTATTTTAGTTTTGTTTTAGAAATTGTAAAATGAAACAACCAAAAATATGAAATTTGAATACTTAAATTTTCAAGGAATTGTTTTCCCTCAGAAAACAACACAAATGTATTTTATTTTGATGTAACTGTATAAGATGATCCATTGTGGTACTTATTATTTTGTCAGAAAGAAAATGTTAGTGAAAAGTGAGAGATTGGACTTGCAGAAGTGTCTATGTGAAAATTTTTAAAACTGAATAAAAGAACTTGTTATTATACAAGATTAAAGGGTAATTTTAGGGGGTATATTGGTGTTTAAAGAAGTGACATAACAGTGTAGTGTGGAACTGCAATGGTAGGGGGTTGTAAATTTTGTATTTAATATTTTATGTTAATGAAGGTTAAGCTTACATATAAAGGAGGTTAAAACACCATCCAAACTGATAATGTCATTTAAGTATAAATTATTAATTTTAATGTTACAAAAGGTATTTTACTTGTGATTCCCCAACTTTTCGGGCGGTCATGGCCTCACCGAACCCTGACCGTGGAATTGGTTTAGCTTTAACAGCTATGGTTGGGGCTCATTGCGTCACGTTCTGCCTTAACTGACCATAGCTGTTATCGTTGTCAAGGTGTATTTTGAAATTGATGGGGGGTGAAATTAAGGGGAATCACCAAACTAGGGAACAGCGGCTACCACTCTGCCCGCGTGGGGGCAGCAAGGCCAGGTGGTAGACCCGTTTAAGGGCGTGTAATTATAGCCAAGAATATGTTAAATATTCAGATGTTCAAATGTAACAGCGGAAGCAAAGACATGGAGAGGTCAAACTACTCCAAAATATGCCGTCTTTGCAGAAGCGAGGGGGCGCCACAGCCTTACATAATTTGCAATAGAGTGTGTGGATGGGAGGTGACTCAGATGAGTCACGAATTTAAATTTTACAACATAAAAAATTTGCTAATTCAAATTTTGATCCAATAAAAATGCTTGTGTTCTATTTAAATGTTTAAATAACTATACGCTCAGACATTCAAAATAAGGTGTTCATTCCAGAATTTTAAATGTATTATTTTATTGTTGTACGTTAGATATAGGTATTGATAAAAATATGTGTTTTCATTATGTGTGTATTTTTTAAACTAAGCAGATAATTAAGCCGTCTGGCAGGTGGTTAACACAAAGTATCAGAATCAGAGAGAGGGGAAACAAAGAGGTCAGAAGCGAATATTGATAAACCTATATATTTCATGTAATTTGTAAAATTTTGAGATGTGTTTTCATTGTGTTAGGAGATCAGCTGATCAGCAATAACATGTCACTGGTATATTGGTGATAAATGTTCCAAGTAATTAATGTTCAACGTAATGTTTTAATGTATTACAGATGCTATTTTAAAGTAATGATAAAAGTAATTTAATAAAGTGAGAAGTAAAGTAATAATTTGTGAAAGCGAATAAGAGATAGTTTTTGGGTGATGAATATCTTATGGGACATATAGATCTGTCCAAGTTGAAGTTAAAGTTGAAGTAGTAGAGAGAAAATAATGTTTTGAATTAATGTATGTTAGAGAGTTTTAAGAAGTATTGATGTAGACACAGTAGTATGTGTATGAGTATGTGTAATGATGCGTAATGTGAGTGGTAGATAAAAATATTTGCTGACGATATTTTGTAGTAAGGGTGAGGTGGTAAGGTATGAGCAGCGTGGGGCGCTGTGGCGGGGATAGAGTAGTCTAAGGGAGTGTTTGCTGATATTTTGGAGGGGCATTGGTTCGTATGTAGATACCCAAGTAGGGAACACACATCCTAGTACAAAGATGAGCGGTGCCAGAGGTAAGTTGGGTTTAGAGTGTTTTGATAGATATTTTGATAGAGATGGGTGTCATGTAAGTTACATGTTAGAGGTTAGAGTCAAAGGGAGAAAGATTATATATGTATACAGATCAAGTAGTACATTAAATGAGAATAAATAGTTCAAATCACCCACAGTAATGGAGGATGAGATTGTCAAATACAGAAAGAGATTTATAAGAATATAAAATTTTTAATTTACAACCAGTGACAATTTTGATAAAATTTGAAAATAATGTAAAATTATTTTGAATAATATAAATGTCAATTTGCTTAATAATGTTTATTTTAAATATTCTATTTTATTATGTTTTGTGTTTCAAGTTAGGATATTACAGATGTCAAATGTGTTTCAGATAGAACTTGTGCATAACACATGTGGGTCAAGGTTGTGGACTTGACCTAGTTTTGATCAGCTGACAGTGAGGTCATATAAGTTAATAGTATGGAAGTCAGTTCAACTTTTGTTTTAATCAATTTAAACAGATTCTAAATAATTTCTAGATGTAGAGGGAACATTTTAATAAATTTTAAATTTTTTTTCTTTGAACTTTGAAATTTTTTTTTGGAAAATATTTTTGAAAAAAAAAATGTGATTTTGCGCCTGCCAGGTAATGAATATTTTTAAACTTTGATTATTTGATTGTTTGTGTATTAACCATGTTTATTTTATTGATTTATTGTATTGACTTGTATTGTTAGATTCTAGGTGATTACATGTTAGGTTAAGGATATGTTCAATTAGAAGAAATGTTTAAATTAATTCATTTTAAATAAAACAGAAAATAATGAAGAGAATATTTTAGACTTTGTACAAAATTTATGAATCAATTTTATTTGAAAACAACGTGTTGTAATTTAAAGAACTTCTTAAAAAATTTTTTCAATTTTATGATATATAATATCAGTATGTAATGTGAGTGTGTGTGAGCCCAGTATCTGCTAAAGGCAGCCCAGCTTGCATAAAAGGGGAAACATATCGGCTGAGGATCTGGCATAATCTGAGCCAGGGATTGAGGATTTTGGGGGGTAGCATGTTAGAAGGTGAGGTGGGCTGTGGTACTTGTCTGTTCGATTTTTCGGTGTTAGGATCTCTTACAGAGAAGTCCAGTGATCTCGTTCAGATGGGTCCATAGTCGCTGAGCCAGGGGGGTCGTGTACCCATGAGTAGCAAGAACAAGGGGGTTGTTGGCACCAGTTCCTCACCGGTCCTCTTAGGGGTTTATCAATGAGATTTCTTATGTTTTGGACAGCAGAATTCTCATTGAGGGGGTATTGTAACGTGTCAAAATTGGGTCAGTTTATTTCTTACAGTATGGGGTATTTGTATTTTTATTTATTTCATTTTTTGCGGGATTTTATAAAAAATATTGTGCAACCATTAATTCTATTGTGACAGACCAAGTGTATGGAACAGTTTGGAACAAAGGCAAGACGAAATAGCGTTGTGCAATCAGTAAGCGAAGAATTTACCACCCTAGTTTTTCCAAGAACTATGCGAGAGTGTGGCAGTGCGCACCTATGCGTCCACCAAGCATGGGCGCTGACCCACGCGTTTGTGAAACTCAAAATGGCTAAAAGTAAGAAACTATACGAGCACATGGTCGTGTAACGGCGGATGCAAAACTTAAGGACCGCCCAGCTCGTGACGTTAGCCAGTGCCACACCAAGATCGTATACGAACAAACACCACACCAAAAGCATGGTTTAAATAGGACGAAACTGTGACGAACAAATACCAGGCATTGGTTTCCTCAACAAACGACGAAATTCAGTTAGCGTCGAATGCCTTGCTGCTCTGCGCAGTTTAGGCCTAGCTAAAGTACCTGCAGGTACCAAGCCCGATGGGCTCTTCTAAAATTTGTTAGAATTATCCGTCAAAGTGAGTTTCGGTTAAAAAATGAACACGGAGTAGTGCAGCAGAAACTAAAAATCATTCAGAAACATCAAACTAATTTCGGACACATAAATTAGAAATCGCGAAGTGAAATGTGGTGCTCGAGATATTCCCACGTGCCGGCAGAAAGGGGTTTTCTTTTAAAAAAATGATAAGGGTTTTATAATTTTCTGTGTGTATGCGTGAGTGAGCAAAGCTGGGCTGTTTGTGTTTGTGTGAGCTAATTAAGGTAAGACCGTAGAATAAGTAATTACAATTAGTATTCATGTAGCAAATCAAAAAAAAGAAGAAAGCAGTAAGAAGTTATGTAAGATAAAAAAGCATGGTAAAGTTTGTTTTCTAATTTGAATTTAAATGACTTGACAAAATTAAAACATTCATTCTCTTCATTCAAAATGTGTATTCATACTTATTTCGTAACCTCACACTGTTTCTGATCTCGCTTATAGGAGAACTCTGGGGGGACCCTTAGGAATATCGGTAAGTACGAACAAGTGAAATAAATGTATAAAATAGTATGTTTTTATACAAGTTGAAAAATAATCAAAATTAGTTTGACATTACAAGAAAAAGAATTTTATCAGATGCTTACTGAATTCTCTTCATTATAATTTAATTTTAAAATATCGAATTTAATAATGATATAAATCCACTTGCCAGCCAAGAACAGTCAAGTTATTCTGAATCCCACTCCACACAATGACCACCATACTTTACAGTTTGTAACGGGACAAAAAGGGCAGCACCATTTTTTAATATTATTCAATAATTCCCAATGTATGTAACCATTGGTAAAATACGTATTTAGAAGTCTGGGTAGTGTGACTAAGTGTGTATGACGCATGCATTGCCATCTCAAGCCGAATAGACCTAACCATATAGGTGAGGAATTTTAGTAATTAGTCTGACGTCACGATGGTATCATGAGAGAGCCACGTGCTTTCAATGTTATAACGCATTTCCGACGTCCAGAATCTTCGATAGGTGATGGCCGGGGGAGAAGTGGGCATCCGGTGGAACCATGTGGCCGATACGTAGAAGGCTTGGATAGTATACAACTGCGGGCCCCAATTCGTGGCAGTCGACAGAACACCTCGATACAGTACGGTTGTGTTAAAAGTGTCCGCGGACAAATAAAGGGTAGGCCTACCAATGTTGGTTGTATAAGTGTAATACAACAAGTAAAAATCTTTCATTATGAGAAAAATGTAATAGTGAACAGTATATAACAGTTTTAAATCGTTTGGTGGAGTGTTTAATAAAAAAGTGAACTGCGAAGGATATCGTAACATCTAGGATATCATCAGCAGCTAAATACTCATAAAAACTAGATCGACTGGCCAACATTTAATAACAATTTGTCTTTTCTTAAAATACAAAATTCATAAATAGTAATGAGATCTCAAATTTAGGGGGGTTTAAAGGGGGGGAGGGGAAAGAGAGAGAGAGAGAGAGAGAGAGAGAGAGAGAGAGAGAGAGAGAGAGAGAGAGAGAGAGAGAGAGAGAGAGAGAGAGAGCGGGTGCGAAGTATAAGTTTGCGAAGTTTGCAAAATTATAATTAATCATTTATAGAATTGTTTAACTAATTTTTATGAATGCTCAATATGGAGTAATTTGTTAACAAAAAATGAATAGGTTTAGTAACTTTTGAATTGTTACAATGAAAATAAATTCAGATTTCTGTATGACCATAACCATATGTTAAGTGTAGTTATTGGGCCAAAACCTAACCTATTTTCTGTGTCGACATCTCGCCTAATCGGGCCTGTGAATTTTCTGAATTAAGGGGAGTAAAATTAAAATCAATAAAATTAAAAATACTAAAAGGGAGGAATGTTATGGTTTCGATGTATAACCTAAAAACATCGTGGCGACCTTGTGTAATTTGGGATCTTCTGTGTTAAAATTAAGGTAAGTTCGTCAGAATCGGAGTAAGTAAGCGTGTGGTAAGTTTGTCAAAATTTATATAGTTACAAGTTGTCACCACTAAATTAACATTGAAATCCAAAGGAATATAGGAATACAGTTGAAGATGTGGTAAATCAGAATTAATATTCTGATACTCTGATGAATAAAATTTATTTTATCAATGAAATTTAATGTGGAGATCACATTTTACAAACTGGTGGGAGTAAACATACTTTTGAATAAAATAACGCTCAACATTGTTAACAAAACAAAAAAAAAAAACACTTGAAAAATCTCCCAAATTACATGACAACCAAACTTCACTTTGCAAAGCCAGCTACAACAGAAATATCCACAGTATATTTTGTTTCATATAACTTCTGACAGTTGAAGTGGTGAGAATACAGTGCTGCCGTGTTGGGCTGTACAACCACGTGGTCCACTGCTGACAGCTTGCACAATGTAATGGCAGCAGACCGTTGTTTACAACAGAAGTTTCAAAAATTTGATGGAGTTAAAATACGAGGGAAATATGAAAAGTAAAGTACAAGGCTCCTACTGATCATAGAGAAATTTGATTTTTGGTTGGTAGCACTGGCGTGTAGGGGGGGAGTGGAGAAGCGAGAAAGCTTTTCCATTTCTCAGTTCGATTGTTGTTGTTGACTCAGTGTCGTGTTAAAATGAACCCTGCATATCAAAATCCCGCCAGGTGCGAGTTGCGCTCAGTGATACGATTTCTTTCCACGGAAGGCAATAGAGCAGCTGAGATTCATCGTCAACTTGTTGCGGTTTATTGTGAAGGTGTTATGACAAGACAGAATGTGACAAAGTGGGGTCATGAGTTTAAAGAAGGAAGAACAGAAGTTCATGATGAGGAGAGGAGTGGGCACCCTTCTGTTGTCAGTGATGAAGTTTTGCGAAAAATCGAGGAGAACATTCGTAACAATCGACGTTTGACAATTGACGACCTTAACGAATTGTGCCCTGAAATTTTGAGAACAGTTTTGTATGATACACTTACAGAAAAGTTGGGGTATTGAAAACTTTGTGCTCGTTGGGTACCCAAAATGTTGACGGATGAGCACAAACGGAACCAAGTTGCTTAGGCTAAAGCTTCTCTCAAACGTTTTAAAGAAGAAGAAGGTGAAGAGCTTTTGGACTGCATTGTTACAGGCGATGAAACTTGGGTTTCACACACAATTCCATAAACCAAACGACAGTCGATGCAGTAGCAAATACACCCATTCTCCATCAGCGATAAAATTCAAAACTTTGCAATTGGCTTGAAAAATCATGGCGACAATTTTCTGGGACAGAAAGGGGCCGCTTCTCATCGAATTTATGGAACGAGGTGCAACGATAAATGCTGCCAGTTACTGTGAAACTCTAAAGAAACTTCCCTGTGCCTTAATAGAAGCGGCGCAGAATGTTGACAAAAGGTGTGTTTTTTGCACGATAACGCCCGCCCCCATACAGCCCGAGCAACCCAGGAGTTACTGGATTCTTTTGGATTGGATGTTTTGCCCCACCCTACGCATAGTCCGGATCTCGCAACCAGCGATTATCAACTCTTCACCAAGCTAAAGGACCACTTGAGTGGGACGCATTTTTCTAATGACGACGAGGTGAAAGATGCTGTGAAAACTTGGTTGCAGAAGGTGGCGGAAGAGGTGTACAACACTTGTAACGGGACAAAATGGGTTGAACCATTGTTTTAATAATTTTTAGTAATTAACCATTCTTTGTAATACTTTTGTGAAAGCCAGTGTTAGTAACGCATTGGAAGTTAGAACGAAATATGTGACTCATGTTTTGAGTCGAACAGACATTACCAATTACCATATAAGGTGAGGTATTTCTTTAATTAGTCTGACATCACGCTGGGATCATGAAAGAACCACGCGTTTTCCAATATTAAAACGCAGTTCTGGCTTCGACATACTTCTGGAATGTTCGATGGGTGATGGCAGGGGACTAAGTGGGGATCCGGTGGAACCACGTGGCCAATGCATAGAAGGCCCGGATAGTATACAATTGCGAGCCCCAACTCGAGGCAGTCGACAGAACACTTTGATACCATATGGTCGTATTGTAAAGCGCCCACGGGTAATTCAGGGTAGGCCTACCAATGTTGGTTGTATAAGTATAATACAACAGCTAACCATCTTTAATAATGAGAAAAATGTAATAGTGAACAGTATATAACAGTTTTAAACCGTTTTGTGGAGTGTTTAATAAAAAAGTGCGATGCATCTGATGGCATAATAACTGGGGGGATATCATCAGCAGCTAAGTACTCGTAAAAACTAGATCGACTGGCCAAAATTTAATAACAATTTGTCTTTTCTTAAATTCAAAGTCCTAAGAATAATGAGATCTCTAATTTAAGGGAGTATAAAGAGTGAGAGAGAGAGAGAGAGAGAGAGAGAGAGAGAGAGAGAGAGAGAGAGAGAGAGAGAGAGAGTGCAAAGTACTGGTTTGCGAAGTTTTGTAATTAATTCTTAATAGTTTTATCTGGATAGTTTTTATGTGCTCTCAATGTTGAGCAATTTGTTAAGAAATGAATTTGATTGGTAATTTCTGAACTACTTAAAAATAAAATAAAATAGATTTCAGTTTTTTACCATATAAAACTGAATAATTTTTGAATAATTTGTAGGTTATAAGATGTTTAGAGTAGCACATGGTGTTTAAAAAGTTTTTTTGTTAGGAGTAATTATTATGCCAAAACCTAACCTATTTTCTGTGTCGACATCTCACCTAATCGAACCTGTGAGTTTTCTGAATTAAGGGAAGTAAAATTAAAATCAACTAAAATATTTAATGGGAGGAATGTTATGGTTTTGATGTATAACCTAAAAACATCGTGGTGACCTTGCATTTCGGATCTTCGGAGATAATAAGGTAAGTCGTAAGACAGTTGGTCAGAGTAGGAGAAAGTAGTAGGTTTGTATATTTATTGTAAATTTAATACATTTACAATTGGCGGTCCCTGCCAGGATATATGTATAATTTTTATATAAATTAGGCCTGAAGTTTGGCGCAAGGAAATAGGTTTGGCGACGGCGGCAATTTTTGAATAATTTGTAGGTTATAAGATGTTTAGAGTAGCACGTGGTGTTTAAAAAGCTTTTTGTTTAGTATATAAACTCTCATTTATACAAATAGTGAATTTTATTAATTATTTAATTAAAAATAATTAAAATGGAAAATAATGAGAATGAGGTCAGTCTGACTGACGCAGCTATCATGAGTGGTACGGGAGTTCATTCAACTCCTGTGTCAATAAAAGTAGTCTAACTGAATCAGTTATAATGAGTGACCCTGGGATACATTCAACCCCGGTGTCAACAAAAGATAGTAGTGAATCTGATCATAAAATGATGAATATGCTACAATTGCTTTTAGAATGAAAGTTTAATGAACAAAATGTTAAGTTAGAAAGTAATTTCAACGAAGTAAGGAGTGATATAATGAAGTGAAAGAACAAAATGTTAAATGTTAAAGTAATTTTAATGTAATAATATATATAATACTTTCACTTATGAACTTACTATTGTCACTTCCCAAACGTTTCAAGATGTTGTTTCTCTTCTTCAGTGGGTTGAGTACTAACTGTCGATTACAGAATAACCGTTACGGAATGGAGTGTGTGGTGGGGGTTGATGGTGGGAAGGGGTTGGCGCTGAGGTTCGAATTATGTGTGTGGATCAGTGTGTCAAATAGTGTATGTGATTTGTAATATATCTGTTCATTTAATATGTTGTTTGGTTGTAGTGTGTGATATCTGTATATTTCAAATTGTTCAGCTGTGTTTAGTTTTCTACTTTTTGGTAAGTAGTGTAATATTTCCATGTTGTGTTCTATGTTTGTGTAGCTGTGGTTTTCGTTATGTAAATGTGTGGCAAATGTGGAATGTATGTAGTTTGTGGTGAGGGCTTTTAAATGTTCAGAAAACCTGGAAGAAAAAGATCTTCCCGTCTGGCCGATGTAGAATTGTTGACAATCATTGCAATTTAATTTGTAAACCCCTGTTTTGCTGTATGTGTCAATGTCTTTGTTAGTATTGTTTATGTGTTTTCTAATGGTGTTGTTGGTTCTGTAAGCTACTTTATAATTTTGTTTCCTAAATGTGTTTGCAATTTTATGTGTATTGGAATTGTAGTATGTAAGTGTTATGTATTTACTGGGTTGTGTGCTGTTGGTCAGATGTGTTTTACTTTTTGTGTTGAGGATTCGTTTATGTAGTTTATTTATTAATTCGGGGTTGTATCCGTTTTTGACTGCTATGTATTTAATTGTGTTTAATTCATCTTTAAATTCATTTTTAAAGATGAATTAAACACAATTAAATACATAGCAGTCAAAAACGGATACAACCCCGAATTAATAAATAAACTACATAAACGAATCCTCAACACAAAAAGTAAAACACATCTGACCAACAGCACACAACCCAGTAAATACATAACACTTACATACTACAATTCCAATACACATAAAATTGCAAACACATTTAGGAAACAAAATTATAAAGCAGCTTACAGAACCAACAACACCATTAGAAAACACATAAACAATACTAACAAAGACATTGACACATACAGCAAAACAGGGGTTTACAAATTAAATTGCAATGATTGTCAACAATTCTACATCGGCCAGACGGGAAGATCTTTTTCTTCCAGGTTTTCTGAACATTTAAAAGCCCTCACCACAAACTACATACATTCCACATTTGCCACACATTTACATAACGAAAACCACAGCTACACAAACATGGAACACAACATGGAAATATTACACTACTTACCAAAAAGTAGAAAACTAAACACAGCTGAACAATTTGAAATATACAGATATCACACACTACAACCAAACAACATATTAAATGAACAGATACATTACAAATC
Organism: Magicicada septendecula; assembly: GCA_034769895.1. Classification (NCBI taxonomy): domain Eukaryota; kingdom Metazoa; phylum Arthropoda; class Insecta; order Hemiptera; family Cicadidae; genus Magicicada; species Magicicada septendecula. The sequence continues at coordinate 267,256,692 of CM068375.1, forward strand.
ACATACACTATTTGACACACTGATCCACACACATAATTCGAACCTCAGCGCCAACCCCTTCCCACCATCAACCCCCACCACACACTCCATTCCGTAACGGTTATTCTGTAATCGACAGTTAGTACTCAACCCACTGAAGAAGAGAAACAACATCTTGAAACGTTTGGGAAGTGACAATAGTAAGTTCATAAGTGAAAGTATTATATATATTATTAAATTAATAAGTGAACGAAGACGATGCAACAAAAAGATAATTTTTAATTTTAATGATATGAAACAACAAAATGTTAAATTCGAAGATAGTATTAGAATGCTATTAACGAACGTTTTAGTACCATTCAAAAACAAGTGAGTCAGTAAATGAGCAGTTCAGTGAACAACTTAATGAAATAAAAAATGATTTTGAGAATAAAATAAATAAATGTAATACTGACACTGAACATGAATATAGTGGTGTAGTTGATAAGATTGAAAAGATTAATCAGAATATTGATGAATATGAAACTAATACTAACAGCAAAATAAATGAAATAGAGAATAATTGTAAGATAGAAATACAATCAATACAAGATACAGTGAATGTTATTGACAAACGTAGCGTTCAGTTCAAATGTATAAATAATAATAAGTTTGTTTCGATTGAACAGAGCATAACCAATGTTAAAGAAGAGTTGAACATGGCAATAAGCCAGAAACTAAATAATGTTACTGAACGAGTAATGATTACTCGAGATGTAAATAACGAGGTTGATTTAGAGTCATTTAGTTGTGACAGTAGGGGGGTACACCCCATGCAGTTTTTAAATTGTGTGAGGGAGTTTAACAAGTTTAATAATAACAGCTGGGAAGTTCAGATGTTAAAGATAATCAAATGTTTTAAGGGGAGTTCTGCGATATGGGCAGAAGCTCATCGAACTGATTGGGTGAATTATCAGAGTTTCGAAAGAGCATTCAAGGATAAATACTGGTCAGAAGAAGACCAAGAAGTGTTACGGAGTAAAATAATGGGGTCCGGTAATTTTGGGACTCATGGTAATAATGTAACAATATATGTAATGAAAATATATAACGAAGCAAAATACCTTGAACCACAGCTACCGTTTCGGTCATTCGTGCGGCACGTTAGTAAGCATTTACCACAGGAGGTACAAATCACTTTAATGATGCGTGAGGTAACTGAAATTAATGAGCTAGAATAAATATTAGACATATTTCAGAATATAAGGGACCGGGAGATGGGTAGGCGTCAGAACCCGCCGGTGTCACACACTAACGGAAGTCATCATCAATCGAGGGGCTCAACAACCGCACATAGAGGTGCGAGGGGAGAGAATAATAGAAGCGAGGGGTGGAGATGTCCGGATTGTTGGTTCGAGAATTATTCTGTCCGAACAGTTTGTTATAGATGCAGCACGGTGAGGAATTGCCAGCGAAACGAACCAGCATCCAACCAGAACAATCAACACCAGAGAGAAGACAGTAGCAGAGGAGCATCTAGGGCCAGTGGAAATACAACCAGGGGTAGAGGTGGTTACTCACAGGGCAGTGCCGCTGCACAACCGGAAAATGAGTGAGGACAATAGAGGAGGGGACCCAACCATTGTCAGTAGGTAGCAGCAGGGTCCAGGATGAAGGTAGCTATCGAAACCATCTTATTAGAACTGACATATCCAAGGAGTTGATGGAAGAGGACAACCCGGAGGTAGAGGAACAAGAGACAGGATTAACCGAGGTCATGGTCACGATTGAAGGTAAGGAAATGAAAACAGTAGATACGGGTAGTGAAATATCAGTTATTTCCAAAAATATGTTAGAAGAATTAAAGGAATTAAATAAAAATATTCTGTCTTTACCAGTTGCCGGGGTTACAATAGTAGGGGTTACTGGGGTTAGGAGTAAACGAGTAACCAAACAGGTCCAATTAAATATGATAATAAATGGGAGCGAATATGAGAATACATTCTTAGTAGTCCAAGGGTTGAATTTAGAGGTTATTTTGGGTAATGATTTTCTGAAAAGGCATAAAGCAGTAACTGATTTTAATAAACGGGTGGTAGAACTAGATCATGAAGTTAAACCAGTTAGGGTTAGTTTTGAACGGGTGCTAGACAATATAAAAATTTCAGGGATAAAAGTAATACAAAAACAGGTCGATAGTGGGGACACAGAAGCGAGAGTGAATATACGTAGAGAGAGTGAAGAGCGATTGTGGGAGAACCGGGCACATAAGTTTTTTAGTGAGGGTGGAGATGTAGGGAGTCCCCAACGTAAAGAGTTGTGGGGCGTAGTGGAAAGTTTTAAAGAGGTGTTTGCGGAGTTACCTGGTAGAGCCAGGAACTATGAGTGTGAGTTGAAAGTAAGGGAACACACACCCTATGTGCAGAGGAGTCATCCGGTGCCCTATTCGAAAAGGAGAGCTGTTCAGGAGTTAGATAAAATGTTGGAGGGGGATATAACTGAGAGGTCGGTGTCACCCTATTCAAATCCGTTAGTTGTTGTTATAAAGACGGATAGGGGAGTGAGGTTATTTCTAAATGCCTGGGAGAAACAACATTAGAAAAAGAAAGGAGGAGCGGAAACGAGATACAGGTAAGTTTAATGAGAATAAAAATAATAAGGTGATAGACGACAAGGTAAGTGATGATGTTAATACAAGTGATAATTATAATGGTGAGATGATGACGAATAATAATCAGGTGATAGATGACAAGGTAAGTGATAGTGAAAATAGTGATAACTATAATAGTGGTGATATAAATGAAAATGGGGTATCCGAAAATGATACATTAAATAATAGTAGTGATGATGAGAGTTTAAGGGGAGTAGAGGTTAATGGTGAGGTAATAAGTGTTAATGAGCTTGAGAGAGAATGGAAGGAGAGGTTAAGTGAGTATGGAGGGCAGAGGGCAAATTTTCCCTATGGTGTAAGTGAAGTAAAGACTTCACAAGTGCACTTCGCTATAGTTGGTTTTAGTAAGTCATGTGCTTCCTCGAAACATTCTTGAGACATACAAAAATATGTAAAAAATCTCTCTTCATGTGACTCTAGTTCTCGGCAAAGGCGGTGGACAACAAAGAGACGTTCTCTCTTTTTGTTGATACTGTGAACCCAGCACCGTCTTTTCTTTCTGCTTAGTGCAAACAGAAGAAGCAGTGTCTCCTCATCACTAGACATGCTATGAGAATTTATTAACTTGAGAAAACTTATTTAAGTTCGAGCAGATGGAATGGGGCACAATTGATATCTTTGCGAGAGAGGAACACACTACACTGGCACTAGACCGCTTAAGAGTTGTCGTATCCTGTGTGGCATAACCAGATCACTGACCGCCACGACGATCGCGCGATAGTTGCCCGCTGCGACAGACCGCATTCTGTGTGCCCGAACCTTTAAACATCACTTAACACTTTGAGTACCATGGTGTTTGTACACAGACCATCCCCTATGACCGGCGGTTTTTTTTCTTAAACCACTGTTGTTTAAACATTCATAAATACTCAATTCAATTTAATACTAAAAAAATAATTATACCACACTTTTTCCCAGATTTTCATTTTATGAAAATACTTTTATATTTTGCAACTGAAGCTATTTAAAAATGCAACATTCTGTGTAATTTTAACAAAAAAAATTCTGTCAAAAATGTTTTATAGATTTTGTAACTAATAATATAATAATTAAAACAAACACACTCACTACTATCAATAACACACAAAATAAACACTAAATAACCTCAGAAAACCCGCAAACCTCATATGAACTTCCACCTTGAACACGCAAAATATAAACAAAGTCATGACGCTTGCCAACTGTACAAATTATTTCCTAAAAACTATTTTCTTCAGTCAGTGCTGCTATCTGATGGCAGAAACACGAACTAAAATATCAAATAAAACTTCTGCATTCGTTCTGTGGTGTAATAGTAAGACGCGAACCGTTTAAAAGCATTGAAAAGTGAGCAGCATAAATGTACGCCATCTGTCAAAATACCAAGTCCACTGCTGGCGCAATATTATGCCGTTGGTCCTCAAAGTGTTAATAGCTACTTCAAAGAAGGCAAAATTCTCATTCCTACATTTCAAAATATCAATTTGGAAGTTAATTTAATAATCTTATAGCCCTTAATTTTGAAGCAAATGGTATTTCTATTTGAGGAGTAATGGGAAACAAAACTTAAAAACAAGTAGGCTTGTACAAAAAATTGTTTAAAGTATTTCAGTAAAAAAAACTACTAAAATTACAAGTAACATAAATACATATTGTGTGACAGAAAAGACATATATCAGCTTAAAATTAATTGAGGCAGACATAGGTATAGATCAAACTGATTCATACCTAGAAAAAAATTAAGAAAGTGGAAAGCTGAGAGTTTTTAGTTACATAACAGAGTACACTTCTGCTCACATGAAAATTGCATGTACATTATTATTCTACAATTTTTATTTTCACGAGACAAAAATTTTAAAAAATTATCAAGTATGTTCTTATGTTTCTCCCACAACCCCCTCTCTCTCACGCACGCACGCACGCGCGCACACACACAATATATAGTATAACTTCACCTTGTGCATTCGAAGCAGTTTTAACAGCATTGTAGAGTTGCCATCGTGGATTGTCCGTATCTTCTGCCTCAAATTCTACCATCTCTTCTTCAGAATCATCCTCTTCATCTTGCAAAGCAGCAGTAATAGCAGACAGCGACTGGCCTCCACGTAACCTTTTGTTCCTTCATAATTAAAAGTCAATTTAAACAAAAAAAGGTGTGGGGAAAGTTATACGGAAGAGTTACACACAGTACACTAAGCGAGCCTGTCAGTCCATAAGCACTACAAGAAGCAACAAATGTTACCCATAACAGGAAAAAGATCATAAAGTCAGAAACGTTAGTTTTCCTTATCACCCTTAAAAGAGCCTCAGCAATGTTATATGTAATGAAATAACAAATTTGTTTTAAAAAAACAGTATATTGTTAGTAAGATTCCATACAACCTAGTAAAGTATAGAAAGAAGTAGGTATAAAGAAAAACTATGGCAGCCAAAAATTGACACAATGCTCTGATTTCAATGCAAGCATCCCAAAACCCTTGATAGCATACCTAATGTTACAATGTCCAATGAACATATGAATGAAAGCATATATAGTTAATGATGTTTGATGGTGTTAATGAGATATTCAAGGAAAACAAACTGCATACATATATAGCCATTATGTTGATTCATTTAAACAACGTATTAATTATAGCTGAAAGATATCCCAGTACACAAGGTTTGATCCAGAAGTACATGCAATTATTTAATCTTTCACAATATAAGTGTGCAATTAAAAAACCATTCTTTGTAATTTTGGTACACATCTTAGTGACAATTATACAAAATTATAGCCCTAGTGGATGCACACTTTAGATTTGACAGCTATTTGAGTAAATTGTGTTTTGGTGAATTTTTTTTATTCTACAATACAAAACTGAAGAATGTGGACTAAATTTTATGTGTAAAGAATGAGATACACTATTTTAACAGTGAAAGTGTTGCAACAGACTTCTGGCAAGTGAAGTAAGCATGAACTAGCCTTTTAGGAAATGGCACAAAAGCTTCAAAGACTGTCACCAATGACCTGAAGATTATGAAAGTCAGATGAAGATTGTAAGGTTTTGTTTCACGAATTTTATCTCTAGGTACAATGGTAAATAAAGAGTACAAGAGTACTACTTGAACACTTTATGACACTTGTATGAAGATATTCATAGACAACTGCCAGATTCATGGTAAAATTACACTCCATAAATCTGTACCAGGATGTACCCCATTGCGTGTTCAAGAATTTTAGGGAAAAACATTGTAATGATATCACAATTACCGTATTTGCCAAATATGTCCCAATGTGATCTTTCCTCTTACCAATAATAAAAGTACAACAAAAGGACAAAGTTGTTTCACAACTGTTGATGCCTTAAAACAAATATCATAGAGTGAGCTCAAAGCTATATCAAGCATTCAAGAAATAGTTTGAAAATTGAAAACAAAAATATTATTGGATTAATCATGATGACATATCTTACTGAGACTACTTTGAAATAGGGAATAAAATGCAGACGAATCAAGGCATAATTTTTCAGATAAACAAACTTGCATGAACTTTTTGATTAAACCTCATACATAATTTAGTATCAAATAACAGTCTACGACACATTTTGAAAAATGGAATTGCTCAATTTTGTCCTTCACACTGCCTAGTTTAGCAATAATATGGCAACCTACTTGATTCCAATTTCATCTAAAAATTTTATGTACAAAAATAACCAATTTGTTTGATTTGATTAATTTTATTCTATACTTTGTATTTGCATTTTCTCTTTGGTGGTCTAAATTGTATTTACACTTTTAATGGAATCTGCTTATATTTTTAATTATTTCACTAACTCAAACAGCTTAATTTTTTTTTAATTTCAGTGTCAAATAGCACGATGCCTTTGATGTTATTGTGCTGAAGGCCTATCCTCTTAATTCTTGTTTAACTTTCCATTTCTTTGTGACTGTCCTATAGTGTTCCTGGCATACCTATAGTGTTGTGACATTATTATTATTATTTGGTGTTCTGCCCCAAGGCAGGTCTTCAAACGGTAAAAGCTCGCCAAGCTGTCCTATCGCATGCCAGTCTTTTCATTTCTTCGTAACTCCCTCTGATTTTAATGCTATAATAAAATTATATAATATTAAAATATATAATATTTCAATATTATATATCTATTTTATTTCAACCGCCAAATTAAGGATCCATGTTGGCTATCCCTAGTAGAGCAAATGGTATGGCCCTCTTGTTCTGACATAACAATATTAATTTTGGAAACACTGTTTTATTTTGCGTTCAGTTAAATGCTATATCTTCATACAGGCTTCACAGTTTGCTTATAAAACAAAAGTTATTTTTTCAAATTAACAATGATAGTTTTTTGCCAATTATAATTACAATTACGAAAAACACTGTAACGTGTCAAAATTGGGTCATTTTATTTCTTACAGTATGGGGTATTTTGTATTTTATTTATTTCATTTTGCGGGATTTTATAAAAAATTATTGTGAAAGTTTTATAATACGGCGAACGTTATTTCCATTACAACAGAACACATGGCAAGTAGAACAGTTTGAGAACAAAGGCGAGGCGCAATCTCTATTGTGTAACACGGCAAGGAATTCGCGCCACCCTAATTTTCTCAGAAATCTGTATATGTGTGACGATGCCCGCACTTAACATCTCAGAACGGGGCGCTGAAGTGACGCCGTGAAACTCCAATGTCGATGCAAAAAATGGCGCTGGAATGAACAATTGGTAAAACCAACCAGCCAGCTACAGGAAATGTATTTAAGCCCCGCCCGCTGCTAGTGACATCAGTGTAGCAGCGGCAAATATCGTCCCCGGTTACCACACATATAACGACTATGTTCCATGCATAGAATGAATACGATACAGCAAATCAACATTGAACGACGACGAACATCAGGTGGCAGTGAACCGCCGCTTCCTCCCGCTCGCGGTCCACGTTAACAGTCCACATTAGGCAGAGACGCTAAGCAGTGCAGCAGATCGTACAACAGCGTGTAGACGTAATTAGTGAGCCGCAGGCCCCGGTCGGTCGAAACTTTCTAAATATGAATAACTCAGTGTAATACCGACGTACTACCGACCGGGACCCAAGGAAATAAGGAGGTTATATGGGAGAAGTGCAGTGAACTGCGGGCAAATTATTCAAAGTGACGCGAACTAACGAACGAAGCAACGCGTACCCGGGTGGTGTCTCGAGATATATACAGTTTTAAAGTAAAATGGGGGTTCCAAATAAATGGTTTTAAATCGTGTGAATGTGTGTGTGAGCAGCTGGGCTGACCTGTATAGGGTAAGAAATATCTAAATGTAAGGCATATATGTATCTATTTCAGAATTTGTTTTTCTCATGTTTGTGTCATAATGATTTTGATCCGTCTTAACAGTAATTAAAGCGATTTAATTCACAATATAATCATGTGTTAGACTAAGTTATTTTGTCATTACCACTTTCTCATTTCTGTGTTGCGAAATTCGTCTAACGGACCGGAATCTTTCTGAATTCTTAATTGGGTGGGGTCAGATAGCAAAATTGTCACTTTTTTATTAAGGTAAAGTGTGGAAGGTTTCGGTATTATAACCTATTTAAAAATACCGTGGCGACCTTGGTCTTCTGATAAAATTTAAATAACAGGTAAGTGTTGTGATTGCGTACAGGTAAGTCCTGGTAGTGGATTTTATGTATTGAATTTATTTCGGCCTATTTTTTACTGTTACAAATGGCTCTCGCTGCCAGGATTTTCGTTTAATTGTAATTTTATACGAGATAGACCTATTTTAATGCACAGAAAATAGGATGTGGTAATGACGAATTTGTAAACAATATTGAGAATACGTATTTACGAGTGAGTAGGTTAGGCTTGTGGTGTGATTCACAGTAGTTATTAGGTGTTTTGAGTATAGAAAAATAGTAGTTTTATATATAAGAGTGTTATACAAACGAACTTTAAAAATGTCTATAATACAAAGTAATGATAGTGATTTTGCGTGGGATGAGTGGGAGAATGAATTTCGAGGTGTTGTGGGCGAGATGACAGACGAGGAATGGGGTAATTTAGACGATAGGTTAACACGAATGGAAGAACAAGAGGAAGGAATATTTGCGGAAATCAATAAACATAGTGAGATGACCAATGTTAAAGGTAAGATGGCTGAAGTAAAATTGGTAGAGAATACGACAGTGAATAGGCCTAATAACAATGATGATAGTGTATTAGTGGTAGAAAATGATAGAGAGATAGACCAAGTTAACAAAAATAAAGTCGATCAGGTGTCAGATAATAATGTAGATTATGCTAATCTAAGTGAGTCGAATCAAGAGCTGATGACAAAGTTACAAGTAATGTTAGACGAAATGTTCAGTAAACGGGAAGCAAGGTTGGATGACATATTTAAAAAGCACAATGAGAACTGGAAACGAGAGAAAGATAAATTAACAGAGAGTACAGAAGTTGTATCAAAACAGGTAAGTGAGAATAATGTCTTTGATAATAGTGAAGAAATAATTAACCAGGTGAGTGATAAAGATAATGAGTTAATCAATAATAGTGACAAAATAGTGGAAGAAATAGTGTTGAATAGTGGAGATAATTATGATGGTTACAATTTTGAGGTAAGTGGTGATGTTGGTATAATTAGTTCTAATGATGAAATAATGGTAAATAACAAGAATAATGATTGTATAGCTGAAAATGGGGTATCAAAAAGTGATACAGTAGACAATAGTGAAAAAGAGAGTAGAATGAGAGTTGAGGTTGATTATGGATTGTTAGTTAGTGTTTATGATTTAGAAAGGGAGTATAGTGGTAGTTTAAATATAGAAGGTGAACAGGGGGCAAATTTTTATGGGGTTAAATGTGAAACAGAGAATTCACAAGTGTTGATGGAGGACAAGAGTTCCTCGATAATTTTTGTAGAAGACGAGAGTTCTTCAGAAGGTAAAATAAGTTTTTTTTTTTTATCTGGTAGGGCCAGATGGTATTTAAATGATTTTGTGGTATTGCCCTCTGCATGGAATGAAAGAGTACAGTATGGTTATGAGAGGTGTTGTAATGAAAGAGAGAGAGAAATAAAAATTTTTGAGATTAATAGAGGTTATAAAATGATGAAACAGAGAGAGAGGAATATTTGAATAAAACTGTTATAAATGATGATAAAATAACTGACTGGGTATTGAGACAATTTACTGACGGAGACTGGACAAAATTAATTGATCATGACAGGTTGTATGAAATGATAGATGGTATGATGGATTTAGAAATAATGGTTCATGAAGATAATAATCATAAATTCAAGATAAATAAAAATCATTTAGTCTATAAATATGTGAGATATCTTTTTGACGATGGAGGCTAAACCATAAAACAGTAAAAGACAGTTAAATATTTTGTTTTAAGGATTTTGACTTGGCCGATTTGAACATTGAAATATGATAACTGAATAAATAATGAATCAGATTTGTAAATAAATATGTAGTAAAGCCAATTGTATGTGTTGTGGTTAAGTGAACAGTGTATGTAGGTAATTAATTGTTGTAATAATAAGATTAATATTTTGCAATTTAAAGAAATAATAACATTGATTTTGGAAACAGTAATTGGCTAATTTGTATAACGGCAAATAATAATAATGGAATTTATATTTTAATAATGAATTTAGTTGAAACAATTTGAATTGTTTAAAATATTTTGATTGATTTAAAAGTTATATAATTGAATTGTTTTGAAGTCAAATGGTTTTACGAGATGAATTTTGTAATTAAATGATAAATTATTTGATTTAAATTAATATTTATGTTAAATGTTTCAGAGGTGAGGTGAAAGTAATGTGGTATGGTGAATGTGTTTTGTGTAGATCATGTTAAATGGATTGTAAGTATAGAACTTTTACAGTATGAATCATGTATAATAAAAATGTTTACAGGTATAACTAAGATTTGAAATAATTGTGTTCAATAAAAAAGATAATTAAAAAATTGTAATAATAATTGAATGATGATATAGGATAATTATTAATAATAAATTTGAAAATTTTGTGTGTGGATCAGGGGGTGGCTCAGAGGAGCCACGAATTTAAATTTTATAACATAAAAAATTTACTAATTCAAATTTGATCTTATAAAAATGCTTGTGCTCTGTTAAATAACTAGCTGCTCAGACATTCAATATAAGGTGTTCATGCTATGATTTTAAATGTATTATTTTATTGTTGTACGTTAGAGATAGGTATTGATAAAAATGTGTTTTCATTATGTGTGTATTTTTGAACCTAAATTAATAATTAAACCGACTGGCAGGCAATTAACATAATAGAAGTAAGTATTGATAAATATATATTTCATATAATTTGTTCAGTTTTGAGATGTGTTTTCATTGTGTTAAGAGGTCAGCTGATCAGCAATAACAGGTCACTGGTAAAATGGTATATAAATGTTCCAAGTAATTAATGTTCAATGTAATGTTTTAATGTATTACAGATGTTTTAAAGTAATGATAAAAATAATTTGATAAAGTGAGAAGTAAAGTAATAATTTATGCAAGTTAACAAGAGATAATTTTTGGGTGATAAATATTTTGTGGGACATATAGATCTGTCCAAGTTGAAGTCAAAGTTGAAATTGAAATAGTCGAAATGAAGATAATGTAATGTTGTTTTGAAGTAATGTATGTTATAGAATTTTGAGAAGTATTGATGTTGACACAGTAGTAATGGAGAATATATGTAGAATTTTGAGTGATATATTGTTGTTTATAATTGATGTTGTTATTTTGTTGTAGTGGTAGTAAGGTAATGAGATTGAGATTTTGGGGATGGCAATTTTGTAGTAGGGGGTAGTGTAATGTGGGAGTCCGCAACATAATAAGTTGGGACGGGATTGGGATCGATTTTAGTGAGGAGGGGCCGCCTTAGGTAGAATCCAGGGGCCAGATAAGGGAATTGAGTTTTTTTTGGGGGGGGGAACACGTATCCTATGTACAAAGGGTTAGAGAGTAGTTTTTTTTATATATAGAGAGAAGGTGGCGAATTGAGTTTAATGATAAGTTGGGGTTAGAGAGTGTTTTGGGAGAGATTTTGATAGAGATGGGTGTCATGTGAGTTACAGTTGTTAGAGGTTAGAGTCAAGGAGAGATAAAGATTATATGTGTATACAAATCAAGTAGTAAATTAAATGAGATAAATATTTGAGTCACCCACAGTGATGGAGAGCAAGATAGTTAAGCAAAGAAAGAGATTTATAATAAAGATATAAAATTTTATTTTGAAACCAGTGACAAAACTTTGAGAGAAGTTGATAATGTAAAGACATAAGGTGTTTATTTTGAATAATTTAAATGTCAATTTGCTTATTATTTATATTAATATTTTGTTTTTTTAAATGTTTTATTTTATTATATTTTGTGTTTCAAGTTAGGATATTACAGGTGTTAAATGTATTTTCAGATAACTTGTACATAACATGTGGGTCAAGGTTGTGAACTTGACCTAGTTTCGATCAGCTGATGAGGTCATATACCAACTAAGCTTGTTTCATATGGAAGTCAATTCAACTTGTGTTTTTAATCAATTTAACCAAGTTTTAATTAATGTCTAAATGTAAAGGAAACATTTTAATAAATTTAAATTTTTTTGAATTTTAAAATTTTTTGGAAAATATTTTTTTGAAAAAAAAAAAAAATCTTGATTTTTCGCCTGCCAGCTAATGAATATTTTAAGTATTGATTATTTTATTGTTTGTGTATTAACCATGTTTAATTCTATTGATTTATTGTATTGATTTGTATTGTTAGACTCTAAGTATTCACATGTTAGGTTAAGGATATGTTTAATTAGGAGAAATGTTTAAATTAACTCATTTTAAATACAACAGAAAATAAGGAAGAGAATTTTTGATACAATATTTTATTTTGAATTCTGAATTTTTTTTATGAAATAGTAAATTTTAAAGAATTTTTCAATGTATAATATGTAATATGAGTGTGTGTGAGCCCAGTATCTGCTAAAGGCAGCCCAGCTTGCATAAAAGGGGAAACATATCGGCTGAGGATCTGGAGTAATCTAAGCCGGGGATTGAGGATTTTTTGGGGGTAGCATGTTAGAAGGTGAGGTGTGCTGTGGTATTTGTCTGTTCGATTTCTCGGTGTTGGGATCTCTTACGGAGAAGTCCAGTGATCACGGTCAGATGCGTCCATAGTCACCAAGCCAGGGGGGGTCGTGTACCCATGAAGAGTAAGAACAAGGGGGTTGTTGGCACCAGTTCCTCACCGGTCCTCTTCGGGGTTTATCAATGAGATTTCTTCTGTTTTGGACAGCAGAATTCTCATTGAGGGGGTATTGTAACGTGTCAAAATTGGGTCATTTTATTTCTTACAGTATGGGGTATTTTGTATTTTATTTATTTCATTTTGCGGGATTTTATAAAAAATTATTGTGAAAGTTTTATAATACGGCGAACGTTATTTCCATTACAACAGAACACATGGCAAGTAGAACAGTTTGAGAACAAAGGCGAGGCGCAATCTCTATTGTGTAACACGGCAAGAAATTCGCGCCACCCTAATTTTCTCAGAAATCTGTATATGTGTGGCGACGCCCGCACTTAACATCTCAGAACGGGGCGCTGAAGTGACGCCGTGAAACTCCAATGTCGATGCAAAAAATGGCGCTGGAATGAACAATTGGTAAAACCAACCAGCCAGCTACAGGAAATGTATTTAAGCCCCGCCCGCTGCTAGTGACATCAGTGTAGCAGCGGCAAATATCGTCCCCGGTTACCACACATATAACGACTATGTTCCATGCATAGAATGAATACGATACAGCAAATCAACATTGAACGATGACGAACATCAGGTGGCAGTGAACCGCCGCTTCCTCCCGCTCGCGGTCCACGTTAACAGTCCACATTAGGCAGAGACGCTAAGCAGTGCAGCAGATCGTACAACAGCGTGTAGACGTAATTAGTGAGCCGCGGGCCCCAGTCGGTCGAAACTTTCTAAATATGAATAACTCAGTGTAATACCGACGTACTACCGACTGGGACCCAAGGAAATAAGGAGGTTTTACGGGAGAAGTGCAGTGAACTGCGGGCAAATTATTCAAAGTGACGCGAACTAACGAACGAAGCAACGCGTACCCGGGTGGTGTCTCGAGATATATACAGTTTTAAAGTAAAATGGGGGTTCCAAATAAATGGTTTCAAATCGTGTGAATGTGTGTGTGAGCAGCTGGGCTGACCTGTATAGGGTAAGAAATATCTAAATGTAAGGCATATATGTATCTATTTCAGAATTTGTTTCTCTCATGTTTGTGTCATAATGATTTTGATCCGTCTTAACAGTAATTAAAGCGATTTAATTCACAATATAATCATGTGTTAGACTAAGTTATTTCGTCATTACCACTTTCTCATTTCTGTGTTGCGAAATTCGTCTAACGGACCGGAATCTTTCTGAATTCTTAATTGGGTGGGGTCAGATAGCAAAATTGTCCCTTTTTTATTAAGGTAAAGTGTGGAAGGTTTCGGTATTATAACCTATTTAAAAATACCGTGGCGACCTTGGTCTTCTGATAAAATTTAAATAACAGGTAAGTGTTGTGATTGCGTACAGGTAAGTCCTGGTAGTGGATTTTATGTATTGAATTTATTTCGGCCTATTTTTTATTGTTACAACACAGAGTTCAGCTGAACCGTTGTCTCCATATTCTATGTTTCAATGAATCTTTGATGTCTCTGAAATATTGACCTCCCTCCCTCAATTAAACTTGTCACCATACCATATTTTTTCTACTTCTTCTCTTTCCTGTAATCTTTCTTTCTAATATTTATTTCAGTAAACAGTCCTTTCCAATTTGCTTTCCTTTTTCTAATTCCTCCAACCACATTCCTCCTGTCACTTATTGTCCTTTAATACTTCTTCATTTGTTATCTTCACTTCAAGTTAATCTTTTCCATTTTTTGCCATAACAATATTTACAAATTATCCAAAGACACATCCAATACCCCGGCAATTTTCTGTAATTTAAACAAAGTTCTTCATGCTTTTTCTGAACACGCACCTTCCACCCACAAATATCAGATATTTTATGTGTGAATGTGGAATAACATTATTATTTATACGATCTATAATATTTATACGATACGTAGTTAGGAGAACATGTTTGCACCTCTTTATTGTAAAATTCATATATATTTTAGAATTTACTTTCATTTATTTTATTCACCATATTTTTAACCGTGTGCCGACTGAATGTTTTGATAAAATACACTTTTCCAGAACAAAAAATAAGTTTTAAAAATTCAATTATTTAAATTTTGTTACAATTATTATTATTAATACTAAGAGAATCAGTTATATAGCTAATATAATTCTAATTAAATTTACACTGTCCATACGGTCATTTTATGCCAAATTAAAAACAAAAAAAGGAAGTCTGTTTACAAATAAATTTAAACAATCTGTAACTTTGTTTACTCATTACTACATGGTCTGATCGAAGAAAAACAAGTTTATTTTGCCAGAATTGTCTGCAATGTTAGTTCAAATTGCCACCTTACAACCACAGCTGAGTCTTTCTACATTCATGATAAGTAACCATGTACATCTTTTAAGGTAACACACAAAATATGAAACTTATCTTGTCTAATGAGGAAATTCTAACTCTTTCAATGTATTGTTACGACATCACCGAACAATCTACGTGTTTATCGAATGTTCCAGAGTGATCCGGAATGTAACATGTGTGGCATATGTGCTTGTTGACGCATTTTCTAGACTGTGCCAGACTTCGCTCGGCCGCACAGACTGTGTCAAGGCCGCAAGTAATTACGCCGTAACTATATTGGCGCATTATGGAATACTCTAGTAATTTGGGGTGGTATAAATACCAGTACTCAACGACGTTCAGTTCAGTATTAGTGCGATATATTTACAGAGCGGTTCGAGAGTTATTATTGGGTGAGATTACTGTGTACGTTCAAGTAGTTATTAGTGAAGTGTTGCGTTTTATAATCGGACAGTATAATTGTAATACAATTGTGTTTAATATTAGTGACATTTTATTGCGTGTGAACAATTTTCATTTGATTTGTTGTAGAGACTGTGTTGTTAATTACGAACTGTTTAACTAAAAATTAAAGGTGTGATTAGTGACTTAATTGGTGTCTTGTACTTATTTTGTTTCCACTGTACCTACGACGATCGAGTAGACCATCGTAACAGTATAATTAATATTACAGTATTTTTCTTTTAATAGTATGAATAACAAATTACAGCTGTGCTGAAATTCCCTACTGTTTTTTATTTAAAACCAGCTCTTGCTATAAGCACACATTATACATATAAGACATTTAAATGAAACCCACACTTAATTTTTTTTTTTGGCAATTTCTAATACAGTTCTGAAACAACTTCTGAAACCCATAATTGTTTTTCTTTTTTTATGAAAACGACTGATTTAAAAAAGAATTTTAAAAATGGAGAAAATTCACTACTCGGCCAGATGCCAAACATTCACAATTTTTTGTTTCCATTTTCATATGAAAATTATCGGCTTAAAATCAAGTCAGACACATAAAAATAATTATATTCATTATAAGGGACTAGTTAGTACATTAATAAGTTATATCAAAACAAAACAAAAAAGGCTTTAATTTTATCTCTACTCTAACAAAGAATCAACAAATACATAGGCCTACGTGCTTGGACAGCTTTTACACTTTTTCAAAAGTTTAGCCTTTTTAATTTCAGTCCCACAGGGTTCTTCAAAAAAGCTTCTGTGTTCTTCTCATTAGTTACTACACAAATGTAAAGAAAAATGGAACCTATGTACAAGTTTAAGGAAAATTTGTAATATCTTCTAAAATAGATGAGCAGGTATGAAAATAAGTTAAATGTGAAACACAGTTAAGTAAATAGTTTTAGTGCATTCAAGGTTAATCTGTGTAAGCTGCTACTCCTTAGCCTATATGAGTCCTGTCCAGTGACCTTCCTCCTACGCACTAAGTGCAACATAACTCCACTTCTTCTTCATTCTATTTCTTAGTACTAAGCAGTGTCACTTCATATGTGAAGCTGTGTGACTATCAAGTAACATTTAACTTCACATGATGTTTTTCTTCACGACTCCTGCACACAGACAGAACCTGACAGGATTCAATTACTACACAGCTGATAAAGTATTAATTCTGGCTTGGCCCTGATGATTTAAATGCCTAGCCGCATTGTAGTAATCAGACAGATGCATTCCTACATTACTATAAAACAATGTCCATCATGATGCTATATATTTTATTATTACTGATACAAATAAAAATATGAAAATTATGTTATGTGGTTATGAAAACAACGAACAATGGTATGTCAAATTTTTGTGTACAGATAAAACAGCTAAGTATTTCACAGTATCAAATAAAAAAAAAACTTGTATTACTGTACACAAACTTTAATGCAAGACAAAAACTTAAATACATTACTCCAAAATGGCTGCGAAAACACGTTTCCAAGCGTTACTTCACCTAAGATTGAACAAAATGCCATATTATTTTGCCAAACATTATGCCACTGACTTGTTATAATATTATTATATATATACCACCAAAATCAATAAAATGCCATATATTTCACAAACCGGATGGCGCTGTCACCGATCTGGGAAAGGGGTAATAGTTGAAAGCAATACTGGCTGTTAGTTGAAAGAGTGGATTGCAAATTGTGATTTTTTAATATGAGGCATGTTTCAAAAGTAAGGCCTGGTTAGAATTAAAACAAAGTAAGAGAAAAGACAAATGTATTACTAGTTTAATATTTCTGTACAATTTCATTTTATTTTTCTACATAGTCACCATCATTTTCTATCTACTTCTTGTACATTGGAACAAGCCTTTTTAAACCCTGTTCATAAAAATCTGCAACTTGTGATTTCAGTCAGTTCAACATTAATGTTTTCAACTCTTCACTATCCTCAAAACATTGCAAGACACGTCTTGAGATAAAGGAATATACGGAGGTCACTATGTGCGGAGTCCAGGTTGTTAGGGAGGAGGAGGGCAATCAAAAAGTTACCACTTAATTGACGAATCTTCTGAACAGTGCAGTCAGCAGTTATGAATAAGAACAATTCCTGATTCCACAATCTCACATTGTTCTGAATTGCATGGTTCAGTTTTGAAAGAGTCTGACTGTAAACACCTGTTATGACTCTTGTTCCCGCCATAAAACCCACCAACATGACACCTTTTTTTATCCCAAAAAACGGTGGCCACGATTTTCCTGAGCTGACTGGGTGTTTTTGAACTTTTTGGCTTTGATGAACTTGAATGATGCCACTGCATGGAATATCGTTTCCACTCAACATTGAAGTGCGAAATCACATTTTGTCACCAATTATGATATAGGAAAAAAAAGCATCCCCCACTCTCTGACAGGGTCCAGTAATGTACACTGAGATATCATCCTATTATTTTTGTCCGTGTCGGTTGATTTTTTTTTTTTTTTTGACCCATCTTATACAATTTAACAGGGCCGATTTTGGGACAGGCTAGTTTTGCAGTAACAAATATATGCACTGTACTCTGACATGTGGAAATATGGAAATGCGGAAACTGTGGAAATTCTGATGCAAGAATACTAATTATAAACTATTGGTTTTCTCAAACTTCTGTGTTCACTTGTTCAATAACATCTTCTGTTTGAACACTACGACTACCACTCTTCTCTTCATCATGAAATGTTGTATGGTTATCATTAAATTCTAGACATCACTGCTTGGCTGACCTTCACTGATTACAGCAGGTCCATAAACTTCACACAATTCGCAATGAATTTCATAATTATTACAACGTTTCGGATCGAGAAATCGAATCACAGAGTCAACTTCACAACTGGGAGGATTGTTTATTGCCACAGCCATCATGAACCACTGCCCCCAGAAAGACTTCTAACAAAACAGCTCATAGCTAATGAAGCATTTGATGGTATTGTGTATGAGCAACATGATCGTTGCTCCCGATTACTTTTTGTTTGCAATCAGCTGTTACTTTTAAAACACGCCCCATAATACAGTGTAACTGCTAAGTAACGGAGCTAGAACACTTGTTACAAAAAATATTCATTACTAGGAGTCAAAAGGTTTTTCTTAATTTATTATGTGAATTTGATGCATTGTAGTTAGATATCATCATAAATTATTATTATTTTTTTAATTAATCCTTCCAAACAAGAACAAAATATAGTAAAATGTATTTGCTACTTTTGGTACACAAGCATGAAATTATTTTATCTGAAATAAGTTAACTGACTTTACCTGTGTCAATTACACAAGACAATTAGTACTATAACCTACAACAGAACCTTTCCAGAAAGAAATAATCTTTGTATGAAATTTAACCTTCACATTTCATTCCTATGGTTATTAGATAAAAACCAACTACTCGTTTTTTAATAAGTATACTGAATCTCTATAACAGACAACTGTACAAACCAAGCAGCAATCAAAATGGATTAATTTTTAATCTTAGTGTCTGGAAGCATAAAAATAGAAAATTCATACCAATTTCATTATTAAGAATTTTTAACATGTTACATGGAGGTAATTATAATAGCATTTTTACTAAAATTTCATTATGCACACGAAAATTTATTATATACAGGATTTCATTACTAAGAAGCCTGATATTAAGATCAACTATTTGCAGTGTACATAACACGGTATTTCTAACACAATCTTACTCAATGTTGGGTGAATATGGGGGCTGGAGAATTAGAGTCATGTTTGTACAAGTTGAAAAATAATGCACAATGAAACATGTATGTTTGGTTGGCCGATATCTTGGAACATTCCCACTGAACTTGAAGACTTCAAAACTGTAGAACTGCTTATTCAATGACTGGCCTTGTGGAACAAATTCTCTGTGGATGATGCTTTAGAAATCAAAAAAACAAATCAACACAGAGATCTCACACTGGTCCAAACTTGGCATGCTTTATTGGTCTCAATAAACTTGGTAACTTCCATTGAGATGATTGCCGTTTTGTTTCTGGATTGTACCTAAAAATCCATGATCATCACAAGTAAAGATCTGTGAAGTGAATTTTGTACATTTTCACAATGTTCTCTGAGCTCCCTGCACTCACAAACTTGACGTTCTATTTGATCACTCATTAGCAGTTGGGGCACAAACTCTGTTGCAATGCAATCTATTACAAGTTTTTTGAAAAATTCATTGGCAAGTCCTGTATTTCCATATGACAAACCTAAAGCTTTAAAAACACCATGAATTGTTTGTCAATGATCTTTATGAATTGTTTCAAAAATTTGTAACATGAACTTTGGCAACATTCTCTTGGTGACGCCAGTTGAAAGGTGCCCACAAGATTCATTATTTTCAATGCACGTTCTGCCATATTTGAAATGTTTACATCACTTATACGTTGAAGCCTGGCCCATATCATCTCACCACCACAATCTAGTTCTAATATCTAACTGTTCTCTACTGCTGTATTCCCAAATTAAAAAAAAAATTATACACCTTTTTGATCATTTAAGTAGTTATGTCACCAATCATGAAATATCACAAACTTGGTTCCATAAAAATGGACAATGTAAACAAACTCAACTTTCTATGACAATGATAAACACAAGACTGGTTTCTTAGTGAAGATAGCAGAGGCACACAGTGACACAATTCTGTACCTCAATCCATTTCAATTTCAGGAACTTTTGGGTAGCACCTCATAAAGTTGAATCATATTTGCATAAGTTTGCCAAGCAATGATATGAATGTGTTAACACTGTATCTTGTAGGCTTATATTATCATTTCCAGTATATATTACAAATAAGATATGGGAGTGAAGAACTTCAGATGTAGTACCCATATGGTCTTATGATGCAACAATTCACAGTGCAACGTGTAATTAGCTATAAAAAGCATATTCTATAAAGTCATAGAATGTTTTAAATACATCTGGCGGCGGTGAACCATTTTGTTTTTTTTTTGTTGGTGTCCTTGATTATGAAATATATAAACATGGCTCAAGCCCGTTGTTAGTTAAGTAGTGATTGTGTGTTAATTTGCCTTAAATTCTATTTAAGTAGTAATTTGTGTAATACAATGCATAATGAATTACTGTACACCTGAAGAAAGGTTCTATAATTAATTGTGATTTTCATAAAAGCGATTAATGAAACTGGGCGTTTGCTTCATTAGTGTTGATACAGTCCCACAATCTAAATATCCCTATACAGAAAACAAGTGCTTCATTTATAGCTTAAGTTATAAAGCAACATTCAAATATTTATTATTTTATTTGTAACAGCTGAAGTTCATAAACCAAGAGATCTAAACGTAAACAGTTGTCTTCTTCATAGAAACCCATGTCTACATGCATTACAGTACACCGAGCAGTTTAGGTTTTCATATTGCACCCCTTTCATTTTTATCATAGCTTTTAATCACATATGGTAAATTAGTCTGAAGCATTAATGGAAATCAAGGCAGTATAAACAGGTTGTGAGGATTAAGGAAACTGGCACTGATCAATTTTATAAAATTTATGGCTCACAAGGTCTGTCCGGAAAGTATCCAGCCATTTCTATTAAAACATAAATAATGTACATAATACAATTTTATCTCAATCCGTTTAAAGTAGTCCCCTCTGGGCCTGACTCATTTATCCCAGTGTCTCTTATATTTTTCAAAACAAAGTCTTCTTTCTGGATCGCCATCAGCTGTCTTGTCACATTTACCTTAATTTTATCTATGCGACATGAAATCTAGTTCCTTTGAAATGTGATTTTGGCTTCAGGAAAGTCCAAAAGTCACAGGGAGCCAAGTTTGAGTTACAGGCGGCTGCAGCATACGTGTGATGCAATGTTTCCCCCCAAAAAAACCTTGTAGAAGATATGAAGAATGGGCTGTCACATTGTCAAAATGGAGCAGCAAGTCACCATTTGCCACAACTTTCTTCATACCACATCTCTCATCCGGCCAAGAAATGTGATATTGTAATTCTTACCAACTATCTGGCCTGGTCAAGCAAACTCATGATGGACAACACCTTCATTATCAAAAACCACTGTTAACATGGCCTTCACATTGCTCCAACTTAGCTGTGCCATCTTTGGGATGGTGACCCAGGCATCTGCCATTGGAAAGATTAGGCTTTTGTTTCAAGGTCATAGTCATAAACCCCTGGCTCATCTCCAGTTATGACCTTTTTGAAGGAAATCTAAGTAGCTGTTAGTGGCGCCAAGAAAAAGGTTATCCAACTTCAGCACATAATTCTTTTTGTTTTTGTGACAGCAGCTGCAGCATTAATTTTTGCTGCCACACATTTCATTCAAGATCTTCTGTCAAAATATCTGTATCACAAGTGCACAGAATATCTACATCTTCTTATAATTCTTGGACCGTCAGCCGCTGATTTCCATTTCTTGTAGCCCACGTGCAAGATTTAACATTTTCAGGTGTTCTGTTTTTTGAAGAATTTGAAAACATGGATCACTGTTAATAAATTGCCAGCCGTCTTTCAAGTGCTTGTGCATCAATGTTTGTAACCTCATATACTAAACACAGTAATGAGTTCTTGTCTCCAACAATAAAAGTAATATTTACAACAATGAAACACATTTTCTATAATTAGTATTGGACATGCTTACAAGAGAAGGATCAAGAATGGTAAAATAAAGCACACGCCAAACACAGGCTCGATTGTGGCAATTCTCAAGTATTAGTAAAATGAAAAGATAATTTTATGTAGATGAATGATAGTAAGTTACCAAAAGGAATCGTGACACCGACCCACAGAAACTTGTAATGGGACAAAAGGGGGTATTTTATTACAATATAAATTTTATTCAACATTATTAAACATCTGTAATTGATGCAGAAAGTCCACTACATAAAACGGTGTGGTTCAGACAAAGGGCGTTGGAATGCGATGTATGTTTGTCAACGCAGTTCAATTCCAAGAAATCAAAGGTGTGTGACACACTCGTGCGCGCAACAACAAACAGGCGCGCGGACGGGACGCCAAGCAGCTTCAACTGACGCTGCCGAAAATGGCGAAACGACGAAAGTTTTGTGCCATGTGGTCCGATGCTGGTGGAAGTCTGGCTATGTCACACCCATTTGCGTGACGTGACAAAGGCAGTGAAATTTCGTCAGCGTTTTAACACACATGAATGACAGCGTACTTTGTGAACAGTGACGAACGATTCAACAGCATAAGGCATTGTAAGTTCCGTTATGCCTAACTTCTGGTGGGAGATTAGTTGGTGACTCTCTTCCCACTCAACTAACCGCGTTATCCCGCCGGGAGCGCAGAAAATGTGTACACACAAAATTTAAATTTATTATATAAAAGTGGTAACTAAAATCTAAACAGTGAGTTAATATAGCGGAAAAGATTCAGTGAAGTAAACGGAAAAGTGACAAATGTAAATTAAAAACTTTCGGACATAAGAACGCACGTGGCAAATGGCCATGAGAGGAGTAACGCCGGTTGGGTAATCCATCCAAATAATTTCATTTTTTTTTAGGGGTTCAACAAATTAATTAACACAAAAGGGGGTTTTAAATGGTATGAATGTGAGTGCGAGCAGGCTGGGCTGCTTTCTATACAATAAGGTATTTATTCTAACTTTCATTTATATAAGATGTTTTGAATAATATGTGAAGAAATTGTTGTTTCGTATTAATTGTTTGGAGATAATTGATAACCTAAAAGAAATGACTAACTCATGACCTGAAAGCAGTTAAATAATAGAATAAAATTTTAATTTTTTTTTTTCATAAATGCGAGTTGCGTATGTTATTCAAATAACCTTACAATCATACTTGCATTGCACCGTTCGTGTGACGTAACCCTGGGCTGAAAGAAGATTTAAAGGTAAGTGGGAGATGAATATTTTATTATAAAAATGTATTAAAAAGATAACTTCACAAATGGCGCCCGAACAGGGACCAGTTTTTATAAATTGAAATTTATATATAAAGACTGCACCTACAAGTGTATGCAAGTTTGATTTAAAGGTTAAGTAACTACGTAAAAATTACGTAGCATACATAAAATGGTACATCACTGTTCAAGTGTTAAGAGTTAAGTGGTAGATGTTTTTATGTAAACAAAGGTAAATCAGTAAGCTTATAAATATGGCAGGAAATAATGAAAGTATTGTAAGTGAAATAATTAATTTTGACGAATCAGCTGTTATAAACAGCCCCGAAATACATTCAACACCCAATGCAGGGAAAGACGATAATAATGTAAATATAAGTGTTACAGATGAAACAAATATTACAGAGGATTCAGGAGTCCAGTTAACTCCAACCTCAACAAAATGTAACAACGAAGTTGATAATGACATGATGAGTATTTTATTAAATCAATTCGATAAAATGAATTGTAAATTTGATGTTATAAATAGTCGTTTTGACGAAATAAATACACAAAATGCTAAGTTTGAGGTTAATATGAATAAACGTCTGAATGAGGTGGACGAATGCTTATATACATTTAAGGAACAAGTGATAAAGTCCGTAGAGGAACAAATTAAAAGTAAAGCAAATCAAATAATTAATAACAAGGTGAGTAATAATGATAATTGTAGTAATAAGGTAACAAGTGATAACAATGATATTGAAAATGGTAATGTAATTGAAAATGTGGTATCAGAGTGATACATTGAAAATAATTAGTGAGATAATGAGTGAGAGTGAGAGAGAAATGGGTTGCAAAGGGGTAGAAACAGATGTTGATCAGATAGAGAGAGAGTATGAAGATAGTGTACAAGTAGAGGGATGGCAGAGGGTAAATTTTTTTCGAGGTGTTGTTGTGGGGGGGTGAAGAAAAGTCTTCACGAAGTTATTGGATAGAAAAGTGTTCTACTAATAATTGTTTTTTGAATTTTTTTGTTGTTCTTGGAGAAAGCAGGATATGTTTTAATGTAGCAGTACCCTCTGCATGGAGTGAGAGAGAAAATGTGATATGGCGGTGGGGTGAGAGATTTTTAGAGAGAGATTTGTGTGTAGATGGTGAGATGCAAGTATTTAAGTTAGATAGAGGTTATAAAGAGTTGATAGAGAGATTAGGATGGGAGAAAACAAACTATATGAAATACATACCTTGTAAAATAGAGATGGATGGTTATTTTAATAATGCTGTTGTAGTTGATAAACGCTTATTTGATGAAATTGATATAGTAAATGAATATGAAGATAAAATATATTACTCTCTGTTGAACAAAAATACTTACGGAGACAGAATTGAAATCACAAATATAGACAGGTTTTATGAATCAATAGGTAATAATGGTGTTAAATACTATGTTGATAATGGTCATTATAATAATAATAATAAGTGGAAGGTCGATAAAAATGATTTATGTTTTAAATATGTCAGATATTTATACAATGATGGAGGGTAAATATAGACTCAATAAATGAACATTTTAAATATTTTAATTTATGGTTCTGACCTTGCTAATTTAGGAAATGAAGTGTGGTAAACAGAAAAATAATGACAAAAGATTGTAAATAAATTTCTAGTGAAATTGATTGTGTTTGTATTGTAAAATGTTTTATGTAAACAATGTGTGTGTAGTAGAAATTGTTTTAATAATAATAATAATAATATTTTATCAGACCAAATAAATAATGAGTTTGTAATAAAGGAAATGTAATTGTTTTGAAGTAATGTAATTAAAATATGTTGTGTTAATGATTGATGGAATTAAAATAATTTGAGATGTTTAAATATTTTTTATTGATTTAAAATGTTATATAATTGAATTGTGATGATGAATTTCAATTATTTTATGAGATTTAAATTTGATAATAAATAATAAATGCATAAATAAATGTTAAATTGTATTTAGTTTGTGGAATAACATGGTTGTTAAAATGTTTCAGAAGGTACATGGAGTTATTGGTGTTTGGTGTTTATATTTTGTGTTTATGACAGTGTATGAGTGATGTACTGTAAGTATGAAATTTTATAATGCAATTTATATAAATCAAAATGTTCAATGTTTAAATAGCAAATTTTAAATGAAATGTCATAAAGAAAAATTTTTGGAAAAGTTAATAATATAGTAAATGATAAATAATTGATAATTAATTAATAGAAGTTCAATTGAAATTCAAATATAATGTTTATAATTTTATATGCAAATATAAGGGTGTAAGGTGTAATTTCTGATCAACCTTAAATATGAATTGTTTGTTTTAATGGAATAATCGCAATGTTAATTATGAGTGTATTGTTTGTATTATGTTAAGAATGAAAAATCAATGAATAATATACCCAAACATATAAGAGTTGACCTTCTGTGAACTGTAGTAGCAGTGTCAGTGTGAGCCTTATATGTCTTTTGGTAGTTTCCCCACATTTCGGGTGGTCACGGTTTCACCAGGCCCTGGCCGTGGATTTATGTAAGTAGTTACAAAATTGGTGAATGTTGAAATTGAACCGGGGGGTAACCAGGGGAAACTACGTAACTATGGAACAGCGGCTATCGTCGAAGGTGTCGATAGTGCCATGATTAAGGGTGTGTGAATCATTTTAGTAGGATTACTGGTGTCCTCGGACATCAGTAATACCGAATTTTTATATAACGCTGAACCAAGAATGGTATAGGCAGCGTCTATACCTTATATATGTAACTTCAGTTCTTGGGAATGAAAATGGACGCAACAGTCCACCAGCAGGAAACAATAGTGTGTGTGGAAAAGGAGCTGGCAGTTACAAGCCAGGGGCACAGATAACGCATCTGTGCACAAGGTAAATACCTAGATCGACCGGCAGGTGGTTTACCTAATTGTAACTGGGTAAAAGTGGGGACTTTAAGTAAACGATGAGGTAGGAGTGTAGCTGTAGATTCAGCGAGAGGGTGATGACCTCTGTAAACAGCGGGCGGTCAGCTTATAACACGACTCTATAGAGAGAGTTGGGGGTTGACAATCCATAGAGCTGTTCAGTAACTGTTGCTATGACTATGACTTAATGAGTAGCGATGTATGTCCCTATGAGAGCAAAATGATTTTAAGTACCAGATTTAATTGTAATAAATTCAAATAACATTGTGGTAGGATAACTACGTAGTTTATGTATTTGTATTAATTGTATGTAGTATGTTAGGGATAAGGATTGTAAAAATGTGTACTTTATATAATATTGTTGTTTACATATCTATGGAAGGGTCATTCACCTGACAGGAGACATCAGCTGATTACTGATGTTACATACGTAATATGTCACTTATAAGTGATTTTCAAATTTTTCAATGTAATTAAATGTTTGAATATAATTAACAGGTTTTCAATGTGGTTTAAGAGATTTTGAATTAAATGGTAAGATGTATTTGAGATAGTTTCGAATTTTCAATGGTAACTGTAATGTAAAATGTGGTAAAGGTTAGAATTTGGGTGATTATTATTCGTTAGGACATTTAAATCAGTCCAAGTTAAGTTAGAAGGGGAGTTGAATAAAGTAAGATTGTTGTGAATAAATGTAATGTAGAATTTGAGAGGTAATAGTGACACAGTAGCTATGGGGAAAATGTGTAGAGTAATGAGTGTGATATATTGAGGTAATAAATAAAAGGAGATATTTTGTAGATGAAAGTGATGTATTGGGAGAGTAATTAGTTGATGGGGAATTTTGTAAGGGGGTGGTGTGATAAGGAGTCCTCAACGAAAAGCGTTGTGGCGGGAGGGGAACCGATTAGCGCTGGAAAGGGTTACCTAGGGAGGGTCCAGGAACCAAATAAGGGAATGAGCATTGGGAAGGGAACACACATCCTGAGTACAAAAGGGGTAGAGAGTATTTTTGTTATAAGGGTAGAATGATGCGAAATGAGTCAGAGTAGTAAGTTAGAGGTAGAGAATGGTTGGTAGATGTTTTGATAGATGGGTGTCATACTAGTTAAAGTCGGTTAAGTGAGTGTTAGAGTCAAAAGGGGGGTAAGAGTATATATAAATGCCAAGTTGATAAAGTGAGTTATTATGAATAATTAAGTCACCCAAACTAATTGAAAATGTTAAAGAAAGAAAGTCATAATCAAAATATAAAAATAATTGAAACAAGTGACAGATTGTAATAGAATTTGAAAATAATTAAAGCTATAAAATGTGTAATTTTTGGTCAATTTAAATGTAAATTTCATTGTTTGTAGTAAGATGAAAATAACCATGTTAATTTTAAATGTCTTATTTTATTACGTTGTACTATGTTTGAAGGTAAAGAATTTTAAAGATGTTTCATGTACTTTATGATGTAGCTCTATGTAACATATGTATGTCAAGGTCATTGACTTGACCCAGAGAGATCAGCTGATGGTTGATGTTAGAGACAAGACCAGTTTCTAGTAATTGATAGATGCAATTTTGTTTCTTGATTGAATTAAATATTTTTGTTTTTTTCTGAAAATTGAGAAAAGAGATTTTGGTAAATCTAAATATTTTTGAAAAAAAAATAAATAAATTCCGCCTGCCATATAAGTGATGTTTGAGTTTCAAGTATATTATTGTTTATGTGTGTTACTAGTGTTTATTGAATTATATTGTTTAGAATATATGTGTAAACAAATGTTAGAGTAAGTGAATTCATGTTTTAATAAGGTGTTCAATTTGTTTTTTCTTTAGGATTGTTATTAGTAGTGAAGAAAATTGATAGAGTTGATAGATTCATGTAAAAGATTTTTTTTATTTTTTTATTTTGAGAAAGTAATGGAGATATAACAATTTGATTTTGAACGTAAATGAATTTTTGAATTTAAAGATAAATATTTTCTGAATTTTAAATAAGGAATTTGTTAGGATGTATTAATGAATATGTGTACGCGCCCAGTACTTGCTAAAGGCAGCCCAGTGTGCATGTAAGGGGGAATATATCGGTTGAGGATTTGGCATGGTATGAGGCCAGGGTGTTGATTTTGGGGTAGAATGATAGAAGGTTAGGTGCGCTGTGGTGCGTGTTTGTTCGATTTTATGGTGTTGGGATCTCGAATAGAGAAGTCCAGTAATCTCGTTCAGGTGCAGCCATGGTCGCCGAACCAGGGGGGTCGTTTACCCATGATGCGTTAAGAATTAATGGGGGGTTGGTAGCGCCATATCCTCTCCGATCCTCTTAGGGGTTTAGCAATGAGAGTTCTTCTGTTTCGACAAAAGACCTCTCATTGGGGGGGTATTGTAATGGGACAAAAGGGGGTATTTTATTACAATATAAATTTTATTCAACATTACTAAACATTTGTAATCGATCCAGAAAGTCCACTACATAAAACGGTGTGGTTCAGACAAAGGGCGTTGGAATGCGGTGTATGTTTGTCAACGCAGTTCGATTCCAAGAATCAAAGGTGTGTGACACACTCGTGCGCGCAACAACAAACAGGCGCACGGACGGGACGCCAAGCAGCTTCAACCGACGCTGCCGAAAATGGCGAAACGACGAAAGTTTTCTGCCATGTGGTCCGATGCTGGTGGAAGTCTGGCTGTCACACCCATTTGCGTGACGTGACGAAAGGCAGTGAAATTTTGTCAGCGTTTAACACACATGAATGACAGCGTACTTTGTGAACAGTGACGAACGATTCAACAGCATAAGGCATTGTAAGTTCCGTTATGCCTAACTTCTATTGGGAGATTAGTTGGTGACTCTCTTCCCACTCAACTAACCGCGTTATCCCGCCGGGAGCGAAGAAAATGTGTACACACAAAATTTAAATTTATTATATAAAAGTGGTAACTAAAATCTAAACAGTGAGTTAATATAGCGGAAAAGATTCAGTGAAGTAAACGGAAAAGTGACAAATGTAAATTAAAAACTTTCGGACTTAAGAACGCACGTGGCAAATGGCCATGAGAGGAGTAACGCCGGTTGGGTAATCCATCCAAATAATTTCATTTTTTTTTAGGGGTTCAACAAATTAATTAACACAAAAGGGGGTTTTAAATGGTATGAATGTGAGTGCGAGCAGGCTGGGCTGCTTTCTATACAATACGGTATTTATTCTAACTTTCATTTATATAAGATGTTTTGAATAATATGTGAAGAAATTGTTGTTTCGTATTAATTGTTTGGAGATAATTGATAACCTAAAAGAAATGACTAACTCATGACCTGAAAGCAGTTAAATAATAGAATAAAATTTTAATTGTTTTTTTTTTCATAAATGCGAGTTGCGTGTTATTCAAATAACCTTACAATCATACTTGCATTGCACCGTTCGTGTGACGTAACCCTGGGCTGAAAGAAGATTTAAAGGTAAGTGGGAGATAAATATTTTATTATAAAAATGTATTAAAAAGATAACTTCACCATGAATTAAAAAGACCCAACATGAATTAACATGAGTAAATATTAATTCAGCCCTCATTTAAACAAGCACACAATACAAACATTATGGCTGGTAATGAGTGAGTCAATAAAAAAAAAACTCAAACACATTAAAATGGTTGAAATACTATCAACTGTTCTTAACCACTGTATACTGTTCTTAGACAGATGTTTACTGTATAAGCTTTTGTTATCTGTAGACATTTCACGATGTCTATATTGCTGAAGCAGTCCATAACATACCGCAGTCATTTCTTTATCATATTTTATATACCCAGATACTCAGAAAATTCTTGTATTGCTGAAATGATCAAATATGTACATTACTGTAAACCTTTAGGCCCTCCGCACACGGGGCAACAGCTAAGTGATTCAATAGCAATTCGATATCCTATTCCCATCACTTTCTATGTAAAGAAGTGGGGACCCACCACTTACATACATATGTGAAAGCAATCCGTAGGCGATCTAGTCGATGTACATGATCTGAGCAACTCTTTCAACCTGCAGTGCAGGTTGCTAGCGCATCTCGTTGCCCATATTGTCAGGTAAAACGGAGGCGTTCAATGTTAAGTTCTTTCTTCTGCGCTGATGCACTCCCTCATATTGCTGTTTCGACTGTGAAAAGCAGGGGTAATAATTTCAGTAAGTACAGTGTATGATTGCTTTGACATTCTATAGAATGCGAGAAATTTGGCATCATTTTCTTGGAATTCTTTGGCTGCAACGAACAGCTTGCAGTGTAAATTCTTCTCAATGTAGGGGTGAACCCAATACTTCCTACGGTTTCTTCTTCGTTGGGATCTTATGTATCGGTATAGGTGCAAAAGTTCTTCGTCAGCTGAGCTGACTCACTCGACATAGTGAAAAATGATGTAGGACCTCTTCAATAACTTTGGGAAGGGAAAAAAACTTTAGATAGGTTAATTACTTATTTGTTTGCGTACCGTATCACTTATTATATGATATATAATTACCTTAATATCCACTTTAGCGATACACAGTTTCGTCACTGATGACGCGTTTCGGGACTAAGTCCCATCCTCAGATACATAATTAATAAATTAAAATATTAAAATCACGACCATGATACTGGTCAAGTCAAAATAAATAAAATAAATTATAAATCGCATGTAATAAGTTTTGCTAACCACGGCTGGAGCTCCCGCATGCGTTCACCCGCAACCGCGATTGTCACGCGACTGGTCAAAGATTAAGACAAACTGATTGCAGTGTCGAACAGGTAATTTGACGCAAAATTTACCTGGTCATTTAATAAACTGTTTTTGGTGTTACTATCTTTTAAAGCTTTATAAATTTCAAATTCCTCCAGACTATCCATCCGTCTACCCTTTTTACAAATATGCAACGCTGTTAAATTTTCTTCGAAGTTCGTATATTTATGTCCGCTTGATATTAAATGTTGTGCAAAGTTGGACTTATTATTACTTGGCTTAGGAATATGTTCTAGAAATCTTTTATAAAAACATCTGCCAGATTGACCGATATAGAACGCATCACAATCATCACATTTTATTTTATATACACCACATTGCTTTTTTAATGGTAATTTGTTTTTGTTTTTGAAATAATTTCCTAAATTATTATTTGTTTTAAATGATAAAATATAGTTATTATCTTTAAGAACGGGTCTTAAAATATTTGGCATAATACCTGTGAAATTAGCCGAAAGATATTTATAATTTTTGTTACTTGCTTTTATAGAGTTTGAATTTTTATTTTCTAAACGTTTCCTATGCCTATTTATTATTTTGTCAACTATTGTAGATTTATACCCGTTATTTATTGCTATTTGTTTGATAGTGCTAACCTCATTTAAGTAGTCCTCCTTTTCGAGGGGAACATTTAAAAGTCTGTTGACAAGACTATTAAACACTGCCACTTTTTGTGTAACGGGATGATATGAATCATAGTGTATTACTGTGTCAGTACTAGTGTGTTTTCTAAAGATTTTGTATTTTAAATTATTCCCGTTGTGTAATACAGTGAGGTCTAAAAAATTGATACTTTTGTTGTTTTCGATCTCCATAGTAAATTTTAATTTGTTATGAATTTTGTTTAGGTAATTTTTAAATAATTCTATTTGTCTGGCATTCCCGTTAAAAATAATAAAGGTATCATCTACATATCTGGAGTAATGGATGATTTTACTGGCGAAATAATTATCTTTTAAAATTTTTGTATTTTCTAAATGGTTTAGATATAGGTCCGCCAGGATGCCAGAAAGTGGAGATCCCATGGCAAGTCCTTCATTCTGTTTATAATATGCATTTTCAAATGAAAAATAGTTTTGATGAAGAATGGTTTTTAGTATCATCATCAGTTGGTTAACTTTCTGTATTTCTAAAGAACCTTTATTCATTAAATTATGCCTGAGTAAAGTTAAAGTTTCATCAATAGGCACATTAGTGTATAAATCTACTATGTCGAATGATACTAGTTTGTAGTTTGGTTGAATTGTAACGTGGTTTATATTGTTGATAAAATCCTTATAGCTTTTAACACTCCGATTATTTTCTAAGTTGGTGTGCTCTCTGATGATTTTTACTAAGGTTTTAGCTATTTTATAACCGGGGGCAGTTGTAAAATTAACTAATGGTCTAATTGGAGTGTTCTGTTTATGTACTTTCGGAAGACCCCTTAAACAAGGCGCACTAGCATTTATTGGTTTTAGTGAGGATTGTGTGCGTTTATCAAATAGTTGCGTGCATTTATTTATTGTTTTATTCAGTTCTAAAGTGTACTTCTTAGTGGGGTCGGATGTCAACTTAGTAATATTGTTGTCATTTATAAAGTTGTGTACTTTTTGTGTGTATTCGTCAAGTTTCAGCATGGCTATAGAATTTCCCTTATCTACCTTGGTTATGTAAATATTATTATTAGAAAGTTTTTTATTTAGTTGTATAGCTATGCGTTGTTCATGTTGTGCTTTAGTGTAATTAACTTTATTTTGTATAAGCTTATTGTTCTTGTTTTTAATGATTTTATTAAACTTATTATTTACTAATACTCTTATTTCATTTTGTTTACCTGGGTCAGGAATGTTTTTTATCACTGACTCGGCTTCAATTATTTCTTTAATTAAGTTATGTTTATTTTTAAGGTTGGGGGGAAAATTGTAATTTAGACCTTTGCTGATAAGTTTTGTCTCTGCGTCAGTTAAAGTGACGTCAGTTGTATTTATTACTCTAGGGTAGAAAAAGTGCGTGCGTTCGATGTTATCTTTATATTTACTATTACTTAACTGGTTGATTTTAATTGCCTGTTTATGTTTGTGAAGTCTAATCTTATTTGTAACGTATTTGTTAATTTGCTCTATGATACTATCGATCAAAGCAGGATGTACCATGTTATATAATTCCAATTGAGATTTATACATAGCCAAATTCAATGATATTTTTTTGCTATATAGAAATTTAATCTCTTCTTTGATCCTAAACGTGCTAGCATATTGTTCGGTTTTTCTGGCTAGTTTGGAGGAATTATTAATCTTAATTTTAGCATAATTTGGGATTAAATTTTGTCGTAAACATGTTTTATTAAATTTTATATGTAAATTGGTTTTGAATAATTTAAGTTTAAGATTTTGATATTTATACGCGATACTTGCCTTGTATGGCTCCATGTTAATTACTTATTTGTTTGCGTACCGTATCACTTATTATATGATATATAATTACCTTAATATCCACTTTAGCGATACACAGTTTCGTCACTGATGACGCGTTTCGGGACTAAGTCCCATCCTCAGATACATAATTAATAAATTAAAATATTAAAATCACGACCATGATACTGGTCAAGTCAAAATAAATAAAATAAATTATAAATCGCATGTAATAAGTTTTGCTAACCACGGCTGGAGCTCCCGCATGCGTTCACCCGCAACCGCGATTGTCACGCGACTGGTCAAAGATTAAGACAAACTGATTGCAGTGTCGAACAGGTAATTTGACGCAAAATTTACCTGGTCATTTAATAAACTGTTTTTGGTGTTACTATCTTTTAAAGCTTTATAAATTTCAAATTCCTCCAGACTATCCATCCGTCTACCCTTTTTACAAATATGCAACGCTGTTAAATTTTCTTCGAAGTTCGTATATTTATGTCCGCTTGATATTAAATGTTGTGCAAAGTTGGACTTATTATTACTTGGCTTAGGAATATGTTCTAGAAATCTTTTATAAAAACATCTGCCAGATTGACCGATATAGAACGCATCACAATCATCACATTTTATTTTATATACACCACATTGCTTTTTTAATGGTAATTTGTTTTTGTTTTTGAAATAATTTCCTAAATTATTATTTGTTTTAAATGATAAAATATAGTTATTATCTTTAAGAACGGGTCTTAAAATATTTGGCATAATACCTGTGAAATTAGCCGAAAGATATTTATAATTTTTGTTACTTGCTTTTATAGAGTTTGAATTTTTATTTTCTAAACGTTTCCTATGCCTATTTATTATTTTGTCAACTATTGTAGATTTATACCCGTTATTTATTGCTATTTGTTTGATAGTGCTAACCTCATTTAAGTAGTCCTCCTTTTCGAGGGGAACATTTAAAAGTCTGTTGACAAGACTATTAAACACTGCCACTTTTTGTGTAACGGGATGATATGAATCATAGTGTATTACTGTGTCAGTACTAGTGTGTTTTCTAAAGATTTTGTATTTTAAATTATTCCCGTTGTGTAATACAGTGAGGTCTAAAAAATTGATACTTTTGTTGTTTTCGATCTCCATAGTAAATTTTAATTTGTTATGAATTTTGTTTAGGTAATTTTTAAATCATTCTATTTGTCTGGCATTCCCGTTAAAAATAATAAAGGTATCATCTACATATCTGGAGTAATGGATGATTTTACTGGCGAAATAATTATCTTTTAAAATTTTTGTATTTTCTAAATGGTTTAGATATAGGTCCGCCAGGATGCCAGAAAGTGGAGATCCCATGGCAAGTCCTTCATTCTGTTTATAATATGCATTTTCAAATGAAAAATAGTTTTGATGAAGAATGGTTTTTAGTATCATCATCAGTTGGTTAACTTTCTGTATTTCTAAAGAACCTTTATTCATTAAATTATGCCTGAGTAAAGTTAAAGTTTCATCAATAGGCACATTAGTGTATAAATCTACTATGTCGAATGATACTAGTTTGTAGTTTGGTTGAATTGTAACGTGGTTTATATTGTTGATAAAATCCTTATAGCTTTTAACACTCCGATTATTTTCTAAGTTGGTGTGCTCTCTGATGATTTTTACTAAGGTTTTAGCTATTTTATAACCGGGGGCAGTTGTAAAATTAACTAATGGTCTAATTGGAGTGTTCTGTTTATGTACTTTCGGAAGACCCCTTAAACAAGGCGCACTAGCATTTATTGGTTTTAGTGAGGATTGTGTGCGTTTATCAAATAGTTGCGTGCATTTATTTATTGTTTTATTCAGTTCTAAAGTGTACTTCTTAGTGGGGTCGGATGTCAACTTAGTAATATTGTTGTCATTTATAAAGTTGTGTACTTTTTGTGTGTATTCGTCAAGTTTCAGCATGGCTATAGAATTTCCCTTATCTACCTTGGTTATGTAAATATTATTATTAGAAAGTTTTTTATTTAGTTGTATAGCTATGCGTTGTTCATGTTGTGCTTTAGTGTAATTAACTTTATTTTGTATAAGCTTATTGTTCTTGTTTTTAATGATTTTATTAAACTTATTATTTACTAATACTCTTATTTCATTTTGTTTACCTGGGTCAGGAATGTTTTTTATCACTGACTCGGCTTCAATTATTTCTTTAATTAAGTTATGTTTATTTTTAAGGTTGGGGGGAAAATTGTAATTTAGACCTTTGCTGATAAGTTTTGTCTCTGCGTCAGTTAAAGTGACGTCAGTTGTATTTATTACTCTAGGGTAGAAAAAGTGCGTGCGTTCGATGTTATCTTTATATTTACTATTACTTAACTGGTTGATTTTAATTGCCTGTTTATGTTTGTGAAGTCTAATCTTATTTGTAACGTATTTGTTAATTTGCTCTATGATACTATCGATCAAAGCAGGATGTACCATGTTATTTGAAGGAGGAATTTGAAATTTATAAAGCTTTAAAAGATAGTAACACCAAAAACAGTTTATTAAATGACCAGGTAAATTTTGCGTCAAATTACCTGTTCGACACTGCAATCAGTTTGTCTTAATCTTTGACCAGTCGCGTGACAATCGCGGTTGCGGGTGAACGCATGCGGGAGCTCCAGCCGTGGTTAGCAAAACTTATTACATGCGATTT
The DNA here is from genome assembly GCA_034769895.1 of Magicicada septendecula. Lineage (NCBI taxonomy): Eukaryota > Metazoa > Arthropoda > Insecta > Hemiptera > Cicadidae > Magicicada > Magicicada septendecula. The sequence continues at coordinate 267,292,940 of CM068375.1, forward strand.
ATAATTTATTTTATTTATTTTGACTTGACCAGTATCATGGTCGTGATTTTAATATTTTAATTTATTAATTATGTATCTGAGGATGGGACTTAGTCCCGAAACGCGTCATCAGTGACGAAACTGTGTATCGCTAAAGTGGATATTAAGGTAATTATATATCATATAATAAGTGATACGGTACGCAAACAAATAAGTAATTAACATGGAGCCATACAAGGCAAGTATCGCGTATAAATATCAAAATCTTAAACTTAAATTATTCAAAACCAATTTACATATAAAATTTAATAAAACATGTTTACGACAAAATTTAATCCCAAATTATGCTAAAATTAAGATTAATAATTCCTCCAAACTAGCCAGAAAAACCGAACAATATGCTAGCACGTTTAGGATCAAAGAAGAGATTAAATTTCTATATAGCAAAAAAATATCATTGAATTTGGCTATGTATAAATCTCAATTGGAATTATATAACATGGTACATCCTGCTTTGATCGATAGTATCATAGAGCAAATTAACAAATACGTTACAAATAAGATTAGACTTCACAAACATAAACAGGCAATTAAAATCAACCAGTTAAGTAATAGTAAATATAAAGATAACATCGAACGCACGCACTTTTTCTACCCTAGAGTAATAAATACAACTGACGTCACTTTAACTGACGCAGAGACAAAACTTATCAGCAAAGGTCTAAATTACAATTTTCCCCCCAACCTTAAAAATAAACATAACTTAATTAAAGAAATAATTGAAGCCGAGTCAGTGATAAAAAACATTCCTGACCCAGGTAAACAAAATGAAATAAGAGTATTAGTAAATAATAAGTTTAATAAAATCATTAAAAACAAGAACAATAAGCTTATACAAAATAAAGTTAATTACACTAAAGCACAACATGAACAACGCATAGCTATACAACTAAATAAAAAACTTTCTAATAATAATATTTACATAACCAAGGTAGATAAGGGAAATTCTATAGCCATGCTGAAACTTGACGAATACACACAAAAAGTACACAACTTTATAAATGACAACAATATTACTAAGTTGACATCCGACCCCACTAAGAAGTACACTTTAGAACTGAATAAAACAATAAATAAATGCACGCAACTATTTGATAAACGCACACAATCCTCACTAAAACCAATAAATGCTAGTGCGCCTTGTTTAAGGGGTCTTCCGAAAGTACATAAACAGAACACTCCAATTAGACCATTAGTTAATTTTACAACTGCCCCCGGTTATAAAATAGCTAAAACCTTAGTAAAAATCATCAGAGAGCACACCAACTTAGAAAATAATCGGAGTGTTAAAAGCTATAAGGATTTTATCAACAATATAAACCACGTTACAATTCAACCAAACTACAAACTAGTATCATTCGACATAGTAGATTTATACACTAATGTGCCTATTGATGAAACTTTAACTTTACTCAGGCATAATTTAATGAATAAAGGTTCTTTAGAAATACAGAAAGTTAACCAACTGATGATGATACTAAAAACCATTCTTCATCAAAACTATTTTTCATTTGAAAATGCATATTATAAACAGAATGAAGGACTTGCCATGGGATCTCCACTTTCTGGCATCCTGGCGGACCTATATCTAAACCATTTAGAAAATACAAAAATTTTAAAAGATAATTATTTCGCCAGTAAAATCATCCATTACTCCAGATATGTAGATGATACCTTTATTATTTTTAACGGGAATGCCAGACAAATAGAATGATTTAAAAATTACCTAAACAAAATTCATAACAAATTAAAATTTACTATGGAGATCGAAAACAACAAAAGTATCAATTTTTTAGACCTCACTGTATTACACAACGGGAATAATTTAAAATACAAAATCTTTAGAAAACACACTAGTACTGACACAGTAATACACTATGATTCATATCATCCCGTTACACAAAAAGTGGCAGTGTTTAATAGTCTTGTCAACAGACTTTTAAATGTTCCCCTCGAAAAGGAGGACTACTTAAATGAGGTTAGCACTATCAAACAAATAGCAATAAATAACGGGTATAAATCTACAATAGTTGACAAAATAATAAATAGGCATAGGAAACGTTTAGAAAATAAAAATTCAAACTCTATAAAAGCAAGTAACAAAAATTATAAATATCTTTCGGCTAATTTCACAGGTATTATGCCAAATATTTTAAGACCCGTTCTTAAAGATAATAACTATATTTTATCATTTAAAACAAATAATAATTTAGGAAATTATTTCAAAAACAAAAACAAATTACCATTAAAAAAGCAATGTGGTGTATATAAAATAAAATGTGATGATTGTGATGCGTTCTATATCGGTCAATCTGGCAGATGTTTTTATAAAAGATTTCTAGAACATATTCCTAAGCCAAGTAATAATAAGTCCAACTTTGCACAACATTTAATATCAAGCGGACATAAATATACGAACTTCGAAGAAAATTTAACAGCGTTGCATATTTGTAAAAAGGGTAGACGGATGGATAGTCTGGAGGAATTTGAAATTTATAAAGCTTTAAAAGATAGTAACACCAAAAACAGTTTATTAAATGACCAGGTAAATTTTGCGTCAAATTACCTGTTCGACACTGCAATCAGTTTGTCTTAATCTTTGACCAGTCGCGTGACAATCGCGGTTGCGGGTGAACGCATGCGGGAGCTCCAGCCGTGGTTAGCAAAACTTATTACATGCGATTTATAATTTATTTTATTTATTTTGACTTGACCAGTATCATGGTCGTGATTTTAATATTTTAATTTATTAATTATGTATCTGAGGATGGGACTTAGTCCCGAAACGCGTCATCAGTGACGAAACTGTGTATCGCTAAAGTGGATATTAAGGTAATTATATATCTTTAGATAGGTATTCTCTCGTTGGAAGGCACGATTTGACTACTTCCTATCGCTCCGTGAGTGGATGCCCTGTTGCTCAGATCACTCACAGCGCCTTTATCACTTATATCGCCTGCATTGCCGTCATCACTTTTATCACTTACCTGTTGCCCCGTGTGCGGAGGCCTTTACATCTAACAGGTCTCTCTCTGCATCTCTTGCCACATGCGTGCACATACGTGCACATACACACACACAATTGTTATATTTTGGAACATAATATCATGTACTTACAAAAAGTACTACCTATGTTTATGGAAAATTGGATACAAAGTATCTAGATAATATTGACATAATTTTGTCATCTTTAAAATAATGATATAGTTGAGTCAAGAAGAAAAACATGACACATTGTATTATTCACAAACTACAAACCAAAACTTAATCCAAACTAAGGCCACAAAGCAAAGGCAATCTACTCTACAACTAAAAGCATGGGAAGCATCCAGCATGAAAAGTATGTACATAATGTAAAAAAATTGGTTAAAATTGGTTTAACATTGCCAATTTACATGTAATACTATATAAAAAATGTTTTCCAAGTAATTAAGATAGTTAGTACAGAGCCAGAAACAGAACACAGCAGAACACAGGAGAGGAATTTTACAGGAACAGGAAGAATGTGGAACAACATTTGAGAATAAACAGATACATAATATAAAACGAATGGATACAGGTTAAAAAATAAACAATATAACAGTAATAAAACATACAACTGAAAAACTATAATATTTTTTTCTTGTACACTTAATTTGTTAAAAGAAAGTTAAATTTTTAACATTTTGTTTTGATTTCAAATTTTAACATTCCCCGATCAAACAGAATGAATCTACACAATTGAAAAATTGGTACAGCTAAAAAATAAGTGCAAGAAAATTATACCACAAAATACAGTTAATAAGAAAATAAAACATGAATGTCAAAATTTAGAAACTGAAATCTAGAAAAGTAAAATATAACAAAATGAACAGAAGTATGGGAGGTAGTGTAGTACTTTAAATGTAAAAAATTGTTTATAATATCACTTTATAACAAATAACAAATTATACCACAATAAGTGACTCATAAGTTCTTGTTGGTTACACAGGCACTAGCCAAAACCTTGCATTGGTAGGTTACTAAAAAATAACAGATTTTCGGTTCTATTCTACAAATATATTTCTAAAAGCCTTGAAAAAACTTGAACTCTAAAAACTAATCAAATATAAACCACTAGTAACTATTTTTTTAAGTTACATTTACTTATGCATTCTGCATAACATAATAACAACAAAAATAAAAACGGCACTGAGCATTTGTACAAAATCGAGAACTAAACATTTTTTAATTTCTACTGGAAATTAAAATACAATTCAATGTTTTGTACAAACAAATAAATGAGTGGAACACAAAAAGTTCAACAGTGTTACACACACACACACACACACACACACACACACACCTGTGCGCACGCAGGTATTAAGGTACTAACCCAGTTTCCTTAAGTAACATTCATAACACATAACTATTTTTTGTCTGGTAATTAATATAGCCCTAGGACTGCACCCATATAACGAACAAGTATTGAAACATAAATTACCCATTTCTCATTTCATTTCTTTTTTCTACTTACTAACCTCATCAGACACCTTAAAAGTATCAAAATTAACACTGATTTGTATAATTTTGTAATAATTTTTCACAGTTGCAAGAGCAAAGGAGTTTTTTTGTGACCTCAATAAAATATAAATACAGAAATAAATACTCCGAAAATGTTGTATGAAATTTTAGTTGTTTTCCAGTCGATAAGATGATACAGTATAAACAGAATGTGACATGAAATTCTTATTGTTTTCACAAGTCTAGTATACACTGGACACTAAAGAGATATACAAAACACTATTCATCAACTGTGGGGTTTTAATTTACGAATTATAGTTGAGTTTTTAAATAACAACCTATCAAAAATTTAAATGACTATATTTCATATACATTTACCTATTCAGAGGAGAATTTTTTGAATAAAATAGAGTGAATGACAAGAAAACAATGGTGGTATACAGACTTTACGATCTTAAACTTTATATAAATAGTCAAATGTTTTCTTTGATGCCTAATACAGCTCTCCTCCCCCAAAATATACGGACATCATCACTTATACTCTACTGTAGAAAACAAAATTAACTTCCCATAGAGTAAAAGAAGGAAGTAGCAACAATGAAGTTCTGGAATGCAAGATAGTAGATACCTTGACTCACCATATATCAGAGATGTACAATTCTGATGAGCAGATTTACTCATCTTAACTTTCTGACACACAAATATTGGACAAACCTTCTGATCTGCACAAATACTGAAAACCAGCAGAAAATCCAAGCAGAGTAGCCAAAATACTGATTTGTCTATCGTCACTTGCATCTGATAATCACTCAAATCAATTGTGTAATTCACTACCAATGTAAAATTCAAACGGGATTTAAATTTTAATTGAAACAATTTTATTACATCTCTCTCTCTCACACACACATAGGCATGTACACAGACACATACATACACGCACACGCAATAAAAATAATATGTCTATCTTACCTAATTCGTTCACTACTTTTTCCAGCACCAAATTTACCATGCTCTATTTCTATCTTCTTACTATTGATGACTTTCCTTAAAGCTTTGGCATCTTTATATATCTGTGATCCTGGTTCATTGAAGGTACATGCATTTCGAGTCATCAGAAGTAAATCTTTTTCCATTTCATTCAGAGACGAATATTTACTTTGTTGTATTTTAATAGCTATTGTACGCAAATCAATTGGATTGTCTATAACCTCATAGTATTTTGGGTATCTCTGTAACAACACACAATTTCAAACCATTCGTGTATGACATTATTGTACCATTAAACGTAACATCTAGTAAAACATTTTTGTTTTTAAGGCTGTGAACAGAAATACATTTACACTTAGTACCTTCTTGGCATAGGTGATACAATTTTGTTACAAGAACTGCATCTGCATGAATAACAACCCTAGACCTGCAAAATTATTATTATACCTGAAATAAATGTTCACCATTTTTAGTAACACTTATATAAAAAAAAAAAATCATCCTTGTATTAATTACAAAAATCCTCTTATGTTAATATAGACATCCATTATACATATAAAAAATAATGTAATTACAACAAATGAACACTGTGATAACAGTCCCAAATGTCAATGCACAGTTTAAACAAATCATGTTTACTGTTCCTGATCATTTTAGACCTATCTCCCTAACTGCTACTGTGGTGAGTAGGGATTGCAATTGCTGGATCCCTCATCCAGCAATCCAGCTGGATCCAGTGCATTTTTCGGCCTGCTGGATCCAGAACCGGGTGCTGGATCCAGCGCTGTGGATCCACAAGTAATTAACTTTCCAAATAATGGCGCAAAAGTCTATGTTGCCAGCGTTGCCGCTTTGCTAGGTGCGCTACCGCTCGGCGGGAGCGACGTTGCCATTTTGTCGCACTTGTGGCACGTGCTACACCCCCTCTCTACACCGCACCGCCCGCTCTTTGACCTCTGCTGCTGATCTGATCGCCAGTTGACTTTCCGCTCTCGCTAGATAAAGTGTCTTCGCGCTGAATAAGTGTCTTCTTCGCTCCGCCGTGGCCCGTGTTGTTTGTTGTGAGAATTGTGAGTAATTTGACTGATTTTTCATTTTTATTTATTTATAAACATTACATTACATTACAGTATTTACAGTTTCGTAAATTAGTGCCACCTTTCCCTCAAACTTCAACTTCGATTGGTGAATTTGTGTTCTATATCATTAGTAATTTAGTACATACCGATAAACGACATCTGTCAAAAGCATCTGTCCGTCCGTCCGTCGCACAGTGGGGCAGTTAGCCTCCAAAGCTGGCCATAATTCAATCAGTCATCTGATTTGCCTAAAAATTTGCATATAACTGTTTTTTGGGTCGCGGATTTTGAAAATGGTATAAAAACATAAAAATTTTAAACGACTGATCCAATAGCAGCAGAATGTCATATAGCCGCTCACTTTTCATGTGTCTTGGATGAAGTAGCAAAAAATTTAAAAAAAATTTATGTTATGATATATCGTTTTATTGATAATTAAAATGCGCTGAATTTAAAGTTACTGTTCATTATTTATTTACTGAATTCTTCGGGCGCCATCTTGCGTACTGCAAGAAATTAATTATTGTACAAGTATATGTACTTACCATTTTCTCGGGTTCTTTTCGGCGAACAGGAGATCAGAATGGTTTATTTGCAATAATGAATTTAATTCACATTGGCAATGAACAAAAGGTTTATTTACTCTATAATGCTCACAACCATTTTAACTTTCATAATATTCAAGAATAGATATTCGTAAAAAAGATCATTTTGCTTAAGCAGTTTTCAAATTAAGATATAACATAAATACCAACTATTCTCTACAACTACGACATAACGAAAACCAGCGCTTTCACACACACACACATAACTATTCCCCGATTTTAAGAGCTCATAATGTTAAAATTTTGAAAATTAAACCATAGTTGAAAATTTGGTTTTATTGTAGATTACTTAGCTGATTTAGTCATATTGTCCAGAAGAAGTCATATTGTTCCACGCACACTACATCGATTATTTCTTAACTTTCACGGCTGTTACATGTTTTTAAAACTGTTATTTCATTCTGATTTACGTTAACATTTTAATACATAACTTTTTTACATTTTTTCGTGTATGCGGGCCCGCAATTACGTTCCAGAACTTTTACGTATGTAACACTCGCACGAGCGTTGAATTTAGACTGGCAATCGGCCACCGGCGCTATTTTGTGAAGCGGCCGTGGTTGGATGATCAATTCTTATTGTTTGAAAGTTTGTATTCCTACGCCAGCAGACTGTTTTGTTACATAACGGCATTCCACAACAGGGATCGTCTCTGACGTAAGATGGTCTGATGTCCATTACATAACTTGTTGACAATTTTTGTGTGTCCTTGAAGCTGCCCTTGGCACAGTTTGTCGGTTGTTTCACCCGTTTTATAAAATATTACTGAATAACAGTCACGTATCATGCCAACATCAGTGCTGCCACCGTCGCTATCTTTTCTACCACTGAATTTACCTTTGTCCCTATTATTCAAAAAAAATGTTATTTACTTTATGAAAAAATACAAACTGCTTTATTACCCCAAAAATAGGCCCGTTACAATGTAGCCTATAATTCTTTTATTAATGTTTATTATTGAAATGTTGTTGAAATGCGCAGCTTTTTTTTGATGTTTTGTTAAGAAGAATTATTATAGAGACGCGCAAATATAATTTCAAGCACACGATATGCCCTGACATTTATTAAATGTTTACGTACACTCACTAAAAACTCGGAAATCTTTCAAAAACAGCGTGTCATTATTCAACACGTTATTAAGTACACATATAAACAGTCAATTATAAATATGAGGGTATTATATACTAACCTGATGGTAGAGACGACATTCTATGTAGCCTACACTTTTTTATAACAAAATGAAACCAACACAATCAACGCACAACTTAATGTTTCGTTACGTTACACTCGGTGGACTACACCAGACGTGATACCGCGTTGCGGACTAGTCCATTCAAGCAACTAGTGGGGGGATTTACGACTTCTCCCCACCCTAACTCAGCCAGTACGCACTGCATTCGGGGACTCATTGACTGTCCATTTCATGTAGAATTGGCGGGATATTACCAACTTAGTTTTGGGAGTTTTTACCAGGTTTTCTCGTGTTTGGCCCCACTGTACGTCGGTCGGTCGGCGATTTATGTATATTTATGAATCAAATATTTCTTATTTTCATTTTCAGATTTCAAGCCAGTTCAGTTCAGTCAGTTCACACTACATATACAATAATAATATAACTGCACAATTCGTATTCGTACAGAATAATGAATAATGTCTCTTTCAAAGCCAAGTCAGCAAGAGAAATGTGGTGAGGATGATGATAAAAAAAACTTATGGGACTATTTTAAAAAATTGGATGATGGTCGAAGTGCAAAATGTTTATTATGTTCAAAAACTTTGCTGATCAGTAACCATTCAACAACAGGCTTAAAAGGCCATCTACAAAAGATACACTGCGTCAATCTTACTTCTTCAAACAGCAAATTACCACTTCATAATACAGATACAGTAGTTCCCACAGCAATAGCAACCACATCAAAAAATGACGATGATCAGGAAGTAGTTATTATACCGAACAAAAAGGCTAAGAAAACTATTGATGCCTATTTTGTAAAAGAAAATTCGATGGAAGCCGTGGTTACCAGGATGGTGTGCAAAGATGGTTTTACACTGAGTTCATTTTGTACATCTTCCGATTTAAGACGTTTGTTCACAAAAAGTGGATTCCAATTGCCGACTTCTCCCAACACCATAAGGTCGATGATTACCAATTATGCGAATAATATCGAAGCTGATTTAATAAAAGAATTCGCAAATTTAAAAAAAAGGGACAAAGATTTTCGTTAAGCTTTGATGAGTGGACATCTCAAAAAAATCACAGATACATAAATCTCAACCTCAACGTGCACCATAAAGAGACTCACTTTAATCTTGGCCTGATCAGAATTTACGGATCCTGCACTGCCGAACATTGCATTGAATTAGTGTCAGAACGGTTGAAGAAATTTGGCTTAAACTTTGAAACCGACATCATTGGTATCACTACTGATGGCACAAGCGTTATGGTGAAAGTTGGTAGGCTCTTGCCTTGCTATCAGCAACTGTGCTTTGCACATGGAATCCAGTTAGCTGTGGTAGACGTTCTGTATAAAAAGAAAGCTCAAAAAGAAGTAGAATAGACAGAGATAGACGAAAGTGACGAAAATGATGACGAAGACACGGACACAAATGAAGGCTTAGAAGTAGTAATTGAACCAACACCGGCTGAACCTGAAGTGATTCCGCGATACAGCGAACTTCTTAAAAAAGTACGAAAAGTTGTTAAGACTTTTAAAAAATCACCTACCAAAGATGATATGTTTTTGCAAAAATATGTAAAGGAAGCGAAGGGAAAATAATTGAGTTTGATTCTTGACTGCTGCACTAGGTGGAACAGTTTGCTCAGCATGCTGGAACGTTTCTACAGTGTAAAAGTTTGCATCGATAAAGCCTGGCTCAGACACTAAATTCTCCGCTGACGAGTGGTCACTAATCAATGAGTTGATCGCCAGTCTTCAACCGGTTAAACTGGCCATAGAAGCTCTCTGTAGAAGAGAGTCGAGTTTGATAACTGCTGACACAACCCTAAAATTTGTCTTAGACAAACTAAAAAGCCAGAACACAATCTTGAGTGCCAAGCTTTCTGAGGCACTCCGCAAAAGAATCGGAGAACGGCGTCTTACCGAGGTCACAGGGATGCTGATTTACCTACAGAACCCGAAGAAGTATGAACAAAAAGTTAGAAGTATAATGCCCGATTATACTTTCACAATGCCGAAAAAATATGTAATGCGCCAGGAGATGAAAAATATGCTGAATCGTGTAAATACATATGTAGTGGAACCAGCAGCAGTGGAAGAGGATATAATGGAAGTAGAATACGATGGCCCGGATAACCCGAATTCCCTGAATTTCACATTGGAACAAGAACTGGAGATCCAACTAAAGCGTGAGAAAGAAAACTTCAAGAAACGGAAAGAAACGAGAACTGAGAAGGATTATGATAAGATATTAAAAAAGGAAATGACTGTTTATGAAAGTGAGGGAGTCAGAGGTGAAAACCTAACTTTAATTTATGATTATTTGATGACCCTGAAACCAACTAGCGTAGAGGCAGAAAGAGCCTTCTCTGCAGCCGTATATATATGCAGTTCATTCAGAAGTAGGTTGGGAGACAACACCATCAATACCATTTGTTTCTTGAGATCCTACATCCAGAAAAGTCAAAAAATTTAAAATTTTATTTTATATAATCCTTTAAGTCAAGACAAGACTAATATTTTACAACTTCTACTCTACTCTACTTCTAATAAGTAAGAGTTTATAACTTTAATTTTATAAGTGGTTAGTGGGCTAAGCTAGACAATTTATTGTGAAAATTATATATTAATATAAATTAATTAGTAAAATTACATTTGATGTTATATAATTTATAGATTACATTATATATAATTATAATACTAACTAAACATTTAAAGTTAATTATCTCAAGTGTTAAACCGAACCAAAGTTAAGTTTACTACCTAAATGTGTAAGAAGTTTTACTGATTTGTAGTGACCAGTCGAAATAATAAAAGTTTCTTAAGTATTTAAAAAAAAAAGTTTAATTTCTTTAAAAAATCGATACATTGCTGGATCCGCGCTGGATCCAGCTGGAATGATGTTGGTCCAGCAAAAATCCAGCTGGATTGAAAACGCTGCTGGATTGCAATCCCTAGTGGTGAGTAAAAAATCCCAAATATTTACTTTTGTTTAATTTCTCTTTTAACGTGTTATTCAGTGTGTATCATCCAACAACTTGAATCATGCACCATAATGAATCCTTCTAATATTTTATGTTAATACGTTTAACATATTATATTATGTTTAATTAATAATATGTTTAATATTCTATATATTCCGTGAGTGTTCGAGATCTATTTTATCTCATCTCACATAATCTGTACAGTGTTTATACATCAAGGAAATAATTTCAAATTTAATAATAATAATAATAACAATATAAACTAAACATGCACAAAACAATTTCAAAGAATACATTACCTTCTTAGATGGCAGCAGTTGAAACACAAGATGTAATGGTCGATTATCCTGATCAACAGCTGCCATAACAGCAGTAAACAAATCTTCACAGTAGCCAAGCTCATCATCAAAATTGGAAGATGTTTCTGAGGCATCTTCGGCATCATCTTTTTTACCTTCAGCAGCTGCTGCTGCCTTTCGAGCCTAACAATGAAAGAATTCTATTTAAATTGCATTTGTTTTTGCAATATCCTTAATTAAAGAATACAGATTTACAAAATTTTACAAACTGACATATTACAAATGTAATATGTCTGGATTAAATTATCTGGATACTAAACGCTGTTTTTTTTTTTAATTAAAATACAAAAAAGTATCCTGTATCATTTATTCCATTATACAAGTTTCCTGATAATAATACAATTTTTCTTGGTGGCAAACAGAATACATCACCTAACTATTATCAATAATACTAAACCAGCACATTGATTCCAGCCAGTATATAAGATAATCAAAGACATAAGATGTACAATGCTTTTTATGGAATTTAGGTTATAAATCATGATCTTTCATTAAAAAATCACGGATTGAGGTGAAATACTTTCAACATAGAAATACTTGCAGCAGACTGCTGTATGTTTAATATTTATGATTTCTCATTTTAAATATCTTGCCGTTTACAAAAGTTTTCACTCTATTGCTGGCTTTTCAAATACTTTTGTACACTCTGAATTGATTCAGCACATCGCAACCTTAAATTTACTTAACAATCAATACTTTCACAACAAAACTACATGATTAACTTGTATTTTAAAATACCAGACTTGTACACATTATAGAAGGATATTTTATACTTTAATAACATTGTTCATATATTGTACAATGTAATTAATAGCAAAACATTCTGAAAATTAAAAAAGTACATATGCACTAAAAAGCTCTCTCATCCTTTAATTTCAAAGCACATGTTTACACATTCAAATGCAGGCACAGCAAAATAACTGACAATGACATCAACATATAACAAATCCGCCTATCAGGAATTTGTAATGTTTAAAAAAATATTACAGGTAATTCACATTATAAAAACTAAATTTCATTGCCATGAACCATGTATCTCAGCCATACATCACATATAATTCAACATAATCAAAAATGAATAAAGCTCGCTACACCACCAATTATGAGTAAGAATTAAGTCTAAATAATACAATGACAGATGGGATATTCAAACATTACAAAATTACTAAAAGTTATTACTAATATGCTGAAAATCTAAATAAAAAAAAATATGTTTAAGACATGCAGCATTACAAAGACGAATAATTTTCGTATAAATGGTACAACTGCTTGAATAAACTGTGTCCTAGCTATATACGTACCAACAGCCCAACACAATATGGAATATTCTGTTAATTATCAAAAATGTTTGAATTCTACTCAAAATATGTTTAATTAATTGCCGAATCAATAACTGCCTAATTCCTTCCCGGGCTGTTTGGCTGTGGTCCATTGTTTTCTACAAAAACAGACGTTTAGGCAGTTTCATCGACTGCCATCATTAGTGTAAAATTGAGTTACGCTAACATAAAGTGGTAGACGTTAGTGACCACAGTACTGTGGTTAAGGCTGAACCACTTCAGCCTTTTTTGACCCTTTGAGCCTTAACCACAATACTGTGGTCACTAATGTCTACCACCTTACATTAGCGTAACTCGATTTTACACTGACGATGCCAGTTGATGGCACTGCAGAAACGTCTGTTTTTGTAGAAAACAATGGATCACGGCCAAACAGCCCGGGAAGGAATTTTAACAACATTGACTCTGGCCATATAAGCATACGAAGATCTCTTTATGTTTTCCCCAAGCGTGTTGAACAAGTAGATAGTTAAGGGACTGCCATCTAATAAGGCACCAGGAATCTATGGGATATCTGCTTTGCTTTCAACGTCAGTTAGTGATATTATAGTTCTCCATTTGTCTTTCATTATCAATTTGAGCTTTGAAAAAGATACATTTCTAGTTTGTTAAAAAAACTACTGTCACAACCCTTCTGTTTAAAACAAATAATATACTGCTGATTTAAATAACTACAGACCAATCTCCTTTTTATGTCTTCTCTAGAATGTGTTCTGTAGAATTTTTGTTCTAATTTATTTCATGGATTGAACAAGAGTCTATGTATGACTGGCATTATCAAAGCCTTTGATTCAATCGACCACGACGTTCTATTAAATAGATTGGAAGATGTTGGAGTTACGACTGATTTGTTCAGAAGTTACTTGGTGGGACGATTTCAGTATGTAAAATAAAAAAATCAAATTAGCACCATTGCTCGTGTTGTATGTGGTGTTCCACAAGGGTCGGTTCTTACCTCCCTTCACTCTGTATATTTTTATAATTATGAGTACTTACCATAATAATGTATTTTACTTGCATAACTTTTGAGTGAAGGACCATACTTCCGGTTGCCACGTGTTCAAGTCGTTTACACTGAATGTTTTATTTATACCTAAGGGTCCCAAAGTATCGTTAAACGAGAGATGGAAGCAGCCTGGGTTATCTAAATAACGATTCATACACATATGTTTGAAAATAACACACTGTTTTAATAATCTTTATAGTTGTTCAATTACAGTACAAGGGTTAAATCAAATTGCAGTCATTGTACAAAATGGCGGCTATGCAGTTCCGCTCTTACTCATCAATTATCGTTACTAATTTTCTAGATCCTGTACTTGAACATAATAGTACAAAAGAAACATTCTTTACCTTGCAATTGCGATTTTACTTATTTATTTATTAGCATAACCCCTTTTTATTCCATAAACCAATGCCTAGTTTAAATAGTAGCCGGCATTCACTTTCACTCTCTCCCTCACATACTACTGTTACAGATCTTAATTTTGTTCCACTGAAAATTCTATTAGATTGTTTAGAGCTCTAATTTTGAAAAATGAATAATAATAAGAATTAGGACTTTCCTGAAGGTTTGTAGTTGTTCTGCAGTTCAGACGTTCTCCATGATCTGGCCGTTGGCTGGCATACTTCGTTGTTGTTAGTACTGTCTGTTTTTTGTCTGGTGTTTCACTGAATTTACATATTTAAACTGGTAACTGTTCACTATTGGTTGATGATTACATTTTAAATTAATTTCACACTTCTAACTGGTTATTTTAGACCAGCGAAAATTTTGCATGTTGTCGCCATGACAAAGTTCTTCAGAGTGGGCAGACATTGTGTCGAATTGTCGACAGGTGGAGGGGATCAATTGTGATCAACTATTCGTCCGCATCAGCTGACGGCATTGTTCCTCGTCATCGCTGTGACGTGTGTCAATATTTGTCATACCAATTTGTTGGTGTCGATCAAAACCGCCACTGAATACATCTTCTTTTACAAGTACGCCCTCGGCCTTGAGTTAAATCGTATCGATGAAACTGCGTTGTTTATGCAGACATAGGGAAATTGACCTAACCATGCTTTATGTTATGAATACAATAAAAAATACAATGCAAAATCCTGGAACACCATAATTATGACAACAGGCCTTTTTGTCCTGTTACACGGTATTAGGACACATTTTATTTTTAGTCGATATCAATAATTTATGGTCAAGCAAATTCTATGGCAGTTTGACTTGCTTTCTTGATGATACCGCACTTTATTTTCATCTAAGAGCTTCTTGATAAGAGAACAAATACAGAACGATCTTAATATTGTAACAGTACAAACTGTTCCATAGTAATAAACTAGCTGAGTAGCAAAAAGTGATGATAACAAGTAGTAAATCAACAAACAGCATTCAATGACAACACAAAATAAACTGACGAATAAACTGAGACATTGACAAAGACTAGTTCCCCAATAGATTAGTTGAGTGAGAATAAAACAAATAGACAGAGTAAAACACCATAAATAAATGAAAGGTGGAATAACTTATATTTAAAAATATATTAGAGTAAAGTATCAGCACATTAGCTGAGCAATTAAAAAGAATAGCTAGCATAAGAAATAAAATGAAGTATCATGTTGATAATAATAAATAGTAGATAAATTATGATAACTGAACAATTAAAATGAGATTAACAAAGTATAATCAACAATGTAAAGAACTATATGTACTTAGAATGTTACAAGCCTGTTAATTTTGTAAAAAGATGTATTATAAGGTAAGGTGAACAAAACCTAATTATGAAATGTGAAAAGTAAGGGAATGACCTAAGATGAGTTAAAGTAACTTAATGTATAAAGAATAATGTAGTGAAAGATCAGAATAATGACTAGGGCCAATATGCCAATTAACAATATTATTGTGTAGTAACAAGCACATGATTTATAAGAAAATCATGACAAGTGGCAAAATGTCTATATTAAATACAGAAATAAAGACATAATAATTAATATGACTCACAACAAACTATGCATGGTGCATACTGAAAGAAATGTTGTAATTATAGAAAGAAATATGAATGATAATACAAATAAATAATAATAAATGAGATTATGAAAATAAGAACCATATGTAATAAAGAGACCATACTATACAGAGTATAGAAAATATAAATAACAATTAAGGAAAAGGTGTAATATGAAGTAGTACACTTGAATTAACTGTTTAAAATATTAAAAATTGTATTACTTACCTTTATTGGTAATTGACCAAGGTGTCGTCTGGTGTACTTAGCAGAGAAAAACAGGGGAATGCAATTGACAAATACATGTTATATGTTCACTTAACACATTTTTTATTTCATCTTACTTTGCCATCAAATACTACCATAACTCCCACATCAACAATTTCGTCTTTCTTTTACGTTACATTGAAAATAGATTATGAAATATACTTAACCCTATTTATTAAACTAGACTATCTCTATCGTAAAGCAACCCAGCTTGCTCACGCACTCAATCATTACTCATACTTTTTATACTATAAAGCGCTTTTTTATTGAATTTTCATAATTAATATTGGAGAATTTAAATTAATTAAAATTGAAATATTTTGTCTGTTCAAAATGCTTAAATTAGGTACTCATCCCTTCATCCACGTGGTTACGCCATAACTATTAACACTTGATTCTGCTGACACACTCCAAATATAAGTTTAGAATGTTATTATTTGCCAGTTACTTCTGTTCGATCACTATAACATGACTGACTGTTATTTTAAATTAAAATAGCAAGATTTACTGGTCGGCCGACCCTAATTTGCTTGAGCAACGTTTTATATGACCGTACGGTCAGGATTGTAAGTCGACTGAGGCAGCAAGCTGCCGGGGTGACGCTCTCCGTTCTTTGTATGTAAACCACCATGTGGCCGCTAACCGGATGTCTCTTCCATAACTCATTCTCTCATTGGCTTAAAAGGCACCACGTCACACGATAATTAGTTATATTTTCGTGTTCCTTCCGTTATCGACTTTGAGTTGGAGAGTATAGAGAGTGGCACACGCGCACACATCCACATTCCAATGTTTTATCGCTCTCGTACCTGGTGCCGCCTGGCACAAGGTGAATACAGGGTGTTACATAAATTAAGTTTTCGTGACCATAAATGGTGCCCAAACAGATTAGCCCCAAATAATTATTAAATAAAAAAAATAGACTCTTCTCTTAATTTTCCCCCTTACAAATATCACCAGAATAGTTCATTTAAAATGATTAATGATATAAGAACCAAGCCATTTAATGGTAATAATGAATTATGTTATAAGAATTATTAATGTTCAGCTGGATACAGAAAATGTATAGAACAGTATGTTAATTTAAATATTATAATTGTGTTCAATGTTGTAAAAAATGATTGTTTATTAATTGTTAAAAGATACAGCAACAGAATCTGCAAATTGTAGCAGAAGACACTTGTAATAAACCCATGTTTTAAGATAGGCTATCAACAAGATGTAGTTTAGTAAGTAAAAATGTATCCAAACTGGCCGCTATCAATCTCGAAATAACCAGCAAGGAAAGAGCAATACGATGCTAGTAATAGATCAAAATTTGTAATTAGAATAAATGAGAAACTGATGTAAATAAGACAAAATTTGTGAATTTTGGAAAGTGAGGGGGAATACTAACAATAACAATGAACCCACGCTTAGAGCGATTATGTAAAAGTTATTTTTAGAATGACCGCTTAATGACGTAATTTTGCACCAATCAGAAAATTAGATGCAGAAATACATTGCCACCGCCGACGAGAATCTGAGTCGACTATAAAGCAACGCGTTCGAGGGAGCAACACACACATTTTTGAATTCAATCTCGACAGATACAGCAGAAGCTCCACATCAAAATTTCAATTAAAATAATTATTGAATAATAGCAGAGAAGAACTTACCTACAGTATACAGTCAATAGTAATATCGTTAAGTTGAATAACGATCAACAGTGAATTACGACAATATCAGTATTATTTAACTAGCAGTGCGAAACAGTCAGAACGAGGTTAGGAGTGGTTTCTAACCAAAGTAAACACAGCAAGAAGTATTAATCTTTCTCCGCGAAAAGTGAAAGTTTGTCTCCGCGAAGAGTGAAGAATTAAGATCGAATAGTAAATTAAAAATAATCAAGAATGATTATTAAACAGGGAGTACAGTGAAAAACATAATTGAACAGAGTTCAATTATTATATTATTTAATGAAGAAATTTGTGTTAGTGGTTGAAATCACAATCAGAATGATCAATATTGCACACCAATATATAAATATCGGTATGGAGAACCATACATGACTTCCATATTCTAAGATTTATATTTAAAATCATTTTCAGCCAAACAGCCAGGCTGTGTCTTACCTGCCTTTTTATTGCTGTATTAAATGAAAAATATTATATTACATTAAAATGAAAAAATTATAATTTTATTGCCTGGCAACAAAATTATTTATTTTTAACAATTACCATTGTTTCAAAAAGTTTAAATAAATTTTCAAGTACTTTACTCTTGTTAAAACGTAAAAGGTTGCAGGTAAACTACCCCTTCCCCTTAACCGATCTTCACCAAAATCGAAAGTCATTGAGACCTCTAAAATTCAGGGACGTATCCAAAAAATTATTTGATTCTGTTTCAATTTGCGGCTGTTATCGTTTGCCATAGAAAATACGCTTGATAAAAAAACGTTGCAGGTAAACTACCCCTTCCCCTCAACCGATCTTCACCAAAAACAATAGGTCTTGAGTACTCTACAAATCAGGGCTGTATGCAAAACATTATTTGATTCTGTTTGAATTTACGGCTGTTATCGTTTGCCATAGAAAATACCCTTGTTAAAAAAACGTTGCAGGTAAACTACCCCTTTCCCTCAACCGATCTTCACCAAAAACAATAGGTCTTGAGACCTCTACAATTTAGGGCTGTATGCAAATAATCGTTTGATTCTGTTTTAATTTGCGGCTGTTATCGTTTGCCATAGGAAATACCCTTCTTAAAACATAAAACGTTACAGGTAAACTACCCCTTTCCCTTAACAGATCTTCACCAAAAACAATAGGTCTTGAGAACTCTACAATTCAGGGCTGTATGCGAAACATTATTTGATTCTGTTTGAATTTGCGGCTGTTATCGTTTGCCAAAAAAAAAAAATTTCCATTGATAAAAAAAAATATCGGTATGGAGAACCATACATGACTTCCATATTCTAAGATTTATATTTAAAAACATTTTCAGCCAAACAGCCAGGCTGTGTCTTACCTGCCTTTTTATTGCTGTATTAAATGAAAAATATTATATTACATTAAAATGAAAAAATTATAATTTTATTGCCTGGCAACAAAATTATTTTATTTTTAACAATTACCATTGTTTCAAAAAGTTTAAATAAATTTTCAAGTACTTTACTCTTGATAAAACGTAAAAGGTTGCAGGTAAACTACCCCTTCCCCTTAACCGATCTTCACCAAAATCGAAATTCATTGAGACCTCTACAATTCAGGGACGTATGCAAAAAATTATTTGATTCTGTTTGAATTTGCGGCTGTTATCGTTTGCCATAGAAAATACGCTTGATAAAAAAACGTTGCAGGTAAACTACCCCGTCCCCTTAACCGATCTTCACCAAAAACAATAGGTCTTGAGTACTCTACAAATCAGGGCTGTATGCAAAACATTATTTGGTTCTGTTTGAATTTGCGGCTGTTATCGTTTGCCATAGAAAATACCCTTGTTAAAAAAACGTTGCAGGTAAACTACCCCTTTCCCTCAACCGATCTTCACCAAAAACAATAGGTCTTGAGAACTCTACAATTTAGGGCTGTATGCAAATAATCTTTTGATTCTGTTTGAATTTGCGGCTGTTATCATTTGCCATAGGAAATACCCTTGTTAAAACATAAAACGTTACAGGTAAACTACCCCTTTCCCTTAACCGATCTTCACCAAAATCAACAGATCTTGAGAACTCTACAATGCAGGGCTGTATGCGAAACATTATTTGATTCTGTTTGAATTTGCGGCTGTTATCGTTTGCCAAACAAACAAAATTACCCTTGCTAAAAAAAAACCGTTGCAGGTAAACTACCCCTTTCCCTCAACCGATCTTCACCAAAAACAATAGGTCGCGAGTACTCTGCAAATCAGGACTGTATGCAAAAAATTATTTGATTCTGTTTGAATTTGCGGCAGTTATCGTTTGCCATAGAAAAAAATCTACAGACAGACAGACAGACAGACAGACACACACACAGACACTTTTCGGAAAACGACTTTTTTTCATGTTTTGAGTGTAGTAGAATCAGAATCTGCAATAATCTCGAACACGATTTTTTTTGCCATCACCATACTTCCATTCCTTAAGGAATATGGAAGTAAAAATTATTCCGATTAGCGCTTTCAAGCTTCACAGCTCATCTTCAGATCAGGAATAGGCAGAAAATATGTAATACCCAACCCTTCACCCCTCTCCCCCACTCTGCTCACCCACAACAAACTAAAAATTTTGTGGTGTCTTCATTTCATAGAAGACAACCACAAGTTTGTTAATCCTTTGGAAGAATACGAAATTGTAAAAGTAGTAAATAACACAGTTGAAAGGAAGCTTAGAGAGGAGTTAGAAATATTGAAAGAAAGAGAAAAAGGGTTAGACAATTTAATTAATATTAAAATTAAATTTGATAATGAAGAAATATTTTATAACATGATTAAGAAGTAAATGAGAGAGGGCAGATAGATAAGATTAAGAATTATGTTTCATAGTACTAATTGGTTGTTTTAAAATAAGGGTGTGTGACTGACCCATGTGTGTGGAGAGGAAGAGGGTAGTTTAAAGGGATATGCACACACACACACACACACACACACACACACACACACACACACACTGAAGCACAAGGAATTTACTAGAAAAATATGTAACTGTACAGATGGTGAGACAGAGTTTAGGGGGTGGGGAAGGGTCATTAATTTTTAGTTTGTTGTGGGTGAGCAGGGTGGGGGAGAGGGGTGAAGGGTTGGGTATTACATATTTTCTGCCTATTCCTGATCTGACGATGAGCTGTGAAGCTTGAAAGCGCTAATCGGAATAATTTTTATATAGTGATGTGCAATATTGATCGTTCTGATTATTATATTATTATTATTAAATATAATTCAGAGTATATACACCTATGTACTAATCACCATACAATAACACAATAAGAAATAATCATTGTAGACACTTTTTTAAAAAGGAATTATTTAATTTCCATTCAAGGATTGATGATTTTCGCTAACCGTAAATAACCTCAAAAATCGTAAAAGTCAAACGAACATTTTGTTAATAAGTCTAAGTTTCTAATGGTGTCTAATCTACTAAGCAAAATATTTGTAAAGCATCGTAATTCGAGGCATGTTAGTGTTATTCTGTAGCTCAAAAGGATTCACCCTTGAGATACAAGAAATTTGAAGAAAATAGGTTTTTAATAAGAGCCAATATTGCCAACCTGCTGGGTTACCAGAGAAATAAGCCAGGTCAATTGTAATCAGTAAATAATTGTTTAGTTGTACCAATATAATTAGAAAAGCACTAAGTGAGTAATAAAACCACAATATTTCAATTAAAAAACGTTGTACTAACTTATTGAAGTCATTTTTAATGATTTTGTCTAAATTAAAAAAGTTGTAATTTCAAGCCACTCAAACAGTTACGTTGGCAGCATGGACGTGTTAAGCACCAACCATTCAAATTTACAAACCATAACAACAGAATAATTATTGGATTAAATCAATTTAATAGTAAATTCAAGTGAATAATTTAACAATATTAAATAAAATTATTTCATTTATTCAATTTTAAAATAATTTTACGGAATAACAACATAGATTCCATATGGTGCCCAAATAACCCAAAACTAAGCTTACTTACTTTTAAACAGTCCTAATCGACTGTTTTGACTGATCAGTGGTTTTCTGACATACCACGACAATTTGGACAACCACTTCAGACATATAGACACTACCAGTTCTACACCAAAGGTACGTGCAAGTTGTAATTGTGTTATAAACTATTCAAAATAACATTATTACAGTACAATTACAATTTAGAGCGACGGAATTGCGACGGAACGTCAAGATAATTCCACAGTGCTACTGAAGAAATTAAAACAGATTACAATAATTAAACAATTAATAAATAAATCAATAAAATAAAAAATAAAATTAAAATAAGATTTTAATAAGGGGTACGAAGCCGGCTTCTTACAATATGCTCAAGAAGTGGTTTACAGTTAATTGACAGTGGCTTTGAGTGTTAAAACCCAAGTTGTTACGATTTTCCTTGAGAGATCGACCTGAAATTATCGAGAATATTTGTTTTAAATGTAAACCATTTCAGTTAAGTAATTTATATTTGTGCTATTACTATATAAAAATTGAGCTAGAAAAAAATATTAAATATTTGGGAGTTCTGTTAGAACAAAATGTTAATTTGAAAGTACATACACTAAAAACTAGTTTAACCAAATCACGTTTATCTGAAAATCTGGTTTATCCGAAACAATGTTTAGTAAATTTTAAAAATACAAAAAGGCATTTTCCTGTCGCTATAATCTATATTTAATAGTGTAGATAAGTGATTCCACGTGATATACAAAGAAAGTCAATAATCAGAACTAACTGGGACAAAGGGTACTCCGAATTATCGATTTGTTCTGATTTTCGAACATAAAGTATTATGTTCATATACTGAAAACATAAAGTACTGTATACTGAAGTACTATATACTTCCCCTGCAGAACTTCTAACAATGAAACGACTTCGAGATCGGGCAGCCAGCAAACGAGCTTCAAAGCTTAGGCAAAAAACTATGATTACGACTGATTTGTTTAACATAATCATTGTTTAACATAACGTAATCAAGCTTAGATATGCACAGAAATTCCATGTAATTTACTGTACAAACAAGCAAAAGGACTATTCCAGTACTGTAGAAACTATAATTTACAGTACAATGCCGTTTTATAGTTTATTGTGTCATATTTACTGTAAGTAACTAAATTATTATTATTAAATAAAGTTACTGTACTTACATATGTATTATTATTTAAATAGAAGCTTCGGTTTATCCGAAATGGGCGCGGTCCCATCAAATTCGGATAAACGAGTTCTTAGTGTATTACAAACTTAAACAAACAAACAAAAAATTAATTCTGTTTTAAGGAAATTTTACTTTTTGAAACATTCTTGTCTTCTTTTCATTCTAAAAGTCGTGTATCATTCTATTATCCATTCTAAATTACAGTATGATATTTCTTGTTGGGAAGGTACATATTTTTCAACTATTAGTCCAATAGCAGTTGCACAAAAGAAGATAATTAGAATTATGGCCAGTGCTAATACAAGCATTCCTCCATTAAGATATATTTTTACTTATCGAGCTTTCAGAGTAATTTTTGTGATAGGTTGTCACTTAAGGGATAGTGCTAAAGTTTGTTCAGTAAGATTACAGTTTCATAATAGTGTACCAGTTCCACGGCCAACAAATCAAGCTTTTAAATGGACATTTGCATTCTGTGCACCCAGAATTTATAATAACGATCTGAGCTTTATTATGTGATACAAATAAATTTATTTACATTTTTGAAATGTGAGAAACTGGTAGCTGTCTTTGGATAATGTCAAGATTTTTCTTAGGTAGACTTTTTGAAATGTCTGTATCAGTTATTTTTTGTTTAGTTATGATTATAATTTATTAACATAAATCTGGTAACAATGCTTACAATTTATTTATAAATATAATTTAATTTTCTTGAAGTTTTATATGGAAATGGAAAATAACTATAGTGAGGTATTTTAATTTGCTGTATGTAACGGGACAGAATTGGCAAATTGGTTTTATTAAATTGTAAATGCTAAGAAAGGGAGTTACCCACACAGGGCCTCAATTTTAACAATCGACATTCACTTACGGAACGCCCAGTTGCACGTTCGTTCGGTCAGAATAGATTAATGCTACAATTCCTGATGCTGAGGAATGTGAAAGAGTGCGCATATGCCTGCCCGCACAGATGAATTTGCACGAACTTTTTGCGAGCCTCAGAACGCGCAAGTTTATGGTATACAAACTCGCACTCCAGAAGATATCACGTTACGCCCGTTGGCCCTATCACAAACAAGCTGCTGAGCAGGAAAACGTCAGCATCTGTAGCAGTCGGCTAACAGCATCTAACCCGCACAGTTGCGTCTGCTCGTGGGCCACCAAACTTTACTTTAAAAATGTATACCGAACGACAGAAAGGTGTAAATAAAGAACGGTTCAATATACAGGAATGTAAAAGTTATCAGCACGGGTGCGCATTCACGCATACCCGCACACAGGTCGGCCAGCATTCCCACGAAAATATCACGTCCGTATAAATTCCTTCTCGCCTAGTGCGCAGAGAACAAAGGGCTGTCGTCCTATAGCTGTGGCTCCGGCCGGTTCAGCGTAACAAGGCTCGCGAGCCGAAAATTCGAATAAAATCAAACATGTGTGATTAAAATACGTAAAAATGTAAAACTTGTTTAAGTACCAACAGTGAAACATTAGACAACAATAAGTGACCAAAATTTAATTAGTTGAGAACATATTATCGGCAATGAACAAAACCGTGACAGTGCGAACGTAATTGGAACGACCAAAGGAACAACGAAATGGACTAGCTTCACAACGTGGCGGAGACAGTATCAGTAAAGTAAACCGACAATCTAAATTAAAAACAAAATAAAGTAGAAAAGAAAAGATAAAATTTATATAATAAATAAAGAGATATCTCAACTTTAATAGGGTAGAGAATGCGTGAGAGTATGAATGACCAATTGCTGGGTTGCTTTTAATTAAAAATTTAATAAATAAGTTTTAAAATTATTAATAAATTTAATAAATGATTTTATAAGAAATAAGAGATAAGTTTGTTATTTTAATCAGATGGGGTCATCACCTCAATATTTAATTGTGCGTAAGTGAAATGTTAGCAAATAGAGAAGGAGAAAACATGTTTTTTTTTAATTGATTCATAAAAAAAGGGAATGATAAAAAAGAATGTTAGATGAAAATACAATAAAGTAGTATTTTATATGAATTATAACTATATACTTGTTTATTTGCATTGACCTATTTTTCTCTGCCGAGTACACTAGAAGACATCTTGGTTAACTTCTACGTCCGAACAAGGTAAAGTAGCTAAAATTTAAATACTTTTAATCATTTAATTGCAGAGTACTACTGCAAACGACGCCTGAACAGGGACAATTTTATTTGATAAATAACAATTTTAAATATCTAATAACCGAGAACCACTGCAAATGGCGCCCGTAACAGCGACGTTGTAAATTAAAATTAAATAATTTACAACCTAGTCGAAATGGCAGAGAAAAATACGAATGCAAAGTTATGTGAGAGTGTAGCGGGGGAGTCAATATTAAACGTTACACAAGACAGCTTAATATTCTAACGATAACTTTCGTTACGTCTTAGTTAAAGCCTCACTTCGGGTTCGTCAATTTGTAACGTACAAAATATATTCGTTACTTATAATGTTATTAGGAATAGGTTACTTGTATTTTAAATGTTATGTTGTGTGCACTTAAATTGCTTACACCGCCCGTTGGAAGTGTCAACTTGTAACATAGATAAATAATGTAGCGACTAACTCGCACTGGAGTCGTCGATTTGTAATTATTAATGTGTTATGTTGAACGGCGAATGGTTTTGTAATTTGTCGCTTGCTCCCACTATGCCGCTCGTTTCCGTGACGTCACTCAACGTTGCCAACTTCGTGGTGTCCGCTGTAATCTGTGAATTTATTTCCTAAATGGAACAGCAATAATAACGACACAAATATAACATCAAACATATATCCTTATAGGAATCCTTTATTCAGAAAAACACTGGTTAATTGTTTCTTAAATTTGATTAGGACAATTACAATTGTGGCGCAAATTATACGTCTTCTTTTTACCAGTTGGCAGTAGTAGCCAATATTCAGTATTTTTTCAGATCAGAAGAATGCTTCGTTAATGTTTCTATTAAAAATAAAGTATCTCAGGGCGTATATGGTTCGGGGATTACATTTAAAAAAAATATTATTCTATAAATCAAAATACAAGTTTTACAATTAAAGGATATTACAAGGTTAGAGTGTAACGTGCACACAAGCAGTCGTATAGTGGTTACCAGTTCTAATAGGTTATGTCCAGTTTAGGCGTATAATAATTATTATGTAAATCAAAGGTTCTTGTGGTGTTTGAAAAGGTGTCAATCTCAAATCGTGTTATTAGTGAGTGTTCTTAGTGTTGGTGTGATATGTTGTCTGTAGCTTTAGTTGATTAGTATTTAAAAGTCGTATATACTAAAGTGGGTGTTGATACACAATATAATAAAATGTCAAAATCACCAAATCCTCTTCTTTGTATGCTTCCTGGTTGAAGATAGGGCCCACGTCCACTTCAGATCTTCTTCCTGGTTCTTGGGTCTTCTATTGCATATAATGGGTGTTCTTCTGTTGGGGTAAAAAGTTCGTGTTGTGTACCTCTACCTGTATTAATAATATGTTTGTATCGTTTTTTCACAGTTTATTTTATATTATGTAGGACGTTTTACAAACGCGTCTATCCGCTAAGATCGTTGTCAAAGAAGTCTCATTTTATTTATCCGAAATTTCTGGTTGCTAAGGGTAAACTTGGAATCTGGTTGGTTGATTCGGATATACATTGTCATATACTTTCATTATTTCAAAATCTAAATTTGTTCAAAACCTTCAAATTAATATTCCTTTTCTGTACTGAATGGGAATTTAAAACCATTATCAGCATTATTTTGATCTTTACATATGTGACATTTAGACACTAAACATGCCTACTTTTACTTAAGAACTACAGATGTTACAATTTTGTTATTTGAAATTTTCTTAAATAACTTGAGATGTATAATTTTGTTTCTATATTCGTTGTGTACACTGTTACCCATAAATCTAGTTATCTTTTCACATTTGTTTTACAAAATCTCTAACATTATTATCTAAAATTTACAAAAGTTGATTTTACCTGGCCTATGTACTGGTGTTATTTTCATCACCATGTTTAAACCTTTAACAGTTAAATTATCTTTTAACAATCATAAAAACTGTTTAACACATAACATTATTTTAACAAAACAAAAGATATACTATTCTATTAGTTTAAATTCATGCCCACATGGCTATGATTTTACTGAACCTTTGCACAAATAAACTGTCTTTTTACTCAAACTGTACAATTGTTTGACACTTAGCAATAACATCTTTATATAGTCTATTTTGCTTTGCCAATCAATTTATCACTGTTTAACACCAGTTCTATGGTTATATTTGTTAACATAAAAAAATGAAGTTAATATCATTTAATTGATATTCTTTTAAAACAACTGTTTCACCTGCTACATACAAAAAAACAACACAAATACCATGATAATAAAACAATGTGCTAAAACATAATAACATGCACATTTTTTATAAAATAAATCCTGCACTAATTAATTAGTCTTTTGTCAGTTAATTCATTAATTACTCTGACACTGTCTATGTTATGCTTCACATTACTTGTCACTATGTTTGTCGTTTACCCTATTCACTTAACACTTAATAGGTTGTATTTATAAACATACTTATTGGGTTTTATAGGGTTTTACATTTTATTGTCATTAAAAGGACTTCACTCTTGTTATAAAAATGTTATTGTGAACAAGTTATTATTTGTTGTTTTCTGGACAATCTTATGAACACTATTTGTTACAATTAGTTGTATGGTTCATGTATCTATAATAAGGTGTGTTATATTTTCATTACATCAATTAACTTAATTATTTACTAATATCTCTTTTACATAATATTACATGTTTGGGCCTATTATCCCTCAATTTGTATTTTGATTATCTGGATATTATGATACTTTGAATGAAACCATTCGTTTCTTTATAGTACTGGTTCATAAGCCGTCTGTCTTTATAATTCTTTATTTGGTCATTATTGAAAGTTCATGTCATAATTGGGGTTGAAGGTATTTTGCATCACTTAGCCTAAATCATTAATTTGGGTACGGTCAGTTGTCTTACTAGTCAGTCTAAAATGGTTAGTCATTCCTCTTCACTATCATCTTGGAAGATAATGTTCTCCTTGTTAGCTTCTTAACCAAAGTCTTCATTAAATCAGGTACGATATTAAGTTGTTCCAAATGTAATGTTACAATATCGACGAATATTGATGAGAGCGTAAGCGAAATACCAGATGTAAATGAAACGGTTGAAGTTGAATGTAGTAGTAAAAGCCATATGTAGATATATTTAATCAATTAACAATGATTATGGAAATGATGTCAGGAATGAAAACTGAAATAAAATCAGAGATAAATGCAAATAGCGTAGAGATGAAATAAATTTGACCAACAGAACAAAGATAGTGTAGAGATAAAAGCAGAAATAAATAATAGATTTAACAAACAAGACGAAAGGTTAGTACACATAAATAACGAATTTGCGAACATAAGAAGCAAACTAAAAATGAGTAATTTAAATATGAACAGCCGATTGGAAAGTATGAATGAGATTATTGCTGGAATGAAAAGTGAGATAACTATAAATACAAATAAAATACAAGACGAAATAAACATTGAAGTGAGCCTATGGAGCATGTATAGAACAGGAACACATACTGAACAATAACAAATACACCGATAAAATAATATATTGGCACAGGTACGTTGATGACATTTTACTCCTCTACAACGGCAACAAAAGACAAATAGAAAATTTCCACAAATACATTAACACTATACACCATAAATTAAAATTCACGCTTGAAATAGAACTAAATAATAGCATCAACTTCTTAGACCTTACAATCACCAAAACAAACAACACACACACATACAAAATATACAGGAAACCCACCACATCAGACATGGTCATACATAAGTCATCCAACCACCCAACTCAACACAAACATGCAGCTTTCAACTACATGCTCCATAGGCTCACTTCAATACCCCTAAACACACATGACTACCAAGAAGAATTAAACACAATCAAATACATAGCAGTCAAAAATGGATACACCCCCGAATTAATAAATAAACTACACATACGCATCCTAAACACTAAAAGTAAAACATATCAGACCAACAGCACACAACCCAGTAAATACATAACACTTACATACTACAATTCCGACACACACAAAATTGCTAACACATTTAGGAAACATAATTATAAAGTAGCCTACAGAACCAACAACACCATTAGGAAACACATAAATAATACTAACAAAGACACAGACACATACAACAAAACAGGGGTATATAAATTAAATTGTAATGATTGTCACCAATTCTACATCGGCCAGACGGGAAGATCTTTTTCCTCCAGATTTTCAGAACATTTAAAAGCCCTCACCACAAACTACATACATTCCACATTTGCCACACATTTACAAAACGAAAACCACAGTTACACTAACATACAACACAACATGGAAATATTACACTACTTACCTAAAAGTAGAAAACTAAACACAGCTGAACAATTTGAAATATACAGATATCACACACTACAACCAAACAACATATTAAATGAACAATTACATTATAAATCACATACACTATTCGATACACTGATCCAAACACACAATTTGAACCTCAGCGCCAATTCTCTCCCACCATCAACCCCCACCACACACACCTAAATCCATAACCGTTATTCTGTTAACTGACAATCAGTATTTACTCCCACTGAGGAAGAGGAACATCAAAGAAAGTAAGTTCATATTGTGAAAGTTTATATATATAATAATATTTATAAAGTGAACGAAGAGGATGGATCAACAAGATAATTAATAGAAGTTCAATTGAAATTAAAATATAATGTTTATAATTTTATATACAAATGTAAGGATGTAAGGTGTATAATTTCTGATCAACCTTAAATGTGAATTGTTTGTTATAATGGAATAATCGCAATGTTAATTATGAGTGTATTGTAGGTATTATGTTAATATAAAAAATTAAGTAAACTATAACCAAACATAAATGAGTTGACCTTCCGTGAATTGTAGTAACGGTGTCAAAGTGAGCCTTATATGTCTTTTGGTAGTTTCCCCACATTTCGGGCGGTCACAGTTTCACCAGACCCTGGCCGTGGAATTATGTAAGTAGTTTCAAAATTGGTGAACTTTGAAATTGACAGGGGGGTAACTCGGGGAAACTACATAACTATCGAACAGCGGCTATCGTCGAAGGTGACAATAGTGCCGTGATAAGGGTGCGTGAATCATTATAGTAGGATTACTGGTGTCCTTGGACATCAGTACTACCGAATTTTTTATATAATGCTGAACCAAGAACGGTATAGGCAGCGTCTATACCTTATATATGTAAACTTCAGTTCTTGGGAATGCAAATGGACGCCACAGTCCACCAGCAGGAGACAACAGTGTGTGTGGAAAAGGAGCTGGCAGTTACAAGCCAGGGGTGTAAGGGGGATTATAAGTCATTGATGAAGTAGGAGTGTAGCTGTAAATTTAGTGAGAGGGTGACGATCTCTGTAAACAGCGGGCGGTCAGCTTATAACACGACTCTATAGAGAGAGTTGGGGGTTGACAATCCAAAGAGCTGTTCAGTAACTGTTGCTATGACTAGGACTCAATGAGTAGCGATGTATGTCCCTATGAGAGCAAAATGATTTTAAGTACCAGATTTAATTGTAATAAATTCACTTAACATTGTATGATAATAACTATGTAATTTTGTGTATTTGTAGTAATTGTATGCAGTATGTTAGGGAGAAGGATTATAAAAATATGTACTTGATATAATTGTTGAAATGTATCTATAGTAAGGTCATTCACCTGACCAGGAACATCAGCTGATTGCTGGGGTTATATATGTAATATGTCACTTATAAATGATTTGCAGATTTTTCAATAATTAAAGGTGTCAATAATAAACTTGTAATGTTTTAAGTAAGTGATGGAGATGTATTTGAGATAGTTTTGAATTTTCAATGCTTAATGTAATGTGAAAGGGGGTAAATGTTAGAATTTGGGTGATTATTATTGAGTTAGTACATTAAATCAGTACAAGTTAAGTTTAAAGGGGCGTTGAACAAAATAAGATTGTTGTCGGAGTAAGTGTAATGTAGAATTTGAGTATTGATAGTGACACAGTAGCTAGGGGGAAAATATGTAGAGTAATGAGGGATATATTGAGGTAATAAATGAAGGGAGATATTTTGTAGATGAAAGTGATGCGATTAAAGAGTAATTAGATAAGTTGGAAATTTGTAAGGGGGTGATGTGATAAGGAGTCCTCAACAAAAAGCACTGTGGCGGGAGGGGAACCGATATGTGCCGGAAAGGGTTGCCTAGGGAGGTCCAGGAACCAAATAAGGGAATGAGCATTGGGAAGGGAACACACGTCCGTAATACAAGGGGTAGAGAGTATTTTGTTATAAGGGTAGAATGATGCGAAATGAGTTAGAGTAGTAAGTTAGGGGTACAGAATGGTTGGTAGATGTTTTGATAGATGGGTGTCATACGAGTTAAAGCTGTTAAGTGAGTATTAGAGTCAGAAGGGGGTAAGATTATACGTAAACGCCAAGTTGTAAATTGAAAAACAAGAGTCACCCTAACTATTTGAGAATGAGAATGTTAGAGAGCTTATCACTTACCTACATATTCAGAGTTAAAATGAAAAAATAATTAAAACAAGTGATAGATTTTAATAGAATTTGAGAATAATATAAAGCTATAAAGTGTGTAACTTTGGTCAGTTTAAATGTAAATTTTGTTGTTTATTGTAAGATAATAATAACCATGCTAACTTTGAATGTTATATTTTATTATGTTGTATTATGTTTGAAGGTAAAGAATTTTAAAGATGTTTCGTGTATTTTACAGTGTAGCTTAGTGTAGTGTATATATGTCAGGGTCATTCACTTGACCCAGAGAGATCAGCTGATGACTGATAGTAGAGACAGAACCATTTTCAAATAATTAATTCACGTAATGGTATTACTGAATTAAATTAAATAATTTCATTTTTTGAGATTGATAAAAGAGATATTTTGGTAGAAAAAAAAATGTATGCCTGCCGTATAGATGATGTTTTGAGTTACAAGTATCTTATTGTTCATATGTACTCCTAGTGTGTTTAGGGAATTATATTGTTTAGTATGTATGTATAACCAAATGTTAGGATAAGTGAATTTAGATCTAATAAGAGTTCCATTTATGTTTTTTTAATGATTGTTAGTAGTATTAGTAGTAGTGAAGAAAATTGATAGAGTTGATAGATTCGTGTAAAAGATTTTTAGGATTTTGATGAAAATAATGGTAATATAACAGTTTGATTTTGAACTTAAACGAATTCTTGAACGAAATTTAAATGATTTGAATGTAATTAGCTGTGTTTTGATTTGGAAAGCTTAACGTCAATTTGTAAAAGGAAATTGAAATTTAAAGATAAATATTTTAGAAATTTTAAATAAGGAGTTTGTTTAGAACGTAATCATGAGTGTGTGTACACGCCCAGTACTTGCTAAAAGCAACCCAGTATGCATGTAAGGGGGAAACATATCGGTTGAGGATCTGGCATGGTATAAGGCCAGGGGTTTGGATTTTGGGGTGGAATGTTAAAAGGTCAGGTGTACTGTGGTGAGTATCTGTTCGATGTTATGGTGTTGGAATCTCGGATAGAGAAGTCCAGTAATCTCATTCAGTTGCAGCCATAGTCGCCGAACAAGGGGGGTAGTTTACCCACGATGTGTTAAGAAATTAACGGGGGGTTGTTGGCACCATATCCTCACCGATCCTCTTAGGGGTTTAGCAATGAGTTCTTCTGTTTCGACAAAAGACCTCTCATTGGGGGGGTATTGTAATGGGGCAAAATGGGGTGTTTTATTTTATTTCATATTTTAATCAATGTATAAATACGGCAGCAAGTCCCTTACGTAAAACGGTTACAGTCAAACAAAGAACGCAGTAACAATGTTGTAATTTTGCAAGTGGGCGCGGCAAGAACGCATTACAATTCCAGGAAATTAAGTGTTGTGTGACGCATTCAAACGCACGAACAACAGCACACGCGCAGATGACGCTTACAGCATCGAGCCACGCCATACCAACCTGGATAATTTGTAAAACTTATATAACCACGTGTTTACATGCAGGCGGAAATACAACGAAGAACATGCCTATCCGAGTGACGTGACGAAGGGCAGTGCAATTTCGTCAACGTCCAATACACCTGGACAACCCATGTTACCTGTACAGTGACGAACATTTCAACACAAGAAGGCATTGGTAATTTCCGTCTTGTCCGATTTTGGGAGGGGGGCATTTGGTTAACCCTCCCAGCAGTCTCCATCCACGCTTCGCCTGGCCAGGCAACTACCAAACGTGGCTCATCAGTAATTTTTTTTTATTATTAATTAAAAGAGAATAGGAGTGGTGAAACGATGTCTCAAGATGAACAGTGAGTGCAGTATTTAGTGAGGCATAAAGAAATGTGAAGTCATAAATCTTTTGGACACCGAAAAGAGAACTTGGTGTGTGACGCGCCACGCGGTCGGGGGAGACGCCACTACAAGTAATAGTATTCAATCAAAATTATTTCTAATGAGGGCCTAAAAGAAAAATGGGGGTAAAATGGAATGAGAGTTGTGTGTGAGCAAGCTCGGTTCGCCTTATTTAGATTTAGAAATTAACACAAGTAGAATATGAAGTATAAATGTATGGTAATAATATTATGGTTAACAAACGCCTGTAAGAAATGTATTAAGGCACAGTTGAGCGAAATAGTAATGTGCCAATAGTTGGGAGAAAGTATGTACGAAAGAAATTTAAAGGAATATAAAATGAACTAAATTTTAATAAAATTTGAAGCTTATTATATTTTAATGAGAGTCGAGTGTGTTATTTTAACAACCTCAAAATCACGTTTACATTCACAGTTCGTGCTGGAATCCTGGACCCAAATTTAAGGTAAGTGGGAGAATTATATTGTTTTTGTAAATGTGTATTAAGTAAATAACTTCACAGATGCCGCCCAGAACTAGGGACTTAATTGTTTAAATATTTGACAAATCACAATTTGAGCATATGATTGACCATATATAAGTATGAATTTTATAATGAATTGAAGTAAAGTAAAATGTTTTAATGTTTTAAAAATGAAATTAAAGGAATTTAAAAGGTTTTAAATTAGGTGATTAAATTAATTTGAGGTAATTATGAAGGTTCTAAGATAATTTTCAATGATCGTATTAATGTAAAATGTTGTAAAAGATGGAGTTAGGGTGATGATTATTTCAATAAGGCATTTGAGTCAGTCAGAGTTAACTTAAATGGGTATTAGACAAAATAAGAATTTTGGAATAAAAGTAATACAGAAACGGGGTAGTAATAGGGACACAGTAGCGAGAGTGCATGTATGTAGAGAAAGTGAGAGTGATGTAAGTGGAGAGTAAATAGGTGGTGGTGAAATTTTGTAGTGAGGGTGGTGTGGTAAGGAGTCCTCAACGCAAGGTGTTGTGGTGGGAGGAATAGTTTTAAATGAGCATTGGCGGAGTTACCTGGAGAGGCCAGGAACTAATAAGGGAATGAGTATAAGGGAAGGGAACACACATCCTAGGTACAAAGAGGGTATCAGGTATTTTGTAAAAAGAGGAGAATTATTTAAGTGGAGTTAGAGAATATAGTGGAGGTAAATATTATTGAGAGATCGGTGTCACCCTATGTAAATCTGAAACGTTCTATATATTAATTAAATGATATCGTATTAATTTAAAATCAATGTTAATCCACTCCTACTTACCATCGCGTGGCTTCAAGGTTGCGTCATACGTATGTTTGGGATGCAGACGTAATTTCTTAAGTTTGTGAGAATAATTTGCACAACACATTTATATGAAGAGAATTTCCATTTAATGTTTTACTGTTACTTTAGTGAAATTAAGAACAATACATTTAGTAAATCCATGTTTCAGGTGTTGTGCAACACGTGACTCTGTTGTAATATGACTTACAATCTACTGCTTACCTTATTTTTTTCTAAGACACAAACATAAAATGCAAACACAAATATACACAGAAAGCCGCCCAGCTTTGCCACACTCACATTTATACCAAACTAAAAACCCCTTAACATTTTATACAAATCAGAAGCCTCCTAACACATCTTCCTATAATAAAACTCCCACATCGACCACGCGGTCATCGCGCCCGTACCAAGTCCCCGTTCAGGTGTCCGAAGGATCTGCGAAACTATTAAATCTTTTAAACACCCTCCTGACTGTTGTTAATCACTTATTGCACTGTTGATTACATTACAAATGTTAACGGTGAGATCGGCCGACCTAAAG
This sequence comes from Magicicada septendecula, assembly GCA_034769895.1. NCBI lineage: Eukaryota > Metazoa > Arthropoda > Insecta > Hemiptera > Cicadidae > Magicicada > Magicicada septendecula. The sequence goes on from CM068375.1 coordinate 267,328,415, forward strand.
AAAAAAAAACTGTTACTGTTACTGAAATTTAGATGAACCGCATGCGGTCGGTTGGTAAGAGGTGCTGGGCAGAAGTTGGTTCTCTGTTCCCTCTCCACAGTTTTCAACACTGGAACTCACTGCCTTGGGCGTCGTCGCCGAAGCTCCGGCCCATGCTCTGCATGTTGTTTTTTGAGTCAATGCCGCATATGATCTTCTGTAGGCATTGGCTGACGTCATTTAAGTGGGCCGGACGTTTGAGTGATGCCAAAGGGACGATGAATAATTTTTTCGCTCTGGCCATCTTGGTTTTTCAACTTCGCTTGGGTAGGCGCTCATGCGAGAGTAGTGACGTGTGTGCACTGCCACACCAGTACAGATTTCTTAGAATTTTGGTGGAGGTGCAAATGCTCTGCCGCATTCCTCAACAACAACTGCGCCTTATGTTTTGTTTCACTGTTCTGTTACACTGACTAATACGTTGCACAATACACTTACAGTTTTTACCAATTTATTATACCAGTCCGCCCGAAAACGAAATAAATAAAAATATAATTATCCCATACTGTTGAAAATAAAAACACCCAAAAATGACCCGCTACAATACTCCCTCGATGAGAATTCTGCTGTTCACGACAGAAGGAATCTCATCGATAACCCCGAAGAGGACCGGTGAGGAACTGGTGCCAACAACCCCCTGATTCTTAGTCTCTCGGGTACACGACCCCCCTGGCTCAGCGACCATGGACTCATCTGAACGAGATCACTGGACTTCTCCGTAAGAGATCCCAACACCGAGAAATCGAACAGATTCGTACCACGCCGCACCTCGCCTTCTAACATGCTACCCCCAAAAATCCTCAATCCCTGGCTAAAATTATTCCAGCTCCTCCGCCGATATGGATCCCCTTTTTGCAAGCTGGGCTGCCTTTAGCAAATACTGGGCTCACACACACTCACGTTACATGATACCCTAACACATTAAAAATAAAATTTTCTTTTAAAATTTTTTATAAATTTAAAAATTTAAAATTCAAAAAAAATCTTTTACCAAAAAATTCTCTTCCTGGTTTTTCTAACTTTTTGCTTCACATGACAACCTAGACATTTCTACTAATATAAACATTTCTATTCTAACATGGAGAATCACTTATAGTCTACCAATATGATGCAATACAATAAAAGAAACATGGTTAATGCACACATAATAAAAAATCATTATCTAAAATAGTCATTCGCTGGCAGGCGAAAAATCTTTTTTTTTTTTTTTTTCTCAAAAAAAAATTTAAAATTTTCAAAACTTTAAATTTCAAAAAAAAATTATTCATTAAATATTTGTTAAATTCATTTATTAAATAACATTTATTCGAATTATTCAAACATTGGTTTGAATTAATCAAACAAACAGATTAAAATTGGATTCCTACTATACAAGCTTAGTAGGTGTCTGACCTCATCAGCTGATCGTAACTAGGTCAAGTCCAAAACCCTTGACCTACATATGTTATGTATGATTTCTATCTGAAATACATAACATAATAAAACAAAATATTTAAAACGAACAAATATTAAGATAATTAATCATCAACTTGACATTTAAATCATTTAAAATAAACACTTCTTGACTTTACATTATTTTCACTTCTATCAAAATTCTGTCACTGGTTGAAAAAACAATTGTATATTCTTTATTATAAATTCCTCTCTTTAGTTAACAGTTTAATTCTACATTACTTTGGGTGTTGTAAATCATTTATTCTCAATTACTGTATTAGATCTCTATACATATATAAACTTTCTCCCTCCGACTCTAATATTAATCAACTTCCATTCTCATGACACCCAACTCTATCAAAAATATCTACTAATCAGGACATTCTAAACCCCAACTTATCATTTAACACAATTCGCCGCCTTCTCTACATATATAAAAAAAATACTCTCTAACCCTTTGTACATAGGATACGTGTTTCCCTTACCCAAAACTCAATTCCCTTATTTGGCCCCTGGATTTTACCTAAGTCGACCCCAGCCCCACTAAATCTATCCCTATCCCGTCCCAACCCTTGTTGCGGACTCCTACATGACACTACCCTCTAATACAAAATTGCCATCCCCAAAAAATCTCAATCTCATTACCTCACTACAAATACACAAAATAACCTCATTAATTATAAACACAAATATATCATTCAAAACTCTACATAAAGTCTCCATTACCACTGTGTCAACATCTATATCTCACAAAATTCTGTTATATCACATCAACTCAAAAACAACATTACATTATATTCATCTCCATCATTTCACATTCAACTTTTAATTCAACTTGGACAGGTCTGCATGTCCCATAAAACATTTATCACCCATGAATTATCTTTTATTAATTTGCATATTCTTTTTATCTTTACTTCAAAATATCTGTAGTACACTAAACATTAATTACTTGTAACATTTACAAACCAATATACCAGTGACATGGTATTGTTGATCAGCTGATATCCTAACATAATAAAAACACAATGAAACTACATCTTAAAATTGAACAAATTACATGGAAGATACATATTTATTTTTATTTATTCTCCCTTCTCACCTCATTGTTTCCCATTTTTCTGATTCTGATGCTTATGTTAACCTGCCAGACGATTTACTTATTGGCTTAAACAAATACACACATAATAAAATTACATATTCTTATCAATGCTTATCTAATAGACAACAATAATATAATACACTTAAAATTTTAGCATGAACACCTTAATTTACGAGTCTGAGCATATAATTATGTGGACAGAGCACAAGCATTTTTGATTGGATTAAACTTTGAATAAGCAAAAACTTTTGTCATAAAATTTTAAATTCGTGACTCCTTTACGTCACCTCCCTGCCACACACACTATTTCAGATTATGGAGGACTGTCTCGCCCTTTCGCTTCCACAGAGACTGTATATTTTGGAGCCGGGTTTTACCTCTCCGTGTCTCTGCTTCCGCTGTTAAGTTTAAAAGTTGTGAACATCATAATGTTCTTGTTAATAATCATGCACCCTTAAAACGGTTCTGCCACCTTGCTCTGCTGTTCCTCCTCGAACAGAGTGGCAGCCGCTGTTCCCTAGTTCCGGAGATTTCCTCTATTTGTCCCCCCATTTAATTTCAAATATATACCAATTTCAAGTCAGCTATGGTCAAGGGACTTGATATGACCATAGCTGGCCGCTAGCCAAAACCACGGTTAGTGCTGGTAAGACAGTAACCGCCCGAAAAGTCGAGGAAATCTGAACTTTCATTTCACTGCCTGTTCCACATCAATATTATTATGTGCGACACTGTCATTTAGTATTGTGTGTAAAATTGTTATTTTACACGGATAAGGTGTGCCGCACATTTATCGCCAGCTCGGCCTCCGATGGAGGTAACACTCACTGCTACCCCCAACCCATTTCGCTACTTGTGAGAGCACAGGCAACCCCCACAATAGCCACTTAATAACTAATTACAATTGACAACTAATTAAAATTTTTATATACATTATCATATAATATCTGCATCAACACTCATTTAACCCATTCATAACCTTTTACCTTTTAACTTTCTTGAAATTTTCAAAATTTATTATTTAATAATCATTATCTATCATTTTTCATTTATTATAAAAAATTTTTAATTATCATATTTATTCAACACAATGATTGCATTAACACCTCAATCACACCTGTAAACATTTTTTATTATTATACATGATTATAAAATTTTCATACTTACACTCCATTTAACACGATATACACACAAAACATAATCACCATCATCTCTGAAACATTTCACAAAATTTATTAATTTAAATTAAATAATTTATCATTCATTACCAAATTTCCATCTCGTCAAACAAACTGAATTTACAAAAAAATTAATACAACATTTACATAATCAATTAAACATTTAAAATATATCAAATTGTTTTAATTAAATTAATTATTAACAATATAGAATTCATTATCATCCAAACAATTATAATTCTCTGATTACTTGTTTTCCAAATTAATTCTATTTGTTTATTTAAATTGCAAATATTTCCACATTATTATCACAACAATCATCTTACATACACACATATAAATTCACTAGATTTTATTTACAACTCTTGTTAATTATTATTCCATTTTTTCCACACTTCTGTCCAAATCTGCCATGTCAAACAACCATAAAACAAAATATTTATACTGTCTTTTATTGTTTTAATAGTTTAACCTCCATCGTTCCAAATCAACCTTGGTTCTACATAACATCGTTCAATCTTATCAGCACACAAATGACTGTTTTGTGTGTCGTAACCAGAAAAACTAACTTCAATCAACTTATTCACATACTCGTTCAACCAGTCTACGTTAGGTATTTTTGTCAAGTCTTCATCATTAAATTCATTCACTATCGGGTTAATTATTTTTATTAAATCATTGTAATCATTATCATTCACATATACTTCTAAACTTTCCTTCCATTCTTCATATTTTCTATGCAAATTATACAGTTCTGTTACATACCCTTCTCTACTTACTTCTCTCTCTTCATAACACCACATCACACTTTCACAATCATTCCGGACAGAGGGTACACAATTACTCAACAAAAATAAACCCCTTAATTCATCTATCAAAACGGGACTCTTGCCCAACAACAACACTTGTGACCACATTAAATCATCATAAATAATAAAAGGAAAATTTCCCCTCTGTCCCCACTCTACTACAACATTATTTTTCCTCTCTCTCTCTACTTCATAAACACTCATTAACATTTCATTATCGCATTCTAAAACTTCATCAGTACTATTTGTTATTATATTTTCATCATTTGCTTCTACATTATTCTTCACCCCCACTATACTCTCAGACTTGTCTACCATTTCGTCATTTTTACATTTTGTCATATTTAAAACATTGTCACCTAATTTCTCAAACTTCTGTTCTAATTTATTTAAACTGTTTCTTATTGTTTCGTTAGTGCTTTCTAAATGTTTATCAATTTCTTGTATCTCACTCTTTAATTCATTAAAATTGTGATTTTGTATTTCAAATTTAATACTCTGTTGCTCCAAAATGAACTGCAACATATTCATGACTTTCTCATCTTTATCTATCTCTTGTTTACTTTGAACAGGTGTCACTAGACTTTCTATTTTATCGCCAGTTAAGCTGACTCCCTTGTCATTACTTTTATTTTCATTATTTGATTTTGGGGTCGTATGGATCCCCGAATCATCTGTATTATTTGATTCATTTATACTACTTGTTTTCAGAGTTTTGTCGCCTTGACCTACATTCGGCGTTGAATGTACTTCAAAACTATTCACAACAGCTGATTCATTTAATTCAGCTATTTCGCTTATCACAGTCAAGTCGGACAAATCGACTCCGTTCTCTGCTGTATTTTCCATTATTATTTTTAGATATTTACTCTGTTTCTTATATGAACAAATATTCTTTACTTACTTAGCGTAACTTAACTTTACATAAGTACCTTTTGCGTATTCTCACGCAACCTCCAAATTACGATTGCATCCCATTTATAGGTATGGAATTTATTTTATTAAATTCGTCCCTTTCGTGGCGCCAATGAAACGTTCTATATATTAATTAAATGATATCGTATTAATTTAAAATCAATGTTAATCCACTCCTACTTACCATCGCGTGGCTTCAAGGTTGCGTCATACGTATGTTTGGGATGCAGACGTAATTTCTTAAGTTTGTGAGAATAATTTGCACAACACATTTATATGAAGAGAATTTCCATTTAATGTTTTACTGTTACTTTAGTGAAATTAAGAACAATACATTTAGTAAATCCATGTTTCAGGTGTTGTGCAACACGTGACTCTGTTGTAATATGACTTACAATCTACTGCTTACCTTATTTTTTTCTAAGACACAAACATAAAATGCAAACACAAATATACACAGAAAGCCGCCCAGCTTTGCCACACTCACATTTATACCAAACTAAAAACCCCTTAACATTTTATACAAATCAGAAGCCCCCTAACACATCTTCCTATAATAAAACTCCCACATCGACCACGCGGTCATCGCGCCCGTACCAAGTCCCCGTTCAGGTGTCCGAAGGATCTGCGAAACTATTAAATCTTTTAAACTCCCTCCTGACTGTTGTTAATCACTTATTGCACTGTTGATTACATTACAAATGTTAACGGTGAGATCGGCCGACCTAAAGAAAAAAAAACTGTTACTGTTACTGAAATTTAGATGAACCGCATGCGGTCGGTTGGTAAGAGGTACTAGGCAGAAGTTGGTTCTCTGTTCCCTCTCCACAGTTTTCAACACTGGAACTCACTGCCTTGGGCGTCGTCGCCGAAGCTCCGGCCCATGCTCTGCATGTTGTTTTTTGAGTCAATGCCGCATATGATCTTCTGTAGGCATTGGCTGACGTCATTTAAGTGGGCCGGACGTTTGAGTGATGCCAAAGGGACGATGAATAATTTTTTCGCTCTGGCCATCTTGGTTTTTCAACTTCGCTTGGGTAGGCGCTCATGCGAGAGTAGTGACGTGTGTGCACTGCCACACCAGTACAGATTTCTTAGAATTTTGGTGGAGGTGCAAATGCTCTGCCGCATTCCTCAACAACAACTGCGCCTTATGCTTTGTTTCACTGTTCTGTTACACTGACTAATACGTTGCACAATACACTTACAGTTTTTACCAATTTATTATACCAGTCCGCCCGAAAACGAAATAAATAAAAATATAATTATTCCATACTGTTGAAAATAAAAACACCCAAAAATGACCCGCTACAAATCCGTTAGTGGTTGTTAGAAGGAAGAAGGGGGTAAGGTTATATTTAAATACCCATTCAATAAACCAAATCATTGTGACTGACTGAAAACACCCGAACCCATTGATAATGAAAATACTTAATAGAAATTCATAATTGAAATGTAATAATAAATATGACAAGTTAAAGAGTTAATAGAATTTAAAGCTAAAATAAAGCTGTAAGTTGTGTAAATTTTTTGATAAAATCTGAATTTGAAATGTTATATATAATGAATGTTGATAATAGATTTGAATTTTTGGAGAATTTAATGGTACAATAAATGATAAATAATTAAAGGTTGAGAAATAAAAGGTTCAATTGAAATTAAAGTGGAAATGTTTGTAAACTGTATTCAGATGCAAATGAAATGTTTATTTTAATGAAATGAGTTTTGTGTTCTTTATGAATGTTGATATTGTATTATGTTTATTTGTATTCAGGGTACTGAGAGTAAGGTCGTCCACCTGGTAAGGTATCAGCTGATTCATGACATTTATGTTATATGTTTGTAACCAAGTGTAGGTGTATTTGAGTTGATAATAGAAATAAGTTGTTTATTTTACAATGATTGTTAACATGTAATTATGAGGAGTTATAAGGAAATTAAATCCATTTAAAAGATTTTGGAATTTTGAAAATTGCAATTAAAATGATTAATTAAAAGAGGATGTAAATTAACTTTAATGTGGATCTTTTAATGAACTTAGATTTATTTCACTACATGAATGAAATTTAAATAATTTAAATAATATCAGGCAAACAATTAAAAGTTGAGAAATGGGAGTGAATTTTATTTAAAGGTAAATATGAAATGTTTATGTGAATGTTACATTAATGATGAATATTTAGAGATCTTGTATTTAAGCTAGTAATGAACATGTGTATGCTCCCAGTACTTTGCTAAAGGCAATCCAGTATATATATAAGGGGAGATATATCGGTGGAGGATCTGGTTTGGTATAAGGCTAGTTATTGATTTTTTGTTGAAATGTTACAAGGTTAGGTGGTACTGCGGTGAGTGCCTGTCTGATTTTATGGTATTGGGATCTCGAACAGAAAAGTCCAGTAACGTAATTCAGGTGCAGCCATAGTCGCCGAACTAGGAGGGTAGGTTACCCATGATTTATTAAGGAATTATTAAGGGGGGTTGTTGGCACCATATCCTCGCTGGTCCTCTTAGGGTTTCGCAATGAGAGTTTTTCTGTTTCGGCAGAAAACCTCTCATTGGGGGGGTATTGTAACGGGACAGAATTGGGGAATTGGTTTTATTAAACTGTAAATGCTACGAAAGGGAGTTACCCACACAGGGCCTCAATTTTAACAATCAACATTCACTTACAGAACGCCCAGTTGCACGTTCGTTTGGTCAGAATGGGTTAATGCTACAATTCCTGATGCTGAGGAATGTGAAAGAGTGCGCGTATGCCTGCCCGCACAGATGAATTTGCACGAACCTTTTTGCGAGCCTCAGACCGCAAGTTTATGGTATACAAACTCGCACTCCAGAAGATATCACATGACGCCCGTTGGGCCTATCACAAACAAGCTGGTGAGCAGGAGAACGTTTTTGGCCATCTTGAAAATGTCAGCGTCTGTAGCAGTCGGCTAACAGCATCTAACCCGCACAGTTGCGTCTGCTCGTGGGCCACCAAACTTTACTTTAAAAATGTAGACCGACCGACAGAAAGGTGTAAATAAAGAACGGTTCAATGTACAGGAATGTAAAAGTTATCAGCAAGGGTGCGCATTCACGCATACGCGCGCACAGGTAGGCCAGCATTCCCACGAAAATGTCACGTCCGTATAAATTCCTTCTCGCCTAGTGCGCAGAGAACAAAGGGCTGTCGTCCTATAGCTGCGGCTCCGGCCGGTTCAGCGTAACAAGGCTCGCGAGCCGAAAATTCAAATAAAAGCAAACATGTGTGATTAAAATACGTAAAAATGTAAAACTTGTTTAAGTACCAACAGTGCAACGTTAGACAACAATAAGTGACCAAAATTTAATCAAAATAGAAAACAACCCGCAAAAAAGAAAATTAATAGAAGAACTAGAAATACTTAAAGTTAAAAAAGAAGATAAAAATAAATTAATGAATATAAAAGTGGATTTTACAAATGAAGAAATATTTTATTATATATTAAACAATAAACAAAAATAAATTAAAATAATAAGAATAACACACTAAAAAATGACGAAATGTAAAAGGTTACAACAAAATTATAAGTCAAGAATGAAGAAATTAACGGGAGATTCTTAAAACAATTTGACGGACGTTAGAAAAATGCCTAACGGAAAAAGGTAGACAAAGTTCCCGTGAAGAGCGGTAGCAGCTAGAACCAATAGGAGGGGCGATGACATAAGGGGAGGGGCCTAAAGTATAAAAGCCTACAACGTACAGTTGATAGACGTTGTTTAAGACCTGAAGATGTCAGTAATGACGAAAAGCTTAGTCGAACAATAAAAAATTATAGCAGTTAGCAAATTCATAAAAGAAATAGTAAGGATGGCAGCTAATTTAAACAATACGAAGAAAAAATTTAATTAGTTGAGAACATATTATCTGCACTGAACGAAACCGTGACAGTGCGAACGTAATTGGAACGACCAAAGGAACAACGAAATGGACTAGCTTCACAACGTGGCGGAGACAGTATCACTAAAGTAAACCGACAATCTAAATTAAAAACAAAATCTAGTAAAAAAGAAAAGATAAAATTTATATAATAAATAAAAAGATATCTCAAGTTTAGTAGGGTAGAATGCGTGAGAGTATGAATGACCAATTGCTGGGTTGCTTTTAATTAAAAATTTAATAAATAAGTTTTAAAATTATTAATAAATTTAAAAATGATTTAATTATAAGAAATAAGAGATAAGTTTGTTATTTTAATCAGATGGGGTCATCACCTCAATATTTAATTGTGCGTAAGTGAAATGTTAGCAAATAGAGAAGGAGAAAACATGTTGTTTTTAATTGATTCATAAAAAAAGGGAATGATAAAAAAGAATGTTAGATTAAAATACAATAAAGTAGTATTTTATATGAATTATAACTATGTACTTGTTTATTTGCATTGACCTATTTTTCTCTGCCGAGTACACTAGACAACATCTTGGTTAACTTCTACGTCCGAACAAGGTAAAGTAGCTCAAATTAAAATATTTTTAATCATTTAATTGCAGAGTACTACTGCAAACAACGTCCAAACAGGGACAATTTTATTTGATAAATAACAATTTTAAATATCTAATAACCGAGAACCACTGCATGTATTAAGAATTTGTAATCTAGTTAAGACATTTTATTTATTATATATAATACAAACTTTCACTATGAACTTACTTTGGTTATTATTTCCCCAACGTTTCAACGTGGTGTACGTCTTCTTCAGTGGGAGTAAATACTGAATGTCTTCAGAGACATTTTATTAGTACTCAATTATTTTGTTTCGTTTGAGCAGCTGTTATATTTCCTTAAGATAGAAGGTAACCTCCACACAGCTTTGCTAAGGAGATACATATCTGTAGAAGACGAATAGTATTTGAATTTAATTTACTGCATGTAAAAAAAACTTCAAGACTGACAATGATACAGACGACAGCCAAAGTCAAATTGCAAATGGGTACGACAGATCCTTTTAATGTCACGAGAGGGTTAAAACCCTCTGTTGATGGGCTGGCACCAACCCTGTTCAACTTAGTACTTGAATATGTGATCAGAAAATTGTCAACTGACAGGAATTCAACATTAGAACATAAATTGGTCCAGATCATAGGATATGCAGATGATATTAATATTATGACAAGATCCCAAGGGAGAGCAAAAGAGACCTTCCAGGAACTCAAAGGTGAAGCACAAGAAATTGGATTACATGTTAATAAAACAAAAGATAATGATCACCATTCAGAGGAAAACCAGGAAACCTGAACAGTTTGAAATCGAACCACTAAACCTGGAAATAGTTAATCAGTTTAAATATCTGGGATGTTGGATGGCAGAAGATAATGAAGAAATAAACAAAATAAGGAAAAGGATACAGGCTGCAAACAGAGCATATGCTTCATTGACAACTATATTCAAGGCAAGGACCATCCACCATCAGTCCAAGGTCACATTATGTAAAGTTATGATTAGACCAGTGATAACATATGGCAGCGAGACTTGGACTCTGAACAAACAAGCCGCTAACATAGTCAATACCTTTGAAAGGAGAATTTTGAGGAGAATATATGGACCAATCCAAGTCAATGGGATACGGAGAATGGGTCACAATGAGGAACTATACAAGCTATATAAAGACGATGATCTGGCCACCACCATCCAACTTCTTAGATTGCAATGGGCAAGACACATCATTAGGATGGAAGGCAACCGAATACCTAGGAAGGTACTCTTTAGTCAAATTGAGGGTAGAAGGCCTGTTGGAAGACCCAAGCATTACTGGATTGACGCAGTGGCGAAAGATGCTGGTACTTTACTTAAAATAAAATGATGTACATTGATCGCCAAGGACAGGGAAATATGGAAGCAGATGATTACGGAGGCTAAGGTTCGACTCCGAACTGTGACCCCATAGAAGAAGAATAATAAACAAGTCTATAGTACCATATTGATATTGTTTGTACTGGATGTAATAGTTGGAATGACTGTCAATTTGTTCTATGTTGTATATACTATGGAAATAAAAAGTCTATTCTTCCTATCCTATTCTAAATTCATGAATTATTTTAAATTAATTGTTCTGATGACATTTTTAATTTTGTTTTAAGATAGTTTGTTTCATTATTTAATATAATTTTATTAGTTCATCTGTAGACAACCACACATTATTAATGTAAAAACTCTATAATTATCAAATTATTAAATATTGTCTGAAACAATTATAATTAATTAATACTATCAAATCTTAGCTTTGAGGATCATAAATGTCAAAAACAAGATAAGTGTATAACATTCATTCGGGTGAACTTGCTGTTTGTAAATTATTTTGATGAGCAGCACAAAGATCAATCTAGCACCATTTTTGAAAAACAAATATTTTGCACATTATTATTCAATAAATGTGTATTTCGCTCTCTACCTAATCTGAATGTGAACTGACCTAACTGTAAAATTGTAAACATCATCACTTATGATGAAACCATTACAAGGCTCTCATACAACAGCTACAAAAGTTGAAGGTATCTAATACCTACACACATGTTGTCTCAACCACTATCTAATTCAGTCTGTTCTGGTAAATACTTTAAAATCCCCTACATGCTCCTAAACAAACGAGTCACGGATTTTATCAAAATTAACTATGAAGCCGGAATCACAATGAAACCGTACATTAAACTCCCTCTCTCTATTTACGCCCCTAAGCACTCAAAGAATTTCGACGAAACCGAAACATCAAAGCATGATAATATTTTTAGGCATTTGAAACATATAATGGGGATTATGTTTGGTGGATTACGTAAATCATTTCCAAACCACAGACGATCACAAACAGAGCATGTAAAACCAAATTTTATTCTCACTAAAACGTTTGCTAACCTCAATGTCAGCACCGATTATTTCTGTCTTGATGAGTTTACATATCAAATTTCTAGACTGTGGGCAATCGAAAGTGTGGAAGCGTCACGTTTTTCGATGACGTTTTTGTGGTATGATCCCCAGCCTAAAAACATTATCATGTTAAAAATAATAACAATGAAGTAAGGCTCAAAGAATTCCTGTACACACTGCAGCCCCACATAACACTTGGTGAAACATTAAAAAAGTCCTATAGAATATAGCAGAATACGGATAATACAAACATCAGTAAATTCAATTTTGTTTTAAAGGGCGTACCTCCACTAAAATTATCCGATTTGATTTAGGTATGTTTGATTTCCTACTACACACTGAAATATAGTTGCGTCTGCCACATTATTGAAATTAACACAATTTGCTTATATTGTATTTACATAACTGTAGCAGCCTACTGTACATTATACAACTGAAAGACAGTATACATCTGTAGTGCATATTGTATTGTATGGTTAATTTTTACTTCCATGTTCCATAAGGAAATGGAAGTATGGTCATGGCGAAAAAAAATCGTGTTCGAGATAACGGCTGAGTCTGATTCTGATTGTACTACCCTCAAAACATGAAGAAAAGTCATTTTTCGATGTGCGTGCGTGTGTGCGTGTGTGTGTGTGTGTGTGTGTGTGTGGAATTTTTTCTATGGCAAACGATAACAGCAGCAAATTCAAACAGAATCAAATAATTTTTTGCATACAGCCCTGAATTGTAGAGGACTCAAGGCCTGTTGATTTTGGTGAAGATCGGTTACGGGAAAGGAGTAGTTTACCTGCAACGTTTTATGTTTTAACAAGAGTAAAGTACTTAATTTTGATAAATAAAGTATCCTGATAAGAAGATCATAATAATCCACTGTAGAAATGTAGATGAAGTGAAGAGGCTAGTTGAATGGGGTGGGGGTAATTTTCTATAAATGAAAATTATAGTTGAAGGGGGAGGGGATAATTTTTTATATGTGTACTACATTATCGACAACAAAGAAGTAGTTTGTTGTTAAAATTCTTTCCCGGGCTGTTTGGCCGTAGTCCAATGTTTTCTGCAAAACCAGACGTTTCGGCAGTGCCATACACTACCATCATCAGTGAAAATAGAGTGCGATAACGTGAGGTGGTACATGTTAGTGACCACAATACTGTGGTTAAGGCTGAAGCAAGAAGTAGTTTCTATGGAAATATTTCATTTCTATAATGATTTTAAATATAAATCTTAGAACATGGAAGTCATGTATGGTTCTCCATACCGATATTTGATAATATTACAAAAACAAGTAATACTGTATATCAAGGGGTTCGTGGTAAAACTAGCCTAGTCCAATGACGTTTCAAAAAACACATTTTAGTTTTTTTATTAATTTCTATTTTACTTCCATGTTCCATAAGGAAATGGAAGTATGGTCATGGCAAAAAAAAATGTGTTCGAGATAACGGCAGATTCTGATTGTATTACCATCAAAACATGAAATATCGGTCATTTTACTTCCATGTTCTATAAGGAAATGGAAGTATGGTGATGGCAAAAAAAAATCGTGTTCGAGATAATTGCAGATTCTGATTGTAATACACTCAAAACATGAAAAAAAGTCATTTTTCGAAAAGTGTCTGTCTGTCTATGTGTGTCTATAGATTTTTTTCTATGTATGTATGTATATAGATTTGCAGGGGTAGTTTACCTGCAACGATTTTTCTTATCAAGGGTAATTTTATTCTATGGCAAAAGATAAGAGCCGCAAATCCAAACAGAATCAAATAATGTTTTGCATACAGCCCTGTATTGTAGAGTTCTCAAGACCTATTGTTTTTGGTGAAGATCGGTTAAGGGAAAGGGGTAGTTTACCTGCCACATTTTTTTTTTATCAAGGGTAATTTTTATTTCCATGTTCCTTAAGGAAATGGAAGTATGGTGATGGCAAAAAAAAAATCGTGTTCGAGATTATTGCAGATTCTGATTGTACTACACTCAAAACATGAAAAAGTCATTTTTCGAAAAGTGCCTGTGTGTGTGTCTGTCTGTGGGTCTGTAGATTTTTTTCTATGGCAAACGATAACAGCCCAGAATCGTTATCGATAACAGCCCACAAACGATAACGATAACAGAATCAAATAAGTTTTTGCATACAGCCCTGAATTGTAGAGTTCTCAAGACCTATTATTTTTGGTGAAGATCGGTTAAGGGAAAGGGGTAGTTTACCTGCCACGTTTTTTTTTAATCAAGGGTAATTTTTACTTCCATGTTACTTAAGGAAATGGAAGTATGGTGATGGCAAAAAAAATCGTGTTCCATACAGTCCTGATTTGTAGAGTACTCACGGCTATTGTTTTTGGTGAAGATCGGTTGAGGGAAAGGGGTAGTTTACCTGCAACGGTTTTTTTTATCAAGGGTAATTTTTGTTCTATGGCAAACGATAACAGCCACAAATTCAAACAGAATCAAATAATGTTTCGCATACAGCCCTGAATTACAGAGTTCTCAAGACCTATTGTTTTTGGTGAAGATCGGTTAAGGGAAAGGGGTAGTTTACCAGCAACATTTTATGTTTTAACAAGGGTATTTTCTATGGCAAACGATAAAAGTCGCAAATTCAAACAGAATCAAATAATGTTTTGCATACAGCCCTGAATTGTAGAGTTCTCACGACCTATTGTTTTTGGTGAAGATCGGTTAAGGTAATAGGGTAGTTTACCAGCAACATTTTATGTTTTAAGAAGGGTAATTTTTTCTATGACGAACGATAACTGCTGTAAATTCAAACAGAATCAACTACTCTTTTGAATACCTTTTTGAATTATACAGAACTCAAGGTCTGTTGATTTTTTTGAAGATCGGATAAGGGAAAGGAGTAGTTTACCTGCAACGTTTTATATTTTAACAAGGGTATTTACTATGGCAAATGATAAGAGCCGCAAATCCAAACAGAATCAAATAATGTTTTGCATACAGCCCTGTATTGTAGAGTTCTCAAGACCTATTGGTGTTGGTGAAGATCGGTTAAGGGAAAGGGGTAGTTTACCTGCAACATTTTATGTTGTAACAAGAGAAATGTTTTCATGACGAACGATAACTGCCGCACATTCAAACAGAATCAAATATTTTTTTGTATGCATCCCTGAATTGTCGAGTACTGAAGGTCTATTGATTTTGGTGAAGATCGGTTAAGAGAAGGGGGTAGTTTACCTGCAACGTTTTATGTTTTAACAAGAGTAAAGTACTTAATTTTGATAAATAAAGTATCCTGATAAGAAGCTCATAATAATCTAATGTAGAAACGTAGATGAAATATTGTACAATACAAAAAGCCACACCAATACCAGGGAAAAAACGATGCATCAACTATATAACATGTTTAAAATAATGAAAATAAAATGACTACGACGCGACAACCCAAGTGATCGACTCAATAAAATGAAATAAAATAAAATCAAATGAGAAGGTAAATGAAAAGGAAACAAACAAAGTATAAATGAAATAAAATGAGAAGACATGAAAAGACACAAACGAATAATATAGAACTGAAAAGGAGAAATGTTACACTCAAATAAAGTAATGAAAAAGAAACCAATAAATAATAAATGTAAATAATAATTATTAGTATCGACTAATTAATCAATGTAAATGATAATTATTAAAATCCAATAAAGTAATGACAAACTAAAGTACACTAACCAAATAAATAGAGTTTAAATGTTATAAATAACTCTATAATGATATGAAACTTGTTAATAGTATAACTAACCATTATGAAGTGAGAGATAGATAGATAGAGAACATGATTAAGTGAGAAAGAGAATTTAATGTTAGGGAATACCCACTAGTAACACTTAAATACTATAAAAAGTCCAAAATGCCAGTGTAAACCCCCAAAATAAATAGAAACCCTATTGATAGGTACAGACACCTAAAAACCAGTGATAAACACTAAAAGTTTAATGGTGAACAGTGCTAGTAAATAAGAATATTGTTATTATTAGGATTAAGAGTAATTGTAGATTAGGAATACAAGGGTATTCAGGGAAAAAATCCCATGGAGAGTCAAAATATTAGTGTTACCATGGTTAGATAGGAAAGTTTAGAAAAGTAAAAATGTGGTAAAGAATATAAATGCAAAATCAGTAAACATCCTATGTTCAAAGGAATAAGTAGGTAGATAAAGTAAATGGTGTGATGATGTTTGTCACCAGAAAATAAATAAGAATAAACAAAATGTAAACAAGAGTAGCATAATAACTGTTAAAGAATTGTTTGATTAAGTTTATGAGTAGGAATATGGCTGAAAGAGTTATACAGACCATAAGCCTAAATGTTATATTTTATAGAGAATAGTAAATAATAGACCAATTATAAACAATGGCAATATAAATAAGAAAAAAGATAAATTCATATAAATCTAATAATATTGGAAAAACAGTTAGAAAATAATAGACAAACCATGATTTTGTAAAATAATGAAAACACACAATTATTATAAAACAGACCCACATCAATTCAACAAGTAAACAAATCATTAGTAACACAAAACAAAACATGTATAAGGGTAAAATAAGATTTAATTTGTATAAAATAAGAAAAGATAGCCAATTACTACTTAGGTCTATGAAATGTCTAACTGTAAAAAACCAAAAACAACAAATTGTAAGAAATTAACTATGATATTGGCAAATCCAAGGCAAGTAAATAGTTAATGATAATTAGTGGATCATATTAAGAGATAAATGTTAAATTAAGGACATAAAATAAGAAAGAAATGTAATTAGATAATATCAACATAACTGTCAAAACATTAATACATAAGCAAACCCAGCTTTGAGGGCTGTCAAAATGATCTTTGAAAGAAAATACGAACAGTTGTGATAATATCTCATACTTAGATAAGAAGACCGAAGAATAATAGCAATCAGAAGATATTTAGTCATTTTGAATAAAAATTCAAATATTATAACAATGGGCTTAAGTCATGAATAGCCAATGAGAGTCAATCAGTTACCATGACAACTGAACGTTATTTATGAATATTCCGTTAGAAACTGTTAGTCCATTATTGAAGCTCAAGACGAATAGACGCCAAGCCGTAAACGACTCAAATTTTAATACAAAACGATAAAAAGTAATCCAAATTTAATAAAATGAACAAGTAAGAAGATGATGAAGGACTAGGACATCCAACTGAGGACAAGGACCAATTTATTACATTCTAAATTAATAAATTTCAATCAACTTATACGAAAAAGAAGCCAGGCATAATTAAATCCCAAAATGATGGAAGATTGATGACCACAGATGACCCCAACCCATTTCAACTGAATGACATTACACCTCAAGTCAACTGATTTGATAAGTATTGCTGAGTTACCCGAATTTATGGATTAAATTCTTTTTAATTTTTTCTCAAAACACTTTGAACTCTCACTATAAACTGATCATCTTATTTCTTTCAAAGATTAATTAAAAAATAAAACACTAAACTTATGTGAACTAGAAAAATAACCTACATAAAAATTACGAACTTTTGAAACACACTTTATAACACTTCAGGAACAAATTGTAATTACTCCTTATAGTATATAAGTACCAGTAATGTAAGGTAGTGTACTTTATTGTAATCAAATTGATATTTTTTCATAAACCAAAAGAATCCAGATTCATGACCGAAATTAATAATAAACAACAAAGTAGACACCATGTCTAAATAACTCGTTCACAATCGATTTCGCCAAGCCTTGAGATACAATTGTCTTTTACCGACGGTGCAAATTTGCTTAATAACAAAGTATAATTTTGTATAATACTGAATAACTACTAATCACAATTTAATAAACTAGTACAGAGTTGTAACCACTGTTCTTTATTTCATAGGAAAGTGCATTATATGATTTGTGTATTATAGAGACGAGCAAAAGTGATGGTAAGCGCTCACGTCGGAAACTCGGCAAACTACCAGCAAGCTTAAGAAATTCGAACGTGGCAGGAGTAAATTTGAATTCACCATACCGTCATAGCCACGAACGCTCAATCGTCCTATTTTTTATTTTAATTGTTTTCAGTTGAAACAATTTGGCGCCACCCAGGAAATACCACCACATACAGAAGAACAGGTAAGGATCCCACTCGTGTGTACTGGTAATTCGAGAGATCGCTACGGACATCGTCAGCATAAACATAAAGTAACGACCACAATTTTATTGTGAAATCAAAGTCATAAATAAATAATGGCAAAGTTTTATAAAGTGTGTAACAACGTAGTAAGCAATGCAGGAACTGTACCAAGGTCAACGGTGTACGTGCAAAACAACAGCTTTTTTTGCCAAACAAACTTGTCACCCGGCCGATCCTGTAAATACGTCACATAAGGAATGCAGTACGAAATCGCCTAGCCTTAAAAAGCTGAGACGTCATAATCAAAGACAATGAGATTGGTAACGTGACACCCCTCTCCTCCTCAGAAATGAACGCAGTTCGTTTCGTCAGTCGGCAAATAACATCTCAAGACAACGGACGCGAGCAGTTCGCGCGTCCGCCGGCTGGGCATAGTTTTCGTCTCACCCGCAAAACAGCTAAAATGTGAATTTTAATATATTTCTGCATTTAAAACAGTTTTCTTTATAACAACAAAGTAGAGACAGTGAGTGAAATTGGCACGAAATTAACAGTTCGGCCGTAGAAATGAGAAACAGCAACCTGTAAGCCACGAGTTGATACCTATGGCGTCGGATTTCTCCGCAACATCAGGAAAGTAGACATTTTCACATCACTTAAAATATTGACCTTTTTTAAATTTGAGCTCAATAATTAATAAATAAAAATGTACCGTGTGTATGACATAGCGTGAGTGTGTGCGTGAGGGACCTCAATTAATCTAAGATCATAAGCACTGGTTTACGTTACGGGGAAGTAATTTAATAATTTTCAACATATATTTCAATGTGTAGCAAGTTTAATTTGAATTTTAATTATATTGTTTAAATATACCCTGAAGAAGGTTGATCTGTAAAGAAAAATGTATTGCATCCATGTTTGAATTTGTAAAAGATGGAGGGAGCGAATTTTGCCTTTGTTATCAATATTTATAAGGCCCAAATAATGAATTAATACAAGTTTAAAAACTACCAATAAATTTGAGGTAAATTATTTCGAATCAACCATCTTGTTTTCCAGCTCGTCTAAAACGATTGCCTGGACCCTCGTAAGTATATTTTTTTTGGGTTGGTACAATACAACATGGCGGCTGTACGAGCCGAAAGTGTAAAAATAAATAAAGTGATATAAATAAATGTAAGTGAGACATTACAGATGTCGCCCGAACAGCTGGACCATTTGAATAAGTAAATTTATAAAAATGTAGACCTGTATGGAAAGACAGGATGGTTGTTTGAAATTGGTATGTACAGTACTTAGAATTATACGTAAAATATAAGGTAAAGGCGGGACAGATGACGCACTTTTTTGTTGTTGATCATTACTCCTAAGTAACATAACCTAGATAGGATTTGAAAGGTGAACTACAAAGAAGAAAGGGTTTTTCACATTATGCTCCAATCGGAATTAAATAAGCATTAATTTTCTTTTCAAAATACGTAAATTAAAAAAGTGTGTTTTTTGTCTCGTTTCAAGTATGAGGGGTAAGATGCCGCACTAGTGTCGGGTAAGATGGCTTATGGCATTTAACATAGAAATAACTTGATAATGTTATATCACCATACATGAAATGTAATATAACTATTAAAAAACTAATCAGGACAGATGCCGCGTGTTTTTTAATTAAATAATATTCCTATACAACTTAAACTAGACAGATTTTAAAAGTAAACTGAAAGGAGAAAGGTTTTCCAACAGTATGACGTAATAAAAATCAAGGTGACCGTTTGTTAGTTTACAATTTTTAATTAATACAATACAAAATTTGAAATGAATACATAAGAACTACAAATTATTCGTTTTAAAAATGACAATAACAAGCTGTTAAAAACAGGATGTAAATAATCTAGAAAAAAATTAAAACTAAGAATGTTTAAAAAAATAATTTTTTTCGTAAAATATAAATTCAAATACTATTATTTTTTACTTAATTTAATCTGTTTCAGTTAAAACAACTTCAGTTATTGATTTTTAATTAACTGTTCATATTTCTTCAAGCACGTATTAAAAACAATTCTTTTTATTTATCTGAAAAATGTTACTGATTTATTTTAAGTCATGAAAATTGTTTATATTGATTTTCTTTCATCAAGCTTTTTACGCACATCCTTCCGTCCGCAACCACAACACTTTCCTTTATCTCCGTAAAGAGTGCACGACTCGTGAAGCCACCTTCGACACTCTACACATTGAATCCAATCGTCGTCCGATTGTGTCTGAGTGTACAATTCAAGACACTCTACACACTCGTTGTCATCAAATTCATTAAGATCGTCACTCATTGCATCATCACAAAGACTTGGTGGTAACTCTTCCAGGTCATCTTCAGACGAAGTAGGTACAGACATCCTTCTTTTCTTCGAGGAACGTCGTTTCTTCCGCAAGCTTGATTTGGGTTTTTTAACATTTGAGACTCCCTGTTCATTTTTATGTTTCTTATTCTCTTCTTTCTCCATGCTAATTCTTTTCTTGCACCTTTTTTCCGTTAAATACTCTTTTGACGTTAAATTTGCCGCCGATTGCTTAAACTTTGGTAAGCTTTTATTTAATTTAGGAATTGGGGAAACCTTGTGAAGAATTTTTGTTGGTGTTTCAGTGATCCCAATCTGTGCACTTGTAGATGGTCCGGGCTGTCCTTCAGACATTAGTATCCCTGGGCCACTGGAGGCTTCAGTTAATTGCCAATCGTTTCCAGCAGATTTATTAATTCCTTCAGATATTAAATGTGACAGACCAATAGGGCTCATATTTGATCCTTGATCACCAGAATATGAAGCTGGAATGATTTCTTCTACATTGGTTTCTTCCTGCTGCGTCATACGGAATGCGTAATCTGGGATAGCTTTACGGTTAAAAGGGTACACGCCAGTTGACCTGAATCCGTTTACAGCATTCTTTGCAGTAGCAGATTGGGCCCAAGCCTTCGAAAGTAATTCACCAAACTGCATCCTTGTGATTCTTCGGTTTGGTTCGTCTTGTCTTTCGTGAGAAGTCACCCAGTTGTGACACACTTCATTCCAGTGGTACTTCAGAGACTTGAAAAAAGACCTGTCCAGAGGTTGTAAGTACTGTGTGCTATGACTTGGAAGGCACAGCATGATTACTTCATTTTTTTCAGCAGTCTCCAACATTTCCAGAGAGTTCATGTGTGAAGAATGACCATCTAATATTAATAATACCTTCCCGGAAGGTTTTCTAGGAACAAAATGATTCACTAGCCAGTCAGTAAATATTTCTGTACTAATATATGATGACTTGGCGTTCATTGCAATTGAAGAACCAGGTGGCATGCTGTCTTCCCACTCCTTTTTCTTATTTTTTCCTTTAAATATACAATAAGGTGGTAAATAATTTCCTTCCGCACTGATGCAGCCAATTATTGTTATATTCTCTCCTCTTTCTGCTGAAATTATATTATGAACATCTTTACTACCTTTAACGGCAACAACTTTCCCGGGATCATTATTTAATTGCAATCCACTTTCATCGGTGTTAAATATATTTGCCGGTTTGCACATCAAATCGTTTTCAGTTAACGTTTTTCCCAGTAGATCAAAATATTTATCTATTTCATCTTTTGCCATTCCCTTGCCTCTAGCCTCTGAGAGTCCTTGAGATTTCCTTATAGAAAGTACAGGATTTCTTCTTAAAAACGAATTGAACCAATCTTTTCCTGCTCTTTCTTTTACTTCATTGAAGTTTCCTTTCAATCCCATTTGCTTAGCTAGATTGAATGCTATTGACTTAACTGTTAACGGCTTTGGTGCGAATCCATTAGCTTGAAGGGTTGCAATATGCTTAACTAATTTCCCCTCTGCTTCTTTTCCTAACAAAGATGATGGACCTAGCCCAGTCTTCTCAAAATTTCCCTTTTCTAATCTTCTCCTTAGTGTTCTTTCTGGGATATTGTTTTGCCTAGCCGCTTCTCTTTTGGAAACACCTTCCTCTTTGACGAGACGAACAGCTTCTTTTACCTGTTCCTCGGTCCATTTTCCTCTATCCGTAGTTCTTTCTCGATTGTCGGCATTTAAAATTCTGAAAAAACGAAGTTGTAATGGTATTAGACCGTTGAAACAAAACGAAATTCTGCGGCATCTGTCCCGCAGTAGCAATGCGTCATCTGTCCCAATACGGCGGGTAAGATGCCGCACCGCCATATTGGACCCGTAGTGGGGAAATGTTTGGCAAAGAGACACGATACGTAACCTATACGTCTCTACTCAACAGTAATGCTCACAGTTTACAATTAAAATAAGTGTTTACTGCCTAAAAATCTAATTTTCAGAAATGAACAGAAAATTTCTATGCTTACCGAGATCAAGTTTTGTAAATAATTGTAGATTTCTCGAATATTCACCACTGTATCACGACAAAAACATAAACACAAAACCTTCACCATGCAAGCTAACTCAGTGACTAGCAGACCAGATGCCAGCGCCCCTCCACGCTACGCAACGGAATGTGCGGCAACTGTCCCGCCGCGTCATCAGTCCCGCCTTTACCTTAAGGTTAGGTTGTGATTATATGTGGTAGGAGTAAATAGATTAAATAGAATATCCTTTTAAATAATAAGGTTGTGTTATATTACAGATTAGTAGTTTGAAAAAGAAAAATATATAAATTTTGAGATGGCAGACAATAATGAGAATGTCAGCATAACTGACGAAACATTTACGAGTGAGATGGGCGTTCACTCAACCCGTTAGTCAAATCGGTGAATCTAGTGCCACCGAATCCGTTGAATTAAATGCAATTCAAGTAACACCCACCTCAACTCGGTATGAAAACAAAAAAGACGATAATTATGAAATGTACAGAATGATACAAACCATGTTAGATGTGAAATTCAATGAGCAAAATGTAAAGTTGGATGAACAAAAAAGCGAAATTAATAAAATAAATAGTAATTTCAATGATAAATTTGATAAATTAATCAGTCGTTTTGACGTTAGTGATGTTAAAATGAGTAACTTAAATGATAGATTTGATGAGTTAAACACAATATTAGATGAAAGGAACTGATAGATAAGGCTTTTAATGAACTAAAGGATGTGCTTGATAAACAAGAGGAGAAGTGGGAAGGAGATAAATATCGATTAAAGGAGGATACAGGTGAATCAAATAAGGTAAGTGGTTGTAACATGTTAATTACAATTATGAGATAATAGTGGGGGTAGAAAATGGTAGAGAGACAGACCAATTAAACAGAAATAAAGACGATAAGGTAAGTGGGGTTGAGAAAAATGATAATATAATTAAAAATATGGTGTTGGAGAATAATGTTGTGAATATTGAGTGCTGATGAATTATAATGGGAGTAGAATTTGATAAGGAAGTGAGAGAAAGTGTTGATAAGTTAGAGAGAAAGTATAGAGAGAATTTACAGGTAGAGGGATTGCAGAGGGTAAAATTTTCCCGTGATGTTGTAGTTGGGGGTGAAGAAAATGCTTCACGAGTGTATTTGGGAGACGTATGGTCTAGAAATAGTTGTGCCTTGATTTTTTGTGCATCTGGTAGATGGTGTAGTAATAAAGTTGTAGTACCTTCTGCATGGGTTAGTAGAGAAAATGTGAAATGGCATTTCGATGGGAGAGATTTTGAAAGAGAGTTGTGTGTTGATGGGGAGATAAAATTATTTAAGGTTGACAGAAATTATAAAGAATTAGTAGAAAGGTTAGGTATAGAAAGAGTGGAAAATGATATTGAAATCTTACCTTGTGTTGA
Organism: Magicicada septendecula; assembly: GCA_034769895.1. Taxonomy (NCBI): domain Eukaryota; kingdom Metazoa; phylum Arthropoda; class Insecta; order Hemiptera; family Cicadidae; genus Magicicada; species Magicicada septendecula. The sequence goes on from CM068375.1 coordinate 267,352,649, forward strand.
AGCTGATATAGCAGCAGTAGATGATGATGTTGTTAACGATGAATTTATAACTTACCTGTTTGTGACAGATTCTACTAAAGGCGACATGACTATACTCGATCGTGACCAGTTGTATGATATAATAATATGGAATAATCCTGTTAGTATTGTGGAAAAATATGAGAAATTAAATAATCATTATGTTGATGGTAATAATATAATGTATTTACTAAAAAATGATTTGTGTAGTCGTAAGATCAGACTATTATTCGATGATGGAGGGTAAATGTTTTATTGTTCATGAACATTTAATTATGTGAATAGTGTGGTTTCGACATGGATTGTATTATGAAATGATTTGTGGTAAATGATAACAAATAACAATTTGGATTGTATATTTTTGTGTGTTGATGTCAAATGTATTTGTGTATTACATAATGTTGTGAATTATATTTTAGGTAAACCATGTATGTAGGTAATAAGAATTGATTTAATAATTATACATTTTTTTTCAGACTAAATAAATGATGAGAGGAATTGTGCAATTTTAAACTGATTGAATTAAATAATTGGAGAGTAATTAATTAATTAATTAATGTTATGATGAAGTTAAATGATTTTCTGAGATTTAGATTCTATAATGAATAGTAAATTATGAAACATATATGTTTAGGTGTTGAGTTATATCGTTATTATGGGTTAAGTTATAAATTTTTTAGTGTAATTTTCAATGATCATATTAATGAAAAGGTTGTAAGAGATGGAGTTTGGGTGATGATAATTGTTTAAATAAGGCATTTAAGTCAATCAAAGTTAATTTTAAATGGGTGTTAGAGAGAATAAGAATTTTGGAATAAAAGTAATACAGAAACGGGGTAGTAGTAGGGACACAGTAGTGGGAGTGCATATATGTAGAGAAAGTGAGTGATGTAAATGGAGAGTAAATAGGTGATGGTGAAATTTTGTAGTGAGGGTGATGTGTAGGGAGTGATCAACGTACGTCGTTGTGGCAGGTTTCGCATGGAGAAGTTTCGAAGAGTGCTTGCCGAGATTTTGTGGAAGGCAAGAGGGTATGAATGGAAGTGCAGGTTTGGGAACACACATCCTAGATACAAAGAGGGTATCAGGTATTTTATTATAAGAGGGGAAGGATTTAAGTGGAATTAGTGTTGAAGGGGGTTATTATTGAGAGATTGGTGTCACCCTATGTAAATCTGTTAGTGGTTGTCAGAAGGAAGAAAGGGAATAAGGTTATATGTATAAATGCCCATTCAATAAATCAAATCATTGTGAATGACGGAGAATAACCCAAACTAATTGATGATCAAAATGTTAAACAAAAATTCATAGTTAAAATGTAATAATAAATGAAATGTGATGTAAAATGGATGTTGATAATAGATTTGAATTTGTGGAGAATTTAATGGCAGAATAAATGTTAAATAATTAAAGGTTGATATAAAAGAATTCACAGAAAGTTTGTAACGGTACAAATAGGTCCATGTAGGGATTTTGGGTAAACAACAGATATAATTTTATTGTGAATTAAAATTTTGTATGTGTGAGAGTAAAGTTTTCCAAACATGTGAAACAACGCAGAAATCAGTGAAGGGTCGGCACCAAGGTCAGTGGCGTACGTGCACAACTACAGCTATTCTGCCGGAACAAACGAACGATCTTATGTAAAACGTCATCAAAAGAATGCCAGACGTAATGGCTGTACCTTAAAAAACAAAGACGTCATTACCAAGCACAATAGAATTGATGATGCGACAACCCTTCTACTTGGGAAATAAGCGCCATATTGTCGTTCTCAGTCGACGAACATCTTCCGTGCGAACTGCACGTTGTCTAAATTGCTGGCCAGCAAGTCTTTAAAAGAACAACAAAATGTAACAAAAAGTGAATTAAATCTATTTAAAATCAATCAATATAAAATGTAGAGACAGTGAGTGCAGTTAATAAAAAGGAACAGTGTAATAGTTTGGCAGAACACCAGCATGAACATGAGTAACGCCTGACTCGATCTTCATCCATCACAGCAGGAAAGTAAACCTTTCACATTTTAAACCACCAACACTGTTAACATTAATTGAGCTCAAATAATTCCAAATGTACCATTTTAATTAGTTTGTGTGGGAGCATGTGTGCGTGTGTACCGGTACATATAAAATCACAAGCATTGGTTCACGTTACGTGATTCATACAACATAACAACTTAAATTAATATACTGCAGTAATGTTCTAAATTCATTTAAATAGGTAACCAGAGTAAATTGGAGATAAAATATATATGGTGTAAATGTATCATACGTAAGGCTGAGGTAGCGAAAATATTTCGCAGCCATCTTGTATTTGGATTTGGCAAAGGAGGAAGACTCCATCTTGTTTTTTTGTTTTGTTATTAAAATATTTAAAAATTCAGACAATTAAAACACAAGTTTTACTCAATGAAATCAGAGTACATTATTTCTATACAACCATTCCGTTTCTGTGCTCGTCTAAGAACCCTGGGACCCGAACGTAAAATATATTATGTTGGCAACAACATGGCGACTGGACTGCTCAGAGTAAATACAGAGTTTTAAAATGTTAACAATTAAAAAATTTTAAAGGTAAGTTTGTTAACAAGTTCAAGTTGTAATGTTTATAATTTTCTATACAAATTATTTAAAGGTGAATTGTTTAGTTTAATGTAGCAATGTTAATGTTCAAGGTTAACGTTTTATTATGTTTTATGGCCATAGTGTGTGTGGAAAGAGGTTACTAGAGTATTAGTAACGCATTAATGAATTAGTGTATGTTAAATATATTATGTTGATGATGTTGATCAGAGGAGATAATTAGATGATTTTGTATTGAAGTAAGAAGTATTATGATAATGAAAGATAATTAACAATTTTAAGTAGATGATTTGTTTCAATGTAGTTGAGTTAAATGTGTTTTGTTCTATATAAGAATTATATTAATGAATTGTTTTGTTTATTCTCTTAACTTAATTAACTGTTTTGGAAATATTATTGCGTTAGTGTAAGGTTTATACTTCTTCTTGTAAAATGGGAAAGGATTAATTATTATCGATGGGAATCGAAAATTTTATAGAATATTTGGGGTGAAGTAAGAGAATGAAAAGTCTATATAACAGATATAAGGTTATATATTCCTAGATCAAGAAAACCAGTGATTCTTAATGCAAACCAGCACAGAGCTAAGGGGAAACAGATCAGTTAGGGGTATGGTATTATACAAGGCCAATATTTGATTTTTAAACTGATGTTTCAGAGTTTGGTGATGCTGTGGCGGCGGTCCTGAGCTGGCCAGTGTGTCAGAGCAGGAGCGTCAAGTGCCTGACTGGCCTTGCGGCGTTGGGATCTCGAGAGAGAAGCCCAGTATGGTCATTCAGGTGCTGTCACAATCACTGGACCAAGGGGTAAGTTAACTATATTCTTTTAATATAAACAGTAAGGGGTTGTGGTGACATATACAAGCTGATCCCTTTAGGATATATGAGTGTGTCAATGAGAGTTTTTATGCTTCGTCATAAAACCTCTCATTGAGGGGGTCTTGCAACGGTACAATCCGGTACATATGGTGTTTTGGGGTAAATAACCAATATAAATTTTATTGTGAAATCAAAGTCATAAATAAATAATGGTAAAGTTTTATAAAGTGTGTAACAACGTAGTAAGCAGTGCAGGAACTGTACCAAGGTCAACGGTGTACGTGCAAAACGACAGCTATTTTTGCCAAACAAACTTGTCACCCGGCCGATCCTGTAAATACGTCACATAAGGAATGCAGTATGTAATTGCCTAGCCTTAAAAAGCTGAGACGTCATAATCAAAGACAATGAGATTGGTAACGTGACACCTCTCTCCTCCTCAGAAATGAACGCAGTTCGTTTCGTCAGTCGGCAAATAACATCTCAAGACAACGGACGCGAGCAGTTCGCGCGTCCGCCGGCTGGGCATAGTTTTCGTCTCACCCGCAAAACAGCTAAAATGTGAATTTTAATATATTTCTGCATTTAAAACAGTTTTCTTTATAACAACAAAGTAGAGACAGTGAGTGAAATTGGCACGAAATTAACAGTTCGGCCGTAGAAATGAGAAACAGCAACCTGTAAGCCACGAGTTGATACCTATGGCGTCGGATTTCTCCGCAACATCAGGAAAGTAGACATTTTCACATCACTTAAAATATTGACCTTTTTTAAATTTGAGCTCAATAATTAATAAATAAAAATGTACCGTGTGTATGACATAGCGTGAGTGCGTGCGTGAGGGTACCTCAATTAATCTAAGATCATAAGCACTGGTTTACGTTACGGGGAAGTAATTTAATAATTTTCAACATATATTTCAATGTGTAGCAAGTTTAATTTGAATTTTAATTATATTGTTTAAATATACCCTGAAGAAGATTGATCTGTAAAGAAAAATGTATTGCATCCATGTTTGAATTTGTAAAAGATGGAGGGAGCGAATTTTGCCTTTGTTATCAATATTTATAAGGCCCAAATAATGAATAAATACAAGTTTAAAAACTACCAATAAATCTGAGGTAAATTATTTTGAATCAACCATCTTGTTTTCCAGCTCGTCTAAAACGATTGCCTGGACCCTCGTAAGTATATTTTTTTTGGGTTGGTACAATACAACATGGCGAAAGTGTGAAAATAAATAAAGTGATATAAATAAATGTAAGTGAGACATTACAATATGTATCCAAATATGCTTCAAAGTCAGAACCTGCTTCCAAAAATTTGACGGAAATGTTTTAAGAAATCGTTGAATCAAGAACCCCGGATGAAGAATCTCGTCGAGCATATACAAGTTTGATGATAAGAGTGATCGGAGAAAGAGACATCGGGGCTTGCAAAACATGTCATTTACTCTATGGAATTCCACTGTATCAATGTACCAGAACTTTTAGAATACTTGTCATAACAATAGAAGACTATGTTGCAATTAATGGAACCAACAGTGAAAATGACAGTAATTCATTCATTCAGTTTTATAGTAGTAGACCACTAGACATGGAAGAAATAACATTATTCGATTTTGCTAAAAAATTTTCTAAGGGAAGAAATAATTCAATTAGCACAAACAGAAAAGAAAGAATTGTACAAGTTTTCCCTAAAGTAAACAACAATAACAATGCAGTCAATACTGAATTATATTGTAAACAAAACTTGATTTTACATAAGCAATGGCGTAATGAAGAAGACTTGAAAAGTACAGATGAAACATGGTTCATGGCTTATACCCGACATAATTTTGGACAGTTTCACGAACAATTACACATGTCTTTAATTACAGAAGAAACTGAAATTGATCAGGATAATAATAACGAGTTTGATATTTTTGACAATAGAGACTGGATGGCTATAGCAGCAGTAATGCCTCATGCACTACCAATTCATGTTGGTCTACGTAATCGTGATATCGATTTACTTCATAATTGGGAAGCAGCCTATTACAAATATCCAGATATAAAGAATAAAACCTCTTTCATCGAAAGGAATCGAGAAACATTTGGGAATCAGTATGATTCTCATGAATCATACAATGTTATTTTCAATGACCAACAAAATAAGATATTATCTTTCTTAGAATATCAGCTAAATGACTATGATGATTGCAATCAAAGACTTGCAATTATTCAGGGAAAAGCTGGAACTGGTAAAAGCTGTGTAATTAGTGAAATAGTTAGGAGAATTAATTCATATTTTGGCTGCGATGCAACTCTTTTAATGGCTCCTACTGGTGTGGCAGCTAACAATATTGCTGGACAAACTATTCATTCAGCTCTAAGAAAAAATACTTCAAAGAAAAGGGGAGGAACTTTCAAAGATTTAGAAGGTGAATCCAAAATTGCTTTTGAAGAAGAATTAAAAGATGTGAGGTTCGATATTATTGATGAAGCCAGTATGTTGGGTTTGAATTTGTTTTTCAAAGTGGATATGCGACTCAAACAATGAAAGTAGCGTTCTTCAGCTGTACCTTTTGGTGGCCTTTGTGTGTATTTAGTCGGTGATTGGTCCCAACTTCCACCGGTTTGTGACAGGAGTCTTTACAATATTGGTAATAATGTGCACACCATTCAGTCCAATCTTTTATATAAACAGTTCAAAAAAGTTTTCTTTTTAACGGAGATTATGAGACAGCAAGGTGATGATCAAAAAAATTTTAGAGAGACTTTTTATAGAGTCGCAAATGATTATTAATAGTCACTGAACAAGATTATCAGCTCTTATCTAAAAGACTTTATGTAAACAATATCGGGGACAATTTCAAAGACAGTGTCTGTATAATGTTGAAAAATGCTGAAATTGGACGCTTTAATTATGAAAAACTAGAAAGCAACAAACAACCCGTGGCTCTACTCAATGCAATCCATAATTGCCCAGAAGCCTCTCTAGCAAAATCTGATGATTCTGAGGGATTATTTGCCCAATTACGTTTATGTAAAGGTGTTATCCTTAGAAGAAATCTTTGGGTCACAAAAGGACTAGCCAACCGTTCAGTTGGGACAATAACTGATATTATTTATGACCCAGCAGTTGAATGCAAAAATTATAACTATCACATGCCAATATGTATACTTGTATCTTTCGAAAAATATACAGGACCAGTTCTGCACGAGAACTCAATACCCATTGTACCAGTAGTGGCATCATTCAAGAAAAATAAAATTTCTTGTACTCGCATACAATTTCTGTTAATGTTAGCATATGGTGTTAGTGTACATAGATCGCAAGGGATAACATTAGATAAGCCAATTGTTAATTTAGGAGACAATGAATTTCAGGTTTGATTAACATATGTTGCTCTTTCAAGAGTGAAAACATCAGAAGGATTATTATTAAAACCAGCGTTTAATTTTGATAGACTGCTAAAAATTAATAGAAGTCCATCAATGGTTGATCGTAGAGATGAGTTGCAAAGGTTGTGGAATATGTCTAATGACAATTAATATATATTATACTATAATGTAGTGTATTCAATAAAAAGTGTGTATCATAAAAGTGTATATATTTTGTTGATTGTAAAAATATTGATAAATAAATTATTATGAATATTAAATGCTCCGCCCATTTGTGTCAGTGACACTCCTGGTAATACGGTATAAGAAAACATGAAGCGGTGTTATACGCCCACTGTGGTCCTCATAGTGGGTTGATATAACGTTTGGCGTGTGTGGACCATGGCAGGCATTATGACCTCTTCGTTTGTGTCATCTAATGGCTCCTATCCTACCCAAGCTCTTGCCCAGTCATGAGAACGTACTGAAGGAATGACTAATGACTAACACTTGATTATACATAGCTTCCTGTATGTGTGTTTGATGTTTGCCTCATGAATAGGCTTTTTGAAAAATGATACCGCGGCAGATGCCGCCCGATATCGCTATGCAATATCAGTAACAGCAACTCTATTGACAACAAACTGATTCACAGTGCGGAAAAAAAAAGTACAGTCATTTCCTCTTTCTCACACTCATGTTTCATTTCAGTATACATATATAATTTCCAACGGGTTTTTTTCTTAATTTGCATTTTGAATGTTGCCGTGTTCACTCGTTGTGCAAAAAAAGTGTTATCTTAGTAGTGGAATATGTATCACTGCAGTCAATAGATCATATATACCTGCCATGGTTGTTAAAAGTATTAGCACAGTACTGTCTGGCCGCGACTGGATAATCGAGGCTGCTCTCCCCCACCACGCGGCCGCTTGTAAGCAAGGTAGGGTGAAATACGTCTACTAGCCATTTGTTTTACCCCCACTTAGCCTACTGTAGTACCCGGCCATGCTTCTCCCACCTTACACAATGTTCGATCATCGAATCGCGGCCAGACAGAACAATCATTTGTATGGTTTGCTTATAAGGTTAAATTGCATTACACTGTTACATTATTTTTTGCATTATTTGTTATATTGTTACAATGCATTATGTTCTAAAATCCAAACAATTTGATAATTCAAACTATAGTTCTATTAAACCTCATTATCAGCTCTGCACTGTATGTCATTTATTTCTTCAAAGTATACACATATCTCATTTTATGGTTCAATCTTATACAATGAATATATGTTTGTGTGTAAGTGTTTGTGTTAAAATGCAAAAAATGAATTTATAGTTCAAATGCATAAAATTCGATGTAATAATTGTTACCTGGAGCAAGTATTATTTTCACTAACAACAACAGCAAATTAAGTCTCCGCAAAAGATTTCTTGTTAGTTTGAGTATTCACATCGAACAGCTACAAATATCTTTATTTCTTATAAAGTTAACATAATAAGCCAATTAATATAGGCATACCACAACAAAAATTGTTATACTTACAACATGCTTCAGTTACACAACACCAAATGTTGACATCCAAAACCACCATTAAATTTAAAATCGTCACAGGTTACATCCACAAATATGTATTGTGTATGGCAAACAATACATAAATGTGGAGTAACATGGTAAGACTCACCAGTTTGCCAACCTTTAGTATAATTTTTCCTTTGCCTTCACCAGAATCCTCCAGTGATTTAGGGTCCTCAATCAGTTTATTCTTTGTTGATAAAAATAACTCCCAGAGTTCACATGCATCTTTGTATTCCTGAGAAGTCCGCTGTAAACCATATGAGATTGCTGTTAGTTTTATTACTACTAAAAATATTATTTTTAACTGCAATAACCACCAGTGACCTATTGTATAACCTACATTTTGATATAATTTTAAAATTTCAACAAAGACTAAGGGCTAGCTTTTGCCAAAAAATTTCACAACAAAAACTGTCTGTCAGTCATCGTCTTCAGTGAGTAAAACATATAAAATATACCATTTTCTTTTTGTTTAGTGTTTCACTTGTCTTCTGAAATCTGACAATATGTGTATGACAAACCCTTATTCAGAGATCTATTGTAACAAGTAAATTTGTTACTTCAGTTACAGTAACAATTATATAGCTATAAAAGTGTACTAAGGATCAATCTAAAGAAACCCTTTGTAAGATGGGCGGAATATCACCACCTGTGGATAAACTGAATTGGAGAACTGGAAGAAGCCCAGTATTTTCATGTTATAGGTTGCACAAGCCAACAGAATAAGTTAAATGTTTACCTACAAGTATTTTTGTTGCCCAACTTATCATCTAAAAAGCATACTGGCAATTGTCTTAGATCATTTGGGATGTGACTGGTTTTGCACTGACATAGTTAGCTAAGGATGAGTTCTCTACATTGCAGGAACCCAGCTGTCCTGATAAAATTCTTTTGTTGGAACACTTCATCAGTTAAATAAAGCTTATGACGGCAGTAGTTCCTAATTTAAATTTCTACCTGGTACCTATTATTCACTATTTATTTTTATGATGTAGGGCAAAATCTTTTGACATGATAAGACACAAAAGTTAAAATTATTTGCCTTTTCTTTTGTTAATGGAGAAATGTGTTACAGACTTTAATAAGAGTATATAATTCCAATTTTTTTTTGTTAAGCCATAAGAATCAAGAATATCATTTTACAGGTGGACCATTAATTGCTTGGTGGGTCATTCCATGCCAAATCAACCTGTCACTCAACCTGACCATTTCAGATTTCAATGAAACTTTCAGAAATCATTCTCCCGTATGATAGAAATGAGAATATATTTTTAGATTTTTTTATCTGTTTGGGTTTTCATGTAATTGATTTTTAAAATTTTTCGGCTTTCACAAACTTTTTAATTCTTGAATAACTCAATTTCTATCAGGCCTAGAGATTTGCTCGAATCCTTATTTTAAAGAGAATCTTACAAGGTTTAATTTGATATGCTACTTGACTATGTTTGGTGAAACAAAATTTTTTTTAATCCAAAAAACATTTACATACATTTTTGAAAGTTTTTAAAAAATTTTGAAAAAATATATGTTTCTTGTAATATTATAAGCTACAGATCCTGAAACTTTTAACGTGGGATCTCAATGGGATCAGGAGTTATGCCAAAAAACATATGACAATGTTTTAAGGTAAGGACTAGATTGTATCAATCTTAAATTTTTGTAAAAGGTAAAAAATATATATAGGCTCTAAGGTAACCAATTTACAATAGGGATTATAATAGAGGTTTACTAAACCTACAAACAAATAATCAAGCCCTAACTTATTTACGATCATTATGAATAAAATATCTGCCAATTACAGGTGTTCTGGCACAGCACAGAAAGCCTGTACTGACTTGTCTGATTCATGTTCTTAAAGGAGTGTGGCTCATACGCACTCTAGCTCAGTTTTTGCTTAGTTTCCCTTAAGATCTCAGTGAGTGAACAGTTACTTGTTGGCAGTGTCACTTAAAAAGTGTTTTGCATAAAAGTATGATTTTTATATGTTATTACTTTTTTAGTGGATGTGAAAGAAGTGTTCTCCTGTGATAACAATGTGGGTGAACCCAGTCAAACAAAACATTTTTCAGTATATTGTTGTAATCCGTTTAAAAAGGCTGGTCATTAGTCATTATTACTACAAAAAAAGCTTGAGACCTGTGAATAAAAATGTTTTAAAATGTAATGCCAATTTACGTGAAGGCGACAAGATATGTTATGGTTGTCGTGAAACTGTTTTAAAGCTAACAGAAATTCCAACTGAGCAAGAAGAACTGCATTCGGACAGCTCAGAATCGCAGTATGATTTGAATGTTCCTGAAGTACAAGTTCAAAACACATGTTCAACTCCAGAGAAAGTAGAGGCAATTGAAGCCTTAAACAAAAGTCTTGCTGCTATAGATGAAATGCCAATAAAAAGAAAACGTTTAAGTGAAAAAAATACCCAGATGAAAAGATCAAAAAAGTGACTGAAGCTTTCGGAACAAAAGTTCTAAATTTAAGTCCAAGTACCTCTGACTCTGACGCCGTAAAAAATAATGACAATGAAGTTATTAATCAATTAAAAGAAAAGTTCAACACTACTACAGACAAAAGTTGTAACGGTACAGATAATACAGCTCAAGGACATATTGGGAATATTAATAATTTTATTGTGAATTTTATTGGGGAAAAGTTACTATGTAAATTAACTACAGAATCGGCAATCGAGCGGTGGAAGACATCTATTTTTAGCGATCTGACCTTCGAACTTTGTGCATTTGGAATCAGGCCACACGACGTCATGGGCTGCACCTTCAATGATCTAACTCTGGAATGTGTGTCGGGTTCAGAAATGCCTTAAATTATGCATGCTTGGCAGAGGCGAAACAATAGGACGAGATCACGTGACCGCCCCTCCAACTAAGATTTTTCACCAACTTTGCTCGTCCCAGTTGAATTCATACTCTTGTGCTGTACAGTCACAAAAGGTCCGCAGACAAAATTTTGGGCGTGCCCAAACAAACAACAATGTGAAAGAAATCAGTTTAAATGAATACAAAATGATTTCAAAGTTTCGGTGTAAAAGTTCAATATGTATACAAAAGATCAACAGTGAAAGCAAGGAAACGTGCGGAGTGATCGAAATTGTGTGGTGCTCTTTAGGACAAGTTCACAGATAAGTAACAGTCAGGGACACTTCGAGGAACACTCGAAGAATTCGAGATATATAGAGGTCATAATAACCCCGATATATGTGACGACATACTCAGTGATAAACTTAACTTCAGGTCCAACCCACTGTATGATACCGCGCTGCGATCGCTTAAGGATAATACTAGATAACAGTGCCCATCGACACAGTCTTGACATGCTACACGTGGTGCACCATGTCAGTTAATAGTACGCTTATAATATGTTCATTCATTGTATTTTACGTATTTGTTTATTATGTGTTTGTTTTAATATGGATTTTATTATATAACTTTGGAGTGAAGGTCTGAAGATGGGTCATATGGCCTGAAACGCGTAACCCAGCACAAATTACGCTAGACGTCACTTGACGGAAATTTTAAGGTAAATTATATAATTATCAAACAGTGACTTGGACCGCATTAATTATGTTTAAATTAAAAGATTTGTTCAATTAAGTTTATGAGAAGGAATATGGCTGAAAAAAGTATACAGACCATAAACCTAGATTTTGTGTAATGTTTTATAAGTAATAGTAAATAATAGACAAAGTATAAAAAACGGCAATATAGATAAGTAAGGAGATAAAGTCTTACAAACCTAATAATACTGGAAAAGCAATTAGAAAATAATAGACAGGCCATGATTTTGTAAAGTAATGAGAACATACAATTATCATAAAACAACCCAAATCAATTCAAAAAGTAAACAAGTCATAAGTGACACCAAGCAAAGCATATATAAAGGTAAACTAATCTTTAATTTGTGTAAAATAAGAAAATATAGCCAATTACTACTTAGGCCTATAAAATGCCTAACTGTATAAATCCAAAATCAACAAATTATAAGAAATTAACTATTGTATTAGAAAATCCAGGGCAAGTAACTGGTTAAGTACAATTAGTGAATCATATTAAGATGTGAAAGTTAAATTAAGAATATAAAATAAGAAAGAAATGTAATTACATAATATTAACATTATTGTCAAAACTTTAATACATAAACAAACCCAGCTTTGTGGGATGTCAAAATGATCTTTGAAAGAAAATATAAACAGTTGTGATAATATCTCATACATAGATAAGAAGACAGAAGAATAATAGTAATCAGAAGATATTTAGTCATTTTGAATTAAAATTCAAATATTATAACAATGGGCATAAGATATGAATAGCCAATGAGAGACAGACAGTTGCCATAACAACCGAACGTTATTTATTATTATTCCGTTAAAAATTGTTTGTTCATATTTGACGCTCAAGGCCCATAGACGCCAAACTGTAATCGACTCAATTTTAATTTAAACCAGTAAAAAAGCAATCAAAATTTATAACATGAAGATGCAAGAAGTCTGATGAAGAACTAGTCCAGTCAACCGAGACCACAGACCAGATTATTAAATTCTAAATTAATTATTTGGACCAACATATCCGAAAAAGAAGCCAGGCGTAATTTAAATTCATAAATGATGGAAGATTGATGACCAAAAGGACCCAACCTACTTCGAACTGAGTAACTCTTCACACTAATTCAACCGATTTGATAAGTATTGCTGAATTACCCGAATTTATGGAATAAATTCTTATTAACTTTTACTCACAACACTTTTAACTCTCACTACGAACTGATAATCAAATTTCTTTCAAGGATTAATTTCATAAAAAACTAAACTTGTATGAAACCAGAAAATAACCTGGGTAAAAATTACGAACTTTAACACACGTAAAACACACTTTTACAGAGTACGTACAGAGCTCGTCATTACAATATATATATTGTAACGTTACATAACCCAGTCCCAAAAATGATAACTTAATTATTCTACCATAAAGGTCAGAAATGGGTATAATATACCTAGCTCTAAATTACTTTATATCACCAAACATTATAAACTATATTTAATTGATATAAAGTATAACAAGTGAGTTATAGTGTACCCAGTGAGTAAATAAGTGACTTTGAAGGAAGCATCTTACAGACTTGTGCTGTAGATGTAGAAACAATTGATTATAATAGTAGACTGTGTTGCTACTAACCAGTTATGTATTTTGGTTAATTATTGTATGATTTGTATTGTGTAGGCAACTAAAATTTAGTACCTAGGTTTAATTTTATATTTAATAGAATAATTATGTTTGAATATAAGATAACCCAGGGTTAAAAATAAAAGAGTTAAATATAAGATGATAATAAAAAATACAATAATACTGTATGAGGAAAATGGCAGAAGAAAATAGTGCAGTGTAAGGATACTATAAGAAATTAATAAATAATATATAAATTCAATTAAAGGAAATAATAATATTAAAGACCTATATCTAAGGTTATAAGAAAATAAATGGAAAAACCTTAAATAAATCAAATTGGATAATAAACCAAAGTTAAAAAGAATTATTTTTCTATAAATAAGAAATAAATTTATAATAATTAAAAACAGCCTATATACTCAAAAGTAAATAGAGGCACCAATAAAAAATGATATAAAAATTATTGGTTACTATGAATAACGATATAACAACATATGGATTAATTGTTAAAAAGATTGGAAACCGTTCGGTTGAGAAAAGTGATGTCACAAAAATTGTATTAAAACCATTTTAAAACTTTCGGAAACGGTGCAAAAATGGAATAAAAATTAACTCACAGTATCCACCTTATGTTCAAACTCCTTCAGATATCAAATATAACGTGCTTTACCCGATAAAAAAGTGAAATAACCAATTCCAAGATCTGGCCTAGCTGAACCACACTTCGAGTTTTTTGCGAGATTGTATCTTAGGGACCTTCAACGAAATTACAAAACAACTAGAACTACAACACTAGAAACAGCTCCATTCAAGTAAAAACTTCGAGGAAAGAGGTAATATAAACGTTATTAATCCTTATTAACCAAGAAAACCTCATATCAAATTGTGGTGCAGTTACAATATTTCGTAAATGATTCCATGTGTATAATAAAGAAATAATCTGCACTCTTGCGGACAAATCTGGAACTACATACTATGAAATAAACCAAAAATTCGAAATTTATTAATTTTTATCTTGTAAAGCGTAGTATATAATTATTCATTTTGACCGTCTCATAACACAAAGAACTTACCCTTAACCCTGGGGAAATTAATAAAAATGAATTATATGTTGTTTAATGTCTAATCAAGGATAAAATTATAAAATCATAAAAATATATTTTATGATAATTCAAATGTTTACCTAACTAAATCGATCCAATGTATTATTGACTGGAAAAGATCGATTATAATATTTGTATACTGGAAGAAGAGGAAATCAGTGTATTATACAAATAAATACTCTGAATATTTTATGTTAAATAATCAATCGTGTATTCTTTATTGTAGAGGGTAGTTGTTGTAGATTTTCAGTAAGACAAGAAGAGGACTATCCACCGGGGAGTATTACCGAACCTTGGTGTTTGGTTAACCTAACATTTTGAGGTTGATGTCAAAATCAGCTGATCTTATGAACAGCGAATTTTAAAAATAAGAAATTGTATAATCTGGGTGTAACAAAATTGTTCTTACTCTCTCTTCTAACTAAGATTAAACAACTTCCTTAATCTCTACCAAATCACACACACTCGATTTCTGTTTCTTTTGGTAAACTTCAAATCCGATTGGTTTGAACATTAGTAAATATAATTCATAAGTGACGATCGCAAAAAGGTACTTTGACTTTAGCTAATACCCGCGAGACGTTACAGAATGGCGCTCAACGTAAAAGGGCTGTAATTCGAAAAGAATTTTGAGATATTTAACAAAATAATATAACAAAAAACCTAATTATCGTCGGCAGTTATGAGAAAACAAGAAATGCATAATACCAGAGGCAGATCGAAGAAGAGGGCAGAAGAAAAGGAGAAGGAAGAAGGTGGACAGGAACGAGAGATAGAAATATTTACAGACAGTGAAATGGAACAACCGATGGGTGATAAAGAAGAAACTGAAGCAATTATGAACACGGAAAAGGAAATAGTTGAAGAGGATGCCCAAGGGGACCAACCAGACAAAGCGGAAGCCAGGAGAGAACCAAATTGGCAAGACATGGTGAGATTTATAGCCGAGAAACTTGATAAAATAGATGAAAATTTTAAGAAACAGGAGGAAAACTCGAAGCAAACCAATGAGGAAAATAAGGAAAATTTTAAGAAACACGAGGAAAACTTGAAGCAAACCAATGAGGAAAATTTTAAGAAACAGGAGGAAAACTTGAAGCAAACCAATGAGGAAAATAAGGAGAATTTTAGGAAACAGGAGGAACAAAACAGACAAACCAATGAGAAAATAGATAGCATTCAGGAAAGTTTAGTCAAACAACTAAACGAAAAAATAGAGACCATTCATGGAAATATCAGACAAACCATGAATGAACAATACCATGAATTGAAAGAAACTGTTGAAGGACAAAGAGAAGAGATGAATGCAAAATTTGAAGAGAATAATGAACATTTAAAACAAATTGAGGGTAAGATGGAGAATTTCAAAAGGAGTTGAGGGAAAATCTTGAGAGTAAAATTGAACTGGTCAGTAATACGCTTAGCCAAAGAGTAGATGAATATAAGGAAGAGGCAGAGAAGAAATTAATAGAAACCAATCAAAGATTAGATAAAACTGAAGAGAAGATGGAACAAATCAAAACAGGAATAGATGCCCGAATGGACCGGGAGGAACAAAGTAATCAAGTTCATATAATGGCCATACGCCAAGAAAACAATGACCAGTTAGATAGTATAAAAAGAAGTCTAAACTGTAAATTCACAGATTTTCACGAAATGGTAGAGAATGTAAAGAATCAGTTCCATAGCCAAGCAGAGAAATTAGATAATTTGCAACAAATACAAACAAACTTACAAGGGGATGTAGATAGAATAAGTTCTAGATCTACATGCAACAATCATCATGTTATCCAAGATAGTAGGGAAAGTGTAAACTTTCGGGATTATCGCAGAAACCCACTCGAATTTTTAGGGAGAGTAGACGAAATTTTGAATAGGTCAAAGGAGAACCGATGGAACATGATCAAAGGTATATTAGACGAATCTTTCAAAAACATTAACGATAATTGGTGGACTGTAATCAGGAACGAGGTGTGTGATTATGGGAGTTTCAAACAATGTTCAAACTTAAGTACTGGTCGGAGTCAGTGCAAAACATTATTAGAGACGATATCTGTCATGGTAGGTATGACTGCAATATAGGACAAACACCTACTGCTTATTTTTTGGGGAAGGTGTGTGTGGCAAAATATTTAGACCCAAAGATCCCTGAAGAGTGTTTGGTGACCAAGATTGCGTATCACTTCGAGGAAAAGATTATAAGCGCACGATTAAGTGGACAAATAAAAACTATTGGAGGCATGGAAACGCTACTAGAGAATTATGAACAAGAATCTTATTACAGGAGGAGTAGATGGAGGTCAGGGAATACCGAGGAGCAGAAAAATGAACCACCTAGAGATAATCGACCTAGAGTAAATTATGTACGTGCCAATAACAATTATTTTAATAACAGGTATCGAGGAAGATGGGAAAATTATAACAATCGAAATTACAGAAATGATTCTTATTAGAGAGAAGAAGGTCCACAAAGAAGTAGGAGTGAAGAACAACCTAGATTCAGAGATAGTAATGAAGAAAGAAGACCAGTAAACAATATTCAACATAATGAAAATGTTGAACCAAATAATAATAATGATGATGGAAATCGGGGAAACGGGTACCAGCAGTGAGAAGATGTGACTGCCCATCACTGCTAGAAACAACCGGGCACAGAATTTACCACAGACCTAATCATAATAATAAATTAAACAGATCAATAACAATTATCAGAAATCATTTTTTTTTTAAATATACAGGTGGAGTTAATGGAAGAAAGAGCAATTAAAGAGTCATCACCAAACAACGATATAGTCTATATACAAATAAAATTAAATAGTGTTAGCAGAGGCCATGATTGATACAGGAGCAAATATTTCAATTATTGATCAATTAGAACTGGACCGGATTACTGAACTAACTACTGAGAGAATACCTACTTTACCAATTAATAATTTAACAATTATTGGCGCCACCGGGAAGCAAAATAAAACAATCAGAAAACAAGTGTCTTTGAATGTTACTACTAGTGGAATAGGAATACCTATGGGATTTTTAGTAGCTAAAGGGCTACCTTTTAGGGTGTTAATAGGGTGTGATATGCTACGGTGACACACTGCAATTATAAATCTGGCCAGGGGTATAGTAACCTTGAGCACAGAAGAAGGTGAGTTAGCGGCTGAGATAATTGGTAGCCAAAGTGCCCCTCAGTGTCCGAGCTCATTTTTTATTAGGGAGGATAATAGATTAACCCTAGGTAAAAATACAGAAGTAACAGAATCAAAGATTTGGCAAGAGAAGATAGAAGAGATAATCGAGTTTCAAAATAGGCAGGCCCAGGAAATAATTAATGTAGAACAAAAACAACAGCTTATAAAAATTTATAATAAATATAAATCAGTATTCTCAGAGTCACCAGGAAAAGCAAAAAACTTCCTGTGTGAACTAAAGTTCAAAGAAAATGTAAATTTTAATAAACGGTCATACCCCCATTGCTCAAGCTTTGAAAGAGGCAGCAAGAAAAGAAATTCAAAGAATGATATTGGAAGATATAATTGAAAGAAGTAGTTCTCCGTATACTAGCCCATTGGTAGCTATACTGAAGAAAGATGGTCAAGTAAGACTATGCCTTGATGCTCGGGAGTTGAATAAATGCTCATTAACGATCGCACATCTCCAGGTGAGATTGAAGAAATAATGAAAAAATTCTATGGATGTAAGTACATGAGTACTTGGGATGCAGTCTGTGGATATTGGCAAATAGAGTTGCACCCTAACAGCAGACAATATGTTGCTTTCATATTCGAAGGACAAAATTATCATTTTAAACGTTTGCCTTTCGGATTGGTAAATTCTGTGGCCGTGTTCATCCAATGCATGGATCAAATTTTGGGTAAGGAAGTTTTAGATTTTACTACAATATATGTTGATGACATATTAATTACGTCTTGTACATGGGAGGAACATTGTAATAGAGTGGAAACAGTGTTAAATAAATTGTTACAATATAATATAACTTTGAAACTGGATAAATCTAAATTTATCACACATGAATTACCATTTTTAGGATTCATTCTGTCCGCTACTGGAATTAAACCATCTCCTGAGAAGGTAAAGGCTATCGAAGATTTTCCTAAACCAAAAAACTTAAAACAACTACAATCCTTTCTGGGGATCTGCAACTATTATAGGAAATTTCAACAGAATTATTCAGAAGTAACAGCCAAATTCCAATATTTACTTTCGAAGAAAAACAAATGGAAATGGGAAGAAAGTGAAGATAATAATTTTAAGATAATAAAAAATAAATTTCTGGACAGCATCATGTTACACCACCCAAATTTTAATAAACGTTTTTTCATAAATTGTGATGCTAGCAACATTAGCCTTGGAAGTGAGCTATATCAGGAAGATTAGGAAGGAAATCATGGGGTCATCAGTTTTGCAAGCAGAGTACTGAGTAGTTGTGAGAAGAATTATACAGTAACTGGAAAAGAACTGCTGAGTGTTGTGTTCTCATGTATAAAATTTCGAACATTTATATTGGGATACCCAGTAACCATAAGAACCGATCATAGATCAATTTCATTTTTTAAAAATTGTAAACTTAACCACGGCAGACTCACCAGATGGGTATTAATACTTCAAGAGTATAATTTAGACTGGGAATATATCCCGGGTAAGAAGAATGTAATAGCAGACCGATTGTCACGGATTAACCTAGAAAAAGGAACTTGTGAAATAGAACCAGAGAGTATTGGAAAGATATATTACATTATCAAAATGAAAAAGGAGTTACAAGATATAATTAATAAAATAAAAAGATCAGCAAATGGACACTAAATTAACAAAAATTAAGGACCGGATATTACAAAGTGATCCTATAATAACGAAATTTTTCTGTGTTTATGAAGAAATCCTTTTTATCCGTCCAACCATTAAGGATCACGTGTGGAAAATGTATGTGCCAGAAGCAACAGAAGTAGCCCTAATAAAGGACTACCATGAAAGATATGGTCACATGGGACCACTCAAAGTTATTAAAGCTTTATCTGAACACTGTTATGTAAAAGCCATAAATAAGAGAGTAAGATTAATAGTAAAAAACTGCAACATATGCCAGCTAGTAAAAATAAATAACGAGAAGAGAACGGGAGCCATGATTACAATAAAATCTAACAGTAAACTTGAAAAGACATTCTTAGATATATGTGGACCTTTTCCCAGAAGTGGAGGGAGACATAAATTTAAATATATAATTATTATATTTGATCATTATACCAAATATACAAAACTCTACGCTATCAGTAGAGCCACTACGAAGAAAATTTTAGAAGTAATCATTCAAAAATACTTACCTGAGGTGGGAAAACCGGAAACCATAATAACTGATCATGGAACGCAATTTCGAGGTAAAAGGTGGAAAGAAGAATTGAGGAAATGGCAAATAAGGACATACAAAACATCAGTATACCACCCTAGTAGTAATCCTGCCGAACGCGTATTAAGGGAAGTTGGTAGAATTCTATGTACATACTGAAACCAAGAACATAAAAAATGGAGCCAGTACATTGAACCAGCAGAGACTTTCCTTAATTGGTCATACCATGACACTATCGGAACCAGCCCTTATCAGGTAATGTTTGATAAACCACCACCAAGAGAAATCACATCGTTAATAAATTTTCCTCCAGGAGAGAGAGTGGAGTTCAATAAAGTCGAAATGCACAACAGATTGTTGCATAAAATGGAACTTCAACAAAAAAGGGATCAAGAAAAAAGGAAAAGGTTAGATACATACCAAATGGGAGATAAGGTATTAATAAAAAATAGACAACTACCCAGTTCTATAGAGGGTATTGCGAGGAAGTTACTTTTACATTATACTGGACCTTACATCATAACCCAGGTGAAGGGGAATAATACATATGAAATCAAAGCAATTAACAATAACCGAATAAAAGGAGTATACAACCAGTCTGAAATGAAACGATATCACGAAGAATAAAACCAGATATGAAAATTGAAGCAATCAACAATTTATTTTGTAAACAAGTAAAACGAAAATAAATTTGTTCTAGTGGGGGGGGGGCTTTATGTAACGGTACATAACCCAGTCCCAAAAATGATAACTTAATTATTCTACCATAAAGGTCAGAAATGGGTATAATATACCTAGCTCTAAATTACTTTATATCACCAAACATTATAAACTATATTTAATTGATATAAAGTGTAACAAGTGAGTTATAGTGTACCCAGTGAGTAAATAAGTGACTTTGAAGGGAGCATCTTACAGACTTGTGCTGTAGATATAGAAACAATTGATTATAATAGTAGACTGTGTTGCTACTAACCAGTTATGTATTTTGGTTAATTATTGTATGATTTGTATTGTGTAGGCAACTAAAATTTAGTACCTAGGTTTAATTTTATATTTAATAGAATAATTATGTTTGAATATAAGATTACCCAGGGTTAAAAATAAAAGAGTTAAATATAAGATGATAATAAAAAATAAAATAATACTGTATGAGGAAAATGGCAGAAGAAAATAGTGCAGTGTAAGGATACTATAAGAAATTAATAAATAATATATAAATTCAATTAAAGGAAATAATAATATTAAAGACCTATATCTAAGGTTATAAGAAAATAAACGGAAAAACCTTAAATAAATCAAATTGGATAATAAACCAAAGTTAAAAAGAATTATTTTTCTATAAATAAGAAATAAATTTATAATAATTAAAAACAGCCTATATACTCAAAAGTAAATAGAGGCACCAATAAAAAATAATATAAAAATTATTGGTTACTATGAATAACGATATAACAACATATGGATTAATTGTTAAAAAGATTGGAAACCATTCGGTTGAGAAAAGTGATGTCACAAAAATTGTATTAAAACCATTTTAAAACTTTCGGAAACGGTGCAAAAATGGAATAAAAATTAACTCACAGTATCCACTTTATGTTCAAACTCCTTCAGATATCAAATATAACGTGCTTTACCCGATAAAAAAGTGAAATAACCAATTCCAAGATCTGGCCTAGCTGAACCGCACTTCGAGTTTTTTGCGAGATTGTATCTTAGGGACCTTCAACGAAATTACAAAACAACTAGAACTACAACACTAGAAACAGCTCCATTCAAGTAAAAACTTCGAGGAAAGAGGTAATATAAACGTTATTAATCCTTATTAACCAAGAAAACCTCATATCAAATTGTGGTGCAGTTACAATATTTCGTAAATGATTCCATGTGTATAATAAAGAAATAATCTGCACTCTTGCGGACAAATCTGGAACTACATACTATGAAATAAACCAAAAATTCGAAATTTATTAATTTTTATCTTGTAAAGCGTAGTATATAATTATTCATTTTGACCGTCTCATAACACAAAGAACTTACCCTTAACCCTGGGGAAATTAATAAAAATGAATTATATGTTGTTTAATGTCTAATCAAGGATAAAATTATAAAATCATAAAAATATATTTTATGATAATTCAAATGTTTACCTAACTAAATCGATCCAATGTATTATTGACTGGAAAAGATCGATTATAATATTTGTATACTGGAAGAAGAGGAAATCAGTGTATTATACAAATAAATACTCTGAATATTTTATGTTAAATAATCAATCGTGTATTCTTTATTGTAGAGGGTAGTTGTTGTAGATTTTCAGTAAGACAAGAAGAGGACTATCCACCGGGGAGTATTACCGAACCGTGGTGTTTGGTTAACCTAACATTTTGAGGTTGATGTCAAAATCAGCTGATCTTATGAACAGCGAATTTTAAAAATAAGAAATTGTATAATCTGGGTGTAACAAAATTGTTCTTACTCTCTCTTCTAACTAAGATTAAACAACTTCCTTAATCTCTACCAAATCACACACACTCGATTTCTGTTTCTTTTGGTAAACTTCAAATCCGATTGGTTTGAACATTAGTAAATATAATTCATAAGTGACGATCGCAAAAAGGTACTTTGACTTTAGCTAATACCCGCGAGACGTTACAATATATATTGTCACCGGACAAAAGGCTTGCCGCATGACAACTGGCGCCAATCGTACACACTATCGTTTTTGGTGGCCCTAAAAAGGACCGAGTGGCAAGAACGGTGATGTTGGTCGTGCCGCGCTGAGATGTTCGGCGGCTGCGCCCGCTGATCGTGGCGTACTGTAGTCCTCCTCTTCTTCCGGCACCGGTTGTAGAGTCGGCTGCCGGCCCAGCGAAATCCATCGCTGGCGCGGAACGGGAGTGCGAAGACGCAAGAACGGCGGCGGTTCTATTCTTCGGCTGTTCCTTCCGGCTGACTCCGCCCCGATGTCGTCCAAGAGAGGAGAGGAGATGAAGTGCGTTCGATGGCGTGGCGATGAAGAGTGCGTAAAATTTTCTGCCGGCCCGGGTTTTATTAACTAACCGGCATCGCTGATTGGCTAGCTCCGAACACGAAGTTGGTCACGTCTCGGCGGCTGCTGATGCCGGATTGGCTCGCTCCGAGCACGTAGTTGGTCATGTCTCGGCCGCTGGTAACGGAGAGCAGATGTTCGCATATCGCTACTGTCACAACTCCCCCGGGTCTTGAATGCTCTCCGGTACCCAGCATACTGCTCTTCTCCGGATGTTGTAGAGGTGTCTGTTGGGCGCCATGTTGATTGGTGTGCCGGCTGGTAGCTCGCTGGCGTGGCTGGATCTTGCATCCGCAAGATGATCGGGCCCCACGTTGGGCGCCACTTGTCACCGGACAAAAGGCTTGCCGCATGACAACTGGCGCCAATCGTACACACTATCGTTTTTTGGTGGCCCTAAAAAGGACCGAGTGGCGAGAACGGTGATGTTGGTCGTGCCGCGCTGAGATGTTCGGCGGCTGCGCCCGCTGATCGTGGCGTACTGTAGTCCTCCTCTTCTTCCGGCACCGGTTGTAGAGTCGGCTGCCGGCCCAGCGAAATCCATCGCTGGCGCGGAACGGGAGTGCGAAGACGCAAGAACGGCGGTGGTTCTATTCTTCGGCTGTTCCTTCCGGCTGACTCCGCCCCGATGTCGTCCAAGAGAGGAGAGGAGATGAAGTGCGTTCGATGGCGTGGCGATGAAGAGTGCGTAAAATTTTCTCCCGGCCCGGGTTTTATTAACTAACCGGCATCGCTGATTGGCTAGCTCCGAACACGAAGTTGGTCACGTCTCGGCGGCTGCTGATGCCGGATTGGCTCGCTCCGAGCACGTACTTGGTCACGTCTCGGCCGCTGGTAACGGAGAGCAGATGTTCGCATATCGCTACTGTCACAATATATATATATATATATTATGTTACAACACAAATAAGCCAACCCAATACCAGGGATGAACAAAACAATATTGAATCTAAAATAATACTTCATGTTAAATAAAAATGATTAATTTAAACAAAATATAAAAACTATGACTCGACAAACGACGACTTGACCTAACCCAAGTGATTGACCCAACAAAAGGAAACAAATGAAGAAGGGATCCATGAAGAATAAACAAGAATGTAACCAAACCAAAGGAAAAAATCCAAAACCCAAACAAAAATGAAACAAGTTCATGGAATTAAACGACCCAATGTAACACGTCGAAATGTACCCAAAGGAGAGGATGGAAAGACCAAAGTATTACCCAAATACGATGAAAATGAAGAAGGAGGGAAATAGATAGAAATGAAACCAATAATGATACACAAACAAGTAATAAAACATAGGAGAAGGAGAAATAATGCACTCAAGAATAACATTGGAACCAAGACCAATAATTACCCTATGAGAAAGGAAAAAGTAACTGTCATTACCCATTAATGGACAACGATGATTTAGGGAAGAAACCCTATTAAACAAGGTTAAAGATTAAAATGATAAAAGAAAGCAAACTAAAACCCCAATTTAGAATTAGATGTAAGAATAGTATTGCAAGAACATAAAATTGTTAAATAGTATTAAGGATATATTGTAATGAAAGAGAAATAAGTATAGGGATTACCCACTAAAAAACACATAGTATAAACAGTGATACAGTGCAATAGTGTATGTGTAAAAACCCCAAAGTGAAGTGATAAGGAAGGTACATTAATTAAATTATAATTAACTATAGATAATTTAAAAGTGAAGGTGAGGTATAAATGGTAATAGTGTAAGATATAGAATATAACTATTGTAAGAAATAGTGAATAATAAAGAAAATAGACACTTAATAAATCTGTAAAAAACACTAAAGGTTTAAAAGTGGGAAAATAACAGTGAATAAATATATGGTGAAAAATAGTATTAAGTATGAATTATAGAATAAGATATACTGAACACTGGAAAGTGATGATGACATTATTATTTAAGAAAATATGTTTAAGAGATTTAAGTTTAATCATAACCGATAGTAATTAAAAGGGAGGATCCCAGGAAAGAATAAATTGAAGGTGTTGACATGGAGAGAATGTAAAGGTTGTTTAAAAATTAAGAAATTAGAGACAAATCAAAGACACCCATGTTATAAGGGATAGTTATAAATTTCATAAAAGTGATGTTGTTTATCACAATAAAAATAATATGTATTGTAAACAAAAAATTAGCAAATAATAAGTTGGAAGGAAGTGATGATATTTCTCACTCAAAATAATAACTCTAATAACTTATAAAGAATTGTTCATTTTAATGTTATGAATAGGATATGGCTGAAAGAAACTTGCAGTCCATAAGCCTAATTGTTATGTTTTAAATATTAAGATAGAGAAAGCAATATTGACATGTAATCAAAACACCAACAGACTCAAAATACAACACAACCAATAATAATAACAAAGTAAAGCCCATTAGGCTGAAATGAAATGTGATTTAAATGAAATATGTCAAATAACATAATGGCTACTCAGGCCTATGAAAGGGCATAACTGTCAGAACCAAACAACTAAAAATTATAACAAATTAACAAAGAAATTAGCAAATCTGAGGTGAAGGATTCACCAAGAATAAATTGTAAATCATTTGTAAAACAAAATATTATAATAAGCATTTGTATACAAAAAGAAATGTAATTAACAAGCATTAACATAATTGTAAAAACATAAAATCTAAAATTACCCAAACTTGTGGGGTATCAAAATAATCTATGAAAGGAAATAAATACTATAGTGACAATATTTAATAACCAGGAAGGAAGATAGAGGAATAACAGCAATCAGAAAATATACGAAGAATTCGAATTTTGATAACAATACATCATCTCAAAATCAACCAATCAAAATCATGCAATCGCCATAGAAACAGCAGTTGAAGAGGATTACCGTTGAATACCGTTAGAAGGAAGCGAAGCGTCAGTAAGAGAATACAGAAGCCAAAATTGGGAAGAACGATTTTCTGTTAAAATAATGTAAAAAAGTAATTAAAGTTCCTAACCATGACAGCATAAGAAGCAGAAGACCATTTATAGCAGCCAACTCGAGATCCAAGGCAATTAAACGGAAAATTACCCGAAAAGAACATCCAGATACGTTATGAAAAAGATGCCCAACCCATTGAAGCCTCAAAATTAATGAAAACAGAACTTATTGCACCCAAATCCTACCCGATCAAACGAACGAAGACACCAAGTAATGCTGAGGTGTTAAGTACAATTAAATTACTTATTTTCCAAAACCCTAATCATCACTCTAAATTTTACTAAAGGTAAATTTATCTCACTATAAACAAATATTTCTCTTTCACAGATTATTTAAGTAAAATAAAACTTGCTAAAAACTTGTTACCGTTAAATATAACCTATTAGTTAAACATGAACTTACAAAACACATTTAATGACACCACAGAACAGATTGTAACATCACACATTATTATTTATGTACACGTAGAATAAGGTAATATATTTTTATTGTAACCATAGGAATTCTTTAGCTCATAGTCACAAGAATCCACGATTTTGGAAACAAAAAATAATTGTAATACTTTAATGTACACAGCCATGCAAAAGCTGATTGTTTCCTTGATCGATTCGTCAAGCCCAGTGGACAAGAGTTTCATGTAATCAGTCGGTGCAAATGTATCGTTATATAATTGTCAATTTGAATATTTTAATTATCACCTACTAAAAATCACTATTACAGGGAGTAACCGTCGTTATTATTTCATAGGGAGTGCTTTATATATTACTAGTGTTTACTTAAGAATAGATTTGACGAGAAGCGAACAAGTTGTCATTTGCGCAGCAGCATCAACAATTCAGACGGCTGTGCGAGCGGGAATTATTTGAATGCCCCGACCGTCACCGCTGATAACTCATCAGACAATAATTTTAGTTGTTTTAAATAACGACTTGGCGCCACCCGGGATTAACACACCCCTATAAACAACAGGTAAGGTTACAGCCGTGTTATACAGGTGATTACCGCAACGCTACGGACATCGTTAGCCGCGAACATCAATGTAACGACCCCGGTGCGAGACGAACGCACTAATCATTATTACACATATAAAATTGGTGTACATTTTACAGGTACGACCAGGTTGCATCGTTACAGATTGGCGACCAACCGGTGAGGCTTTAAAAGAAGGCCAGCGGCGACTATGAAGAGACATTCCATGGTTACCAGAAAGGACACTCAGAAAGGAATTGAAGGTGAAGGTCAACCAGAAGAGATGGAAGAAATCGAAGAAATGATCGGGGAGCTATTCGAAGAGAATCTTCAAGAAAACCAACCAGAAAATCCAACTCAACCAGAACCGGAAGTCGAAGTAATGGTCAGCGACCAACCAGACAAAACAACTGAAGGGGCAAGGATGGAGAACATGATGAGGATGATGATGGAACAAATGAACAAAAACCAGGAGAAGACTGATGAAAATTTAAAAAAATTAGAATCAGACAGGGAAGAATTGAATAAAAAATTAGAATCAGACAGGGAAGAATTGAATAAAAAGTTAGAATCAGACAAGGAAGAATTGAATAAATAATTAGAATCATTGCAAGAGGGAAGGAAAGAAGACAGGGAATTTTTGAAGGAGAACATAGAGCTCCTGAATAATAAATTGGAAAGTAACCAGGAGGCGTTGAAGAAAAGCCAAGAGGCGTTAGAAAAGAAGAGTGAGGAGCTGAAGAGGCAGATAAAAAAGGATCTTGAAGTGTTAAATAACAAGATTGAAAATAATTGTGAAACACTCCAAAGACAGTTGAAGGAAGATGGTGAGAAGAACAGAGAAGAATTAAGATTCATGCTAGTAGAGTTTCGTGAAGAAGTCAAACGGACAAAAACAGGGATGAGTAAGAGATGGGAAGAAACAAATTATCCAGCAGACCAACTTAAGGAAACATTAGACAGTGATTTCAAACCATTGAATGAAACACCAGACACCACTTCTGAAGGTAGTAAGGAGATAGAAATTGTAGAAGAATCAAATGTATTGTTTTCTGAAAATAAAGATAACAATGACACCAAGAAAATTAAGCACATAAAAACCAACAGTAGAAGAGTAAAGAAGAATCGAATCATTAAGAGGGATAAGAAAACAGAGGAAATGGGGAAAATATATAAAAAGAAACTAATCAAAACAAGAGAAGAAGTGGAGATGATGAAGAACGGACTCATTGATGTGTTTAATTTGCCCCTTACCTACCAAAGCAAGTTAAGTAATATAAAGATTGTAGGAGGACCTCAACAGCAATTATAGAGGGAATTCACAACACGCTAGTGGAGGAAAACTTCAGCAAAACGATACATAAATGGAAGATGCAAGAAATAGAAAGGACCCACAACAAAATAGTGTGTCACAAATTACGAAGGTCTCTAAAACACAGGAATCCACCAGCATTGGAAATGCAAAATAAAAAATTAATGATAACATTAATGAGAGAGGTACCATTAACTCCTTTGATTAATAAACAACATCATAAAGTGAACGATGGAACCATGGATACAAATGAACAAATGATATTAGAAGAATTGTGGTATAAGATAGAAGATACCTATATCACCAGCAAGGAAATAGTTATACACACCCAGATTATCCGAACCACCAGTGCAGAGAAACTGATGGACCATGGGTAAACTAAGCGAAGATACCACACACCTAGAAAAGGGACTGATCTTCGAATTACTGACCAAGCAACCCAATAGAAAGAAAAAGGTATTAAAGTTAAATTAAACCAATAAAAATCACCAAGACAAGAATCGACAAGAAACGACTAAGACGAATTAAATAAGAAATAATAAACCATAATTTATAATTAATATATCATCCAGAATAAAGGTTTAACCAACTAACCTTTGAAGGAGTAGAGAAGCAGAACATCAAAGTGTAGAATAATAAAGGAGAAGGCTTGAATAAGGAATGGAATTAATAAAACTGACTATGTATAAACCCAATATACTCTCAAACTCTAATACTCCTATATTAATTTCAACAAATGGAATTATATATCATCCAGAATAAAGGTTTAACCAACTAACCTTTGAAGGAGTAGAGAAGCAGAACATCAAAGTGTAGAATAATAAAGGAGAAGGCTTGAATAAGGAATGGAATTAATAAAATTGACTAAGTATGTATAAACCCAATATACTCTCAAAGTCTAATACTCCTATATTAATTGCAACAAATGAAATTATATATCATCCAGAATAAATGTTAACCATCTGACATTTGAAGGAGTAGAGGAGAAAGCCAACAGAGAGTGAAATATACAAGAGAAGGCAATAACAAGGAAAGAAAAAGAGAAGATCAACTTACAAAAAAGTATAAAAAACATGGTCCTATGTAGATTAATAGCGTATAAAATTATGTATAACCCAATGTATAACCATATGTCATCACAAAGGACAATGGAAACAATACTTATTAGATAAGTAATATAACCACCAAGAAAGTAAAAGGAGTTTACAACCAAGCTTCAATAAAAAAATTCTATGAAGAAAACTAAATTACTATAAATAAAATAAACAAATGCCACAATTCAAAAATTATGTGAGCACAACTTACAACAACATTTCGATGACTTATGAGGCCTAAAATAAAAAATATAAAAACAAAGGAATAAGTTACACAAATTCCTACTAAGTGAAATCAACTTACAGTCTATTAAAAAGTTGATATATAAAGTATATAAAATAATTAAACAAAAAGTACCAAAAAAGGAATACGCTACAAAAATTCCTATAAAGTAAGAGAACTAACTTACAAAAAATTATCAAAAATGATATTTAATACAAAATAAAATAAACGAAAATAAAATCAAGCTAAAAACTGTTAAGATAAATACCTGAAATTATAATGAATCAAATGTATTCAAAGAAAAAAAAAATCTGAACTGGTACAAGGAAAAGAGAAGTTATGTATAAAACAAATATACAAGCTATGGCTAAAGCAGAATAATGCTAAATAACTGAGAAAAGAATACAAATGTCTGAGATAATTAAAATGATCACTAGAAGAATAGAAAAACAAAATAATGAAAAGTTAGATATGATGAAATTAACATATGAATAAATAAAAAACAATCAACTGTATGAGTAGATGATAGTATACAGCAAAGGTACAGCGGAAGGAAGAATGAGTAAAAGGCCAAAGTGATCTAAAAACAAACCACAAGGTGGAAAATCCCAAAGTATATTATTATTATTATTAATTTAAGTCACAAGTTGACAAAAAAGGTATTTAAGATTGACTGTTGAAAAGTCCAGCAATCAAATAAACTGAGCAGAGATGATGTTCCTCTGGTCTCAGAAAAAATGAGTAGTAATGGGAGAAACCAGCTACTAAAAAGTTAGGGAAAAAATTGTGTATAAGGGAGAACACACCAATGGAAATATATAAAAACAGATCCAAATAAAATGGAATGAATCAAGTAAGAAGAGAAATAAGAATGGAGAACCAAACAAGAAAGAAAAGGAAAAAGATTATATACAACTGATAATTTCATAAAAAACTATGCTAGTGTTTTATCAAAATGATCAATTTTGAAGGAGAGGCATTATGTTACAACACAAATAAGCCAACCCAATACCAGGGATGAACAAAACAATATTGAATCTAAAATAATACTTCATGTTAAATAAAAATGATTAATTTAAACAAAATATAAAAACTATGACTCGACAAACGACGACTTGACCTAACCCAAGTGATTGACCCAACAAAAGGAAACAAATGAAGAAGGGATCCATGAAGAATAAACAAGAATGTAACCAAACCAAAGGAAAAAATCCAAAACCCAAACAAAAATGAAACAAGTTCATGGAATTAAACGACCCAATGTAACACGTCGAAATGTACCCAAAGGAGAGGATGGAAAGACCAAAGTATTAACCAAATACGATGAAAATGAAGAAGGAGGGAAATAGATAGAAATGAAAACCAATAATGATACACAAACAAGTAATAAAACATAGGAGAAGGAGAAATAATGCACTCAAGAATAACATTGGAACCAAGACCAATAATTACCCTATGAGAAAGGAAAAAGTAACTGTTATTACCCATTAATGGACAACAATGATTTAGGGAAGAAACCCTATTAAACAAGGTTAAAGATTAAAATGATAAAAAAAAGCAAACTAAAACCCCAATTTAGAATTAGATGTAAGAATAATATTGTAAGAACATAAAATTGTTAATAGTATTAAGGATATTTTGTAATGAAAGAGAAATAAGTATAGGGATTACCCACTAAAAAACACATAGTATAAACAGTGATACAGTGCAATAGTGTATGTGTAAAAACCCCAAAGTGAAGTGATAAGGAAGGTACACTAATTAAATTATAATTAACTATATATAATTTAAAAGTGAAGGTGAGGTATAAATGGGAATAGCGTAAGATATAGAATATAACTATTGTAAGAAATAGTGAATAATAAAGAAAATAGACACTTAATAAATCTGTAAAAAACACTAAAGGTTTAAAAGTGGAAAAATAACAGTGAATAAATATATGGTGAAAAATAGTATTAAGTATGAATTATAGAATAAGATATACTGAACACTGGAAAGTGATGATGACATTATTATTTAAGAAAAGATGTTTAAGAGATTTAAGTTTAATCATAACAGATAGTAATTAAAAGGGAGGATCCCAGGAAAGAATAAATTGAAGGTGTTGACATGGAGAGAATGTAAAGGTTGTTTAAAAATTAAGAAATTAGAGACAAATCAAAGACACCCATGTTATAAGGGATAGTTATAAATTTCATAAAAGTGATGTTGTTTATCACAATAAAAATAATATGTATTGTAAACAAAAAATTAGCAAATAATAAGTTGGAAGGAAGTGATGATATTTCTCACTCAAAATAATAACTCTAATAACTTATAAAGAATTGTTCATTTTAATGTTATGAATAGGATATGGCTGAAAGAAACTTGCAGTCCATAAGCCTAATTGTTATGTTTTAAATATTAAGATAGAGAAAGCAATATTGACATGTAATCAAAACACCAACAGACTCAAAATACAACACAACCAATAATAATAACAAAGTAAAGCCCATTAGGCTGAAATGAAATGTGATTTAAATGAAATAAGTCAAATAACATAATGGCTACTCAGGCCTATGAAAGGGCATAACTGTCAGAACCAAACAACTAAAAATTATAACAAATTAACAAAGAAATTAGCAAATCTGAGGTGAAGGATTCACCAAGAATAAATTGTAAATCATTTGTAAAACAAAATATTATAATAAGCATTTGTATACAAAAAGAAATGTAATTAACAAGCATTAACATAATTGTAAAAACATAAAATCTAAAATTACCCAAACTTGTGGGGTATCAAAATAATCTATGAAAGGAAATAAATACTATAGTGACAATATTTAATAACCAGGAAGGAAGATAGAGGAATAACAGCAATCAGAAGATATACAAAGAATTCGAATTTTGATAACAATACATCATCTCAAAATCAACCAATCAAAATCATGCAGTCGCCATGGAAACGGCAGTTTGTAGCGGGGCATTTTGGGCCTACCTGAGGCAATATAACAAAATTTGTAATTTTTTTTATGATAGTAAATAACATTTGTTATGATAGGGAAAAACGTAGGTAAATTTGCTATTTGGAGCGATCGCAACGGTGGCTGCACTGCTTGAGGCGTTGAATGCAGAATTATTTAATAATATTTTATAAACGAGAGAACAGATTTAATAACCGACTAACTGTGCCAAAGTTAGTTCAAGGACACTATACAACTGTCAACAAATTATATAACGGACGATCAGGCGATGTGTTGCGTCAGCGCATTACATAACCAGGTGTGTCACCAGTTTCGTCAGACACTCAGCAAACGAAAGTAGTCTATTGGCGGAGTGATATAAACTTTAAAAACAATAAGAGTTGGTCGCACAACAACGGCGACTTCATAAAATAGCGTCAGTGGCTAAGTCCCAGTACAAAATTAGTCAGTGAGCCGGCCGGTCACATATATAAGTACCGAAATGTAAATCGCGGGCGCCCGCACCAAAAAATGAAACGTAACGCTTTTAACTCTAAATCAGAGTATAATAACAGCTTTAAAAATATGTAGAAATCGGAATACATATACAAAATGTAGAGACATTTTCGGAAATCATCAGTTTCAAAAAATATAGCAAATGTGCGTGTAAAATAGTGCGACATCTTCAGGACTCATTGAACAGATAAGTAAAAAGAAAAAATGTGTACCGAAATACTTAACAAAAGTTAACCAAAATCATAAAATAACAATAATATGAGATCTCACGGGGTATAAATTAACTTGGTGTGTGTGTGTGTGTGTGTGTGTGTGTGTGTGTGTGTGTGTGTGTGTGTGTGTGTGAGAATCTATATTCAAACAAAGAAGGCTGGTTTGCGTTTTTAAAAAATGATTTAAAATTAATATCTTGATATTTTTTTTTGTTAATTTTCTTAGTTTCATCCTATGTTTCAAATTTTACTTTCATGTGAGTTTTTTCTTTGTTAGAATGAGAATTGTGTTAAAGATTTTTTAAAGTTAAATGTTAATAAATTTAAATGTTTGAATATCTAATTGTCAATAAATTTTAAATCAGGGTAAACCATATAAAGTTCTTTATTTTGAACAATCATTCTGATTTCCTGTTCGCCGAAAAGAACCCAAACATGGTAAGTACACCTGTATATTTTTTCATGCGTAGTTGGCAGTAGAAGATGGCGACCAACAAAAATAATAATAATTGAGTCAAATTTAATGTCAATTATATTTTATTAATATCAATAATATAGAACATCTCAATGGCGCCCGGAACATGAGGGACGATTTATATAAATAAATTTATATAAATATAGGCCACGTGGAGAACGGAATGGTTGTTTAAGGTAACGGAAAAAATGTGTTAACATACGTAGTAAGGTTATGTCATGATTATATGTAGTACGAGTAAGTAGAATATTTTTTTTTAGTATGTGTTACATATAAAAAATATTTTGCAAAGAAATATATATAAGAGATTTTAAAAAAATGGCAGATAATAATGATATTAGTTTATCTGACAGTCAAACTGAAAGTCAAATAAATAGCAATCTAAGTGAAACAGAATCAAGAATTATGGATGAAGGAATTCATTCAACACCAATTCAGAATAAAAACTCAGATAACAATAGTATGATGAAATATTTATGTAGCATGGTATGCAGTATGAAAGAGAGTTCAGACAAGCAACAGGCGATGTTAGAGTTAAAATTTAACGAAATAAAAAGTGATTCTGACGTTAAATTTAATATACAGAATGAGAAGTTCGATGTTCAAAAGAATAGTTTTGACAGTAAATTCGATGAATTAACCAACCAAATTAAAGAAATTAATAGACATTGTGAAAGTACTAACGTAGAGTTTACTGATAAAATCAACCAGGTAGAGACCAAGTTAGATGAGTCAATACAAAAGATAGATGTTAAATTTAATGAAATAGATAGCCAGATAGATAGGGTTGAGAAGCAAATCAATGAGAATAATGAAATATTAATAAATTCAATGAATGAGTATAACAATGACATAGAATCTAAAATTATTAAATGTAATATTGAAACCGAATGTAAGTTGAGTAGCGTAGTAATGACAGTTGAAAAAATTAGTCAAAATATTGATGAACACCAAAATAAGATAGACTCTAAAATAAATGAAATTGAAAGTACTTATAAGACAGAAATACAAGCAGTAAGTGAATCTATTGAAATAATATCAAAAAATTATGTACAGTCTGAATATAGTAATGACAAAAAATTATATTCACTTGAACAAAACATTAGTAGTATAAAAGACGAATTAAGTTTAGTAAAAAGTCAAAATGTAAACAATGTTACTGAACGCATATTTATGACACGAGATACAAATAATGAAATAGAATTAGAAACTTTTAATTGTGACAATCGGAGAGTGCATCCAATGCAATTTTTAAATAGAGTTAGGGAATTTAATCGGTTTAATAGTAGTAGCTGGGAGGTTAAATTGCTGAAGATTATCAAATGTTTTAAAGGTAGTGCCGAGATATGGTCGGAAGTACACCATACCGAATGGGATAGTTACGAAGATTTTGAGGTAGCTTTTCGAAACAAATATTGGTCAGAAGAAGACCAAGAAATCTTAAGAAGTAAAATAATGGGTACTGGGAATTTTGGTAGGAGTAATAACCACCTAACCATATATGTGATGATGATATATAACGAAGCTAAGTATCTAGAACCACCGTTACCATTCCGGTCATTTGTAAGACATATTAGCAAACACCTGCCCAGAGAGGTGCAAATCATGTTAATGACTAGAGAGATTACAAATATTAATGAGTTAGAGAGCATGCTAGACGTGCTACAGAATATAGGGGAACGCGAAATAGGACGACGTCCAAACACACCAGTAGTACCACACCATAATAATAATAATACTTACCATCAGAACAGGGGTACACAGAGTTTTCATAGAGGAGCGCGGGGAGGAAGTTTCGATAATAGGGGCGAGAGTTGGAGGTGTAGAACATGTGAAACCGACAATTATGCTAATAGAACAAATTGTTTCAGATGTCATCGGAACAGGGAGTGCGCCAGGAACGAGCGAGCAAACCCACCACCAAATCAACAGTCGAGAGGAGGAGGATTTCATGGAGGAGCGCCGAGAGGAGGAGGACATTATAATAGAGGGAGAGGGGGAAATCATCCAGCTGTGGCGGGTCCCTCCACGGAAAACTAGGGAGGACAATGGAGAAGCGGCCCGAACCATTGTCTATGGAAAACAGGAGGGTCCAATTAATCAACGGATACCATAATAACGTTATCAAGATGGACATGGCGAAGGAACTGTTAGAAGAAGAGGAGAACAAGGTGATGGAACGCAGAGCAGGATTAACTGAGGTGACGATTGACATTGAAGGTAAGAATTATAAAACTTTAATTGATACCGGTAGTGAAATCTCAGTAATTTCTGAAAATGTCATGGGTGAATTAAAAGAGTTAAACAAGAATATACCGTCATTACCAGTTGCAGGGGTTACTGTAGTGGGGGTAACTGGGGTGAGAAGTAAGAGAATAACCAGACAAGTACAATTAAATATTTTAATAAATGAAGTTGAATTTGAAAACACTTTCCTAGTAGTTAAAGGGTTAAGTCTAGATGTAATATTGGGAAATGATTTTTTGGAAAGAAACGGAGCAGTAATAGATTTCAATAAACAAATAGTAAAATTTGAAAAGGGGAATAAACCAGTCAGAATAGAGTTTAAGAAAGTAGTAAATGAAGCTAAAGTCACGGGAATAAAAATGTTACATAAGCAGATAAGCGATAGAGAGATAGAGACTAAAATAAATATATGTTTAGCGAATGATAGTCTAGAAAATGAGGAGGGAGAAATGCATGAGCGTAATGAGTGTGTGTGGGCAAATAGAGCCGACAAATTTTTCAATGAAAATACAGTTGTAGGAAATATTCAGCGAGAGGAGCTGTGGGCAGTTGTGGAGCGGTACAGAGAGGTGTTTGATGAATCACCAGGGAAAGCGAAGGATTACATCTGTGAGCTGAAAGTTCGGGACCACGCACCATACATGCAGAGGAGCTACCCGGTGCCATTTTCGAAAAGGAGGGCTGTACAGGAGGAACTGGACAGGATGATGCAGGGAGGCATAATCGAACGCTCAGTATCACCCTATTCAAATCCTTTGGTGGTAGTGATAAAGAAGGATGGCAAGGTAAGGTTATGTTTAGATGCTCGGAAAATTAATCAAATTATTATACCTGACAGGGAATCTCCGGAACCCATAAATGAGATTTTACAAAAGTTTAGCGGAGTTAAATACATGACGTCCTTAGACCTGACCGCTGGATACTGGCAGGTACCATTAGCAACAGAGAGCAGGAAATACACAGCTTTTCTTTTTAACGGTAAGAATTACCAGTTTAAACGCTTACCTTTTGGATTAAACACCAGTGTTGCCAGTTTTATCAAATGTTTAGATAATATTCTACAACCTAAGAATTTAGACTTTTTAACTGTATATGTCGATGATATCTTGATAGCTTCTAGAACATTCACTGAACATTTAGAACACATAGAATATGTATTAGATAAGCTACAAGTAGGGGGTTTAACAGTGAATTGGGACAAGTCTAAGTTTCTACAAACAGAAATACATTTTTTAGGATTTATTATTACACAGGAGGGGATATTAGCCAACCCTGACAAAGTCGAGGCCATAATGCGATTCCCTGAACCGAAAACACTAAGCAATTACAAAGTTTTTTAGACCTATGCAATTTTTACAGGAAATTTCAGGAGAACTACGCACACACAACATCCAAACTGAGTGCTGTACTGCAGAGGAATAAACAGTGGAGATGGGGCGATACGGAACGAACTGCGTTTAATGAAATTAAGAGAAAGTTCAGTCACATGATCATGATGAATCATCCTGATTTTAATAAGATTTTTTATTTGCAGACCGACGCCAGCAATGTAGCGCTAGGGGCGGAGTTATACCAGGAGAGCTGCGACAAGGAACACCTGACGATCGCCTTCGCCAGTAGATCGTTGTTATCGCCGGAAAAGAATTATACCACCACTGAAAAAGAACTTCTAAGTATTGTGTTCGCCGTGGGTAAATTCCGCACCTACATCCTAGGGAATACCACGATCATCCGGACGGACCACAAGGCACTGTCATTTCTGAATTCATGTAAGCTAACACATAGCCGATTAACCAGGTGGGTATTAGCCTTACAAGAATATAACTTTTCATGGGAGTACATAAAGGGGTCAGATAATAAGGTACCAGATACACTTTCTAGAGTAGATGTTATAGATAATAAAACTGGTAGGGACCTTAGAGAAATAGAAATTTTTAGGCTAACTAGAGAAGATAGAATTTTTGGAGAGGAATTAAGCGATATTAAAAACTTGCAAAGATCTGATAGCAAACTGGGTAAAATAATTGTTAGTTTAGAAACAGAGGTAGCGGGATCAGAATATAATGAGCGATTTCAAGTATATCAAGATATTTTGTTTAAAAAAGTAGATGGTGGGGAGCGTGATTGGAGGCTAGTTATACCTGAGGGGTTAATAGATAAAATCGTTTGGGATTGTCATATAAGGTATGGTCATTTTGGTGCGAGAAAGTGTGCTAATGTTTTGAAAGAGTCATGTATATTTAAGAATATGGAGAGGAGAGTGAGAAAAGTGTTGAGAGTGTGTGATTTATGTCAAAAATCGAAAGTAGTGAATTACAGAGTGGAAGGGGAGATGAAATACATAAAAGTAGATAAACCTTTTGATCTAGTTGCGGTTGATTTGTATGGACCATTACCCAGAGGTAGAGGTGGTGTGTTATATGTATTTGTAGTTCTAGACACTTTTTCAAAGTTTGTAAAGTTATATAGCATTAAGAGAGCGACTAGTAAAGTACTTAGTGAGAAAATAGTAAAAGACTACATGCTTAATGTTGGAAAACCGAAAATTATATTATCTGACCATGGTCCACAGTTTATAAGCGGCAAGTGGCGGCAGACGCTTGGATGGGAAGGCATCATACCCAAGCATACGGCAGTGTACCATCCTCAGTCGAATCAAGCAGAACGGGTGATGAGAGAGATTGGCAGGATATTTCGGGCGTACTGTCACGCCAAACACACAGAATGGCCATCCTACGTGAAAAAAGTAGAGGAGTGGCTGAATTGTACCACCCATGAGTCCACGGGATTTACGCCGCACGAGTTGATTAGGGGAACAAGACCGCCCAGGATATTGGAACAACTTTTCGAATACCCACCTGAAGGTCAAGTTTTGGACAGGAACATGAAAATTAGATTGGCGAACGAGAACTTACTCACGAGAGGAGAGCGAAGAAAACAGAAACATGATGCCAAGGGTAAATGGACCAAGTATGAGGTAGGTCAGTTAGTGCTAGTAAAAAGACATGATTTGTCCAGTGCTCAAGATAGAGAAATAAAGAAGTTTTTCTTGTTATATGAAGGACCTTATGAAATTGTAGAAATAAAAATGCAGAATGCGTATGTGCTGAGGAACCCAGCGACGCAGGAAATAGTAGGTACTCAAAATGCGACGAATTTAAAATTGTATCGGTCACTTTAATCATATTATGTGTATAAATGAGATTTTAAATATTGTTGTATGTTTTCAGAAGGGATCCTCCCCCATTTTCGGGCGGTCACGATCTTACCAGTCCTGGCCATGGAATTCGGAACTCGGAGGCGGGCCATGGTTGGCAGATCTTCCTTCGGGCGGTGAAAACAACGATGGTCCGGCTCCACCAAAATTGGTATAAAGTAGAAAACTTAGCTACACATTTGAACGGGGAGGGGGACCCCAACAGGTACGTGACATAAATTTTTTTTTTTTTTAATACACTCCAGGTGCAACAAGACCGGTGTACCTGTCATGTGCCTGCACTGCCTTAGAGTGTTTGTAAATAATGGAGGCTGCATTTAAGTAAAAGGCAGTGCATATAAATTTAAATATTTTAGTGTCAAGGGCAAAATTAAAATGGAGCCTTTGACAATATTTTCTGATTAGCCCGAAAAGACGAGTTTTGGGGCAAGAGGGGTGGGAGTAAGATCGACAGCGGGTTTGAAGAAATGGCAGGAGAGGGGGAGTAGTGTGTTTCAGAAGGGGGACGTGAATTCACGTAGTGGATCTATCTTGCTCCTATTCTTTTTGCAGCGAGACCCGGCATTTCAGGCGACTGCGACCTTCCTAGACGTGGTGAATGTCACGATAGAGTCAGCCTTCAATGTAAATCATTTGAAAAAAAAAAAAACCCAAAATAACTTTGGATGTGTATAATTTTAAATTTAAATAAATTTTTAGAAATAAGTGACCAAATATAATTGTCAAATTTTAGTATCAGTGAGTATAGGAACGTTTTGAAGAAATGTGTAGCAAAATAAAAACTTGTTATCAATACAAGATGTGGGGATAATTTTGGGGGGTAGTTTGGTGCTCAACGAAGTGATAGAACAGTGGAGTGTGGAACTGCAACGGTAGAAAGTTTAGTTATCCATTCTAATTAATTAGTTAGTAAGTTGCTGTTGCTGGGGTGGCATGTGCCCCAGTAGATAGCGGAAAGTGTTGGGGGTAACCGAGAGTGTTACCTCCATCGGAGGCCAACATGGCGAAAATGCACGGCACACCCTTTTGTATAATTTTATATTGTACTTTGATAAATTGCCGTGTCGTGCATAATAGTGATGATGTGTACATGCCTGAAGGAAGAGATGATTTCCCCGACTTTTCGGGCGATTACTGCCTTACCAGCACTAATCGTGGTTTTGGCTAGCAGTTAGCTATGGTCATACCAAGTCCCTTGACCATAGCTGGCTTGAAATTGGTCTAAAATAGAAATTAATGGGGGGTGAAACTAGGGGAAATCCCGGGAACTATGGAACAGCGGCTGCCACTCTGTTCGAGGATGAACAGCAGAGCCAGGTGGTAGACCCGTATTAGGGGCACATAATTATAGACAAAGATATGATGATATCTATACCTTTTCAAATGTAACGCAGAAACAAGGACGCGGAGATGTAACATTCCTCCAAAACCTCAGTCCTTGTGGACGCAACTGGACGCCACAGTCCAGGGGGGGTCATAGTGTGTGTGGCTAGGAGGTTATCCAGGGGGATAACATATTAGAAATTTGCTATATTTTAATTAATAATGATGATTTGCTACTCAATAATTTTGTTTTGATTTGAAAAATAGATGCACTAAATACTTCCTATATTGTGTTTCTTATGTCTTATTGCGTTGATTGCATTTGGTATATTAGGTATAAGGATTATAAAAATATGATAATATGTTTTCAATGTGTTTATAGATTTTAAAAATAAAATGCAAAATAGTTGTGATAGTTAAAATTTTCAATGAGTTACAAAAGATAGAAATGGGTGATAGTAATTATTTGAGTAAAACGTTTGAGTCAGTCCAAGTTAAAAAATATTGAGGTATTAAAGAGAATGAGAGATGAAAATATTGTAATGTTGTTTGAAATAATGTATGTTATAGAATTTTGAGAAGTATAAGTGGAGACACAGTAGAAATGGAGAATTTATGTAGAGTTTTGAGTGATATATTGTTGTTTATTTTGATGATGTTATTTTGTTGAAGTTGTAGTAAGGTTAAGAGATTGAGATTTTGGGGATGGCAATTTTGTAGTAGGGGTAGTGTAATGTGGGAGTCCGCAACATAAGGGTTGGGACGGGATTTGGTATAGATTTAGTGGAGACGGGGTTGCCTTAGGTAGAATCCAGGAACCAGAGAACGGGAATTGAGCTTTTTTTGGGGGGGGAACACATATCCTATGTACAAAGGGTTAGAGAGTATTTTTTTTTATATATAGAGAGAAGGTGGCGAATTGAGTTAAAATAGTAAGTAGTTAGAGGTAGAGAAGGGTTAGTAGATTTTGATAGAGGGGTGTCATACTAGTTAAAGATTTTGTAAGGGAGCGTTAGAGTAATAAAAAGGGAAAATTATGGGTAAAATGCCAAGTTGATAAAGTGAATTAGAATGAATAACGTAGAATCACCCAAATTAATGAAAGGGAATAATAAATGAAATGATGTGTAAAACGAAGATTGATAAAAAAAAAAAAAATTTGAGAAACGAATTAATAAAAGTTAAATTGAGTTTAAAAGGTAATTTTATGATTTTATATGCCAATTTAATGATGTAAAGTGTGTAAATTTTAAATATAAATTGTTTATTTTAAGATGATAATAACAGTGTGAATTATTAATGTACTATGTTTTCTTATGTTATATTATGTTGTTAGGTATTCATATATATGTTAGAGATAAGTAAAAAACAAAACCAGTGCTTCTTAGCACAAACCAGCACCGCTAGGGGGAAACAGATCAGTTGGGGATATGGTGTTGTATAAGTCCACTATTTAATATTTTGATTTGTTGTTTCAGTGTTGGGTGATGCTGTGGCGGCGGACCTGAGCTGGCCTGCGCGTCAGAGCAGGGGCGTTGAGTATCTGTCTGACTCTACGGTGTTGGGATCTCGAGAGAGAAGTCCAGTATTGTCATGCAGATGCGGTCACAGTCACCGGACCAAGGGTGAGTTGATTATATTTTTTTTTTGTAAACCGTAAAGGGGGTTGTGGCGACATATCCTGGCTGATCCCTCTAGCAAGTATGAATGTGTCAATGAGATTTTTTATGCTTCGGCATAAAATATCTCATTGAGGGGGTATTGTAGAGGGGCATTTTGGGCCTACCTGAGGCAATATAACAAAATTTGTAATTTTTTTTATGATAGTAAATAACATTTGTTATGATAGGGAAAAACGTAGGTAAATTTGCTATTTGGAGCGATCGCAACGGTGGCTGCACTGCTTGAGGCGTTGAATGCAGAATTATTTAATAATATTTTATAAACGAGAGAACAGATTTAATAACCGACTAACTGTGCCAAAGTCAGTTCAAGGACACTATACAACTGTCAACAAATTATATAACGGACGATCAGGCGATGTGTTGCGTCAGCGCATTACATAACGAGGTGTGTCACCAGTTTCGTCAGACACTCAGCAAACGAAAGTAGTCTATTGGCGGAGTGATATAAACTTTAAAAACAATAAGAGTTGGTCGCACAACAACGGCGACTTCATAAAATAGCGCCAGTGGCTAAGTCCCAGTACAAAATTAGTCAGTGAGCCGGCCGGTCACATATATAAGTACCGAAATGTAAATCGCGGGCGCCCGCACCAAAAAATGAAACGTAACGCTTTTAACTCTAAATCAGAGTATAATAACAGCTTTAAAAATATGTAGAAATCGGAATACATATACAAAATGTAGAGACATTTTCGGAAATCATCAGTTTCAAAAAATATAGCAAATGTGCGTGTAAAATAGTGCGACGTCTTCAGGACTCATTGAACAGATAAGTAAAAAGAAAAAATGTGTACCGAAATACTTAACAAAAGTTAACCAAAATCA
The DNA here is from genome assembly GCA_034769895.1 of Magicicada septendecula. Classification (NCBI taxonomy): domain Eukaryota; kingdom Metazoa; phylum Arthropoda; class Insecta; order Hemiptera; family Cicadidae; genus Magicicada; species Magicicada septendecula. The sequence goes on from CM068375.1 coordinate 267,395,714, forward strand.
TAAAATAACAATAACATGAGATCTCACGGGGTATAAATTAACTTGGTGTGTGTGTGTGTGTGCGTGAGTATGTGAGAATCTATATTCAAACAAAGAAGGCTGGTTTGCGTTTTTAAAAAATGATTTAAAATTAATATCTTGATATTTTTTTTTGTTAATTTTCTTAATTTTCTTAGTTTCATCCTATGTTTCAAATTTTACTTTCATGTGAGTTTTTTCTTTGTTAGAATGAGAATTGTGTTAAAGATTTTTTAAAGTTAAATGTTAATAAATTTAAATGTTTGAATATCTAATTGTCAATAAATTTTAAATCAGGGTAAACCATATAAAGTTCTTTATTTTGAACAATCATTCTGATTTCCTGTTCGCCGAAAAGAACCCAAACATGGTAAGTACACCTGTATATTTTTTCATGCGTAGTTGGCAGTAGAAGATGGCGACCAACAAAAATAATAATAACTGAGTCAAATTTAATGTCAATTATATTTTATTAATATCAATAATATAGAACATCTCAAGTTGAAGAGGATTGCCGTTGAATACCGTTAGAAGGAAGCGAAGCGTCAGTAAGAGAATACAGAAGCCAAAATTGGGAAGAACGATTTTCTGTTAAAATAATGTAAAAAAGTAATTAAAGTTCCTAACCATGACAGCATAAGAAGCAGAAGACCATTTATAGCAGCCAACTCGAGATCCAAGGCAATTAAACGGAAAATTACCCGAAAAGAACATCCAGATACGTTATGAAAAAGATGCCCAACCCATTGAAGCCTCAAAATTAATGAAAACAGAACTTATTGCACCCAAATCCTACCCGATCAAACGAACGAAGACACCAAGTAATGCTGAGGTGTTAAGTACAATTAAATTACTTATTTTCCAAAACCCTAATCACTCTAAATTTTACTAAAGGTAAATTTATCTCACTATAAACAAATATTTCTCTTCCACAGATTATTTAAGTAAAATAAAACTTGCTAAAAACTTGTTAACGTTAAATATAACCTATTAGTTAAACACGAACTTACAAAACACATTTAACGACACCACAGAACAGATTGTAACATCACACATTATTATTTATGTACACGTAGAATAAGGTAATATATTTTTATTGTAACCATAGGAATTCTTTAGCTCATAGTCACAAGAATCCACGATTTTGGAAACAAAAAATAATTGTAATACTTTAACGTACACAGCCATGCAAAAGCTGATTGTTTCCTTGATCGTTTCATCAAGCCCAGAGGACAAGAGTTTCATGTAATCAGTCGGTGCAAATGTATCATTATATAATTGTCAATTTGAATATTTTAATTATCACCTATTAAAAATTACTATTACAGGGAGTAACCGTCGTTATTATTTCATAGGGAGTGCTTTATATATTACTAGTGTTTACTTAAGAATAGATGTGACGAGAAGCGAACAAGTTGTCATTTGCGCAGCAGCATCGACAATTCAGACAGCTGTGCGAGCGGGAATTATTTGAATGCCCCGACCGTCACCGCTGATAACTCATCAGACAATAATTTTAGTTGTTTTAAATAACGACTTGGCGCCACCCGGGATTAACACACCCCTATAAACAACAGGTAAGGTTACGGCCGTGTTATACAGGTGATAACCGCAACGCTATGGACATCGTTAGCCGCGAACATCAATGTAACGACCCCGGTGCGAGACGAACCATTATTACACATACAAAATTGGTGTACATTTTACAGGTACGACCAGGTTGCATCGTTACAATATATATATATATATTGTAACGTAACGCAGGTATTAGCGAAAGTCTCTGCTTATTTGTTACGCTTTCCTAATTAAACCCCCACGTTAGTACGTCATTTGTAACGTAACCGCTCTGAGGTACCTTCCGCGAAGTCTTTTGATGTGACCTATTGTGTGCTCGTCTTACTTAATTACGCCCCACTGTTGTAAGCGCCAATTTTGCAATGTATTCTTAAATAAGGTGTGATGTCCGTCTTTTGACAGTCTCGGAGCGGTCAGAGTACCTTTTCGCGATAGTCACTTATGAATTATAATTATTAATGTTTAAATATATCGGAATGGAAATTTACCCAAACGAAACAGAAATCGAGCGTGTGTGATTTGGTAGAGATTAAGTTGTTTAATCTTAGTTAGAAGAGAGAGTAAGAACAATTTGGTTACACCCAGTGTATAAAATTTCTTATTTTTAAATATTCGCTGTTCTTAAGATCAGCTGATTTTGACATCAACCTCCAAATGTTAGTTTAACCAAACGCCACTGTTCGGTAATACTCCTCGGTGGATACTCCTCTTCTTGGCTTACTAAAAATCTACAACAACTACCGTCTACAATAAAGAATACACATTTTATTATTTAACATAAAATATTAAGAGTATTTATTTGTATAATATTGATTTCCTCTTCTTTCAGTATACAAATATGATAATCAATCATTTCAGTCAATAATACATTGTATCGATTTAGTTAGGTAAACATTTGAATTATAAAATCTAATTTTTAATGATTTTATAATTTTATCCTTAATTAGACATCAATCAAAATATAATTCATTTTATTAATTTCCCCAGGGTTAAGGGTAAGTTCTTTGTGTTATGAGATGGTCAGAAATGGATAATTATATACTACGCTTTACAAGGTAAACATAATCAATATCGAATTTTTTTGTTTATTTTCATAGTACGTAGTTCCGGATTTGTCCGCAAGAGTGCAGATTATTAGACACATGAAATCATTTACGAAATTTCTGAACTGCACAACGATTTGATATGAGGTTTTCTTGGTTAATTATTAAAAGAAACGTTTATATTACCTCTTTCCTCGAAGTTCTTACTGGCATGGAGCTGTTTCTAGTGTTGTGGTTCTAGTTGTTTTGTAATTTCATTGAATGTCTCTAAGATACAATCTCGCTACAAACTCGAAGTGCGGTTCGGCTAGGCCAGATCTTGGAATGGTTTATTTCACTTTGTTATCGGGTAAAGCAAATTATATTTGATATCTGAAGGAGTTTAAACATAAAGTGGATACTGTGAGTTAATTTTGTTCCAATTTTGTACCGTTTCCGAAAGTTTAAAATGTTTTTTAATACAAATTTTGTGTCATCACTTTTTCTCAACCGAACGGTTTCCAATCTTTTTTAACAATTAATACATATGTTGTTATCCCGTTACTCTTAGTAACCCATAATATCTATATTCTTTTTTTTTTGTTGGTGCCTCTATTTACTTTTGAGTATATAGGCTGTTTTTAATTATTATAAATTTATTTCTTATTTATAGAAAAATAATTCCTTTTAACTTTGGTTTATTATCCAATTTGATTTATATAAAGTTTTTTCGTTTATTTTCTTATAACCTTATATATACGTCTTTAATATTATTATTTCCTTTAATTGAATTTATATATTATTTATTAATTTCTTATAGTATCTTTACACTGCACTATTTTCTTCTGCCATTTTCCTCATACAGTATTATTTTATTTTTTATTATCATCTTATATTTAACTATTTTATTTTTAACCCTGGGTTATCTTATATTCACACATAATTATTTTATTAAATATAAAATTAAACCTAGGTACTAAATTTTAGTTGCCTACACAATACAAATCATACAATAATTAAACAAAATACAACTGGTTAGTAGCATCACAGTCTACTATTATAATCAATAGTTTTTTTACATCTACAGCACAAGTCTGTAAGATGCTCCCTTCAAAGTCACTTACTTACTCACTGGGTACACTATAACTCACTTGTTACACTGTATATCACTTAAATATAGTTTATAATGTTTGGTGATATCAAGTAATTTAGAGCTAGTTATATTATACCCATTTCTGACCTTTATGGTAGGATAATTAAGTTATCATTTTTGGGACTGGGTTATGTAACGTTACAATATATATATATATATATATATATATATATTGTAATATATCTGTGTTTTATATTGTGGTTTTTATTAATTCCGCCCCACTGTTGTAAGCGCCGTCTGTAGAGTAACAGTGTAATTGCGAGTGTAATACGGTTGCGGGTTATTTTTTTTCAGCCCCATGTTGTTGACGTCATCTGTAATATATCTGTGGCTGTTGGTTTTATTTATGTGTTTTGAGTTTTGAAGAGTTTTATTTAGTGTAAATTGCCTCCACTTATATCAAATACGGAACGGCTGCCACAATCGATTTTGTCCTCGGGCTCGTTCTTTTTCCAAATGCTTCGGTCCGTTCGCTGCTCACTCTCCTGTTGAATTACCTGTAATTGTCCTGTAAACCTTCAAATTATCTACAATGACAACTCCTTTGATTCCAAATAACAATATTTATTTTCATTAAAGTTGTTCAGAGAAACAAACAGTCGACTTGTGTCGAAAACAAATATGGGTCGGGTCGACTCTAGCGCTCAATTCGACTTTTACACTAACAAGTTCCAAATAACAAATTGTTTATAATATTATATTAATTCTCAGGGTTTAAGGGTTCTTTTAGACTGTCATTGAATTCAGCAAATAAATACAAAAATACAATACATTACAAAGGTAAGTAAAATTTTATAATCTTAATACTATATTCCGTTAATATTGGTTGCTAAGGCAACCAGACTATCGGCAAAATGGCCGCCGACAACATTTGGCCACGTGTTGTCACAAGTTATTTTAAATTAAATGTTTCAGTGTTCACTGTTTTAGTTTTTAAGATTTTTCTTTAATAAATGATCCCTGGTGTTATTCTGTAAGTGTAGATAGTGTTGTGTAATCGTACCTGTAACGTGGTTGATAGTTAAAGAGTCGGCGTCACTTACAGGCGTTAATGAAAGTGTGTTCTGGTAGGTAATCAGGATTTTCAAAGGTTCTGCATTTATTTGTTGTTTTGATTTAAATATTTACGTCTTCCAATCTTCCACAGTATTTGTAGCTTCTATTAGTTATAATTTTCCATCGCCAACGGTCCAAAAAAACATTACTTTTATTTAATTAAAACTTCTTCATAGGAGCTCATCTGTTCACTGCTATAGTTAACAATACAATACTATATTTCTATATTCCTGCCTTACTATTCAACGGTTCCATGCCCTCACAATACTGGCCTGTGATTGGTCAAAACAGAGAGTTCATAAGGTCACGTGGTCAGTTTACAAGATTTCAATGTTCATCTGCCTATAAGAAAAATACTCCTTTTCCAGCTTTAAGTTTTCTTAAATTTAAATTACATCATTCTTTTCTTTATGTCATTGTGAACATTTTGCTACCTCATTTACTTACATTGGTTAATTATAAAGGGTGGTTTTTCACCTTACAAAAATGCTAATGCTGGGCCTATACTTTAATTATACATTTGTTATATCACTTTACAATTCCTTAAATTAATCTAACATGTAATATTACTGTTAAAACAATTAGCTTCATCATATAAATTTTGTCCCTTTCCTGTTTTATCACATTGGTTTACTAATCTACTCATTTCTGACATTATTTCCTTTGTATGGAACTTGTGGCCTAGGCCATCAATAGCATTTCATTAACATATTTTAAATTACATTTATTATTACCTAGGTTTTTGGTTTTGAACCCTTTTTCCTGAGTTACATTTTATTACATGAGTCTTGACCCTTAACAAGTTTTCACAGTAGTTAAAAAATAAAATCTTTTGACTTATTACTTAAAGTAGTGTTTACATGGACAAGTTTACAATCATAAATTAACAAATAATATAATTAGAACAAAATCTTTTAACATGTTACCTTCGAGGTATTGCCTTCATGGTCAAATTCTACATTTATAAATTGACAAATAATTATAACCTACTTGGTGTACCATTCTTCCATCCTATCAATCTTATCAAGCATTACTGGCTAATGAATAGATTATTGTTCATAGGTCCTGGTTTCTAATACACATTTTCATATTTTGCCAGTAGGCTCACACAAACTTATAATGTAGTTTACAAATGTTAATAACTATAGGCTTTGGTGTAGAACACAAATACAACTACTTACACCAAAGCCTTCACTAACATCTCAATCTGAGATGAAACCCTTCACCACCATTCACTATTGGTGTTATTTATGGGTTTTCCTTTTTTTATAAAAGTAATTAACTCGCACTTCTGCTGTCACCACTTCACTGACACTTATTGTATTTATCACATATTTAAATAATAATAGGGATTGTTAATTTTATTCCCCACTCTTTCACATTCACTCATTTACATAAAGGTTTGTATGTATATTCTTTACTTGCTATATACATTTTAATTATTTATTTTATTATTAGTATTGTATTTTTTTCTTGTCTTTTATATTGTACAGTCTTTTCTGTAAGTAAGGTTTGTTTATCTTTATCTGGTTTTAATAGGATAGTATTGGTGATTCTACCTACTGTATTGAGGGGTTTTAAGTTTTGGGACAGGGCTACTATTGTGTTGCATTACAATATATATATTATAACGATTCATATTGTCGTCCTATCTGAGCGTTATATGAAAGTGTCAAATGGAGCGAGTATAGCGACGTAAGCAAGAGAGAGAGCGTATAATCGCAGCCATCTCTGTCTAACCTCGTCACGGCTACGACAAATGCCGGTACAAACAGGAAATTTTACTCAATTGAATTTATGTATTAAAACTGCAATATCTTTAAAACCAATAAATATACAGCAATTCTGAAAACAGCATAGTGTTCAGCAATTAAAGCTCTATAAGTAGCCAAAATATCAACCAATATAATTAACATTTACAGAAGATATACAGAAGAAGAACGCCAAGCGAAATAACTCGAGAATTAGGCTAGGTACGAATTAGGTGTTTTCACACACACACAGATAAAGACCTAAGCAACAATATTCTGTGATCAGATCTTTGAAAACACGTTTGCAAATACCTGTAATCAAACGATTTGCAAACAAAGGAAGTACGATTTTAGCCAGTAATTCTGTGCCATCTCAGACCTGTCAAGGGGCGTTTGCTCAACCTGTCCGATATTGTTTGAAATGGAAAACGCATGATTTATTTAGAAAACCAATCAGAATCCTGCATTTAGAACAGACGCCAACTCTGACGGAGTGTAGCAGGCACTCTTCGTTCGGATCTTCAATGCACTAGACGTGTGTAAATTACGTGCTTATTTCACAAACACGCAAAGTTTCATTTAAGTAAAAAGTTCGAGAAGTAGTCCGCAGTTGCAGAGGAACTAGTACAGTTCGACAACAACTCTTGCTGTGTAACACCACATTAATTAATTAATTAATTAATAATCAATTGTGAAGTGACTGGTGCAACAGAGAGCTACAGCATCTGTAATTGCCCAGATCATCGTTCAACAGGACTGGTCAACATCATTTCTTCTGTGCTGAACCATCAAAAGGAGGATCTCTACAGATTCCCATCACGGTTGACACATCAAACAGTAAGAAATAGATTCACTGATCAATGAAATAAATAATAAATAAAAATAAACAATTTTAAAAGACACTAAGAACTTCACACTTTGTATTTAATTAGTAAGATTAGTTATAACATAGTATAGGAGTGTTGAATGGAAAGTGACGTGTAGTATTGAACGTGCAAATTATTGCAGACCTGTTCTTTAGCACTGGTTTGGGAGATATAAATTTGCTTAATTAAACCAGATAAGAGCAATAGGTCGTTTGGACGTTTCAATCTTCACTTTTCACGCACACTCATTAATTATAAGAGTTAGGGTAGCAATAAGTCCTACAATTAGCATTTTTCAAGAAGTTAACAAAATAATTAAAACGGTAATTAAACAAACTTCAACAAAAAATTTTAAGTGTTATTTGTAACGATTCCCCTTGAATTCCACAATCACTGAACGAATCCTGAGAAACTGTGTCTCTATGCTCTGAGCTAAGCAGAAACCGTGTCATTTATATCTGGGATTTGTTCTGGCGCCCAGGTAAAGTAATATCACGGGTAAGTAACATTTTATCTATCATTAAATATATTATATAAGTGTGTTAGATAAAAAGTAGTGTTGTATAAATTTGGCGCGCAACTAATGGGCCCGATTAAATTGACAAATTATATAAAGAAAGTTATATAATTTGGCGTTGCTTTTACCCAAGTGACTAGTTTAAATTGTAATATTAATTAATTTGAAACGAAGTGGAATTTAAGGTTACAAATAACTGTTGAAGGGTTAAATATTAAAATAAAATTTGTTAAATAATAATAAAATTTAAAAATGGCTAAATCACAAGGAGTAGATATGGCAGCAATTGAACAGATGTTTAAGCAGTTGACCACTAAAATGGATGAAACTAAAACTGAAATAAAAAAAAAAAAGAGTCAATTATCTACTGAAATAAAAGATACTAATAGTAAAATTGAAAGTACAAATAGTCAATTAAATAGTAAAATAGATGAAAATAATCAAAATTAGAAGAAAGTAATCAAAAATTAATAAATGATGTTGATAATACAATAGAGCAAACTAATAAATATTTATCTAGCGGAATGAAACAAAAAACGAAAATTTATCTAGCCAAATAGAACAAAGTAGTAAAGAAACTACATTTAAAATAGATGAAGAAATATCTAATTTAGCGAGTAAAATAGATGAGAGTAATATTAAGTTTGATAAGCATACCGAAGAGGTTAAAACTACATTAGAGGAATTTAGGAAACAAGTAAACACTAATTTTCGCCGTCAAGACGAAAAACTAAATAAATTTAGAAACGAATTTCATGAAAGGTTAGAACAGAAAGTAACCATCATTAACCAACAATTCAGCGAAGTAACTGCTGAATTAAAAACCCAAACGCTTCTAAATAAAGAAGAAATCCAGAGTACTAGGGAAGAGTGTACCCAACTGGGTGAAAATATTAAAGAGGTTAAGAAACAAGTAGAGAGTAAGGCGGACCGAGACGAAGTACATCAAAACGTGGAACAGCAATTAAAGGTAATGCGGGAAGATCTGACTAAGGCAATGAAGTCACACCAAACCAGAGTCGTGAGGTGTGGCGGCTATAAGGATGAACCGGAAAACCTTGCATTCTCAGGAAACCCACATGAGAATCCTGTGGAGTTCCTAAGGCTGTTTGAGGCTTATGTATCTCGTGTAAACCCACTGATAGACAACGAGGACAAGAAGGACACATGTGAGGCCGATTCCTCAAGAATTGGGCAGGTACGTGGTGGAAAGTCATCTCGGACAGAGTCCAACCTACTCCGACTTCAGAGAAAAATTCCTTGCTCAATACTGGAACATTCAGATCCAAAGAAGGGTACGCGATCATCTAGAATTTGGTAATTATCACCCGTCAATGAATATGACAACCACCAACTATGTGCTAAATGTAATGGCACAAGTAAAGCATCTAACACCACCCATAGAAGAGAGAGACCTAGTGTATAAGCTAGCGTGTCATTTCTCAGAACGCACTAGAGTAGCAACCACTACTAGAGGAGTGGATACTCTAGAAAAGTTTATAATGGTCGTGGATGAATGTCAAGACCTAGAGAGGGACCTGAAGCGTGTAAATAATCAGCTGAGTAACCACCCTAGAGAAGATCATCATGAACCAACTTTCTACCCAACGAAAAGAAGAGACACAGCGTCCAAAAGAAAAAAGGTTTACCCCATATCCCGGTAATAAACCACAAAATCGGCAGGAATTGGAAGAAAGGGTAGAAGTAGGAGTGTTGAAAACCGACCAAATAAAGGGTATAAGGTATGTAAAACAGCCATAACATCTACCGAGCCACAACCGTCTACTAGTAAAATGAATAAGGGAAACGGGAAGCCACTGCAGGTAGAAAAGAAACAAAACTAAACCTACCACTACCTGCAGTGAAACAACCCAAGAAAACAGGTATAAAGAAAGTAACAAATAATGTAAAACAAGTGAGCGATAGGGAGTTCTTGTTAAAAGAAGAGCAAGAAGTGGGTAGAAGCCATTATCCTGAATGTCCGGAAATAATTTGTGAAATCAGTAATCTAATAGTACAAGCGCTAATAGACACTGGCAGTGAGGTAACCTGTGTCAGCTCAAAGTTTGTAGAAAATAATAGTCAGTTGCGTAATTGTCCCAGACTACCCGTAAAAAATTGTAATGTACAGGGAGCCACTGGAGCCAAAATGCAAAAGATAACTGAACAAATTTATTTACCTGTCAATTTAAATGGTAACCAAACCCAAATGGTAGCTCTTATTGTCCCGAAACTCGTTCATGATTGTATTATTGGGGTAGATATGTTACTTGAATGGAAGGCAGAAATAAATTTCAAAAGAAATACCATCACGATGGAAATTGATACTAATAAAATCAATGTAAACATTAAAGGATTTAAGCATTGGAAATCGGTAAGTGTCATAAAGAACTGCAAGCAGCTAAAGTCATTTCTAGGTTTGGCTAACTACTATCAGAGGTTTACAAGTATATACGTGGAAAGTACTGTTCCATTGTTGAAGTTGGTAAACAAAGGGATTAAATGGAGGTGGACAAGGGACCACGATGAAGCGCTACAACAAGTGAAACGTCTTTATATAAATACTGTTGTATTACATCATCCAAGGGTAGGAGAAAGATTTTATTTGCAACAGACGCCACCAATATTGCTATAGGAGCACACTTGTATCAGATAGATGAGAAGGGCCAAAAAGCGGTATTAGGATTTGTAAGTCGCACACTTAAAGGGGCGGAATTAACCTATTTTACGACAGAAAAAGAGCTATTAGCGATAGTACATAGCCTGTCAAAGTTTAGAAGTTATATTCTGGATGCTAAACTTACTATAATCACCGACAATAAGGCGTTAGTATTTTTATTAAAGTGTAAATTGCTAGGTGCTCGTCTGACTCATTGGATCTTGGCTATACAAGAGTACCAGTTTGAAATACAGTATTGTAAAGCGAAAGACAACTTGGTAGCAGATGTACTCAGTAGAAATCCACCATCAGAAAACAACATGGACACAGTTAACAGTAAAAGTAGTAGCACTGATATTGGTATTTACGCGGTAAAGCATGTAACAAAACCTGAAGTAGACGACTTAAGGAATTAGTGACCCATCAACAACAAGACCCTAGGATTAGTGTAGCTTGGAGAAGTGCAGTTACCAACACCAAACCAGGATTTTCCATATATGAAGGGAAACTATATAAGCTATGTTCCCATAGGAGGAAATATAGAAAAAATAATGACCAATAAATAAACAATAGTTTGAGCCAATAAGGTATGTGAATCAAACATGGTCAAATAAAAAATATATAATTGTTTTGAATCAAGGTCAATGTTAAAAAAAAATTATTAAAATGAATGTTAGTATTGTTGTTTTAAATTACTGACGTTAATTAAGTCAAAATGGTGATTAAAATATTAATGGTCATATAAATTTCCAATATGTGTATGCCATGTTAGGTTTAGTAACATATTGTAATATTTAGTTATAAGGTAGATGTAAGCAAAATTGTATTAGTGCAAGTTTTGTGCGGGAAAAACCAAAAGTACGAAAGATTATGTGCAAAAATTTTAATTAGGGTAAAACTACATTAAGAAAAAAAATTAATGTATTTCCTAAATAATCAATTTTTTTTATACAGAGTGGGGGTATATATAACGATTCATATTGTCGTCCTATCTGAGCGTTATATGAAAGTGTCAAACGGAGCGAGTATAGCGACCTAAGCACGAGAGAGAGAGAGAGAGAGAGAGCGTATAATCGCAGCCATCTCTGTCTAACCTCGTCATAGCTACGACAAATGCCGGTACAAACAAGAAATTTTACTCAATTGAATTTGTGTTAAAACTGCAATATCTTTAAAACCAATAAATATACAGCAATTCTGAAAACAGAATAGTGTTCAGCAATTAAAGCTCTATAAGCAGCCAAAATATCAACCAATATAATTAACATTTACAGAAGATATACAGAAGAAGAACGCCAAGCGAAATAACTCGAGAATTAGGCTAGGTACGAATTAGGTGTTTTCACACACACAGATAAAGACCTAAGCAACAATATTCTGTGGTCAGATCTTTGAAAACACATTTGCAAATACCTGTAATCAAACGATTTGCAAACAAAGGAAGTACGATTTTAGCCAGTAATTCTGTGCCGTCTCAGACCTGTCAAGGGGCATTTGCTCGACCTGTCCGATATTGTTTGAAATGGAAAACGCATGATTTATTTGGAACAACCAATCAGAATCCTGTATTTAGAACAGACGCCAACTCTGATGGAGTGTAGCAGGCACTCTTCGTTCGGATCTTCAATGCGCTAGACGTGTGTAAATTACGTGCTTAATTTCACAAACACGCAAAGTTTCATTTAAGTAAAAAGTTCGAGAAGTAGTCCGCAGTTGCAGAGGAACTAGTACAGTTCGACAACAACTCTCGCTGTGTAACACCACATTAATTAATTAATTAATTAATAATCAATTGTGAAGCGACTGGTGCAACAGAGAGCTACAGCATCTGTAATTGCCCAGATCAACGTTCAACAGGATTGGTCAACATCATTTCTTCTGTGCTGAACCATCAAAAGGAGGATCTCTATGGATTCCCATCACGGTCGACGCATCAAACAGTAAGAAATAGATTCATTGATCAATGAAATAAATAATAAATAAAAATAAACAATTTTAAAAGACACTAAGAACTTCACACTTTGTATTTAATTAGTAAGATTAGTTATAATATAGTATAGGAGTGTTGAATGGAAAGTGAGGTGTAGTATTGAACGTGCAAATTATTGCAGACCTGTTCTTTAGCACTGGTTTGGGAGATATAAATTTGCTTAATTAAACCAGATAAGAGCAATAGGTCATTTGGACGTTTTAATCTTCACTTTTCACGCACACTCATTAATTATAAGAGTTAGGCTAGCAACAAGTCCTACAATTAGCATTTTTCAAGAAGTTAACAAAATAATTAAAACGGTAATTAACCAAACTTCAACAAAAAATTTTAAGTGTTATTTGTAACGATTCCCCTTGAATTCCACAATCACTGAACGAATCCTGAGAAATTGTGTCTCTATGCTCAGCTAAGCAGAAACCGTGTCATTTATATCTGGTATTTGTTCTGGCGCCCAGGTAAAGTAATATCACAGGTAAGTAACGTTTTAACTATCATTAAATATATTAATGTGTGTTAGATAAAAAGTAGCGTTGTAATATATATATATATGTGAGAAATATTTAAAGTGCATTTTTTCAGAAATTTGGGTAATTTAAATGATACTTAACAACTTAGTAGACTGGGGTTAATCAGTTGGTCTGGTAACAAGGACTTGAGCTGCAATCGTATTCAATTTTCAATTGTTTGGGCTTCGGGCATCTTTTCCAATTTAATCAGAGTAATGTATTCACTTCTTTTGGATTTAAATGGCCTTCGACATCAGTTAATTGGTTTCAGTCATCGTCTGCTTCCTTCTCGTTCATTTGTGGTAATTTGGTTTACTTTCATAACATTTTGAATCAAATATTTGGTTGTTCAAAATTTGGCTTCTGTTTTCCAAGAGCGTCACTTTACGAGTAACGATATTCAACGGTATTTCCGTACCTAACGGCAGTTGCTATGGTTACTTAATAAATCTGATTGGTTAATCTTACTATAAATCCATTGTTATCAAAATTTTTATTCTTTTCAAAATCTTTGTATATCTTCTGATTGCTTTCATTCCGTTATCTTCCTTCCTAAGTATTAATTATTATCACTGTTATTTGTATTTTCTTCCAATGATTATTTTGGTATCCCACAAGATTGGGTTATTTCATGTTTTATAATTTTACAATTATTTTAATATTCCTAATTACATTACTCTTTTAATTTAAATCCTTATTCTAATATTTTGCTTTTAATAAGATTTACAATTTATCCTTGGTTGATTATTCGCCTTGGATTTGTTAATTATTTTGTTATTTTCATACAATTTGTATTTGTTGGTGTTTGACAGTTAGGCATTTCTCAAGCCTAAGTAGCCATTACTGATTTTTACTTATTTCATATACATTACATCTCATTTTAGCCTAGAGCTTTATTTTGTTCTTATAACTGGTTTTGTTACCTATTAATGTGTTTTGGTTCTGTTTTTGTGTTATTTGTATGTTACTACTATTTTATACATCATGTATTGCTAATTATTTACTAACTGGTTTTCTCGTTTTCTATGTCATACATTGCTTTCCTTTCTTACTTATTTACTCCACCAATGTCAACTATATGGCTATTAATAATATATATATATATACTAGTACTATATATATATATATACTAGTACTATATTATAGTATAGTATTATACTATAGTACTCAACCCACTGAAGAAGAGAAACAACATCTTGAAACGTTTGGGAAGTGACAACAGTAAGTTCATAAGTGAAAGTATTATATATATTATTAAATTAATAAGTGAACGAAGAGGATGCAACAACAAGATAATATGGCTATTAATTACTACTTTTTGTCACATAAAATACAACATTTAGGTCTATGGTTGGTATAATTACCCCAGCTATATCCTATTCATAAGTTTGCTTAAACAATTATTTAACACTTAATATGTAATATTGGTTTACAATTCATTACCCTTTTATTTTATTTTGTGTGTGATAAACAACCTCACCTCTTTTGAACTTACTTCAATAATCATCCCTTATAACATGGGTGTTTATTGATTGTTTTAAACTTCTTATTTTATAAATACTCTTTGCCTTCACTCCATGGTAACACCATCTGATTACTCTTTCATGGGATGCTCACCTTTAAATTCTATTATATACTTTTAAACTTTACAATAAGATTCTTTTCTAATCAATACAGTTAACATCACTCTTCAGTGTTCATTACTACTTAATTAATGGTTTATTTTAAATACTATTCTTAACACCTTTCTTAAATATTATTATTCTTCACTATTAAAACTTTAGTGTTTGTTACTTTTTTACTAAGTGTTTATCTTAGCTTTCACTATTTTTCCTATTGCTATCATTGACAATTTTTTTATTTACTCATCACTTTCACTTTTAAATTATCTAATGTTTATTATAATTTATTTAGTGTTTTTCTCTATCATTTTACTTTAGGGTTTTTTCACTTTCACTATGGGCACTTCTTAAACTTTTTATTTAAGTGTTTATTAGTGGGTAATCCCTATCATTACTTTACTTTGTCACTTAGTTACAGTAGAGTCTCGGTAATTCGAGTTAATTGGGGCTGAGGCAACCTCGAATTTGGAAAAACTCGGATTATACGGATGAAGAAAAAAACAAAGAGTAATGTATAAACAAACGTTTATTGCTTACGGATAAGAAAACACAAACAATGTAGTACATACCCGAACTAGTTTAAACTCAAAAGATAAAAGGCACACAAATTTATTTTTTAAAGAAATTGTCCAGTATTTTGTTTTAAAATAGAGCCTCGTTTTTTAGCAGCAATGTCACGCCATCTTCTAAGCAGCATCGTGTCGGTCGGTATACCTTCTGCTTGCTGATCGACATAACGCAATGCAGTGTCTAGCGCTGCCAACCCCTCAGCGTGAGTCATCACGGGTACAGTCTCTGCAGTCACGTCTTCATCACTATTTTCTTCTGCCGCTTCATTCAGCATTTCAACGATTGAATCATCGGTCACTTCAAACTGTTCATCACTATTCAACCATTCTGAAACATCATTTTCATTTGACGGTTCACAACCAGGAAGTTTTTTTATCAGTCGTGCTAAGACCAAGTCATGTTCGTCTGTGGTGTTACAACTGTTATTTTCTTCTTTTAAAATCTTGTTCCAAGACTTCTTTAGTGTTTCTGTCTTTATGTCATCCCATTATTCCGCCACCCAGTAAACTACGTCTTTCATTGTAGTATTCTTTAGAAATTCCACTATAGTTCCCTCGCCTTCTGTAGTTTGTAGGAGCCTCTGCAGCAGACGATGACGACATTTCTTTTTCAAGCACTCAAAAACGCCTTGGTCCATCGGCTGTATTAAACTCGTCATGTTTGGGGGTAAGAACAATGCTCTAATTTCGCCACATTGCTGTTCTTCTTCGTCAGGGTGTGGTCCAGCGTTGTCAAGGGTTAATATTGCTTTGGGAGGCAAGTTCTTTTCCTTTAGGTACTTTTTGGTCTCAGGAACAAAACTTTCAAAAAACCACTTCTTAAAAATATTTTTATCCATCCAAGCAGATTTCTGGTTAATGTACGTAACAGGAAGCACAGACGGGGTGATGTTTTTTAAAGCTCTAGGCTTTGCAGACTTGCCTATTAACATTAGCTTCAGTTTATGTTCTCCACTTGCATTCGATGCAGCAAGAACTGTCACCCTTTCTTTAGATTTTTTGTGGCCTGATGCAGCATTTTCTTCCCTTGAAGCTAAAGTTTTAGTAGGCAGCATTTTAAAATTTACTCCTGTCTCATCACAGTTGTACAACTGATCGAGAGTAAGTTTTTCTTCTTCTATAATTTTTTTAAATCTCTCACAGAACTGTGTGACAGCCTCAGAATCCGCAGATAGCTTTTCACCACACATTTCAAGCTGCCTTACACCCTATCGTTTTTTCCATCTATCCAACCATCCTGAACTTGCTGTAAAATCATCCTCGCCTTCCTTAAACTGGTTCCTGAAAAACATTGCTTTTTCTTGCAACATTGGGCCTGAAATAGGACTTCCTTTTTGCCTCTGTTGACTAAACCAAGTGAACAAAGCTGCACTCCTTTTTTCATAATCAGATTTCTTCATCGATTTGCGTTCACAGGTTAAAATCCCCATACACTTTTTAGAAGAATAGTTTTGAATCTTGTCTCTGTTCCTACGCCAGTCACCAACAGTCACTTCGCCGACTCCATAATCAGCAGCAAGTTTTTTTAGCGTTTCACCTCTGTCTAATATTTTTAAGGCTTCCAATTTAACACTTAGCGGCACAAACTTCTTCTTAGGCCTACTCTTGTAACTCATTATATACAGTATAAATAACAATTTACTGTAGTGAAAAACTAAACGTTGAATATACTGTACAGTAAAATAACTAAAACAACAAGCAAACACTAGTAACGAAGCTTAGTAGTAACGCACTTGTATCAGCTGAGGCTTTCAGTCCGCTACTGATTTATTTACGTATTTATTTTTAGCGTTTCATGCTGTAGACACTTGGTCTGGCATGAGTCACGATATGGCGGGAATGTTGTTTACATTTACTGACTGTATTTATTATTTTTTTCCAAGCTCGAATTACACGGAACCTCGAAATACCGTGGCTCGAATTACCGAGACTCTACTGTAATTTCAGTTTATTTCTCACCATCTCAATATCTCTCTCTTTCTTTACACATATTATATATACTTATTAATTTCATGTCTTTCTCTATTTCTTACTTACATATACTTCTAATTCTTTGGCTAGTGTATTTTTATTTATCGGGTTTTATCAATGATTAATTACATTTGTCACTCATTCAATACTAACATTTATCTCTTATATTGGTTCTTTACCGGTTTCGTTTCCTTTATTATATTTGATTGTATTATTTCTCCCTTCTCTATTCTCTACTACTTGTCTGTGTTTTCTCGCCTTGTTTCATTTTATTTCCTTTATAGTTTGTTTGTTGCCTTTTTATTTTCATTTTTCTTCTCCTTCACTTCTCATCTTGTTTCCTTTTATTTTGGTTCTTATCTGGCCAATCTCTGGGGTTGGGTCAAAGTCGTTTGTCTGTCAGTCTAGTCGGTGAGTTTCTTTAATAATCACTTTTAGTTTATCATTCTTCCTCCTTCTTTCTTAATTACATTTTATATTTTTATTCTCTTCATTATTTATTTATTAAAATATATTACTTTTTAGCATTTCTTACATACTTACAGTTATCAAATATGATCTGATTTTGGCGATGTTATATAATGCCCTTCCACCAAAATTGATCATTTTATAAAACTTGATTCTAAGTTTGATGAAATTATCAATTGTATTGTATCATTTTCTTCTTAAATTCTCCTGCTTCTTGTTCAGTTTTATGTTTAATTCTGTATCTTCTACTTCCTTTCTTCTGAGTCTTTTCTTCATTATTTTCTCTTATTACGAACTGGGTTATTGATTTTTTATTATATATTATTCCCTATAAATCTTATTTTCCCTAACTATCCCTACTTTGTAGCTGAAATCGATTCGGATGGGCTCTATTGGCTTACCTAACTCCGTCGTTCAAAACTACTCTTTTTCTGAGGTCAGGGGAACATCATCCCTGCTCAGTTAAACGATTGCTGGACTTATTCAACAGTCAATCTCAATTAATGAATCTTCAATACAGTCATCTCGTGACTAATAATAATAATAATATTTGTTGGGGATCTTTTACTTTTGTATTTCATTATTGCTCAGTTCGAGTCATATATTTTTTCATCTTTCTTTATAGATACTGCTTGTTAATACTTGGAGCATTGTTTTTTATTGATACAATTCACATTTTTATTCATTTTTAATCACTCTTTGTTTCATCTCATTTCATATTATAACTCTTAGAATGTTTATTTTATTTATTTCGTTTTTTGTTCATTGGTTTGTTTATTTTACTTCCCATATTTTTCTAAATAGTTGTGGAAGTTGATCATTTTGATTGATTTTTTTTCATAATTTTTTAAATA
The DNA here is from genome assembly GCA_034769895.1 of Magicicada septendecula. Taxonomy (NCBI): domain Eukaryota; kingdom Metazoa; phylum Arthropoda; class Insecta; order Hemiptera; family Cicadidae; genus Magicicada; species Magicicada septendecula. Next base: position 267,414,314 of record CM068375.1, read on the forward strand.
TCATAGTAAGTTAGTGTTTCTTACTAGTTAGGAATTTTTGTAGCTTATTCCTTTATAGTATGTTTTACTTTTTTGCCTCATATGTTGGCTAAAGATTATTGTAAGTTGATCTTACTTTGTAGGAATTTTATGTAACTTTATTCCTTCATTTTATAATTTGCCTAATATATTATCGAAATATTTGCATAAGTTGGCCTTACATAACTTTTTGAATTTTGAAATTCATCTTACGCCTTTTCTTTATTATTTATTTGCAAACTTATTCGTTTGTCTTGTTATCTCTTTTTATTCAAAGTAATTTGGTTGGTTTTTTACCTTAAGTTTTTTTCAGTCATGGTTGGCTGTCATAATATTTCTTAATTGATGCCTGATTATATACCCCCTTTATTTTCTTAGTGATGGGGTTAGTGATTTCATAAGTGTTATTGCCCTTGTCTCTTGTGATAGTGTACGGTCCCACGTATAATAATAGTAACTTTTTTGTAATGCCTTCTATTGAGCTGGGTAATTCTCTGTTTTTGATTAGCACACTTTCTCCTATCTGGTATTTGAAAGTATTTTGCTGGTTCTTAGAATACTTATTCTTTTGTTGCTCTACTTTCTCTGCGATTCTGTTGTACAATTTTCTTTTTTCGAATTGTTATTCTGTGTTTGTGGGAAATTGAATCAGATCATTTATGTCTCTAGGTGGTGGCCGCTAGAACATGATTGAGTATGGTGTGGCTTCAATGAAGTTGTGGTAAGCCAGGTTTATGAATTCTTCAGTGGATTTTAGATAATTGTGCCATTCCTTTTGTTTATTATGGCAGTAGGTCCTTAGGATTCGACCCACTTCTCTAAGTACTCTCTCAGCTGGGTTACTGCTGGGGTGATAAACAGATGTTTTGTAGGTTTTAATACCATGTTCCCAGAGTTTGCTTTTCCATTGAGTTCCTTTAAATTGAGTCCCGTGATCGGTTATGATTGCCATAGGTTTCCCTACTTCTGGTATAAATTTGGTTAATATGATCTCAATAATTTTCTTAGTGGTAGCACGGTTAATGGAGTACAATTTAGTATATTTGGTGAAGTGATCGAATATGATTACAATGAATCGAAATCGGTGTCTTCCTCCACTGTGAGGAAATGGACCACAAATATCAAGGAATACCCTTTCTAATTTTTGACTTGACATTATTGGTATCATCATACCCTCTTTTTTTGAATTGTTGCACTTTACCATTTGGCAAATATTGCATTTTTGTGTAGTTTTGCTCACCTTTCGATAAATATTCTTTATATAAACTTGTTCCTCTAATGCTTTTATTACTTTCATGGCACCCATATGGCCGTACCAAATGTGGCAGTCCAATATCAGTTGTTCTTCTACAGTAGATGGGATTACTAGTTTCCACTCTCCAATGTTAGGGTTGTTTTTAATGAATAACAGGTTATTGTGTACTTTATAATACTGTACAATGGGTTCTTCTTCCTTCAATATTCTCTCTCGGATACTCATTATTTTTGGGTCCACATCTTGATGTCTTCTTATTTCCAGCGTTATTTTTTCCAGATCTGTTCTATACTTGATTATGTTATACACCTTAACTAACTGTTCTTTCTCTCCCTCGAAAGTTTGTTGCTGGAGGTTGATACGGGATAATATATCAGCGGCTGTGTTTTTCTTCCCTGGTATGTATTCCCAGTTAATATGGTATTCATGTAGTAATAAAATCCATCGGGTTAACCTTCCATGACTGAGCTTACACTGCTTAAGGAATGATATGGATCTATGGTCGCTTCTCACGGTTATTGTATATCCTAGAATATAAGTCCTGAATTTGTTGCAGGCGAACACAACACTAAGTAGTTCTTTCTCCGTGACGTGGTAGTTCCTTTCACATCCATTTAAGATCCTACTTGCAAAGCTTATGAGCATATGTTGCCCCTTATCATCTTCCTGATATAATACAGCACCTACACTCACGTCGCTCGCATCACAGTTCATGAAGAATGGCTTTTTGAAGTCTGGATGGTGTAAAATTACGGTGTTTAAAAACTTTTCTTTTATTTGTTTAAGTATTTCATCTTGTTCGGCTCCCCATGTCCATTTATCTTTAGTTGATAATTGCTTTTTAAATTGTGCTGTTAACTTGGAATAATTGTCCTGGAATTTCCGATAATAATTGTAGATTCCAAGGAAAGACTGTAGCTGTTTTTTGTTTTTAGGTGTGGGGAATCGTTGTATCGCATCAACTTTTTCTGATGAAGGGGGTATGCCTTCCTCTGTTAGATTAAACCCTAAAAATTGTACCTTGCAGGCTATAAACTTTGACTTATCCAGCTTAAGGGTGATGTGGTTATCTGATAACTTTTTTAATACCGTCTCCACTCTAGCACAGTGTTCCTGCCAATTTGATGATGTTATCAGCAGGTCATCTATGTATACGGTGGTAAAATTCAGCACCTCTTGTCCCAATATCCGATCCATACACTTAACAAACACTGCGACCGAATTTATCAGTCCAAATGGCAGTCTTTTGAACTGATAGTTCCTCCCATCGAACAGAAAAGCTAAGTATTTTCTACTGTTCGGATGTAGCTCCACCTGCCAGTATCCACATACTGTATCCCATGCGCTGATGTATTTTGTACCATGGAACTTCTTTAGAATCTCTTCAATTTCACCTGGGGATGTTCTGTCATTTACGATCATTTTATTGATCTCTCTATCATCGAGGCATATTCTCACCTTTCCGTCCTTTTTCGGTATCGCCACTATTGGACTGGTATATGGTGATTGACTCAATTCTATTATATCGTCTTCCATCATGTGGTTGATATCTGCCCTCACTGCATTCCTTTTCGCGTAGGCGATAGGGTACGATTTTTTCTTAAAATCAACGGGTTCTTTAAATATGATTTTACATTGGTAGTCTTTTACTTTGCCCGGGACGTCAGAAAAAATGTCGATATTTATTGTAAATGTTTATGAGATCCTCTGCCTGGTGTACACTAATCTGTTGATCTCGTCCTTCTCGTTGGAATTGTCTGATCTCCTCCAGCTTGTTCGACCATAGTTCTTCACAAGCGTCTACGGAACCAACATCGAAGCTGTTGGTGACCAATCTGGCGACGTGGTGGGGGCACTGGAGGGGTAAGTGCCTAACCGACCGTGACACCGTTAAACAATTATTTAACACTTAATATGTAATATTGGTTTACAATTCATTGCCCTTTTATTTTATTTTTTGGGTGATAAACAACCTCAGCTCTTTTGAACTTACTTCAATAATCATCCCTTACAACATGGGTGTTTATTGATTGTTTTAAACTTCTTATTTTATAAATACTCTTTGCCTTCACTCCATGGTAACACCATCTGATTACTCTTTCATGGGATGCTCACCTTTAAATTCTATTATATACTTTTAAACTTTACAATAAGATTCTTTTCTAATCAATACAGTTAACATCACTCTTCAGTGTTCATTACTACTTAATTAATGGTTTATTTTAAATACTATTCTTAACACCTTTCTTAAATATTATTATTGTTCACTATTAAAACTTTAGTGTTTGTTACTTTTTACTAAGTGTTTATCTTAGCTTTCACTATTTTTCCTATTGCTATCATTGACAATATTTTTACTTACTCATCACTTTCACTTTTAAATTATCTAGTGTTTATTATAATTTATTTATTGTTTTTTTCTCTATCATTTTACTTTAGGGTTTTTTCACTTTCACTATGGGCACTTCTTAAACTTTTTATTTAAGTGTTTATTAGTGGGTAATCCCTATCATTACTTTACTTTGTCACCTAGTTAATTTCAGTTTATTTCTCACTATCTTAATATCTCTCTCTTTCTTTACATATATTATATATACTTATTAATTTCATGTCTTTCTCTATTTCTTACTTACATATACTTCTAATTCTTTGGCTAGTGTATTTTTATTTATCGGGTTTTATCAATGATTAATTACATTTGTCACTCATTCAATACTAACATTTATCTTTTATATTGGTTCTTTATCGGTTTCGTTTCCTTTATTATATTTGATTGTATTATTTCTCCCTTCTCTATTCTCTACTACTTGTCTGTGTTTTCTCGCCTTGTTTCATTTTATTTCCTTTATAGTTTGTTTGTTCCCTTTTTATTTTCATTTTTCTTCTCCTTCACTTCTCATCTTGTTTCCTTTTATTTTGGTTCTTATCTGGCCAAACTCTGGGGTTGGGTCAAAGTCATTTGTCTGTCAGTCTAGTCGGTGAGTTTCTTTAATAATCACTTTTAGTTTATCATTCTTCCTCCTTCTTTCTTAATTACATTTTATATTTTTATTCTCTTCATTATTTATTTATTAAAATATATTATTACTTTTTAGCATTTCTTACATACTTATAGTTATCAAATATGATCTGATTTTGTCGATGTTATAATATATATATATTCTATATAAGTAACTCGATGTTTCTTGCAGTAATTATATAATTTGTGATGTTTTCAATTTGTTTCTTCTGCAAGTAGTATAATTTTGTATATTATAACATCGCCAAATTCAGGTCAATTTTGATAACCATAAGTATGTATAAAAAATGCTAAATAATACTATATTTGAATAAATAAATAATGTGGAGAGTAAAAAATATATATAAAAGGTAATTAACATGGAAGGAGAAGGAGCAATAAACCAAAGTGATTAATAAAGAAACTCAAATAATAGACTGACAGACAAACGACATTGACCCAACCCCAGAGATTGGCCAGTTAAGAAACCAAAATAAAGAAAACAAGACGAGTGAAGGAGAAGAAGAATGAAAACCAAGAGAGAACAAACCCACGAGGAAGAAAACAAAATGAAACACGTCAAGAAAACTAGACAAGGAAAAAAAATAGAGAAGGGAGAAATAATGTAATCCAAAATAATAAAGAAAATGAAACCGGTTAAGAACCAAAACTATGAATGAATGTTAATATTGATTGAATGACAATTATAAATAGTCAGTAATATGAAACAATAGATAAAAGTACACTAACCAAAGAGTTAGGGATATATATAATTTGTTAACAAAGAAAGACATAATATTAATAATTTTATATAGATAGTGTGTAGAGAAAGAGAATAAAATGATGAGAAATAAATGGAAGTTGAACTTGAAAAGTGACGCTCACGCAAACCAGAAGCGAAAATTCAGTACAACACATTTTCATATTTCAAACATCTTAAAAGTAAAATAATGTATAGAAATTGATCGTAAAGAAGTCTGATGAATACTGAACACCATTACCAGATGGAGAAGACGTTTAATTGAAGACGAAATATCTAAATAAATCCAAACAACTTTGAAAAAGATGCCAAAGCTTGAATAAAGAACAAATGAATTATATTGAAGCCACAATCCTTCCTTCCCGACCTACAGAGTAATTCCGTACTACAACGCTGTTAAGTATCAATTTAATTATTTCAACTTCCAAAGATAAACGAACTTTGAATATTTCTCAATATAGGTTGAATACCACTGAATCACTTTTATTCTCTTGCAAGGATTAAATCGTAATATTAAGACACTGAAAATTTGTTAAACTATAGAACTAACCTCATATTTATGTACGACTTTTAAACCACTTGTACGACACTCAAACAAACCAATTACCATTACACATTACCATACTTAAGAAAAAACATTGTAAGGTTGTGTATTTTTAATATTGTAATTGCATCTGAACCTTTTAACGTGGCCAAAAGATCTCACAACCATCGAACAAAATATTTGTTGATTGGCGTCAGAGTACGCCATGCTGTGTTTATTTGTATTCAAAATCAATTGGTTAACCCTTGAGTAGAGTCTTATAAAGAATTATCCGGTGCAGAATTGTATATAATTTATTAATTAGAACTTGTGTCTATAAAATATTAACTTCAAATTAATAATAAATCTATACTGTGTGTGTTAAATTGTGTTTTATTTTCATTAGAAAAGTGTATGTTTAAAACTATAACGTATAGCGAATGTTTCTGATGCGACGCCTAGCGCACAAGTAGCGAATACTGTAACTGCTAACTCGATTAACAAAAATTGAGAAAAGGCGGGACGGATTGAATTCGTCGCATCGTTCGAATAAAACATTGATAAGGAGACAATTTTAATTGTTTTATACAAACAATTTGGCGCCACCCGGGGATTATCCACTACGTTTGAACCTCAGATCGGGAACCACGATACCTGGTCACTAGTACGTTCGCTACGGACCCAAACATCGTGAGTTACATCGCCGTGCGAGGACGAAGTGGTAAGAAACACAGACACAATTTACACTCAGACACACTGTTATATTTTACAGAGGTGCTATCAAAACGACGACACGAGTTTATATTATAATATTCTTTTTTTTATTTTTATTTTTTATGTAAAAATAATGACAATGAAGTTCTAGCGGCGGTCACGAAAGGAGATCAAGATGCATACAAGAGGATTATCGAAAAAGTTGGCGAAGGAGAAGGAAATGGAAGAAAATAGAGGGGAAGAAGAGGAAGGAACATCGATTGAAGAAGTAGGGACAACAATAACTACAACAGAATCAACCCAAGACAAAGAAATGGAAATACAAGCGGGGGACAAGGGAGAAGGTAGAGGAGAACCAAACTGGCAACAAATAATGGAAGCAATGGCTAACAAAGCAGACGAAATAATGAAAGTTTGATTGATCAAACAAATTACCCAAAAATTCGACAAGAATGAAGACAGTTTGAAACAGATGAACAATAAATTTGACAAGAACGAGGAGAGTTTAAAACAGATGAACGATAGATTTGACAAGAGTGAAGAGAGCCTAAAACAAATTAATGAAAAATTTGACAAGAGTGAGGAGAGTTTGAAACAAATCAACGAAAAAATAATTAGTACCAATGAAAGTACTAAGGAAGAGTTGAGACAAACCATTAACCAGAATAATGAAACATTACAACACCAATTGATGGAATACTGGCTAGAAACTAAACAGCAGATAACTGAAACAAATGAAAAATTAGAGGAGACGTTGGAGAAGGTAGAGAAAACCAACGAAAATGTTTCTGAAGTCCGTGAAGAAGTGCTCAATAAAATGAACCATCTCGAAGGAGAAAATAAAAGGAGAATTGAGGAAGGTCATGAAGAAACAGTCAGAAGATGTGCCCAGATGGACCAGGACATACATCAAATCCGGGAAGAAAACCAGAAGGAGATAGCAGCTGTACGGACAGACCTGGCAGAAAGAATGGAAGGAGTTTACAGCAATTCAAATAAAATAGATAGCAAAGTAGACAAAAATAAACAAAGGATTGACGAGATACACAGGTTAGAAGAGTCGTTACGGGAGGAAGTGGACGCCTGGCGTGACCGGCCATGTAACAGTAATCATGTCATGAATGCGGACAACAGAGATACTATTAACTTCCGTAATTATAAGAGGAACCCTATTGAATTCCTGAAGAGGGTGGAAGAGTTAATCATAAGGAATCGAGAGACCCGGTGGACTACAATAAGAGGAATGCTGGACGAAATGTTCAAGGAGACCTATGACAACTGGTGGACTGCCACCAGACCAGACATCCAAAGCATTCAAGAATTTAAGACCCAGTTCAAGACTAAATACTGGTCTGAATCGACTCAGAACATGGTCCGCAATAACCTAAGCAACGGGAGGTATGAAAATCAAAATGGACAATCTCTCACATCGTACTTCCTGGGAAAAATCTGCATGGCCAGGAATTTGGAACCACGCATCCCAGAAGAGTGTCTTGTAATACAGTTGTCTTACCACTACGATGACGCCATCCAAAAAGCACGGATGTACAGCCAGGTAAAGACCATTCAAGACATGGCTAGCTTATTGGAAAGCCATGAGCACGAGTGGCAGTACAGAAAAAATAGAGTGTCCAGTTTCAGGAATAATAGAATAAATGATGGACAGGTATCACCAAACCAACAGGGGGATAATAAGCCACCGTTAAACAACCCTAATAATTATCAAGGGAACCCACGGGGCAATAACATGCCCAGAAATGTCAACAGAAATGGAAACAATAATAATAACAACTTCCGGAACAGCTACAGGGGTAACTACCCATCGAATGGTTACAACAACTATTATCGCCCTGGAAACAATAACAATAACAATAATCAAGGATACCGACTACAGGTAAATGACATGAGGGGACAAAGACAACGGAGTCCAGGAAGAAACTATCCCCCATCTAACTATCGGCAAACGTACTTTAACCAGGTACCCGATACAAGAAGCCACCCATTCGAAGAAAATCACAGGAACAATGTAGAGGACAGGAACAGTCGACAGGAGCCAATCGATAACCAAAACAATAATAACAATGAGAATTCTGGTGTTTCATTAACGCATAATCAAGCGAGTAACGACGGAGAACCTCGAATATATCGGGTAAACCATATTTTGGCAGAGGACCAGGATGAAGAACCCTACCCAGACAGATGGAATGAATAAGAAAAACACTGAAATGGGACTGATTTCCTGATAACCTACCTAAGTAATTTAAAATAAAAAGAAATAATAATACAAGCAAATAAGTTTGCTGATAAATAATAAAAAAATATATATATAAAAAATGAATTTCAAAATTCAAAAAAGTTATGTAAGGACAGCTTACACAAATATTTCGAGAATATTTTAGACCAATCATAAAATGGAGAAATAAAATTACCAAGAATCCACATAAAGTAAGAAACACAAACTTACTATAATCTTTGAACAAAAATTAATAATATGGGAGTGAAGTTACAAAACATTCCTACAAAATAAGATTAAGTTACAATAATCTTTAGCCAAAATATGAGGCACAAAAAAGCAAAACATACTATAAAGGAATAAGCTACAAAAATTCCTAACCTAGTAAGAAACACTAACTTACTATGATATTTAAAAAGTTATGAAAAAAAAAGGTATCAATCAAAACAATCAACTTCCACAACTATTTAGAAAGAAATGGGAAGTAAGATTAAGAAAACCAATGATCAAAAAACGAAATAAATAAAATAAATATTCCAAGAGTTATAATATGAATTGAGATGAAACAAAGAGTAATTAAAAATGAATAAAAATGTGAATTGTATCAATAAAAAACAATGCTCCAAGTATTAACAAGCAGTATCTATAAAGAAAGATGAAAAAATATATGACTCGAAATAAGCAATAATGAAATACAAAGGTAAAGGTTCCCAACGAATGTTATGATTATTATTATTATGTGGAGTCACGAGATGACTGTATTTAAGATTCATTAATTGAGACTGACTGTTGAATAAGTCCAGCAATCATTTCACTGAGCAGGGATGATGTTCCCCTGATATCAGAATAAGAGTAGTTTTGAACGACGGAGTTAGGTAAGCCAATAGAGCCCATCCGAATCGATTGCAACTACAAAGTAAAGATAGTTAGGGAAAATAAGATTTATAGGGAATAATTTATAATAAAAAATCAATAAGCCAATTCGTAATAAGAAAAAATGATGAAGAAAAGAATCAGAAGAAAGGAAATAAAAGATACAGAATTAAGCATAAAAAATCGAGTGAGAAGCAGGACAGTTTAAGAAGAAAATGATACAATACAATTGATAATTTCATCAAACTTAGAATCACGTTTTATAAAATGATCAATTTTGGTGGAAGGGCATTATATAACATCGCCAAATTCAGGTCAATTTTGATAACAATAAGTATGTATAAAAAATGCTAAATAATACTATATTTGAATAAATAAATAATATGGAGAGTAAAAAATATATATAAAAGGTAATTAACATGGAAGGAGAAGGAGCAATAAACCAAAAGTGATTAATAAAGAAACTCAAATAATAGACTGACAGACAAACGACATTGACCCAACCCCAGAGATTGGCCAGTTAAGAAACCAAAATAAAGAAAACAAGACTTGAGTGAAGGAGAAGAAGAATGAAAACCAAGAGAGAACAAACCCACGAGGAAGAAAACAAAATGAAACACGTCAAGAAACTAGACAAGGAAAAAAAATAGAGAAGGGAGAAATAATGTAATCCAAAATAATAAAGAAAATGAAACCGGTTAAGAACCAAAACTATGAATGAATGTTAATATTGATTGAATGACAATTATAAATAGTCAGTAATATGAAACAATAGATAAAAGTACACTAACCAAAGAGTTAGGGATATATGTAATTTGTTAACAAAGAAGGACATAATATTAATAATTTTATATAGATAGTGTGTAGAGAAAGAGAATAAAATGATGAGAAATAAATGGAAGTTGAACTTGAAAAGTGACGCTCACACAAACCAGAAGCGAAAATTCAGTACAACACATTTTCATATTTCAAACATCTTAAAAGTAAAATAATGTATAGAAATTGATCGTAAAGAAGTCTGATGAATACTGAACACCATTACCAGATGGAGAAGACGTTTAATTGAAGATGAAATATCTAAATAAATCCAAACAACTTTGAAAAAGATGCCGAAGCTTGAATAAAGAACAAATGAATTATATTGAAGCCACAATCCTTCCTTCCCGACCTACAGAGTAATTCCGTACTACAATGCTGTTAAGTATCAATTAAATTATTTCAACTTCCAAAGATAAACGCACTTTAAATATTTCTCAATATAGGTTGAATACCACTGAATCACTTTTATTCTCTTGCAAGGATTAAATCGTAATATTAAGACACTGAAAATTTGTTAAACTATAGAACTAACCTCATATTTATGTACGACTTTTAAACCACTTGTACGACACTCAAACAAACCAATTACCATTACACATTACCATACTTAAGAAAAAACATTGTAAGGTTGTGTATTTTTAATATTGTAATTGCATCTGAACCTTTTAACGTGGCCAAAAGATCTCACAACCATCGAACAAAATATTTGGTGATTGGCGTCAGAGTACGCCATGCTGTGTTTATTTGTATTCAAAATCGATTGGTTAACCCTTGAGTAGAGTCTTATAAAGAATTATCCGGTGCAGAATTGTATATAATTTATTAATTAGAACTTGTGTCTATAAAATATTAACTTCAAATTAATAATAAATCTATACTGTGTGTGTTAAATTGTGTTTTATTTTCATTAGAAAAGTGTATGTTTAAAACTATAATGTATAGCGAATGTTTCTGATGCGACGCCTAGCGCACAAGTAGCGAATACTGTAACTACTGTAACTGCTAACTCGATTAACAAAAATTGACAAAAGGCGGGATGGACTGAATTCGTCGCATCGTTCGAATAAAACATTGATAAGGAGACAATTTTAATTGTTTTATACAAACAATTTGGCGCCACCCGGGGATTATCCACTACGTTTGAACCTCAGATCGGGAACCACGATACCTGGTCACTAGTACGTTCGCTACGGACCCAAACATCGTGAGTTACATCGCCGTGCGAGGACGAAGTGGTAAGAAACACAGACACAATTTACACTCAGACACACTGTTATATTTTACAGAGGTGCTATCAAAACGACGACACGAGTTTATATTATAATATTCTTTTTTTTTCTTTTTCTTTTTTATGTAAAAATAATGACAATGAAGTTATTAATCAATTAAAATAAAAGTTCAACACTACTCCAGACAAAAGTTGTAACGGTACAATTTTATATTAATACAATTATTTTGATTATTAATTTACTTATAAACCTCTGATACTGATGTTTTTCACTGAAACGTGTGTCAGGTGTTAAAAAGAATATACAAAATGTAGGCCTATACTACTTGCAGAAGAAACAAATTGAAAACATAACAAATTATATATATTACAACGCTCCCTTTCGTCTAACACAATTATCTAATATTTGTGATGTTAGATAAAAGTTACTTACCCGTGATATTACTTTACCTGGGTGCCAGAACAAATCCCAGATACAAATGACACGGTTTCAGCTTAGCTCAGCGCATGGAGACACTCTTTCTCAGGATTCGTTCAGTGATTGTCGTTTTCAAGGGGAATCGTTACAAATAACACTTTAAGATTTGCTTGATTATTATATTTAATGTTTAATCAATGATTTTTAAACTTTAAATTGTAAATGGTAGTGGCTTAATTCTACCCTATCCTTATAATTATTGAGTGAGTGTGGAAAGTAATGATTAAGACGCTCAAACGACCTATAGCTCTTATCTGGTTTGATTAACAGATTTCTATCTCCCAAACCAGTGCTAAAGAACAGGTCTGCAATAATTTGCACGTCCAATACTACACACCACTTTCCATTCAACACTCCTATTGATACAGTATTAAACAAATTGATATTTGATAAACCTAAGGGATTTGGTTATTTAATTCAATTATTTACTAAATATCTCCTTCGAGCGCCATCTTGTTACCAACTGTAATAAGAAAATTACCAAGGTTCGTTTCAGCGAACTAGGAGAACAGAAGGTGGTTGCTGAAATAATAACAATCATTTATGTTCATCAATAATTAAACGTTATTATTACTTTATTATTATTCATATTTCATGTTAATAAAATCATAGACAAAATTTGAATTAATAATTGACAAAGCGTGAATAATAGTTGTTGATTACCTTGAATCTCTTTTAATTTACTTACTCGCATTACAATAACAGATTCTTGAAATACATTTTTAAGAATTATAACGGGAACGCAAACCAGCCTTCTTATTACTATAAACTATAGTAAAACTATATTCTCACACACACACACACACACACACACACAAAGCTACTTTAGAGATCTCATTTTAAATATTTTATACTTTATGATTATGAAATCAAAATTAATTTCCCCATTCCGCCAGTAATTTTGAAAAACCCTTATTAAAATCTCATTGATACATGGCTACTTAGCTGAATTTGAAGCCGATTACTATTCCTGAAACCGTCACATGGTTTTACGTGCGCACTTTACTTCACTCCATGATTATCGAACTGTTATTATATATATAAACTGTTAATTACACTTTTGATACGAAATTTTGATTTTAGTTCATGTTTTAAAATATAGTATTCACATTTTATGGTTTTGCGGGCCCGTCGGCGAACACAGAATAACTTCGCCTGAAAACCGGCGAGAGCCGGGCAGACGCGACAGTTTATTTTGCGTCTGGTCCGCTGAGATGTTAATTTCCGACTGTTTGTTCGGTGCCTCACACAGTTGCTGGCGTGACACACCCAGGATAGGCTCTGATGAAACCGATGACACACAGTTGTTATATAAGTTGCTGACGCAACACATCGCCTGATGTCTGGTTGTGTAACGTGTTTACGTTTTTCGTGTTCGTCATTGTCCTTGAACTGATTTTGGTACAGTTGTTGGCTGTTATTAAACTGTTTATATGAATATTGTCTAATAACTTTGTTTTCAACGCCTCAAGCAGTGTTGCCGTTGTTGGGATCGCTTCCACATAACAAATTTACCCAAGTTTATAATTTCTGTCCCTATCACTCGACAAGTTAATTATTATTTATGAAAAAATACAAATTCTGTTATTACCCCAGGTATGCCCAAAAATGCCCCGCTACAATACCCCCTCAATGAGATATTTTATGCCGAAGCATAAAAAATCTCATTGACACATTCATACTTGCTAAAGGGATCAGCCAGGATATGTCGCCACAACCCCCTGTATGGTTTACACAAAAGAATAATCAACTCACCCTTGGTCCGGTGACTGTGACCGCATCTGCATGACAATACTGGACTTCTCTCTCGAGATCCCAACACCGTAGAGTCAGACAGATACTCAACGCCCCTGCTCTGACGCGCAGGCCAGCTCAGGTCCGCCGCCACAGCACCACCAAACACTGAAACAACAAATCGAAATATTAAATAGTGGCCTTATACAACACCATATCCCCAACTGATCTGTTCCCCCCTAGCGGTGCTGGTTTGCGCTAAGAAGCACTGGTTTTGTTTTTACTCACTTATTACTAACATGTATATATCAGAATACCTAACATAACTTAACATAAGAAAACACAGTACATTAATAATTCATTTTAAAATAAACAACTTACAATTAAAATGTTACACACTTTATATCATTAAATTGGCATATAAAATCAAAAAATTACTTTTAAACTTGATTTACTCTTATTAATTCGTTTCTCAAAATTACAAAAATTATTTATTTTTTTTTTTTTTTTTCAATTATGGCCATCATTATTCCATTTCATTACTTTGGGTGATTCTACGTTATTCATTATAATTTACTTTATCCACTTGGCATTTACTCATAATCTTACCCCTTTTATTACTCTAACGCTCCCTTACAAAATCTTTAACTAGTATGACACCCCACTATCAAAATTTTACTAACCCTTCTCTACCTCTAACTACTTACTATTTTAACTCCAATCGCCACCTTCTACTCTTATAAAAAAAAAAAAAATACTCTCTAACCCTTTGTACATAGGATACGTGTTTCCCCCCCCCCCCCCAAAAAGCTCAATTCCCGTTCTCTGGCCCCTGGATTTTTACCTACGGCGGCCCCTTCCCACTAAAACTATACCAAATCCCGTCCCAACCCTTATGTTGCGGACTCCCACATTACACTACCACTACTACAAAATTGCCATCCCCAAAAAATCTCACTCTCATAACTTCACTACAACTACAACAAATTAACATCAACAAAATAAACAATATATCGCTCAAAACTCTACATAAAATCTCCATAACTACTGTGTCTCCACTTATACTTCTCAAAATTCTATAACATATACTAACTCAAAACAACATTGCATTATTTTCATCTCTCATTCTCTTTAACTTTTACTTCGATTTGAACAGATCTATATGTCCCACAAAATTCAACTTGAATTGACTCAAACATTTTATTCAACTAATTACTATCACCCATTTCTATCTTTTACACCCATTGAAAATTTTACCTATCACAACTATTTTTCATTTTATTTTTAAATCTATAAACACATTGAAAACATATTATTATATTTTTATAATACTTATTCCTAACATACTAATGCAATCAACACAATAAGACATAATAACACAATATAAGAAGTATTTAGTGCATCTATTTTTTAAATTCAAACAAAATTATTGAGTAGCAAATCATCATTATTAATTAAAATACATCAAATTTTTAATACGTTATCCCCTTGGATAACCTCCCAGCCACACACACTATTTCAATTATGTAAGACTGTGGCGCCTTTTCGCTTCCACAGAGACTGTATATTTTGGAGCAGGTTTTTACCTCTCCGTGTCTCTGCTTCCGCTGTTAAGTTTAAAATTGGTGAACATCAACATGTTCTCGTTAATAATCATGCACCCTTAAACGGATCTACCACCTGGCTCTGCTGTTCCTTCTCGAACAGAGTGGCAACCGCTGTTCCATAGTTTGGTGATTCCCCTTTTATTACCCCCCATCAATTTCAAAATACACCTTTACAACGATAACAGCTATGGCCAGTTATGGTCAGCGCGTAATCGTAATGTGCCCCAACCATAGCTGTTAAAGCTAAACCAATTCCACGGTCAGGGTTCGGTGAGGCCGTGACCGCCCGAAAAGTTGGGGAATCACAAGTAAAATCTCTTTCGTAATATTAAATTTAAGAATTTATATTTAAATGACAACCCACTTTATATGGAAGCTTAACCATTATTAACATAAAATACTAAATACAAAATCTACAACCTCCCCCCATAGCAGTTCCACACTACACTGTTTTAATACATCACATAACACAATACACAAATGGCAATCAACCTGGATTATTAGCATACATCAAACAAACAATTCTCTTTTAAATAATTTATATAAAAATTTATAAACATTATTATTTAAAATTTTTCATTAACTGTTTTTATTTATCATCATTATGAATTTATCCTGTGTTGCAATCAGATTTTCAAAAATTCTAAATTTATTATTAACACATATTTTTAATCATTATGTTCCACAAAATTCCACCAAATAAACCATTTAACATTTATTTACTTATTAATTATTATTAAATCAAAATCTCATCACACAATTTAAATTCCTTATAAAATTCAAACACATAACATTCAGTCACAATATCTAAACATCTCAAATTATTTACTTCAATTGATTATTAAAATTGAATATTCATTTGATTATTAAAATAACATATTTCAATTATTATCAACATTCTACAAATCATTAACTATTGTCTTCATAATTATTTTGTTATTTAATTAGAGTGTTAAAATATTAATAATATTATTATTATTAACACAACATTTTCTAAAACATATACACATTACTTTTCTAACATTTCACAATACACACAAATGAATTCAATATTATTTACAAAATATGCGTCAAAACTGTTCAAGTGTATCTCACTTCAGATGTCCAAATCAGCAAGGTCATTACCAAAAATTTACAATATCTAACAAGGTCTATACACTGATATTCTAGTTCAGCCACCATCGTCATATATATATCTAGTGTATTTGTAACATTCATCAGTATTATCCACACACAAGTTATGATAATCATTACTATCATAATAATCTATCAACTCTATTTCATCCATTGTACCACTAGAAATCTTGTTACCATAAGTTAGGATTGTCCCGTCTATATCAGTGTTATTTGTTAACGTCAGGTAAATTGTTTTCTCCTTTTTGTATTCCTCAACTACTACGTCAGGTAAATCATTATAGTCAGGTAAGATATTATCAAAATTATTCTCTGTCTCTCTTTCAACATGTACGTCTTTCACATGATTCATCATCACCCCTTTTATTAATTTTCTCAATTCATCATACTTTCTTTCTAACTTATATAGTTCTATTTCATTCTCAATATATAACTCTCTTTCTTCATAGCACCACATCACATTCTCACCATTATTACGGACAGAGGGTACAACATTATACAACATTACTTCATTTACCAATAAGGGTCTCTTGCCCTGAAAAAACAACATTAAATCATCATCATCATTATAAACAATAAGGGGAAAATTTGCCCTCTGTCCCCATTTAATTACTACATTATTCTTCCACTCTCTCTCTACTTCATAAACACTCATTAACATTTCATTATCGCATTCTAAAACTTCATCAGTACTATTTGTTATTATATTTTCATCATTTGCTTCTACATTATTCTTCACCCCCACTATACTCTCAAAATTGTCTACTATTTCGTCATTTTTACATTTTGTCTTACTTAAAACATTGTTACCTAATTTCTCGAACTTCTGTTCTAACTTATTTAAACTGTTTCTTATTATTTCGTTAGTGCTTTCTAAATGTTTATTCATTTCTTGTATTTCATGTTTCAACTCCTCAAAACTATTCTTTTGAATATCGAACTTCTCATTGATTTCGTTTTTTTGTTCATTAAACAGCAATTTCATCATCTTGATTAAATCATTATCTTCAGCCGTTTTGTTCATGACTGGTGTTGAGTGAACACCTTCATGCATGATTTGAGATTCAGTTATGCTTATCTGGCTTTCATCTACACTGTCAGTGACGCTGACAGTTTCATGATTGTCTGCCATTTTTCTTAAAAAAAATTTTTATATATATATCTTCATATAATTTTATTATACGTAACATATACTTATTGAAAAATATTCTACTCACCAATATCAAACATAACCTTTAACGTCCATCTTACGTATATACGTAAATACAAACTCCAAACAACCATTCTGTTCTCCCCGTAGGCTTAAATTTATATAATTATATTATATAAATCGTCCCTACGTTCGGAAGCCAATGATACAGTATTAAACAAATTGATATTTGATAAACCTAAGGGATTTGGTTATTTAATTCAATTATTTACTAAATATCTCCTTCGAGCGCCATCTTGTTACCAACTGTAATAAGAAAATTACCAAGGTTCGTTTCAGCGAACTAGGAGAACAGAAGGTGGTTGCTGAAATAATAACAATCATTTATGTTCATCAATAATTAAACGTTATTATTACTTTATTATTATTCATATTTCATGTTAATAAAATCATACAGACAAAATTTGAATTAATAATTGACAAAGCGTGAATAATAGTTGTTGATTACCTTGAATCTCTTTTAATTTACTTACTCGCATTACAATAACAGATTCTTGAAATACATTTTTAAGAATTATAACGGGAACGCAAACCAGCCTTCTTATTACTATAAACTATAGTAAAACTATATTCTCACACACACACACACACACACACACACACAAAGCTACTTTAGAGATCTCATTTTAAATATTTTATACTTTATGATTATGAAATCAAAATTAATTTCCCCATTCCGCCAGTAATTTTGAAAAACCCTTATTAAAATCTCATTGATACATGGCTACTTAGCTGAATTTGAAGCCGATTACTATTCCTGAAACCGTCACATGGTTTTACGTGCGCACTTTACTTCACTCCATGATTATCGAACTGTTATTATATATATAAACTGTTAATTACACTTTTGATACGAAATTTTGATTTTAGTTCATGTTTTAAAATATAGTATTCACATTTTATGGTTTTGCGGGCCCGTCGGCGAACACAGAATAACTTCGCCCGAAAACCGGCGAGAGCCGGGCAGACGCGACAGTTTATTTTGCGTCTGGTCCGCTGAGATGTTAATTTCCGACTGTTTGTTCGGTGCCTCACACAGTTGCTGGCGTGACACACCCAGGATAGGCTCTGACGAAACCGATGACACACAGTTGTTATATAAGTTGCTGACGCAACACATCGCCTGATGTCTGGTTGTGTAACGTGTTTACGTTTTTCGTGTTCGTCATTGTCCTTGAACTGATTTTGGTACAGTTGTTGGCTGTTATTAAACTGTTTATATGAATATTGTCTAATAACTTTGTTTTCAACGCCTCAAGCAGTGTTGCCGTTGTTGGGATCGCTTCCACATAACAAATTTACCCAAGTTTATAATTTCTGTCCCTATCACTCGACAAGTTAATTATTATTTATGAAAAAATACAAATTCTGTTATTACCCCAGGTATGCCCAAAAATGCCCCGCTACACTATCCTATATTAGAACTAATCCTATAGTTAAAATACAATGTGTGCTTTTCTTAGTGTCTTTTTAAAATTGTTTATTGTTTTATTATTTGTTTAGCGCTTATATCATTGATCGATGAATCTATTTCTTACTGTTTGATGCGTTGCCCGAAGATAGGAATCTGTAGAGGTCCTCCTTTCGATGGTGTTGCACAGAAGAATGGATTAATCAATGCGGTTGAAGATGCCCTGGCAATTACAGATGCTGTAGCCTTCTGTAGCACAGGTCCTTCACGGCTGATTAATTAACTAATTAATTAATTAACGGTTGTTTTACGCAGCTAGTGTTATTGAATGTTGTTAATTCATCTACACTGTGGACTACTTCTCGATTTAGAACTTAAATTTGCACTGTTGTGTAATTTAAAAATTTTTGAATGTGAATTATACACGTCTAGTGTGTTTAAGTACCGAACGAAGAGTGATTCTACCCCTCGCTTTTAGCTGGCGTCTGTTTTAAATACAGGCTGCTGATTGGTTGTACAAATAAATCATGCGTATTTCCAGTTTCGACAATCTCGAACAAGTCGCTCAAACACTCCGTGACAGGTTCCAAACGGAAGAGAAATTCTTGTCAAAATCGTACTTCCTGTATTTGCAAATCGATTGATTACAGGTATTTGCAAATGTGTTTCCGAAGATCTGACCACAGAAGATTGTTGCTTAGGTCTTTATCTGTGTGTGTGTGAAAACACCTTATTCCTACGTAGCATAATTCTCTCGTTATTCCTGTTGGCGTGTGTCATCCGTATAACTTCTTTATTTGTTAATTATATTAACTGAGCTTGCGGCTACTTATAAAGCTTTTCTTGCTGAATACAATGCTGTTTTCAGAATTGCCGTATATTTACAACTTTTGAAGTTATCGCAGGTTGAACTGATAATTCGCTTCGAGTAAAATTACCTGTTTGAACTGGATTCTAATGTAGCGGTGATGTGGTTAGAGTGAGATGGCTGCGATTATACGCTCTCTCTCTAGCTTACGGCGTTACACTCGTACTGTCTATAGCTTTCATATAACGCTCTGATAGGACGCTATTATGAATCGTTATATATACCCCCACTCGGTATAAAAAAAATTGATTATTTAAATCATTAATTTTTTTCTAACGTACAGTTTTACACTGAATAAAAATTTTTTGCACATTTACTTTAGCACTTTTTCCTGCACAAAACTTGCACTTATACAATGTTACTTACATCTATCTTATAACTAAAGATTACAATGTTTCTTAACCTAACATGGTATATTGGAAATTTATATGATCATTTTTAATCATCATTTTGGATTAATTAATGTCAATAATTTAACAAAAATTCTACATTTATTTAAATAATATTTTTTTACATTATTATTAATATTGATTCAAAACAATTATTTATTTATTTTATTTGACCAGGTTTGACTCTCATACCTTATGGCTCAAATTATATTTCTTTATGGGTCAATATTTTTTATTTATTCTTCCTCCTATGGGAACATAGCTTATATAGCTTACCGTCGTATATGGAAAATCCTGGTTTGGAGTTGGTAACTGCACTCCTCCAAGCTACACTAATCCTAGGGTCTTGTTGTTGATGAGTCCCTATTTCCTTGAGTCGTCTAACTACTTCAGGTTTCATTATATGTTTTACCACGTAAATACCAATATCATTGCTACTATATTTAATATTACCTGTTTCCATGTTGTTTTCTGATGGTGGATTTCTACTGAGTACATCTGCTACTAAGTTGTCTTTCGCTTTGCAATACTGAATTTCAAATTGATACTCTTGTATAGCCAAGATTCAACGAGTCAGACGAGCACCTAGCAATTTACACTTTAATAAAAACACTAACGCCTTATTGTCGGTGATTATAGTAAGTTTAGCACCCAGAATATAACTTCTAAACTTTGACAGGCTATGCACTATCGCTAATAGCTCTTTTTCTGTCATGAAATAGGTTAATTCTGCCCCTTTAAGTGTGCGACTTACGAATCCTAATACCGCTTTTTGGCCCTTCTCATCAATCTGATACAAGTGTGCTCCAATAGCAATATTGCTGGCGTCTGTTTGCAAGTAAAATCTTTCTCCTATTCTTGGATGATTTAATACAACAGTATTTATAAAAAGACTTTTCACTTGTTGCAGTGCTTCATCGTGGTCCTTTGTCCACTTCCATTTAATACCTTTGTTCAACAACTTTAACAATGGAACCGTACTTTCCGCGTATTTACTTGTAAACTTTTGATAGTCGTTAGCTAAACCTAGAAATGACTTTAGCTGCTTACAGTTCTTTGGAGTAGAAAATTCTTGTATGGCTTTTACCTTCTCTGGGTCCGTGGTTATGCCTTCCACAGAGATTCGGTGACCTAAGAACTTAATTTCCTCCTTACCAAACTCTGATTTCCTTAGATTCAGCGTCATGTTTGCTGATCTTAATTTTTCAAAAATATTCTTTAAATGTTTTAAGTGCTCCTCGAATGTTTGTGACACACATAGAATATCATCTACGAACACTAATGTATATTTCTCTACCTCATTACCTAAGGCACTGTCTAAACACCTTACCATTGCTGCTAAGCTGGTGCTCAGGCCAAAAGGTACCACTTTAAATTGGTAGCACTTATTTTTATACACAAATGCCGTATACTTTCTATCACAAGTTCTAATGGGAATCTCCCAAAAACCTGATGTTAAGTCTAGTTTGGTCATATACTTAACCCCATTACATTTTTGAAACAATTCTTCCACACTCCTAGCGCACTCGTATCTGGTACTAATAAAGAATTTAACTTCCTAGCATCTAAGCATAATCGGATACTCCCGTTCGGCTTGGTGACAACTACTAAAGGGTTTATATAAGGACTACTGGCTCTCTCTATAACTCCATTTGCTAACATCTGTTGGATCTCTTTCTCCACTTCATCTCTATAATGCAGAGGGATTGGATAAGTCCTTTGTACAAATGATGCATTTTCAGTTACCATCAACTGATGTTCATAGAACCTAGATCTTCCAGGCTCTGTTCTGAACACATCACTATACTCACCAACGAGTTGCTGAATTTTGTTCTGTTGTTCATTGTTCAACTCAGTCCCAATATTGATTTCTGTTATTTATATTAAATATTATACAGAATATTAATATTAATATAAATAATAGAAAATTTCTATTATTATAAAGAAACTGTTATTATTATACATAGGACCTTATGTCATCACCAAGGACAATGGTAACAATACTTATGAAATAAGTAACATAACCACCAAAAAGATAAAAGGAGTGTATAATCAAGCTTCTATAAAAAAGTTTTACGAAGAAAAATAACCTATAATAAACAAATAAAGAAATACCAAAATTCAAAAATTATGTGAGGACAACTTACAACAATATTTCGATGACTTATGAGGCCTAATATCAAAATATTAAAAGAAGGAATAAGTTACAAAAATTCCTACAAAGTAAGAGCACCTTACAATAATGTATAAATAACGTATAAAAGAAAAAAAATATATGTATAAAATCAATAAGGAATAAGTTACACAAATTCCTATAAAGTAAGAACAACAAACTTACAAAAATCATTCAGAATGATATTTAAAACAAAAGAAAACAAACAAAAATAAAATCAAGCAAAAACTGCTAAGACAAATAGCCCCGAGGAAGAAAAAGAAATAATGTATAAAGCAAATATACAGCAGATGGCTAAAGTAGAATATTGGTAAACAACCAAGAAAAGAAAAAAAGATGTCTAAGAAAATTTAAAATGATCACAAGAAGAAGAGAAAAACGAACTAAATGATGAAATTAACAACTAAATAAATAAATAACAATCAACTGTATGAGTAAATAACAGTATATAGCAAAGGTACAGCAGAAGGAAGAATGAGTAAAAGGCTAAAGTGATCTAAAAACAAACCACAAAGTGGACAATCCCAAAAAATATTATTATTATTAATTGAAGTCACAAGATGACAAAAAAGGTATTTAAGATTGACTGAGAATAGGTCCAGCAATCAAATTAACTGAGCAGAGATGATGTTCCTCTGGTCTCAGAAAAATAAGCAGTAATGGAAGAAACCAGCTACTAAAAAGTTAGGGAAAAAATTATATAAAAGGGAGAACACACTAATGGAAATAAGTAAAAACACATCTAAATAAAATGTAGTGAATCAAGTAAGAAGAGAAATAACAAGGAAGAAACAAACAAGAAAGAAAGGAAGAAGATTATATATTATATAACTGATAATTTCATAAAAAACTATGATAGTGTTTGATCAAAATGATCAATTTTGAAGGAGAGGCATTATGTTACAACACAAATAAGCCACCCCAATACCAGGGATAAAAAAGATGAATCTGAATATAAAAAAGTAATTCGTATAAAATAAAATGTTTAATATAATGAAAATAAAATGACGATGACATGACAAACGACGACATGACCTAACCCAAGTGATTGACCAAAATAAAAAGAAC
The DNA here is from genome assembly GCA_034769895.1 of Magicicada septendecula. Lineage (NCBI taxonomy): Eukaryota > Metazoa > Arthropoda > Insecta > Hemiptera > Cicadidae > Magicicada > Magicicada septendecula. The sequence goes on from CM068375.1 coordinate 267,437,807, forward strand.
CAAAGGAGAAGGGAAAAGATGAAACCAAATAAGAAAGTGATTGACCAAACCAAATGAAGAAGGGAAAAAACCAAAACCAAACAAGAATGAAACAAATTGAAGGAATTGAATGACTCAATGCAACATAATAAAATAAACCCAAAGGAGAAGGTGGAAAACCAAGATATAAATGAAATACACTGAAAGTGAAGAAGGAGAAAAAAGGAAAAAGAAACAAACCAACGATAAAGGGAAATAAAATGAAATCAAGTGATAAGGCACAAACAAGTAATATAGAATACAAGCAGGAGAAATGGTACACTCAAATGTAATATTGGAAACGAAACCAATAACTAACCTAAGTAAATTATAAATATTATTATCAATTAATTGATAAAGGTAACTGATATGTGATGAAACCCAATTAAAGACTATTAGAAATAAAAATACACTAACCCACAAATCAGAGTTAGATGTAATGATGAAATCGATAGTGACATAAACTTGTTAATATTATTAATGATATTTGTAATGAAAGAGATAGTAAGGTAGTGAGAAAATAAACTTTAGTAAATAAGAAAGAGAAAGTAATTACAGGGATTACCCTTTTAGAAACACTTAAAATAAAAACATTTAAGGAGTGCAAAAGTGGAAGTGTAAAAACCCCAAAGTAAAGTGATAAAGAAAAAACACTAAATAAATTATAATAAACAATAGATAATTTAAGAGTGAAGGTAATGAATAAATAAGAATAGTGTCAATGATAATATTATGAAAAATAGTGAAGGATAGAAAAAACTTAGTAAATCAATAAGAAACACTAAATGATTAATGGTGAACAATATTAGTAATTAAGAATGTTGTTAAGAATAGTATTAGATGTAAACAATTAATTAAGAAGTAATGAACACTGAAGAGTGATGATAACAGTATTAATTAAAAAAGAATCTTATTGTTAAGTTTAATTGAATACAATCATAGTTAAAAGGGAGAATCCCATGAAAGAGGAAACAGATAGTGTTACCATGGAGTGAAGGTAAAGATTATTTTAAAAAATAAGAAGTTAAAAACAAAATCAATAAACACCCCATGTTATAAGGGATAATTATTTAAGTTAATTCAAAAGGTGTGATGTTGTTTAACACCCAAAAAATAGTATAAAAAGAAATGAATTGTAAACTAACACTACATAATAATTGTTAGATAATGGTTTAATCAAATTTATGAATAGGATATGGCTGGAGGAATTGTACAGACCATAGGCCTAGATGTTATATTTTATAGTAAGTAATAGCCATATTGTTAGCAATGGCAAGTTAAATAAACATGCAGAACTTAGAAAACGAGAAAATCAGTTAGTAAATAATTAGCAATCCATGATGTGTAAAATAATAGTAACATACGAATAACACAAAAACAGATCCAAAACACATCAACAAATAACACAACCAATTATAATAACAAAACAAAACTCATTAGGTTAAAATGAAATGTAATTTGTAGGAAATAAGTAAATATAAGCAATGGCTACTTAGGCCTAGGAAATGCCTAACTGTCAAAAAACAAACAACTACAAATTGTAACAAATTAACATAGAAATTAACAAATTCGAGGCGAGTAATAAACCAAGGATAAGTTGTAAATCATATTAAAAGCAAAATGTTAGAATAAGGACTTAAATTAAAAAAGAAAAGTAATTAACAAATGTTAACATAATTATACAAAAGTTAATATCTTATAGAACACAACCTTATGTGGTATCAAAACAATCTTTGGAAGGAAATAATAACAGTAGTGATAATATTTAATATGTAGGGAGGAAGACCGAAGAATATGAGCAATCAGAAGATATACAGCTATTTTGAATAATAATTCAAATTTGATAACAATGGTAATAAACCAAGATTGACCAATCAGAATTAACATGTAACCATGACAACACACGTTGGTTACGAATTTTTCCGTTAATTTCGGATACTCTCAAAGTGACGCTCGTCAAGAGTAGATGCCAAATATTGAATGACTTAAATTTTCATTTTTAAACGTATAAAAGTAATCAAAATTCAAAAATATGTACCAATAAGAAGAAGACGAGGGACCATAATGTTTAACTGATGCCAAGGACCATTTTACACGAGAATTAAATAAAAAAATCGTCTACAACTAACATGAAAAGGACGCAAGACATACTTAAGCACCAAGATTATTGAAAATTGATGACTAATGCAGCCCAATTACCTTTTTGACTGACGACTGTGTATACCAAGTCGTCTGATTTGATAAGTATAATTGAATTACCCAAATTCCAGGAATAAACACACTTTACATATTTCTCACAGTAAATTGAACTCTCACTATAAACCGTATATTCTCTTTCAACGATTAATTAAGAAAAATAAAACACTGAAAATTTGTTAACTTAGAATATAACCTGTTGATTGAATGCGAACTTTAGAAACACACTTAACTTAACTACAGAACTAATTATAACCAACCACGTTATTATTTAAGTACAAATAATGTAAGGTAATGTACTTTTTATTGTAATCATAATTAATATTTTTCTTGTAATCAAAAGAACTCCAGATTTTGAACGAGTACAATTGTAAACTAACAAAACAGTCGCCATGCTGGACTGAATATCTCGTTACAAAATCGATTTCGTCAACCTGAGAGAAATTGTTTCATAACTAATGTCGGTGCAAATTTATTAATAAACAAGTATAATTTTCTTGTCAGACTGAAACATTACAAATCAATAATTAAAGTAACTAGTACAGAGTGTAACCATTGTTTTTATTTCATAGGGAGTGTATTGTATAATTTGTGCTTGTTAACGAAAACTAGATTTGACGGCCAGCGCTCATGCTGCAATTCGACAAACTACCTGCTCGATTCAGGAGGTCGAACAGGCGGGAATAAATTTGAATTCCCCTGCCGTCATCGCTGAGAACACCTTTTTAACACATTTAATAAGTTTAATTGTTTTCAATAAACAATTTGGTGCCACCCAGCATTCACAAAACCCTATTTAAGAACAGGTAAGGTTACTAATGCGTTGTACTGGTAATTAAACCATCGCTACGGACTTTGTTACCGTTAAATATTGAAGTAACGACACCAGTGTGAGGCGAACACACTACCTATACACTTTTTTACAGAGACGATTGAGTCTCTTCGTTACAATTTCTTATAACAAATTATATAGTTAAGGTTATATAATATCTTCAAATAAATACACTGCAAGTAGGTTTATTAATATATTAATAGGTTTATCTAGGTGAAAATAAACATACTTGCAGTGTATTTATTTGATATTACATAGGAGACCTGCAGGAAACTCAAAATGAGTTACTTACAAAGGATAATATAGGTTATGTATATATAGTATATAATAACAGGTATTTGTACCTGTTATTTTTTTGGAACAGTATTTTCATACATAGTATTTTAAAATAACAGTTTAGCCCACCTCTAGTATAGTAGGGATTGATTTTATAATAATAATAATATTTTGCCAGACTAAAAAATAACGAGAGTAATTGTGAATGTTATAATGCAAGTACAGTAAACCCTCGATTTAACGGACTAATTGGGGCTGAGGGCTGTCCGTAAAATCGAAAGTCCGTTAAATCGCAAATTTTGTTTTTTGAGGATATATTTAAATCAAATAGGCCTATAACACTTTAAATTTTAATACTATTAATATCATGCAAATACCGTATTGTTCCGAATACAAGCCGCACTTTTTCTCCTAAAAACATGGTCGCTAATTTGGCCTGTGGCTTGCATTCGCACGCTAACAAAATTCGAAGTTATACCTGACTTCTGGCGGGACGAACGCTTTTGGTATCTATGAGTTGTTTACTGCCTAAACAACAGCAGTTTGCCTGGCTGTAGTTAACTCTGGCGTTATGATTTATGACTACAACCGAATGTTTTAACAGCAAACTGAAGAAAGAATACGAAGATAAAGTGTAAGTGCGTGCGCACGCGCGCATCCTCACACCCTTCTGCAGGCAGCAATACAAGGATGAGTAGAGGGGGTGTGAGTAACATGTTTCTAAATAACGGGTAAACTGCCAGTGTGGTTTTCTATTGTAACAGCGACAACATCGCTTATCTGTACTTTGTTTTCATTCGGCGTTTTTGTAATGCGTTTGCGGTATGAGTGATATTATGGAGACTAAAGGCACGCAGTCAAATAAAATTAAACGTAACCCGTATGATGCAAATTATAAATTAATTTTGATACAAAATGTAGAAAAAACATGCAATCGCGAAACCGCAAGGAAATTCGATATTGATGAATCCTGTATTCAACGATGGAGAAAACAGAAGGAACGACTTTTAAATGCAAATACCGCGCGACAACCATTCGCGGGACCTCAAGTTGGGCGTTTTGTAGCAGTAGAGTCAGAGTCTGTGAATACGTAGGGCTTTTAAGAAGGCAAGGACTCCCTGTCACTAGACATGTTTTAAAATTAAAAGCTTTAGAAATCACAGAAGAATTAAAAGTCTCCGGTTTCAAAGCCAGCTTTGGGTGTATAAGACGAATGATGCGGCAAAATGGATTTGCACTTAAATGACGTACTTCACTCATGCTAAAACTACCGAGTAGTGACTACGAAGAAAAACTCCTACAGTATCAGCGGTTTGTCATTCATTTACGCAAGAAGCATAATTATTCACTTGAACACATGGGGAATGCCGATGATATGCCCTTATTTTTTATTTACGTATATTTACGGTGGACCAAAAGGGAACCAAATCTGTAACAGTAAAGATTACGGGAAATGAAAAATTACGTGCCACTGTAATGCTTGCTGTATTAGCCGATGGACGAATATTTCACAGTGAAATAAGATGCATATCAGTGTATATTGTTCAGTGTTAGTCGTCGTGATGTCTTCCACTGAACGTGTGTGACGCCTGCGTCAACGACAATGCAAAGACAGGGAACATGAAGAATTAAATGAATCCTTGATGAATTCTCCGTTCTCATCGAATACAATTGAAGATGAGAAAATTTGCGTGTTTCAAAACAAGAAACAAGAAGAAAAGAAACAAAAGAATGCTGCGATAGCCAAGCAGTATCGCCAGAACAGGAGAGTGCAGTTTATGCACATTATACGTTTCAAAAGCCTAAAAACACTATCATGCTTTGGTGTTTTTCTTTTTTTTTTTTAATCGTTTTGTCTGTCAAATTCTGTCCATTAAATCCGAAGTCCATTAAACCGAGGTCCGTTAAATCGAGGGTTTACTGTAAATGAATTGTAATTATTTTGAATAATGTAATCAAAGTAACTTAATGTTTTAAAAAACTGATTGAATTAAATAAATTGGAGATGAATTAAATAATTTTAAATGTTGTATAGATGAATTTTGGTAATAAATTCAAATGATTTTTCTGAGATTTAGACTTTATAATAAATAGTAAATGATTAAACATAAAATGTGTTTAGGTATTGAGTTGTATTGTTATTATAAGGTATCAGAAGGTACATATGGTTAGGTACGTTATATTTGTTGTGATAAATGTTTATATTTTTGAGTCTATGACAGTGATCATGTTTTATTTGATTGAATGATTGACCATATGTAAGTATGAATTTTATAATGAAATTGAAGTAAGGTAAAATGTTTTAATAATGAAATTAAGTGAGTTTGAAAGAATTTAAATTAGGTGATTAAATTAATTTGAGGTAGTTGTGAATTTTCTAATATAATTTTCAATTATTAACTTAATGTTAATGTAAACCGTTGTAAAAGATGGAGTTTGGGTGATGATTATTTCAATAAGGTGTAACGGTACAGAATTGTAGGCTACCACAGTTTTAATTTTACTTTATATTAATTCAGTTCAAGTTTCAAATTGTTAATTTTCACCTGTGAGGTACCCCAGTAACCAGCAATGCACATTGTTAGCCTAAACAATTGCCCAGACGTATTGCGTAACTGCCCCAGCAGCAGGTTTTTGTGAATCACAGTCTGCAGTTTGTTATCAGAGAGTGAACAGCAGTAAGCAGCATCAGACAGTAAAGTTGGTGATATAAATTTAAACGGTGGCCTCGGGTGCAAGATAGGCCGTAATTAAGAGTAGGCCTATCTTTCAACGCATCAACAGTGTTAAAAGTTAAAGTTAACAGTAATTAAAGTTGTACAAACAGTAGAACGTGCGGTCATCACCCAAGTGCTCGAGCAACATAAAGTCGGCCGACAAAATGTTACAAAAGTGTAATCGGAAATCATGATAAAATAAATAAGACGTAGTATACAATTTATAGCAGTGTAAAAATTTATGAACTGTTGAAGTAATATTTTGAAGTGACCAGAAACAGCTAACTCCATGAGGCGGTAATGAAACTGTAAGGAACGCCGGGGATGGGTTAAGTACTCTTCATAACACTAATAGAACAATGCCATAAATAATAAATCTAAATACTGAACTGTAATAACGGGGTTTAAAAGAAAAAGAATGTAAAAGAGTATGAATGAGAGAATGTCGCAAAGTACTGGTTAATGAAAATAACGCTATCATTAAGTAAATTTTTAGAGTAGTTTATACGGGGTGATTAAATATCTAGGTAGTCTTGTTTTATTGCACTTGTAGTGTGAAGATAAGGTGAAAGGGTATAATTCAGGCTAATAAAAGAAAGCCAATTTGTTAACATACGCAAAATTTGTGTCAGCGTAATTATTTCGAAACTCAAATCCTAATAATCCTTTCTGTAGCTGGTTTCGTCTGAACGACTTTGGACCCTATCTCGGAAGGTAAGAGTAAGATAATATATATATATTTGAACAAATTAATATTGTTTCACTGGCACCCGAACAGGGACTCGAGTATAATTTGTGGTTATATTCGCCAGACCTAATTAAGCTGCAGAACGGGTTGTTTGGGAGTGAGGGCGATTAGTAAGAGTGGTTAGTAAGCCTACAAAATTGTGTATAAGTAAATACTAGAAAAATGGAAAACACTATTGATTTAACTAGCACTAGTGCTGAAAATCAAATAAAAACAATAGTAACCGAAATGGTAGTAAATGAAAATATGTCAACTGAGTCTGCCAATAAAAGCGATTCAGGTATTCAGACAGAGTCACTGTCAATCAGTGACAGTAATGTAAACGGATCTGTATTAATTAGTGAGGGGGGAGTAACTTCCACCCCTATTACAATTAAAACAAATATAAAAGAAAAAGAATTGTCATTGGAGGATATATTTGATTTTATGAAAAACAACTTCAGTAAAGTGAATAGTAATTTTGATGAACAGAAAATGAAATCAAAAGTAGTTTCAATGAGAAATTTGATGAACAGAATGTTAAATTCAATGAGTTAAAGGGTGACATAAATAATATTGATATAAAATTTGATAAGCGTTTATGTGAAATGAATACACAAAATGTTAAGTTCGAAATCAGTATGAATAAACGTCTAAATGAGATGAATGAATGTTTCAATACATTTAGAGAACAAGTGATAGGATCAGTAAATGAACAATTAAATAATCATATCATTAATGTAAACAAAAAGTGTCAGAGACAGTCAAAATACAAGTCCATGAGCAAATGAAAGATAATTTTGAAAGTAAAATAAATAAGTGTAACGTTGATAATGAAGTGTTGTTAGTAAATGCCAATGAGAATGAGAGAGAGTGTGAAGACAGTTTAAATGAAGAGAGTGTACAGAGGGTAGAATTTCCCCGTGATGTGGTTGTGGGTGAAGAAAATGCTTCACTAGTATTGTTGGAGGACAAAGGTTCCTCCTTAGTTTTTGTAAAAGACATAAGGTCTTTGAATTATTTTTGTGTATCTGGTAAAGCCAGACGTTGTAATAATGTTGTGTTGCCCTCTGTGTGGAATGAGAATGTAAAATGTTGTGAGAAGTATTGTAATAAAAGTGATTATGAGAGAGAGAGAATGGTAGAAATATTTAAGGTGAAGAGAGACTATGAAGAGTTAATACAGAGTTTAAATAGAGAGAGAACTGGTAGAATTAAAAACATACCTTGTGTGACAAACAATGTGTATATTGATGACAAATATTTGCCTGTTAATGAACCTATAGTAGCAGAATATGGTAATAATTATGTAATGATAATAACAAAAAACACTGACGGAGACTTTACAAATAATACTGATGTCGACTTGATTTATGATAAGATAATTTTGGGGGGTAACCCTATGGATTATTGTTTTGGTACAAGGGGAAAAATAAAATTTTATGGCCACAACACACAAACTAGCCATATGTTGGGTATCAATAAAATTGAAAAGTGTCATATACCGAAAAGGCTAATTTTCGATGATGGAGGTTGAACTAAAAAAGCAGTGTATGGACATTTTAAATATTTTAGTATATGGTAATGACCTTGCTGAATTTAGGTATTGATGTGTAGTATATAAGAAAATTATTACGGAAATCTGTAAATAAATGTGTTAATGTTAAATGTATTGTGTTAATAATATTCTGTTGCAATGTATCTTATAGCTTATGTGGAACATATGTTTGTAATGAGAGGGAAGGGTATAATAATAATTGTATTCCACTAAAATAATGAACAAAAGGTATTCATGAAGCCTATTTTGTATTTATATTCACAGTGTTTTAAATAATATAACTAAAGAAAATGGTTTTAGTAAAATGTTATTAAAAGCAATTGTGGTGAATTAAAATTATATTTGATCTGAATTGGAATAAAAAATTTAAGAGATAAATACGTTAACTAAAAGATTTATAATAATTGAAAAGTGCAGTACGGGTGTTAGAGGTGAGGTAAGCAGAATGTTTAGACTATGTGAGTGTTTATAACGGTGTTTATAACACAAGTCTTGCAGACAAGTGTTGATGTAAACAGGTGTGTTGCATGTTTTGACTAATGTTTACAGCCAGAGGTGTTGAAGCTGAGTTGACAATAACAAAAATGTTGTAGTCTGCTGAATCATTGCCAGTAGGAAAATCCTATTATGAAATAAAAAAGACATACCATATGTGAAGAAAGGAATGTAAATTTTTTGAATAATGTAGGTAATATTTTATGCGGGATCATTTTGAAAAATATAATTAATTTTGAAATTGTTAATTAAAACAATATGAATTAAATTTAATGAAAGGTAATTAAATAAATTAAAAAGATAATTTTTGATAATGACTTCGAATCTATTTTGATCTGAATTTTGATGGTAAAATAAATAATTGATAAAAAATATAATGATTAAAATATTCATTTAAATTAAAAAATTGAAAGAACGTTTAAGATGAGATAGTGTCTGGAAACTAAGATGTGTATATTACTGTTCATGTAAAATTTTATAAATGTCAATCTACGTTTTATGTTTTAACTGTAGATTCCCCACATAAGTGCGGCCATGACCTCACCGGACCATGACCGTGAAAGTAGTTAATTGTGGCAAATCATAAATTTTACTTGATATAACCGGCTTGTGGTTTGTTTTATTTTGTCAACCCGGTGGTTTGTTAGACTTAGTAGGGGGGTTATTTTTTGGGGGAATCTACCTAATTTTGGAACAGGGCTATTTTCACCCAGATAGGGGTGGTAGTCCATTAGAGGTGTATAAATAAAAACTAGTAGGTGTAATACCGAATTTTATTGTAACGCCGAAGCAAGGATGGGGGTGGAATAAAAGAAAAAAATGTCCACCCCTTCCGCATCAGTCCTTGTGAAAGCAACTAGACGCTACAGTCTAGGGGGGTAATAGTGAGTGTGGATGGGCGGTAACTCAGTTACAGGGTCACGAGGGAGATGTGGTTTACGGCTAGGATGAGGCTGAAAAAGGCCGAGAAGCCTAGCGCAGCACACATTAATATGTAACGGGTATCAGGGGTTAAGGGATAAAATGGGGGGTAGTAAAAAAAAATATATATATATATATATATATAGTAGCTAAGTATAAATGGATTTAATGTCATTTTGTATAATTAAGGTGTTATTTTGGATGGGTAATATTATACGGGGAATATTATTTTGTTTATATGATTGAACTGCAAGTAGACTGTAAGATTATATTATTGTTTTAAACTAAAGCCAGTACTTTGCAAATAACAGAACCAGTACTTTGCAAAGAATGAGCCTTTATGGCTAAGAGGAAACAAATCAGTTGTGGGATATGGAGTGATGGAAGGCCGTTTATTAAATTTTAATTGAATGTTCTAGAGCCAGGCGATACTGTGGTGGGTATCGGTCCGAGCTTATGGTGGTGGGATCTCGAGTAGAGAAGTCCCGTAAGATCGGATGGGTGCTGCCGCAGTCGCCAGACTAGGGGGGTAAGAACCCATGCTTTTAGTAGAGTGCTCAGGGGGGTTGTGGCGCCATGTCCTCACTGACCCTCTTAGGTTTCGGGCAATAGGAGTTTGAACGCTTCGGCTTTCAACCTCTTATTGGGGGGGTATTGTAACGGTACAGAATTGTAGGCTACCACAGTTTTAATTTTACTTTATATTAATTCATTTCAAGTTTCAAATTGTTAATTTTCACCTGTGAGGTACCCCAGTAACCAGCAATGCACATTGTTAGCCTAAACAATTGCCCAGACGATTGCGTAACTGCCCCAGCAGCAGGTTTTTGTGAATCACAGTCTGCAGTTTGTCATCAGAGAGTGAACAGCAGTAAGCAGCATCAGACAGTAAAGTTGGTGATATAAATTTAAACGGTGGCCTCGGGTGCAAGATAGGCCGTAATTAAGAGTAGGCCTATCTTTCAGCGCATCAACAGTGTTAAAAGTTAAAGTTAGCAGTAATTAAAGTTGTACAAACAGTAGAACGTGCGGTCATCACCCAAGTGCTCGAGCAACATAAAGTCGGCCGACAAAATGTTACAAAAGTGTGATCGGAAATCATGATAAATTAAATAAGACGTAGTATACAATTTATAGCAGTGTAAAAATTTATGAACTGTTGAAGTAACATTTTGGAGTGACCAGAAACAGCTAACTCCATGAGGCGGTAATGAAACTGTAAGGAACGCCGGGGATGGGTTAAGTACTCTTCATAACACTAATAGAACAATGCCATAAATAATAAATCTAAATACTGAACTGTAATAACGGGGTTTAAAAGAAAAAGAATGTAAAAGAGTATGAATGAGAGAATGTCGCAAAGTACTGGTTAATGAAAATAACGCTATCATTAAGTAAATTTTTAGAGTAGTTTATACGGGGTGATTAAATATCTAGGTAGTCTTGTTTTATTGAACTTGTAGTGTGAAGATAAGGTGAAAGGGTATAATTCAGGCTAATAAAAGAAAGCCAATTTGTTAACATACGCAAAATTTGTGTCAGCGTAATTATTTCGAAACTCAAATCCAAATAATCCTTTCTGTAGCTGGTTTCGTCTGAACGACTTTGGACCCTATCTCGGAAGGTAAGAGTAAGATAATATATATATATATATTTGAACAAATTAATATTGTTTCAAAGGCATTAAGTCAGTCAGAGTTAACTTTAAATGGGTATTAGACAAAATAAGAATTTTTTGGAATAAAAAGTAATACAGAAACGGGTCAGTAGTAGGGACACAGTAGTGAGAGTGGAAGTATGTAGAGAAAGCGAGAGTGATGAAAGGGGAAAGTAAGTAGGTGAGAGCAGGGTACATAAATTTTGTAGTGAGGGTAGAGGTGTAGGGAGTCCTCAACGCAAGGCGTTGTGGTGGGAGGTGAATAGTTTTAAATGGGGTTTGGCAGAGTTACCTGGAAAGGGCCAGGAACTAATAAAGGCGTGAGTATAAGGGAAGGGAACACACATGCTATGTACAAAGAGAGTATCAGGTGCTTTGATCTAAGAGGAGAATGATTTAAGTAGAGTTAGATAAATGGTTGGAGGGAGTTGTTATTGAGAGATCTGTGTCACCCTATGCAAATCCGTTAGTGGTTGTCAGAAGGAAGAAAGTAAGTAAGGTTATATCTAAATACCCATTCAATAAATCAGATCATTATTAATGACTGGGAGTTACCCGAACCAACTGATGATTAAAATGCTTAATAGAAATTCATAGTTGAATTTATAATGTAACAAGTGGAAGATTTAATAGAATTTGAAACTAAAGTAAAGCTGTAAGGTGTGGAATTTTGGTCAAATTTAAATTTGAAATGTTTATGTTAATGTAACAATGATAATGTTCATGTTGAAAGTTGTATTCTGTTGATTATAAATGTTTGATTAGGATGTAATTAGGTATAGATGCGTAACATGTGTTATATATTTTAAATGTGATTCTCCTCATTTTCGGGCAGTCACGGCGTCACCAAACCCTGACCGTGGATTTGGATTATTGGTAACAAGGTGTGGTTAGGCTTATTGTACCCTAACCATACTTGTTATTATTTTCAAAATTGGTGACTTTAGAAATTAACAGGGGGGTAAATAAAGGGAATCACCATAACTATGGAACAGCGGCTATCCATCGAATGAGATGGTAGACCACCTTAAGGGCATATAACTAATTTTTACTTCCATATTCCTTAAGAAAATGGAAGTATAGTGATGGCAAAAAAAATCGTGTTCAAGATTATTGCAGATTCTGATTGTACTACACTCAAAACATGAAAAAAAGTCGTTTTCCAAAAAGTGTCTGTGTGTCTGTGTGTAGATTTTTTTCTATGGCAAACGATAACTGCCGCAAATTCAAACAGAATCAAATAATTTTTTGCATACAGCCCTGATTTGTAGAGTACTCATGACCTATTGTTTTTGGTGAAGATCGGTTGAGGGAAAGGGGTAGTTTACCAGCAACGGTTTTTTTTTTTATCAAGGGAAATTTTTTTTTTGGCAAACGATAACAGCCGCAAATTCAAACAGAATTAAATAATGTTTCGCATACAACCCTGAATTGTAGAGTTCTCAAGACCTATTGTTTTTGGTGAAGATCGGTTAAGGGAAAGGGGTAGTTTACCTGTAACGTTTTATGTTTTAACAAGGGTATTTCCTATGGCAAACGATAACAGCCGCAAATTCAAACAGAATCAAAAGATTATTTGCATACAGCCCTAGATTGTAGAGTTCTCAAGACCTATTGTTTTTGGTGAAGATCGGTTAAGGAAAAGGAGTAGTTTACCTGCAACGTTTTTTTAACAAGGGTATTTTTTTGGCAAACGATAACAGCCGCAAATTCAAACAAAATAAAATAATTTTTTGTATACTTTCCTGAATTGTAGAGGTCTCAAGGACTTTCGATTTTGGTGAAGATCAGTTAAGGGGAAGGGGTAGTTTACCTGCAACCTTTTACGTTTTAACAACAGTAAAGTACTTGAAAATTCATTTAAACTTTTTGAAACAATGGTAATTGTTAAAAATAAAATAATTTTGTTGCCAGGCAATAAAATTATAATTTTTTCATTTTAATGTAAATTATGTATGAGTTAATATCTTTATATATATAATTCTTCTGTACGTGTGTATATCACTGAACTCCTCCATGTATAAAATAATATATCGTTCGTGGCAGGTAGGCATATCTCAGTTATGTAATGTTTACGTTTCCATTTTATTATTATGCCTACAGCAATAAAAAGGCAGGTAAGAGACACACACACACACACACACACACACACACAATTCACGTTATTTCTGGCCTCACTCATGTTTATTTTCTTATATTTGCACGCTTTTTAAATGGAAAGTGCCGAAACCCACACCAACATAACGCGTGCAAGCCGAAAAAATGGACATCAATTTGCTTCCTGTGGATCGCTGGGCAATGTAACTGCACGTGTTTACAGAGGAACGATTCATAGACAGACTTTTCGTCTTTAGGGAATGAACCCTCTGCAAGATGCTGAGGGTCCATGAGTGACTTCGGAGCGCTCCTTCTTTTTCGCGTGTTTGTTCTGTGAAACATACACTGTAGATTCGCAACTTTACTCTAAGCAACGCTCAATAGGAAATGTTGAAAATTTTTGTCCACAGTGTACCCTCATTCACACTAAACCTGCTCTAATGTTTTAATTACGGACATCATAATATTAAAACTTTGGAAACTTGAGCACTACTTAATGGAGATCAATCATTAACTTATACAAGCCATTAATTTTATGCATATATTTTATATATATGTGTACAACGTTATCGGCAACAAAGAAGTAGTTTTTGTTAAAATTCCTTCCCGGGATATTTGGCCGTAGTCCAATGTTTTCTACAAAACCAGACGTTTCGGCAATGCCATCGACTTCCATCATCAGTGAAAATCGAGTGCGATAACGTGAGGTGGTATACGTTAGTGATCACAGTACTGTGGTTAAGGCTGAAGCAGTAAGTAGAAAGAAGTAGTTTCTATGGTAATATTTCATTTCGAAAATGATTTTAAATATAAATCTTAGAATATGGAAGTCATGTATGGTTCTCCATACCGATTTTTAGTAGGATTACTGGTGTCCTCGGACATCAGTAATGCCGAATGTTTTGTAACGCCGAAGCAAGAATGGTGTAGGCAGCGTCTACACCCTAAAAAACTTCAATTCTTGCGGACGCAAATGGGCGCTACAGTCCAACATCATTAAGCAATAGAGTGTGTGGAAAAGGAGCTGGCCGTTGCAACCAAGAACATAAATATAGCATTTATGTGCAGGTAAATACCAAAACCGGTATCCCCGTGAGCTTATTTACCTAATTGTAATGGGGTTAGGGGGGGAATATGATAAAATGATGTGGAAGGAGAAGTGTAACTGAATAATCAGTTAGGGATTACTTGACTGTAATCACTATGGAATTGAGTTTGATTTGCGCTGATTAGATATGTTGTTATTGGTTCGACTCAAGTGCTGTTTTGTAATGGTTATGTATTGTACTATATTAAAAGAGAATTGATTTTCAATGGTGGCGGTTAAAGGGTTATTAATGAACATTCAATGATGAGAATTAATGGTTTTAAATACTGGACTCAATACTGTAATGATTTTATGGTTAACAAGAACGTTTAATGAAGTATATTATAGATAATTTTGTGTATTTGGTTTACTTGTGATAAAGGTACTTAGAGTAAGGTTATGTTCATATGCTGATAAGACATCAGCTGATGCATGGTGTAATCGGTATATGATTGCATTGATTTGATGATAGTAATAAGTTTTTTTTTATTTTTTAATAATTGTCAATATATATTATCCTGAAAATTAAATTCATTTAATTCGTTTAAAAGATAGAAATGTTGGTAGTAAATTGTTTTGATTAGTTTTGATTTGAAGGTTACAAAAATGATAAATGAATTATATTATGAAGTAAATAAATACAAGAAGAAATTAAATGAAGTGAAGTCATTTTGAATAATACCATTAAAGTAATTAATTGAAAGAGATGTTTAATTAAATTAAAATGTGAATTTTGGTAAGGAACTTAGATTTATTTTGGTTTGAATTATAAAATAAATGATAACTGATGAAAAGGCAATGATTGAAATTTGAATAATTTAATTTTTGATTGGAAATATATATAAATATATATAAATTTATTATATTATTTATTATTAGAGTTATATAAACAGTTAAAATGTTTAATTAATGGAAATTAAAATAAAAAGTTGTATAACTTTTTTATTTCTAGTGAATTGGAGTTAGATGCAAAGATGAACTGTTTATGTTAACCTAAAGTTGGTAATGTTTATTTTGAGGTTAGGTTTTGGTGAAACAGGAATGTAATATGTTTATATTAAGAAGGCACTTATATACTCAACTAAAGGCAATCCAGTACGTCTAAGAGGGAAATAAATCAGTTGAGGGTCTGGTTGTTTTAATTGTTACAGAGCCTGGTGATACTGTGGCGGGTGCCTGTAAGACTTTGCGGTGTTGGGATCTCGAGAGGGAAGTCCAGTAATGTCATCCAGGTGCAGCCATAGTCACCGGACTAGGGGGGTAGGTTACCCATGGTTTTAATAAGGAATTACGGGGGGTTAGTGGCACCATATCGTAGCTGATCCTCTTAGGGTTAGGCAATGAGTTTTTCTGTTCCGGCAGAAAACCTCTCATTGGGGGGGGGGTATTGTAACGGGACGAACTGAAGGGGGTTTATAATTTAAAGACTTTCATGTTAACCATCTGCAGACAACCTTTGAGGTAATCTTTTTATTCACCCAGAGTGTATTTTTGGTCAGACTGTAGCTCCGTGGAAGGCACAGCACGGTACAAGAATGTTAATTGTCAGAAGGGTGCGTATTTCTGCGTACAAGCGCACGTGTGTGCCGCCTTTTGTGGCATAGAAATGACACGTGGGAAAGCAAAAGGAATTCCATGGTCGAATATACGATTGAAACAACCAATCACAGAATGAGTTGAGACCGCGCGCACGTGTGTGCCGCCTTTTGTGACATAGAAATGACACGTGGGAAAGCAAAAGGAATTCCATGGTCGAATATACGATTGAAACAACCAATCACAGAATGAGTTGAGACCGCGCGCACAATGCAGTCGACAGTCGTCGCCGGGCAGTTCGTCACAACGAATCAGACAGTACAGACGTAATATAACGCAGCCTCAGAATTTCGGTAGGCCGAAGTGAATTGAGTAGCTAAGGCCTACCGAAATATGTAATAGTGTCAAAGAAGAAAACCAGGAGGAAAAGTGGTATCAGTTGAATCTAATTAACATGTAAATGTGAAACATTAGAACAGTGTTAGTGAATGTGAACTGAAAGCCAGCAGAATCATTTTGGATAACTCGGACAGTTAAGTACCGTGAATATTGTAACAAGTCTTCTCACCTATATCTCCTGTGTTAATTTGCCACACGTTGGATGCGTCAATTTATTATGAACCGCTGTCCGTCTTATTTCTGCAAGAGTGTAAACATGTCAGAGTATAATTTGAGTAATGTGTCTTACCAATCCGTCGTCGCTCGGTAACGTAACTTCCGCTGATTGAGTCTGTCGTGAACGTACGATTAACCAGGTATTGAAGTTCTTACCTGAGGTTCACTAGGGGTGTATAAATCCCGGGTGGCGCCAAATTGTTTATTTTAAACAATTAAAAAAATTAGTATTATCGGCGATTCCACTCAGGCGGTGTGGAGAATTCAAACTGGTCCCGCCGCTTATCGATCTTTACAATCAAGCCAGCAGTTTGCTGTGTTCACTGCTTGAGCGCTAGCCGCTAATTCATAGCAGTTCGCTACAATGTACAACATTAATAATACACTTTCCTAATGAAAATAAAACACATTGGTTACACACAGTATTGGTTTATTATTTAATGATTATTACTTTTTCATTGACACAGGTTATATTTGGTTTGTTATATTATTTTGCACCGGCAATTAAATTATGACAATCTTCTCTGGGTTTTGACGTATCGATTCTGAACGTAACAGAAACACCGTAATGGCGTTCACCGAAGTAGTTTACAAATATTTTCATTCAATCGTCTGGATTCTTTAGATTACGATAAAAGGATTAGATGCAATTACAATAATAAGAATACACAACCTTACAATATTTCTACTTAAATATTATAACGTGTAGCTATAATTGTTTTTTTGGAGTGTAGTAAAAGTGTTTCAAAGGTTCGTAAATTAACAATAGGTTAACTTTATAAGTTGATAAATTTTCAGTGTCTACATTTGTTAATTACTTGGGGGTGAGCTGGTTGGTCCTCGTCCTGCCCCTGGATAGCTGTTTACAGTGAACTGAACACCAGCATTAGCTTTCCTTGTGAAAGTCCCATGAACGAAGCGAATAACAAAACGAGCCTCTAAAACAGTCCTTTTCAGGATTCTCGACGTGTCTCACCATCGGTGAGACGAGAACATCCTGACCGACTTAAGGTTTTATTATGGAATTTAAAAGGACAAAGCATTAGAGCAATGCGGCTGAAATACAGAACTGACAAAGAGCTCATAATGAGAGAGAGAGGTGTGGGGGCTTTCAAAAGATACGAAATTCGGTGCCCGACAAGAACATTCGCAAACACTTTAATGTGCGAAATTAAAATGAAAGCTGAACATGAAAATGGGCATGTATCTTTGGGTACAACATTTAGAGAAAGGAAACTGAAATTAAAGAGGAATAACAACATGACATCACAAACAGTGAATGGTATTATTATGATGCACTGGAATGCAAAGGTCGCTCCGAAATAAATCTGATGAGCTGAGAAAAATCTTGGAAGAGAAAAGAGTGAAAATTGCGTGTATACAAGAAGCTTCATTACCACAAATCGAAACTTATCACCCGAAATTTAGTGGCTTCAAAATGTATCACGCATCGAGAGAAAACCATAGTGGTGGAGGCTTAGTGACGCTAATCCATGAATCACTGACTGTAGAGCGTATTGAGGGTGATATAACCCCCGAAATGGAAGTTGCAAAACTGAGGATTAGAATTAGCAATAATGAGGCTTTTACACTCTACAATGTGTATGTACCTGGGCAAGGACTACGGAAAGAAGACCTACTGACGTTGCTGCCGACGGAAGAGAAAACAGTAATGTCGGTGACTTCAACAGCAAACATCACACTTGGAACAGTGGCTCATCAAATCGAAATGGAAAGATCCTCTATGAATGGCTGTTAGGAAGCAACCAAATTCTATTGAATAAAAATCACACAGCCACGTTCCAATCAGCCTCAACAGGTACACTCAGTACCCTGGATTTATCGATAGTCACTCCAGGTATGTGGGGGAAGGTTGTAGGCTGGCATGTGGGACAAGATCTTGGTAGCGACCACTTCCCGGTCTTCCTGGAACTCGACGCGGGAAATACTCAGATAAGGAATAACACCACAGTACACAGCAGGTATAAAATGAAGAAAGCGGACTGGGATTCCTTCAAAGATGAAACAACAAAAATTCCAACTCAAGACATAGCTACGTTGGAGGAAATAGAAACAATTATCATTAACGCAGCCGACAAAAGTATCCCAAAACAGTCAGGAAAAGCCAAGCACAAGTACATGAATAGCTGGTGGAACAACGAGCTTCAGGAGCTAAGAAGAGCGCGTAATAACGCTCGGAAAAAATGGAAGAAAACAAGAATAGCTGTAAACCGAAGTCAGTTCAACAAATGCAATGCCATGCTCCGCAAAGCTATTCTTGAGGCTAAGCGAGGGTCGTGGATGGAGTTCGTCAGCTCCATGAACACAAACACCCCTTCAAGTACAGTATGGAAAAAGTTCAGAGCAACAAATGGAGAATCCTCAAAAAGGATAAATGCAATTAGTCAACCAAACGGGAATCTTCTCCTGGACGATTACTTAAAAGCGGAAGCCTTCAGCAAATTCCTCTCGGATAGGTCGGGTCACAAGATTTCATGGCCAAAACAGTTAAGCCGAGATGAGCAATTCCTGTCTTGCCGAATGGAACATCTCTATAGGTGCGCGGACCCCGATGACGTCCCTTTTACACTGGCAGAGCTAACAGATTGTGTGGGAAAGCTTAAATGCTCAGCTCCAGGTTCGGACAACATCCACAACGAAATGTTGAGTAACTGTTCCCCCGAAATGTTGATGAAGATCTTGGACCTATTTAACGATATCTGGAAGACAGGCGAAATCCCTCAAAAATGGAAAACAGCCCGAGTTATTCCCTTATTAAAACCTGGAAAGGACGAATCGAAATTGGCCTCCTACAGACCCATCTCATTAACTTCTTGTTTTGGGAAATTAATGGAGTGCCTAGTCAACAAAAGATTGACTTGGAGGTTGGAGTCTCAAAACCTTTTGGACAAATATCAGTTTGGATTTCGGCCTCAACGAAGTACCACGGACGCCCTGCTATACTTCACAAATAAAGTTTATGAAGGCTTTGAATGCAAGAAGTCCACGGTTGCGGTCATGATTAACTTTGAAGCCGCGTTCGACAAAATACCACATGCCACAGTCATCCTACAGTGTATGAAAATTGGGATTAGGGGAAGATTATTGCAGTTAATAGTAAAATTTCTTGAAAACCGCCAAATAGAAACTGTACTAAATGACACAAACTCTTTGAGCCACAGAATAGAGAATGGAATACCACAGGGCGGAATAATCTGTCCGTCGCTTTTCAACATTGCCTTACGAGATATCTCAAATGAACTTCCACCTGATGTACACAGTGTTACTTTTGCGGATGATAAAACCATTTGGCCGACGGATACCAACCACGAGAAAGCAACGGAATCCATTCAGCTAGCCCTCAATGTTATAAGCAGGTGGTGTCAAAAATGGTCTTTAAAGATTACAACCCAGAAAACTGAATGCGCATTTTTCACCAGATGTAATAAGCTCGCAAACTATGTGCCTCTCCTTACCCTTCAAGACGAAATACTTCAGCATAACAGAAATCCAAAACTGTTGGGGTTGGTTCTTGATCCAAAACTTCGGTGGTCAGCACATGTGGAATATGTAATAAAGGCATGTACCCCAAGATTGAACGCATTGAAAGCGGTAGCCAGTCGCAACTGGGGCGCTGACACTTCAACGCTGAAAATGTTTTATCTTGCATTCGTGAGGTCGAAGGCTGTTTACTGTTGTGAAGTTTGGGGTTCAGCTGCAAAAACGCACATAAACAAAATTCAGGCGATCCAATCAGCGGCACTACGTCTTTGCCTGGGTTGTACAAAAACCACCACGATAGCTGCTATGCAAGTTGACTTAGGTGTTGAGCCGATCGAAATGTACATTAGAAGACAAATGTGGACAAAACTTTTGAAAGTCAATACATTACCAATAACTCACCCATTATACAACTTGTGTGCCAATCAGATAAGCATTAAAAATTCGTTCAACTATCAAACGAACATACTGTCGACAACGTTATCGTATAATGTGCCGGAGCAAATGTACGATGAACCGCCACGTAGCTGGCCGGGAATAAAAGTGATCGTGGATCTTCCACACAAATTCGGCAAAATGAGTCATCCAGATATACTTAGAGCAGAAACACTAGAGATGATTGACGAGCAGTATAAAAATCATATGAAGATCTTCACAGATGGATCGGTGGACATCGAAAGCGGGAAGTCAGGTGCAGGGTATTTCAACCAGAGTAATGGCGAACGGTACTATATTCCAGCTAACGCACAGTCCAGTATGGACGCCGAATTATTGGCTATAAACGCGGCATTAACCTGCTGTCTTTCCATTGAGCAAAAGCTCATCTGTATCTTGACTGACTCCAAATCATCATTAGAAGCGCTATCAAAATCTAGCACGAGTGCGTACTTCTTTCGTATTAATGAAATAAGGAAACTATTCCTCCAGCTACACAATGAAGGAAAAATGATCACCCTTCAATGGGTTCCATCCCACTGTGGAGTCCCCGGAAATGAAATAGCAGATGGGATCGCGAGGGAAGCGTGCACAATGTATCCAACTAACCTAAAGAAGTTCTCCCTGCTGCAGTGCAGAAGCTCGGGTGACCGACACTTCAGGAGCTCTTGGGAGGACAGTTGGAAATCAGCAACCACAGGTCACAGCTTATACCAAATACAACCTGTGCTGGCCAAGGAAGACATCTACAAGGGAGTAGCGCGTCCGATAGCTGCTTTTGCTGCGAGGGCACGTACCGGCCATATCGTTACCCAAGAATATCTCTTTAGGTTCAATCTCACGGATACGCCACAATGCTTACTGTGTGAAGACGGAGAGGAGAACCTTGAACATATACTTATAAAATGTCATTACCCGATTGCCGCAAGGGATATCTTAAGGATGCAAGTGTCGGGATGGCAAGAAATCATGAGCAATAAGAAGTACTGGGCTATCGCTTCTATGATCTACCGTGGACATCGGGCTATCGGCTACAGTTGAAGCTGGACGCCTGTAGGAAGAAGTAAAAAAAGTAAAAAAAAGAAGTAAAAGTTAATTACTTGGTTATTTTCATACAATTAGTATTTATTTGTGTTTGACAGTTAGGCCTTTCTCAAGCCTAAGTAGCCATCACTGATTTTCACTTATTTTATATACATTACATCTCATTTTAGCCTAATGCTTTATTTTGTTTTTATAACTGGATTTGTTACCTTTTGATGTGTTTTGGTTCTGTTTTACTTCCATGTTCCTTAAGGAAATTGAAGTATGGTGATGGCAAAAAAATCGTGTTCGAGATTATTGCAGATTCTGATTGTACTACACTCAAAACATGAAAAAAAGTCATTTTTCGAAAAGTGTCTGTGTGTCTGTCTGTCTGTAGTTTTTTTCTATGGCAAACGATAACAGCCGCAAATTCAAACAGAATCTACTACTCTTTCGCATACAGCCCTGAATTGTAGAGTTCTCAAGACCTATTGTTATTAGTGAAGATCGGTTAAGGGAAAGGGGTAGTTTACCAGCAACATTTTGTTTTAACAAGGGTATTTTCTATGGCAAACGATAACAGCCGCAAATTCAAACAGAATCAAATACTTTTTGCATATAGCTCTGAATTGTAGAGTACTCAAGCCCTATGGTTTTTGGTGAAGATCGGTTAAGGGAAAGGGGTACTTTACCTGCAACGTTTTATGTTTTAACAAGGGTATTTATGGCAAACGATAACAGCCCCAAATTCAAACAGAATCAAATAATCTTTTGCATACAGCCCTGAATTGTAGAGTTCTCAAGACTTTTTGGTTTTGGTGAAGATCGGTTAAGGGAATAGGGTAGTTTAGCTGCAACATTTTATGTTTTAACAAGGGTTAATTTTTTTTATGACGAACGATTACTGCCGTAAATTCAAACCGAATCAACTACTCTTTTGCATACCTTTTTGAGTTATACAGAAATCAAGGTCTGTTGATTTTGTTGAAGATCGGTTAAGGGAAAGGGGTAGTTTACCAGCAACGTTTTATATTTTAACAAGGGTATTTACTATGGCAAACGATAAGAGCCGCAAATTCAAACACAATCAAATAATGTTTTGCATACATCCCTGAATTGTAGAGGACTGAAGGTCTATTGATTTTGGTGAAGATCGGTTTAGAGAAAGGGGTAGTTTACCTGCAACTTTTTATGTTTTAACAAGGGTAATTTTTTCTATGACGAACGATAACTGCCGTAAATTCAAAGAAAATCAAATAATGTTTTGCATACTTTCCTAAATTGTAGAGAACTCAAGGCCTGTTGATTTTGGTTAAGATCGGCTAAGGGAAAGGGGTAGTTTACCTGCAACGTTTTATATTTTAACAAGGGTATTTACTATGGCAAACGATAAGAGCCGCAAATTCAAACACAATCAAATAATGTTTTGCATACAGCCCTGAATTGTAGAGGACTGAAGGTCTATTGATTTTGGTGAAGTTCAGTTTAGAGAAAGGGGTAGTTTACCTGCAACGTTTTGTTTTAACAAGAGTAAAGTAGTTAATTTTGATAAATAAAGTATCTTGATAAGAAGCTCATAATAATCCACTGTAGAAACGTAGATGAAATATCTATAAATGAAGAGGTTAGGTGAACGGGGTGGGGGTAATTTTCTATAAATGAAAATTATAGTTGAAGGGGGAGGGGAGAATTTTTTATGTGTACTACGTTATTGGCAACAAAGAAGTAGTTCTTTGTTAAAATTCCTTCACGGGCTGTTTAGCCGTAGTCCAATGTTTTCTGCAAAACCAGACTTTTCGGCAGTGCCATCGACTTCCATCTCAGTGAAAATCGAGTGCGAAAACGTGAGGTGGTATACGTTAGTGACCACAGTACTGTGGTTTAAGGCTGAAGCAATAAGTAGAAAGAAGTAGTTTCTATGGAAATATTTCATTTCGAATATAACTTTAAATTTAAATCTTAGAACATGGAAGTCATGTATGGTTCTCCATACCGATATTTTGTGTTATTTTTATGTTACTACTATTTTATACATCATGTATTGCTAATTATTTACTGACTGGTTTTCTCGTTTTCTAAGTCATACATTGCTTTCCTTTCTTTCTTATTTACTCCGCCAATGTCAACAATATGGCTATTAATTACTATTTTTTTTATCACATAAAATACAACATTTAGGTCTATGGTTAGTATAATTACCCTAGCCATATCCTATTCATAAGTTTGTTTAAACAATTATCTAACACTTAATATGTAATATTGGTGTACAATTCATTACCTTTTATATTATTTTTTGGGTGATAAACAACCTCACCTCTTTTGAACTTACTTCGATAATCATCCCTTATAACATGGGTGTTTATTGATTGTTTTAAACTTCTTATTTTATAAATACTCTTTGCCTTCACTCCATGGTAACACTATCTGATTACTCTTTCATGGGGTTCTCACCTTTAAATTCTATTATACACTTTTAAACTTTACAATAATATTCTTTTCTAATCAATACAGTTAACATCACTCTTCAGTGTTCATTACTACTTAATTAATGGTTTATTTTAAATGCCATTCTTAACAACTTTCTTAAACATTCTTATTGTTCACTATTAAACCTTTAGTGTTTGTTACTTTTTTACTAAGTGTTTATCTTAGCTTTCACTATTTTTCCTATTGCTATCATTGACAATATTTTTATTTACTCATCACTTTCACTTTTAAATTATCATGTGTTTATTATAATTTATTTATTGTTTTTTTCTCTATCATTTTACTTTAGGGTTTTTTACTTCCATATTCCTTAAGGAATGGAAGTATGGTGATGGCAAAAAAAATCGTGTTCGAGATTATTGCAGATTCTGATTCTACTACACTCAAAACATGAAAAAAAGTCGTTTTCCGAAAAGTGTCTGTGTGTGTGTCTGTCTGTCTGTGTGTCTGTCTGTCTGTCTGTCTGTCTGTAGATTTTTTTTCTATGGCAAACGATAACTGCCGCAAATTCAAACAGAATAAAATAATTTTTTGCATACAGCCCTGATTTGAAGAGTACTCGCGACCTATTGTTTTTGGTGAAGATCGGTTGAGGGAAAGGGGTAGTTTACCTGCAACGGTTTTTTTTTAGCAAGGGTAATTTTGTTTGTTTGGCAAACGATAACAGCCGCAAATTCAAACAGAATCAAATAATGTTTCGCATACAGCCCTCAATTGTAGAGTTCTCAAGATCTGCTGATTTTGGTGAAGATCGGTTAAGGGAAAGGGGTAGTTTACCTGTAACGTTTTATGTTTTAACAAGGGTATTTCCTATGGCAAACGATAACAGCCGCAAATTCAAACAGAATCAAAAGATTATTTGCATACAGCCCTAAATTGTAGAGTTCTCAAGACCTATTGTTTTTGGTGAAGATCGGTTGAGGGAAAGGGGTAGTTTACCTGCAACGTTTTTTTAACAAGGGTATTTTCTATGGCAAACGATAACAGCCGCAAATTCAAACAGAATCAAATAATGTTTTGCATACAGCCCTGATTTGTAGAGTACTCAAGACCTATTGTTTTTGGTGAAGATCGGTTAAGGGAAAGGGGTAGTTTACCTGTAACGTTTTATGTTTTAACAAGGGTATTTCCTATGGCAAACGATAACAGCCGCAAATTCAAACAGAATCAAAAGATTATTTGCATACAGCCCTAAAATGTAGAGTTCTCAAGACCTATTGTTTTTGGTGAAGATCGGTTGAGGGAAAGGGGTAGTTTACCTGCAACGTTTTTTTAACAAGGGTATTTTCTATGGCAAACGATAACAGCCGCAAATTGAAACAGAATCAAATAATGTTTTGCATACAGCCCTGATTTGTAGAGTACTCAAGACCTATTGTTTTTGGTGAAGATCGGTTAAGGGAAAGGGGTAGTTTACCTGTAACGTTTTATGTTTTAACAAGGGTATTTCCTATGGCAAACGATAACAGCCGCAAATTCAAACAGAATCAAAAGATTATTTGCATACAGCCCTAGATTGTAGAGTTCTCAAGACCTATTGTTTTTGGTGAAGATCGGTTGAGGGAAAGGGGTAGTTTACCTGCAACATTTTTTTAACAAGGGTATTTTCTATGGCAAACGATAACAGCCGTAAATTCAAACAGAATCAAATAATGTTTTGCATACAACCCTGATTTGTAGAGTAGTCAAGACTTGTTGTTTTTGGTGAAGATCGGTTAAGGGGAAGGGGTAGTTTACCTGCAACGTTTTTTTATCAAGCGTATTTTCTATGGCAAACGATAACAGCCGCAAATTGAAACAGAATCAAATAATTTTTTGCATACGTCCCTGAATTGTAGAGGTCTCAATGACTTTCGATTTTGGTGAAGATCGGTTAAGGGGAAGGGGTAGTTTACCTGCAACCTTTTACGTTTTAACAAGAGTAAAGTACTTGAAAATTTATTTAAACTTTTTGAAACAATGGTAATTGTTAAAAATAAAATAATTTTGTTGCCAGGCAATAAAATTATAATTTTTTCATTTTAATGTAATATAATATTTTTAATTTAATACAGCAATAAAAAGGCAGGTAAGACACAGCCTGGCTGTTTGGGTGAAAATGATTTTAAATATAAATCTTAGAATATGGAAGTCATGTATGGTTCTCCATACCGATATTCTCTATCATTTTACTTTAGGGGTTTTTCACTTTCATTATGGGCACTTCTTAAACTTTTTATTTAAGTCTTTATTAGTGGGTAATCCCTATCATTACGTTTCTTTGTCACTTATTTAACTTCAGTTTATTTCTCACTATCTTAATATCTCTCTCTTTCTTTACACATATTATATATACTTATTAAATTCATGTCTTTCTCTAATACTTATTTACATTTACTTCTAATTCTTTGGCTAGTGTATTTTTATTTCTTGGGTTTTGTCAATGATTAATTACATTTCTCACTCATTCAATACTAACAATTATTTTTTAGATTGGTTCTTTACCGGTTTCATTTCCTTTATTATATTTAATTGTATTATTTCTCCCTTCTCTCTTCTCTACTATTTATCTGTGTTTTCTCACCTTGTTTCATTTTATTTCCTTTATAGTTGGTTTGTTCCCTTTTTATTTTCATTTTTCTTCTCCTTCACTTCTCATCTTGTTTCCTTTTCTGTTGGATCTTATCTGGCCAATCTCTGGGGTTGGGTCAAAGTCGTTTGTCTGTCAGTCTAGTCGGTGAGTTTCTTTAATAATCACTTTTAGTTTATCATTCTTCCTCCTTCTTTCTTAATTACATTTTATATTTTTATTCTCTTCATTATTTGTTTGTTAAAATATATTATTTTTTTAGCATTTCTTACATACTGATAGTTATCAAATGTGATCTGAATTTGGCGATGTTATATAATGCCCTTCCACCAAAATTGATCATTTTATAAAACGTGATTCTAAGTTTGATGAAATTATCAATTGTATTGTATCATTTTCTTCTTAAATTCTCCTGCTTCTTGTTCAGTTTTATGTTCAATTCTGTATCTTCTGCTTCCTTTCTTCTGAGTCTTTTCTTCATCATTTGTCAAGAAGTCTTTTCTTCCTGTCAAGATGCCGGGATACTGGTGTTATTCCCCGGTTTCTTAAATTGAAGAACTCCATTTTTACACCGCAAGCCAGTCGCATTTATCGACGTGCAGAGCAGGCGATGCTACGCGAACGTATCCACCAGACCAGGAAAGATCTTGCCGACAACAATATGAGGTTGTTCCGCCTACACCTGGAATTAAGCACTGTTTTGTCACCTGGCCACTGGGATCTGGTGGATAGCCTAAGTTCCAGCGCTTCCGAGGCCGTTCACGATAGTGTTCGATCGCGCCATGAGAGTAAGTACTGGAGAGATAGCCCCGAGGAGAACAACCAGGAACAACAGCGAAGCAGCTTAGAGACGGACAGGACAGTAGTGAACTTGTCGGACCACCAGCTTACCACCACCGAAACTGCTGTCCTGGCGAGAGGGGAGAAGTTTGCAGTGGCCCCTAAGAAGATTCCAGTGGAGGACATCATTGCCAACGTTGAAGCTGGAGTGCGGCGGCTGCCGCGTGAACAGGCAGATGAAGTCAGGATCGAAGCATCGAGGATCCTGGCTAGAGCGAAACCGCCGCGATGCAACATACCAGTGAGTGAGCTTCGGGCACTAACGACATTAAGGCGGGATGAGTCTGTCATCATATTACCGGCGGATAAGGGGAGTGCGACTGTTGTAATGAACACCGAAGACTACCAACGGAAGATCGGAGAACTGCTGGACCCAGAAAACTACAAAAAACTGCGAAGAGATCCGACCGCAGTGGTCCTAAAAAGGACCGATTTTCTGGTTAAGCTGTCTTCCTTGGAGCCTGATGTGAAGGCTGCCGTCCGGTGTTCAGAAGCCCTTCCACCTAGGCTTTATGGGCTCCCCAAAATCCACAAGCCGGACGTCCTGCTCAGACCCATCGTCAGCGCCATAGGATCTCCAACCTACCATCTCGCTAAACACTTGACCGAGCTTCTCCGGCCACATATAGGTGGTACGGAGTCATATGTCAGGGATTCAACACACTTTCTTGAAAGGCTCGGTGGGTTGTCGTTGCAGCCTGGAGACATAATGGTCAGCTTTGACGTGGTTTCGTTGTTCACCATGGTGCCCGTAGATGATGTCCTTGGCCACTTAGCTAACCTTTTTCCGGCAGACATTACAGCGCTTTTCCGGCATGTTCTGAAAACTACATATTTTCACTACGGCGGTGAGTTCTTTGAAATGATTGATGGTGTGGCCATGGGGAGTCCACTCAGTCCTGTGGTGGCGAACTTTTATATGGAACGGTTCGAACAGCGGGCAATTACATCTTTTCCGCTGAAGCCGAGGTGCTGGTTCCGGTATGTTGATGACACATTTGTTATCTGGAGCCATGGTGAGGAAGAACTCGGCAGGTTCCTGGCACATCTCAATCAGGTTCACCCACGGATACAGTTTACCGTCGAGAGGGAGACCGACAATCAGCTGGCTTTTATGGACGTGTTGGTCCTTAGAAGGACCGATGGCAGCCTCGGACATAAAGTTTATAGAAAACCGACGCACACTAACCGCTATCTCCATAAACAGTTGAACCACCATCCCAGCCAGAAGAGGGCGGTGTTGAAGACCTTGGTGGACCGGGCTAGGAGGATATGCGAGCCCCGGTACCTCGATGATGAGCTGCGCCACCTCGAACTAGCGCTGCAGGCCAATGGGTATTCTGTCGGGGAGGTGAGACGTGCGGTCCGGCCGAGAAGAACAGCCAGGCCGGAAGTGGATTCACTGAGACCGTCGGTTTCGCGGCGTTGCCCTACATTCATGGGGTGACGGACCGCATTGGTAGGCTGCTCAGTCGGCACGGTGTGAGGCCAGTATTCAAGCCGACAAAGAAGATACACCAGTTCTTGCGGCCGACGAAGGATGTCCGAGACCCGCTGTCATCGTGCGGTGTGTACGGAGTTCCCTGCTCATGCGGCCAGGTTTACATTGGTACCACGAAGCGCAGCGTCCGCACACGCGTGGGTGAACATAGCCGTTACTGTAGACTGGGACAGCCGGAGAAGTCTGCCGTGGCCGAACACGCGCTCGCCAATGCCGACCATCGGATCCGTTTCGATGAGACGAAACTCTTGTCGGCGGTGAGTGATTACTTCCCTCGTCTTCATATGGAGTCCGTCTTGATTCAGAAGCATGCTGCGATCGCTATGAATCGACGGGGCGAAAGCATCTCATTAAGTACATTATGGCATGGCGCGATGCGAGCCTCTCACACACCTTCTTGTTTCTGATTGGCCGGTGATGTTTACTTACCTGTGCGGTGGTTGCAATTAGTAAACAATTAGCACAGGTGGCATCGCGGGAAATCAGCAGCCTTCCCCACAGTATTTCTTGGAAAACAAGTGAATCACATAATGGCGTATCTTGGTGCGAGCCAATCATATACCATCTCTGTTGTGATTGGTTGGTGGTGTCATTTTTACCTGTACGTGGGACTTTGCCGAATTTATATGTACAGGTAGCATGGCAGGACAGCTTTAGTCTATACCACAGTACTGTGGGCCTGCACGCAGACACCTTAAGTGCAGAAATCTTATTCCACTGATGATGGCAGCCAGTGGTGCTGCCGAAACGTTTGGTTTTGTTTTTAACCATGGACCACGGCCAAACAGCCCGGATATTTTTCACAATTCAAGTGACACCGGCCGTGAAAGCCTAAGGATTGGTTTATTTATTTTATTTCCCATATTTTTTTTCTAAATAGTTGTGGAAGTTGATCATTTTGATTGCTTTTTATTTTTTTTTTAATAATTTTTTAAACATCATAGTAAGTTAGTGTTTCTTACTAGTTAGGAATTTTTTTAGCTTATTCCTTTATAGTGTTTTACTTTTTTGCCTCATATGTTGGCTAAAGATTATTGTAAGTTGATCTTACTTTGTAGGAATTTTATGTAACTTTATTCCTTCATTTGATAATTGGTCTAATATATTATCGAAAGATTATTGTAAGTTGTCCTTACATAACTTTTTGAATTTTGAAATCCACCTTGTTTCCTTTTCTTTACTATTTATTTGCAAACTTATTCGTTTGTCTTGTTATCTCTTTTTATTCAAAGTAATTTGGTTGGTTTTTACCTTAAGTTTTTTCAGTCATGTTTGGCTGTCATAATGTTTCTTAATTGATGACTGATTATACACCCCCTTTATTTTCTTAGTGATGGGGTTAGTGATTTCATAAGTGTTATTGCCCTTGTCTCTTGTGATAGTGTACAGTCCCACGTATAATAATAGTAACTTTTTTGTAATGCCTTCTATTGAGCTGGGTAATTCTCTGTTTTTTATCAGCATACTTTCTCCTATCTGGTATTTGATAGTATTTTGCTGGTTCTTAGAATATTTATTCCTTTGTTGCTCTACTTTCTCTGCGATTCTGTTGTACAATTTTCTTTTTTCAAATTGATATTCAGTGTTTGTGGGAAATTGAATCAGGTCATTTATCTCTCTAGGCGGTGGCCGCTCGAACATCATTGAGTATGGTGTGGCTTCAATGAAGTTGTGGTAAGCCAGGTTTATAAATTCTTCAGTGGATTTTAGGTAATTGTGCCATTCCTTTTGTTTATCATGGCAGTAGGTCCTTAGGATTCGACCCACTTCTCTAAGTACTCTCTCAGCTGGGTTACTGCTGGGGTGATAAACGGATGTTTTGTAGGTTTTAATACCATGTTCCCAGAGTTTGCTTTTCCATTGAGTTCCTTTAAATTGAGTCCCGTGATCGGTTATGATTGCCATAGGTTTCCCTACTTCTGGTATAAATTTGGTTAATATGATCTCGATAATTTTCTTAGTGGTAGCACGGTTACTGGAGTACAATTTAGTATATTTGGTGAAGTGATCGAATATGATTACAACGAATCGAAATCAGTGTCTTCCTCCACTGCGAGGAAATGGACCACAAATATCAAGGAACACCCTTTCTAATTTTTGACTTGATATTATTGGTATCATCATACCCTCTTTTTTCGAATTGTTGCACTTTACCATTTGGCAAATACTGCATTTTTGTATAGTTTTGCTCACCTTTCGATAAATATTCTTTATATAAACTTGTTCCTCTAATGCTTTTATTACTTACATGGCACTCATATGGCCGTACCGAATGTGGTAGTCCAATATCAGTTGTTCTTCTACAGTAGACGGGATTACTAGTTTCCACTCTCCAAGGTTAGGGTTGTTTTTAATGAATAACAGGTTATGGTGAACTTTATAATACTGTACAATGGGTTCTTCTTCTTTCAATATTCTCTCTCGGATACTCATTATTTTTGGGTCCACATCTTGATGTCTTCCAGCGTTATTTTTTCCAGATCTTTCTATCCTTGATTATGTTATACACCTTAACTAACTGTTCTTTCTCTCCCTCGAAAGTTTGTTGCTGGATGTTGATACGGGATATGTCAGCAGCTGTGTTTTTCTTCCCTGGTATGTATTCCCAGTTAATATGGTATTCTTGTAGTAATAAAATCCATCAGGTTAATCTTCCATGACTGAGCTTACACTGCTTAAGGAATGATATGGATCTATGGTCGCTTCTCACGGTTATTGTATATCCTAGAATGTAAGTCCTGAATTTGTTGCAGGCGAATACGACACTAAGTAGTTCTTTCTCCGTGACGTGGTAGTTACTTTCACATCCATTTAAGGTCCTACTTGCAAAGCTTATGACCATATGTTGCCGCTTATCATCTTCCTGATATAATACAGCACCTACACTTACGTCGCTCGCATCACAGTTCATGAAGAATGGCTTTTTGAAGTCTGGATGGTGTAAAATAATGGTGTTTAAAAACTTCTCTTTTATTTGTTTAAATATTTCATCTTGTTCGGCTCCCCATGTCCATTTATCTTTAGTTGATAATTGTTTTTTAAATTGTGCTGTTAACTTGGAATAATTGTCCTGGAATTTCCTATAATAACTGCAGATTCCAAGGAAAGACTGTAGCTGTTTTTTGTTTTTAGGTGTGGGGAATCGTTGTATCGCATCAACTTTTTCTGATGAAGGGGAGATGCCTTCCTCTGTTAGATTAAACCCTAAAAATTGTACCTTGCGGGCTATACACTTTGACTTATCCAGCTTAAGGGTGATGTGGTTATCTGATAACTTTCTTAATACCGTCTCCACTTTAGCACAGTGTTCTTGCCAATTTGACGATGTTATCAGCAAGTCATCTACGTATACGGTGGTAAAATCCCGCACCTCTTGTCCCAATATCTGATCCATACACTTAACAAACACTGCGACCGAATTTATCAGTCCAAATGGCAGTCTTTTGAACTGATAGTTCCTCCCATCGAACAGAAAAGCTAAGTATTTTCTACTGTTCGGATGAAGCTCCACCTGCCAGTATCCACATACTGTATCCCATGCGCTGATGTATTTTGTACCATGGAACTTCTTTAGAATCTCTTCAATTTCACCTGGGGATGTTCTGTCATTTACGATCATTTTATTGATCTCTCTTGCATCGAGGCATATTCACACTTTTCCGTCCTTTTTCGGTATCGCCACTATTGGACTGGTATATGGTGATTGACTCAATTCTATTATATCGTCTTCCATCATTTGGTTGATCTCTGTCCTCACTGCATTTCTCTGTGAGTAGGCGATAGGGTACGATTTTTTCTTAAAATCAACGGGTTCTTTAAATATGATTTTACATTGGTAGTCTTTTACCTTGCCCGGGGCGTCAGAAAAAATATGTCGATATTTATTGTAAATGTTTATGAGATCCTCTGCCTGGTGTACACTAATCTGTTGATCTCGTCCTTCTCGTTGGAATTGTCTGATCTCCTCCAGCTTGTTCGACCATAGTTCTTCACAAGCGTCTACGGAACCAACATCGAAGCTGTTGGTGACCAATCTGGCGACGTGGTGGGGGCACTGGAGGGGTAAGTGCCTAACCGACCGTGACACCGACACATGGTCACCTGGCGGGCTCAGCTGATACTTGTCAGCTGATTTTGGTAAGTTTTTTACCGCGCGCGCTTTTGTATCTATTTTGGATGCGTGCTTGTGTAACCAAGTTAAAGGTAAGAATTGTCTTCTATCATGTTTTCTAAATAATTATATTACAAATATATTTACTATATAACAAACATTATCATGTTAAATTGCTAAACTCAATATCAGCAGCGATTATTTCTGTCTTGATGCGTTTACATATCAAATGTAAAACTAAAAGCAATTAAAATATCTGTATGGAGAACCATACATTACTTCCATGTTCAAAGGTTTATATTTAAAATCATAATGGAAATGAAATATTTCCACAGAAACTACTTCTTTCTACTTATAGATTCAGCCTGACCACAGTACTGTGTGGTCACTAACGTATACCACCTTACATTATCGCACTCGATTTTCACTCATGATGACAGTCGATGGCACTGCCGAAACGTCTGGTTTTGCAGATAACATTGTACTTTGCTCAAACAGCCCGGGAAGAAATTTTTACACTAAACTACTTCTTTGTTGCCGATAACGTACTACACATATAAAAACATAAAACGTTGCAGGTAAACTACCCCTTCTTCTCCACCGATCTTCACCAAAATCAAAAGACCTTGAGTGCTCTACATATTAGGGACGTATGCAAAAAATTATTTGATTCTGTTTGACTTTACAGCAGTTATCGTTCGTCATAGAAAAAATTACCCTTATTAAAACATTAAATGTTGCAGGTAAACTACCGCTTTCTCTTAACTGATCTTCACCAAAATCAATAGGTCCTGAGAACTCTACAATTCAGGGCTGTGTGCAAAAAATTATTTGATTCTGTTTGAATTTGCGGCTGTTATCGTTGGCCATAGAAAAAAATCTACACACAGAAACTTTTCGAAAAATGACTTTTTTTCGTGTTTTGAGGGTTGTACATGTATACATGTCCATGTATTTGATGTCATTTTGATCAATTTTGCTGCAATTGTAATCAATGTTATGGAACAAACAAGTAACAAATAAGTACACTGTGTGTGTGTGTGTGTGTGTGTGTGTGTGTGTGTGTGTGTGTGTGTGTGTGTGTGTGTGTGTGTGTGTGTGTGTGTGTGTGTGTGTGTGTGTGTGTGTGTGTGTGTGTGTGTGTGTGTGTGTGCGTGCGCGTGCGTGCGTGCGTGCATGCGTGCGTGTGCATTCTCATTACATTCAGTTACTTGATATGTAATGCTTTCACAATTTAAATACATTTCAGTGAGATAACAATTGGATTCGTTCCAGGGAAATGTAAAATTCCTGTTACAACCGCACAATTTCTTGTAAAAGTAGTTCTTGACTTTTCCTTATACAGCAAGATGAACAATATAATTCACAAGTCTAACCACTCTTTCCTCCTCAAAACACTATTTAAAAAAAAAAGTGACTAACAAAAGATCTGAGTATTCCTTCTTCTAGTTTGTTTGCCAATAGAACTAAAATTAGTGTATACAAATATAGTATTATTTTTTGTACATTTCAAATTTTGGGACACCAGGTTTCAAAAAGTGGGGCAAAAGTTTGACAAAATCACAAATTCCATGTGGGACATCGATTAAAGAGAATTTTAACGAAAATCTGAATATACTGTACAGTTTTAGAAATTTCAAAATTCTTTGACCCCATGGCTCAAAAATGGAATCAATAATTTGAAAAAAGTGTAAAAATCCATCTAGCTGTTAGACTAAAAGAAATTATAACACACATTTAACTGTGTGGAATTTATACTATTTATTGTATGATCGCTCTATAATACTGTTACTTTACTAAACAAAAATTAGTCAGTCTGCCTGCACACCCATATTGCTGAGTAATAATACAGCAGTCTTGTCTGGCGTCTCTGGGCCCCCCCACACACACACACACACACAGTTGCTATGTAGCTGATTTCTCTCTGGCAGTGGTGAAATGTCAGTTCTGCCATGGTCAAAAGCATAACAGGCAGCAGGCCTAATGTTTGAAAGAAAAGAGAATAAGAAGAATTATCTTGTAGACATTTGTAATTTTTAGTTATTTTTAGAAACAAAATTTAATGTTTTGTTTAATGGGCAGTTAAGAATACTATGTGTGTATGTGCGTGCGTGTGTGCGCACGCGTGCACAACTTTTAATCTGAACAATAATCTGCTGTTAGAACCCAGCTGCCAGAAGTGGAACATGTGGTAGAATGGCACAATGCAGCAGTACTGTATTCCCAAACTGTCACTTCAGAAAGTATATTAAACAAAATACAGGACCATTATGGGAAGAATAAATAAAGTTTAGTTGTTACCGTTTCATCTGAAATTTGCTTATTAAATTTAAGTTCAATGAAAACAATGCTATGTTTATTTTCAGATGAGTACTACTGCCGTAAAATGTGATTTATGCAGCAAAGAGTTCAGTAAGAGTTCTTATTGTAAACGGCATATTAAAATTGTTCACAAAAGAAATGCCAAAGGGGAGCAAATTGAAACAGCTACATTTACTTGCACTTTGTGTAACAAACAGTATTCCCAAAAACAACATTTGCAGCGACACATCAAATCAACCCATTCTACTGAGCCAAAACAAATTTATAAATGTGATATGTGCACTTATACAACAATTCACCAGTATAGTTTAAAACGTCACATATTAAGTTTAAAAATACATAACAGTGGATCCTTAGCACGATCTTTCATGTGTACTCTATGTAATGCAAAATACAAGCATAAACATCACCTCACAGAACATGAAAGAAAATATCATAACATTGGAAAACCACTTTTGGTTGAAAGACAATGTCCTATTTGTAAATTCATAACAAGGAGACCACGGGGACATAATGAACAGAAAATTTACAGTCATTTTGAAACTGTACATGGCATTTTTATGAAGTTTGAACATCACAGTTTTGATTCTGTCGATGAATTTAATGCGTGGAAACAAGAAATTGAAAAGAAAACAACATGTTTTTTTAAACAAACGTCAAATGGAAATGTATCTGACGTTTACCGATGCCACAGAAGTGGTTTTTACAGGAAACGAGGACTAAACAAACGCCACTTAAAAATTATGGGAAGCTGCAAAATAAATGGGTTTTGTCCAGCAATGATCAAGATGAAAAAATTAAAAAATGGCACTGTACATGTCTCATTTCTTTTAACACATGTTGGCCATAAAAATGAGTTAAAACATATTCACTTGACAAAGAAAGAGAGAAACCAAATTGCAACTCACTTAGCAAGTAAAATACCCCATGAGGAAATTTTAAAAGATATCAGGTGTTCTATATCAAATTGTGAATTACAAAGAATTCACCTAGTGAACAAAAAAGATATTATAAATATTGAAAAAGGCTTCAATCTAAATGATGAAGCCATAAAACATCCATTTGACCCTGTAAGCATCGAGGCTTGGGTTGAAGATCTTAAAACATCTAAGGACACTGCCTTAGTGGTTTATAAACCACAAGGTGTAAATAGTTTTGAGTTTCCTCAACTGAAAAAAGAAGATTTTTTGTTAATATTTATGACAAACGCACAAAAAACTATACTAC
The DNA here is from genome assembly GCA_034769895.1 of Magicicada septendecula. Lineage (NCBI taxonomy): Eukaryota > Metazoa > Arthropoda > Insecta > Hemiptera > Cicadidae > Magicicada > Magicicada septendecula. The sequence goes on from CM068375.1 coordinate 267,474,558, forward strand.
AAAAGTATAGTAGTGATGTTGTATGCATCGATGGCACTCATGGCCTTAACAACTACAACTTTCAGTTATACACACTTCTAACAATGGACGAAACCAGAGAAGGGTTTCCTTGCACTTTCATGTTCACGAACAGAGGGGACGAAACCGTTATAATGATTTTTTTTGATCAAATAAAGTCTGTATTAGGATGTATTACAACCCATACATTTATGTCTGACATGGAAGACACATTCTATTCCGCATGGTGTAAAACAATGGGGCCTTCAGACAACCGTATTTATTGTACGTGGCATGTGCTAAAAGCTTGGAGGACCAATGCAAACACAAAAATTAAAATAAAAGAAAAACGTGACAGTGCATTTAAAACTTTACAGGCTTTATTATATGAACTGGACACAGACACTTTCCAAAAAATGCTCCATGAAGTGTTAAGGAGACTTCATGGTGATGAACAAACACATTCATTTTATGATAGCAGCGAGCCTGCCGCTGAATCTGGTGTGGCGAAAATTTGAATTAATTAGTGAGGAGTTTGATTCTATTATAATAAACTTACTATTATAATTAAAATTTTAAGAAAGGAAATAAAAGGATATTATTTTACTAATTAATTTAGTAACAAAACAAAACTAATTTTTCTGGTATTACTTTACATATTAATTGACCCCCAAACTAGTGGGACTTTTCTACATCAACAAATAAAAATAAATATTACAATATGCAACACATATATTTATACATTCCTTTTATTCCTTATTAATATGTCTCTCCCTGAAGTGGATGAAACTGATTTGATACTTTCTTCACGCTGCTACATTATATGGAATATAATTATCTAATTGTAAATTGTGATTTTTGTTGTTAATTTACTAATTGTGATTTACTAATTAATATGCCTAATTTTATTTTACAGGAAATAATAAAGAATTTTGAAAAACTAGGACATAAAACATCAAGGTACACAGATAGAGGCTCAATAATTTGTGCTCTTGCAACTAAAAACAACAAAATTTATGCAAATGCGGATTACCGAAAGGGAGGCGAAGTATATGGAATCAACTGACAACTAGGAAACATTTTCTTGGCAACATATTTTTCATCAAGATCTCATTAACAATTATGTTTGTTCTTGGATTTCGTTGTCCATGACGTGTCCGTTACTTAACTAAATATCACTATAATATTGACGCAGATGACTATAAGCTCCTTTCAGCAGATGACTTCATAGCTTTTATTGTCAGTAGTAACTGTCCCATCTGTTTTTTTGCATATTGAAACTGTTCAACAGTTTATAGGTTTTTTTGAATCTCTTGAAATTGTTTAAACAGTTTTATTCTTTCATTATTTAAAGATATGCTCTTTTCTGCATCTTTACTTTTAGGCCTACTTGCCTCATTTATAACTGTTTCTTCTAACATAGTATCTCCGTCCTTTGGAAGATCTATTATAAGAGTAAATTTATAATTTTAAATAGATCGTCTTGTTTTGTTTTTATTTGGGTTTGTTCTTTAATTAATAAATTATTGTTATTGTGTTTGTAAATGTTAAGATTTTCCCAAATATTCATTTTTTGACCTTTTTGTATGTTTTTAATTAATTTTATATTTTCAATGTTTGGAAACTGGTGGTTATTATTTAGACAATGTGTGGCTAAATTAGATTTATAAATATTTGATTTTATATATGCATTGCGGTGTTGAACGAATCTATCTTGTAGTTATTTTCTTCGTCTGGCCCACGTAAAATTTATTACAATCTGGACATTCTATTTTATATATTCCATTTTTATTGTGAGTATTGGATTTAGTTTTAGGTTTTATTTTATTACAAATTATATTATCTGTATTATAAGATATTTTTAAATTAGTATCTTTAAATATTTTATTTAGTTTTTGAGTTATATTTCCGTAATAAGTGAAGGTTGTATATTTTATATTATTATTAATAGATGAATTTTTAAATGTAGTGTTTTTAAGAATTTTATTAGTGATTTTATGTTTAATTTTATTTTCTAATTTATTAATAGTTTTTATTTTGTATCCATTTTTAACTGCTATTTGTTGGATAATTTTTCTTTCTTTGTTTCTTTCTGTGTTATTTAATGGGATCCTAAGCATTCGGTAAATCATGGAATTAAATACTGCCATTTTGTGTTGGGGAGGATGATTAGAAGTATTTGGTATTACTAAGTCAGTCTGAGAAGGTTTCCTGTATATTGTGTATTCAAAATTTGTTTCATTTTTCTTTATTGTTAAGTCTAAATACTTGAATTTATTATTACATTGTTCTTCTAACGTGAATTTTATTTTAGAATGTAAATTATTTATGGAGTTGAATATTTTATTTATATTTATACCATTGTTTTGGGAAATGTACAGAGTGTCATCAACGTATCTAAAATAACAAATTTTATTATTTCCATTGAGGCTTCTGTTCTTATTTTATCTCGTTTTTCTTGTTCTACATTATTAATTGCGTTTTCAGTTTCGACTATGATATTATCTATTACATATTTGTTTACATTTTTAAGATTTGTTTTGTTTGATGATTCTAGGGTAGCTATTTCGTTTTCCGTGAATATTAGATAAATTTACGAATTTTGGGTAAAAAGTGTGGTTATTATTTAATGTGTGTAAATTTTGGTTATCTTCTTTAGGTGTACTATTTATTAGTAGATTTTTAAGTTTTTTATTGATTGTGTTAAATTTAATTGTTTTGTGTTTATTTAGTATTTTAAGCATATTAATATATTTATTATTCCTTGTATGATAATCAAGTGTGTTGGCTAAAAGAAGATGTAAATTAATTAATTGTTTATTAATGTAGCCGATTATAAAATAATATAATAATATATATATTATAATATATATATATTATAAAATATATATATAAAATTTCTAGCCCATCACTTAACTTAGCCATTAAAAGGGGGATTTACATACACAAATACCGAATTTAACTTGTTAGTCCAACATATACTGGTAACCCAGAATTTTGCGTGCCTCTTAATTTGTACTTAATTGTTAAGAAAAGTGTATTGTGATCTATTTATTAGTATATTAAGAAATTTATAAGTTAACGGGTTGGTGCTGAAATGTTGAAAATAAACTGCTTGTTATGTAGAAGATATAAACAAAGTTGTTTTGTAAGTGAATGTACAGTATAAATAAAGAATATACATGGTTTTTAAATAACACATAATGTTTGAGTATTCATTCATTCTGTTATCCCTTGACAAGGTCCTTTAGTTAGTCAAACAGATTGATCTTTTATTTAGTTTTGCTAAAACTATTAAAAAAATAATGCAAGAAATTAAGACAATTATTACGACTAATTTCAAACTAAATATTAATGATTTTTACTTCCATGTTCCTTAAAGAAATGGAAGTTTGGTGATGGCAAAAAAAATCGTGCTTGAGATTTTTGCAGATTTTGATTGTACTATCTTCAAAACATGAAAAAAGTCATTTTTCGAAAAGTGTGTGTGTGAAGATTTTTTTCTATGGCAAACAATAAAAGCTGCAAATTCAACAGAATCAAATAATTTTTTGCATGCAGCCTGATTTGCAGAGTAGTCGTGAATTATTGTTTTTGGTGAAGATCAGTTAAGGGAAATGGGTAGTTTACCTGCAACGTTTCATGTTTTTATATGTGTAGTACGTTATCGGCAACAATGAAGTAGTTTAGTGTGAAAATTTCTTCCCGGGCTGTTTGGGCACAGTAGGCCTACAATGTTTTCTGCAAAACCAGACGTTTCGGCACTGCCATCGACTGTCATCATCAGTGAAAATCGAGTGCGATAATGTGAGGTGGTATAACGTTAGACAATAGTGACCACATGCACAGTACTGTGCTTAAGGCTGAATCAATAAGTAGAAAGAAGTAGTTTCTATGGAAATATTTTATTTCCATTATGATTTTAAATATAAATCTCAGAACATGGAAGTAATGTATGGTTCTCCATACCGATATTTAAAAAATGTTACAAATATAAATTTAAATTAAGAAAATAATTATTTTCCCACCTTTTGGAGAGTCTAATTGGCTGTCAATGGGTGCAACTGTCTTAGAAAATATTTTGCTTTTTCAGGATAGTTGATATCCAGGATGTAATATCATGATACTTGGTATCCAGGATTTAATGTCAGGATACCTGACAGTTTTTAATCATTTTATAACATGCGAGTTAGAAAAAATACTGTTTTGTAAAATTGTTCGCAATTTTTATAAACAGTTGTTAAGTGTGTCAGCAGGAATACTGAATTTATCTGCTATAACTCTAATTCAAAATGGAAAATCATAAAAATTTTAAATTTCAGTTGCAGTTATAGACAAGTATAAAAGTAAACAAAAAAAAAAAGTAATACAAACACTTTTGATAACAGTTACCACATGTAACACTGCTTAGTTATATGACGATAAAAATGCTGGACTCAGAAACCATGTCATTCAACAGCAGACATCAAAACATATTTGTGTAACTTCTAGGATGAAAACCTTCAAGCTTTAATGTGTTTCTAAATTTGCTGTCATGTATAGCACACCATAAGTCTGAAATAAGTGGTTTCAGAAATCACTATGCTGTCTATACTTGGAGCACAATTATTTTACAATTTAGTTACAGACAGCAGAGTGCTGAATGTGTCAAACTGAAATATCACCACTGTTCCATAACTGTGAAGAGTTACTGTCTTATGCATGCTACCTACTTGCCAAGACCAGCTATAGGTATTTGAATGTTTAAGAGATGAACATGAATACTACATGAATTCGTTTAATTTTTACTCAGTAAAAGGTAACCTAAAATGTATTATAAAAAATTTAGGTGCTTAAAACGTATAATTGAAAATATTAATATCAAAAGTTTTAAAATATGTTATAAAGAACGATATATATTCATATATTTGATAATGCAGTCTGAGTAAGTACTGGCATTTTCTCCATTCATGTGTAAGTACTGGTATTTTCTGTAAAACCAATAAATTGTACATTTAATACAGTAAAGTATTTTTATCACCTTATGTGCATAATTTGGCTTCCACATTTGTTATTTATTTAAAACAAATAATTATTCGCTATGCGTACTAATAATTGTAATAGCAATTGAACAGAGCTTAATTAAGTACAATCCAACCATGGCCAGATTCTGTGTGATTAATTTAACTTGTGATTTAGATAAGTGTGTAATTTGGAACAGATGTGTGAAGACAGTTAATTAGTAATCCTCAAATTTCAAGTAACACGCTGTTACTGAGGTTATGTCAGACAAAAGTATGAAACATTCGCATTCTGTAGCGCTGAACGATTACATAAAATATTGTAAGTATTTCTGCTTACGAGAGAACACACGTAGGAAGACCGCACACAGCTAAACAAACCGAAAATAAGCTACAGGTTTATCGTCAAGTCTATAAAGACTCGGATAGAAAGCAGCCGCATCCCATCCCATCTATTAATCGTACGGGCAGACGCTTGTCAGCCCAGAATGCAAATGTATCACACAAGCAGCGTCTGCCCGTACAGTTAACAGATGTGATGGGACGCACCTTCGCTCGCCCCTCCAGTGCCCCCACCAAGTCGCCAGATTGGTCACCAACAGCTTCGATGTTGGTTCCGTAGACGCTTGTTAGTTCTTCATCCTTCCATTCATTTTCTATCCTTCCGTGTGATTGTTGGCAATAATAGTTCTGTATCATGTTGCAGCTGGTTGTTATTGAAGGTAAGTTGCTACCCTTCACTATATCGGTTGTCCATATTCCTTGTTCAGTGTTTAGTGATACTTCTCCTTGCCGCAGATCAATTATGGCAGAGTATTGTCTGAGTACATCACACCCAACAAGTATAGAGAATGGCAGGCCGCTGGCAACAAGAAATTACATAGTGAATGTTAAGCCTTTACTGTTAAGTTCCAAGGACACTTGTTTCCTGACTGTTTTGTTTTGTCTGCCTGTAGCACCGATGATAGTCTTATTGGTAGAGTTGGTATTGGTGTACTACTTTCCTGCTGTAGTCTACTTAACTCCACTTGGTCGATCAAAGATATGTTAGATCCTGTGTCGATCATTAAGGTTGACATGATTCCATTTATTTGGGCACTTATGTACACTATTTCACTATTTCTGCTAGGCATCGGTTGATTATTTTCTTCAATCAACTCATCTCTTATATTTTTTAAATAATTTGTATGTATTATAGTGATCTTTTTATCTGTCGTCTTAAATTCCCCTCGAGATTGGTCCAGTGATGGGCTGTTCACAGTTTTCACTGACCTTATGCATTTAAATGAGGGCTGGCCTCATTGTCCCTGACTTCATTAGTGTTTATTTGTTGGTCCATTACTTGCTCCTGTCAGTTGTTCATGTTACCTCCATCGTTCCCGGTATTTTCCTCGAATGTGTGGCTTCTTGTGTCTGGTACCTGGTTAAAGTACGCTCGTCGGTAATTTGCTTGGGAACAGTTTCTTCCTGGACTCTGCTGTGTTTGTCCTCTCACGTAATTCACTTGCGGTCGGTACCCTTGGTTGTTGTTATTACCGTTTCCGGGGCAATAATAATTGTTAGGACCATTCTGTGGGTACCCCTGTAGTTGTTTCTAAAATTATTATTGTTGTTCCCATTTCTGGGCGCATTATTACCATGTTGATTCCCTTGATAATTATTAGGGTTGTTTTGTGGTGGCTTGTTATCACCCTGTTGGTTTGGTGATGATAGTCCTTCGTTTACCTTACTATTTCTGAAGCTCGAGAATCTATTTTTTCGGTATTGTCATTCGTGCTCATGGCTCTCTAACAGACTAGCCATGTCTTGAATGGTCTTGACCTGACTGTACATCCGGGCTTTCTGTATTGCGTCGTCATAATGGTAAGACGATTGTATTACAAGACACTCTTCCGGAATGCGGGGTTCCAAATTTCTTGCCATGCAGATCTTTCCCAGGAAGTAGGATGTGAGAGATTGTCCATTCTGACTCTCATACCTCCCGTTACTTAAGTTGTTGCGGACCATGTTCTGGGTTGATTCAGACCAGTATTTCGCCTTGAATTGTGTTTTGAATTCTTGGATGCTCTGGATGTCTGGTCTTGTGGCGGTCCACCAGTTGTCATACATTTCTTTGAACATCTCGTCCAGCATTCCCCTCACCGTTGTCCATCGGGTCTCGCGATTTTTTACTATCAGCTCTTCCACATTTTTCAGGAATTCAATTGGGTTCCTCTTATAGTTGCGGAAGTTGATCGTATCCCTATTGTCAGTGCTAATGATATGGTTAGTGTTATATGGCCGGTCACGCCAGGCGTCCACTTCTTCCTGCAATTTCTCTTCCCGTCTATGCATCTCATCAATTTTTTGGTTATTTTTATCCACTTTGCTGTCGATTTTATTCAGATTGCTGTATACTCCTTCCATTCTTTCTCCCAGGTCTGTTCGTACAGCTGCTATCTCCTTCTGGTTCTCTTCCCGGACTTGATGTATGTCCTGGTTCACCTGTTCACATCTTTTAGCTGTTTCTTCGTGACATTCCTCAATTCTCCTTTATTTTCTCCTTCGAGGTTGTTTATCTTATTGACTACTTAATCACGGACTTCTGAAACAGTTTCGTTGGTTTTCTCCAGTCTCTCCAACGTCTCCTCTAATCTCTCATTGGTTTCGGTGATCTGTTGTTTGGTTTCTTGCCAATACTCCATTAATTGGTGTTTCATCTGCAGCTTCATTTCTTCTTTATTTTTCTCGTGGTCCTCCTTCAGCTGTTGTTGGAGAGTTTCGTTATTTTTGTTAATAGTGTGTCTCAACTCTTCCTTAGTACTTTCATTTGTACTCACTGTTTTTTCATTGATTTGTTTCAAACTTTCCTCACTCTTGTCAAATTTTTCGTTAATTTATTTTAAACTGTGATTGGTTTCTTCCTTCATGCTGTCGAATTTCTCGTTCATCTGTTTCAGACTCTCTTCATTCTTGTCGAATTTATTGTTCATCTGTTTCAGACTCTCTTCATTCTTGTCGAATTTATCGTTAATTTGTTTTAAATCTTCCTTCTCCTTTTTAGATTCTTCTTTAATTTGTCCGAATTGCTCCATCATCATTCTCATCATGTTATCTAATTTTGTCTCTTCGGTTGGTGTAGCTTTGACCGTCGGATTTTCGATGGTATCTCCTCTAGCTTCTTCTCCGTCACCCTCCTGTTGTTCCATCTCAATGTTTGTCACTGCTTCTGTCTCTTCTTCCTGTCTATTTTCTTCCATCTCTTTGTCCTTTGCCAATTTTTTCGTCACTCCTCTAGTATGCATCTTGATCCCCTTTCGTACTCGCCGCTAGAATTTCGTATCTCCCTTTCTTCTAGTCCCACCAGTTGGTCGCCAATTTGTTACAAGTCTTCTCACCTATATCTCCTGTGTTAATTTGCCACATGTTGGATGCGTCAATTTATTACGAACCGCTGTCCGTCTTATTTCTGCAAGAGTGTAAACATGTCAGAGTGTAATTTGAGTAATGTGTCTTACCAATCCGTCGTCGCTCGGTAACGTAACTTCCGCTGATTGAGTCCGTCGTGAACAATTAACCAGGTATTGAAGTTCTTACCTGAGGTTCACTAGGGGTGTATAAATCGCGGGATTCGACTCAGGCGGTATGGAGAATTCAAACTGGTACCGCCGCTTATCGATCTTTACAATCAAGCCAGCAGTTTGCTGTGTTCACTGCTTGAGCGCTAGCCGCCAATTCATAGCAGTTCGCTACAATGTACAACATTAATAATACACTTTCCTAATGAAAATAAAACACATTGGTTACACATAGTATTGGTTTATTATTTAATGATTATTCCTTTTTCATTGACACAGGTTATATTTGGTTTGTTATATTATTTTGCACCAGCAATTAAATTAAGACAATCTTCTCTGGGTTTTGACGTATCGATTCTGAACGTAACAGAAACACCGTAATGGCATTCACCGAAGTAGTTTACAAATAATTTCGTTCGATCGTCTGGATTCTTTAGAGTACGATAAAAGGATTAGATGCAATTACAATAATAAGAATACACAACCTTACAATATTTCTACTTAAATATTATAACGTGTAGCTATAACTGTTTTTTTGGAGTGTAGTAAAAATGTTTCAAAGGTTCGTAAATTAACAATAGGTTAACTTTATAAGTTGATAAATTTTCAGTGTCTTATGTTTTTTATTTATCTTTGAAAGAGAATAAATTCAGTTAGTGATATTTCATAGTATAGTGAGAAATATTTAAAGTGCGTTTTTTCGGAAATTTGGGTAATTTAAATGATACTTAACCACTTAGTAGACTGGGGTAAGCAGTTGGTCTGGTAAAAAGGACTGGATCTGCAATCGTATTCAATTTTCAACTGTTTGGGCTTCGGACATCTTTTTCAATTTTATCGGAATAATTTATTCACTTCTTTTTGGATTAAAGGGTCTTCGACATCAGTTAATCAGTCTCAGTCATCATCGGCTTCCTTCTCGTTCACTTTTGGTAATTTGGTTAACTTTTATAACATTTTAAATCAAATATTTGGTTGTTCAAAATTTGGCTTCTGTTTTCCAAGAGCGTCACTTTACGAGTAACGATATTCAACGGTAAAACCATCCCTAACGGCAGTTGCTATGGTTACTAATGAAATCTGATTGATTAATTTGGCTATAAATCCATTGTTATCAAAATCTGAATTCCTTTCAAAATCCTTGTATATCTTCTGATTGCTTTCATTCTGTTATCTTCCTTCCTATGTATTAATTATTATCACTGTTATTTGTATTTTCTTCCAAAGATTATTTTGGTATCCCACAAGATTGGGTTATTTCATGTTTTATAATTTTCCAATTATTTTAATATTTCCTAATTACAGTTCTCTTTTAATTTAAATACTTATTCTAATATTTTGCTTTTAATAAGATTTATACCATTTATCCTTGGTTGATTAATCACCTTGGATTTGTTAATTACTTGGTTATTTTCGTACAATTAGTATTTGTTTGTGTTTGACAGTTAGGCCTTTCTCAAGCCTAAGTAGCCATCACTGATTTTCACTTATTTCATATACATTACATCTCATTTTAGCCTAATGCTTTATTTTGTTTTTATAACTGGATTTGTTACCTTTTGATGTGTTTTGGTTCTGTTTTTGTGTTATTTTTATGTTACTAGTATTTTATACATCATGTATTGCTAATTATTTACTGACTGGTTTTCTTGTTTTATGAGCTCATTAATCAAAAATAAACCAACTGAACAAATGTACTTATAATAGGGCGAATGTGTGTGAGTGAGCACATGGCCATGAATATCTATGCCGAGGGCATTGGTTTGTGTGTAGATGAGATTTCAACATAATAAGTAATTAGAGCTGCAGCCAAAGATAAAAGTACATAATAACCTTGATTGGAGACAAAATGAGAATCGTAAGAATGAATAGGGTAAATTAAAATAGCCACCATTTTGTTTTTTATAACATTGTATGACGCCATTTTGAGCACATGGTTGTATATGCAAAATCTATTTGGGAAATTAAAATTTGATAGTTACTTTCAATATAAAAACAGTGTTATCATTTGTGTCACCTTCTTTGAATCAAAAATCTCGCTGTTAATGAATCCTGGCCCCTTAGGTAAAAAGCATAGTAAAAAGAAAAGTACGAGCTCTGCAGTGATTGAATTCGGTAAGTACACATATGTACCATATTATGGTAATAATTGTCCATACATAATTTAAATAAAATGTGTAGAGTAGTAAGTTTATTGACAAATGACGCCCAGAACTAGGGACATGATTATATATTTAAGTTTATTGACAAATGGCGCCTGAACTGTGGACATTATATAAAATTACTTTATATAAAACAGGCCAGATTTAGAGACAGAGAAGGTGATATAAGACGGGACATAACCTAGTGCACGAGAGGTTATGTTGACGAAGCAAAGTAACTAGTAATTGCATAATTAAGTACGAATAAAAATAAATAGTCATTTAAATAGTTAAATTAACAATGGCAGAAAGTAATAATAGTCTGGAAATGGACAATACAGAGACAGAATCCATTTTATTGGAAAGACATGCTAGCTCAACACCTAAAATAGTCGAAAATAAAATCTCGTTAGAAGATTTATTCACGTTAATTAGTGACAAATTTGAACAACAAAATAGTAAATTTGAAGACAAATTCAATCAAATGAATAATACATTTAATGTAAAATTAGATAGTTTTGAGAATGAGCTCAAGAAGCAAAATACCTTACAAAATGTAACATTAGATCAGTTAGAGGAGAAATTAGACAAGAGAATTAATGAGATACAGTTAGAAAATAAGAGTAGAGAAATAGACAAATTAGATAGAAACAAAGACAAGGTAAGTGGGGTAGAAAATTATGATAATATAAATAAAAGTATGATATTGGAAAATGATTATGTAAACAGGGGTAGTAATGATGAGGTTTTATGGGGAATAGAATATAATAATGATGGAATGATAATGTGTGTTGAAGGGTTGAAGAGAGTGTGTAGAGAAAGTATAATTGTAAAAGAATTGCAGGGGTGTTTTTTCCCTTAATGGTGTATTTAGGGGTATGTACATGTGTTGAGGAAGGATGAGAGTGCCTTCGATGTAGATTTGGGAGACAAAAGGTCTGAAAATAGTTGTCCCTGGATTTTTTGTGCACGTGATAGGTGGTGCGAGAATAAAGTTGTAGTGTCCCCTGCATATATTGAGAGAGAGAGTGTAGCTTGGTGTGATAGAGAGAGATGTTTTAAAAGTAAGAGGTATGGTGAGAGAAAAAGAGAAGTAGAGATTTTTAAGATATGTAGAGATTATGAAGAGTTTATAGAAAGGTTAGGTGGAGAGAGAAGTGATAAAAATAATAAAGTAGTAGGAGGTGATGTTGATAACAATGATAATATAACTTACCTGATTATGACTAATTACACTAAGGGTGACGGGACCATACCGAATGTTGACAAGTTTTATGATATAGTAATGTGGAGCAATCCTGCAGAGTATTACTATGGTATAATGGACAAAATAAATTTAAATAGTTATTATATTACAAAAGATGATATAATGTACTTAATTAAAAATGAGTTATGTATACGTAAGATAAGACTATTATTTGACGATGGAGGCTAATTATTCTAATTGTGTTTATGAACATTTAATTATGTGAACAGTGTTTTTCAGGATGGACTGTTTAGGACTGATTATGGTAAATGATTAATGATAATGTGAATTGTATATTGTTGTGTATTAATGGCAGTGTATTTGTGTATTTTCGCTGTTGTGTATTTTGTGTATTTTTTATGTAAATATGTATTGTAGAATTTTAAATAATTGAAGAAAGTTTGAGGAGGAATTTTAAACGATATTAGGAGATTTAGATTCTAATGGTTAGTAAGTGATTACGCAGGTGATATATTTGGATGTTGAGAGGTATTGTTGTTAAAAGATAAGTGATGAATTTTCTAGTGCTATATTAAGGTGAAATGTTGTAAAAGAGTTTGGGTAATAATGATAGAATAGAGGCATTGGAGTTAGATAAATAGAGTTAATGGGAGTTAGGGAAAATAAGAATGTTGAGATGCAGATGATATATAAAGAGGTGTTAGATATTTTAGGGACACAGTGGTTAGTGATTATATGTAGAGTTGAGTAATGTGAATGGTATGTATATATTTGTTGATGGTGATATTTTGTAATAAGGGTACTGGTGTAGGGAGTCTGCAACGAAAGGTGTTGGGACAGGAAGGGACCGTTGTGTGCCGGAAAGGGTTATCTGAAAGGGTCAGGAACCAATGATGGAATGAGCATAGTGAGGGAACACACATACTAGTACAAAAATGAGCGGTGCCAGAGGTTTTAAATGGAATTTGTGAAGGGGGTTATTATAGAGGTATTGGTGTCATAATATGTTAATGGTTAGAAGCGGTTGTTAGTAGTAGTAAAAAAGAGGTGAGTAAGGTTAGGTTGACAAATGCCAAAATAAGACAGAGAAAATAGTGAATAATAGAGAGTCACCCAAACTAGTAAGGATAAAAGGGTTAGAAAAAGGAAAATTCATGGTAGGAAGGTAATTGTAACAAAAAGGTAAGGATAAATTTGAAATTGTTGTGTAGAATCTGATATAAACGAATGTTAAATAATAAAAGTTAATAGAGAATTGTTGATAGTAAAAATGTTATAAAGTTTTGGTACAAGTCATGTAAATGTAAATTGTTTAATGTAAATGTAACAATGTTAATGTGTAATGTCTAATGTTCTATGATGTTTTATTGTTATTGGTAATGACGGTAACAAATGTTAAAGAATAATAGCTTTTAAATGTTGAAAGTATAAAGGTACAAATGAAGTTGAGCAAAATATAGTAGAATACCAGTTACAATAGATCAATGAGTATAAGTTGAGTAATAAAATTTGGATAATAAACTTGTCTGCCATAGTAGTTGTAGGTTGAATTTGTAGAAATAATTAGGTGAAGGTGTTTTGGGGAATAAAAAAAAAAAATTTGTTTATGTAATTGTGTTATTTGTAGGTATATATATGTAGTTTTTTTTTCTTATAAAGAAGAGATTGAGTTTGGTGGTGGTAAAAGAATCAATATATTTTAAAGTCTTGTTGTTGTTATGTTAAACTTTTAAATTAAAACAAACCAATGCCCAAACACAAACCAATGCGTCTAAAGGGGAACATATCAGTTGTAGATATGGAAGTGTACTAGACCACTATTTTAAATTTTTGTATTCAATATTTCAGAGTTTGGTGGTGTTGTGACCGCGGTCCTGGGCTGGCTGGAGCGTCAGAACAGGAGCGTAGAGTGCCTCATGGCCTTATGGTGTAGGGATCTCTCCGGAGAAGTCCAGTAAGGTCAGAGGGTGTGATCAGCATCACTGGACCAAGGGTAAGTGATGACAAATTTTATATAGTAACATTACAGGGGGTTGTGGTGACATATCTAAACTGATCCTTTTGGAAAAGTGTGAATGAGTCAATGAAAGTTTTTGTGTCTCGACACAAAATCTTTCATTGAGGGGGTTTGTAACAGTACATAATGACCCAATACTATAATTATGGGATCGGAAGGTAATTTTTCAATATTTTATTGTATAATCATCTAATACAGAAGGGTTAGGTCCATTGTCCCTATATACGAAGGAACAAAGCAAATTCAGTAAGAGTACCATGCCAAGGTCACCGTTGGACGTGCGAGAGCCGGTAAAGGACATGGCGGTGTTTGTGACAAATGACTTTAAATATGCATTGTGATTGGATAATAACACTGTTCCGTCATAACAAAAAACAATGACGCACTGACTACAACGCATGCAACTAGGCGTTGTCCTGTATGACAAAGCTTGATGACGTAAAATACACACACACAAGCGCAAATTTACATTTGCCTCTGTCTCAATTCGACGTAGTTCTTCAAAGGGTCAACAGCGATGTATCGCTGTCTGATCAGTTTTAAATTAAAAGCTTAAAAACAACTAGCTCCTCAAGTAAAATTGTTATGGTGGAGCGATAGATGCTCAAGTGTAATAACAGTTAGAACAGAACATGTAGAATCAGTTGAATTGTGAAAAATATCCGGGCTGTTTGGCCGTGGTCCATGGTTAAAAACAAAACCAAACGTTTCAGCAGCTCCACTGGCTGCCATCATCAGTGGAATAAGATTTCTGCACTTGGGGTGTCTACGTGCAGGCCCACAGTACTGTGGTATAGACTGTTTTTAACCATGGACCACGGCCAAACAGCCCGGATATTTTTCACAATTCAAGTGACACCGGCCGTGAAAGCCTAAGGAATAATTTATGTAGAATCAGTGTCAACATTTTTAAGTAAAAACAACAAAACATGAGGCGAACACCAGCCATACACCTTGGAACCAACCAACACCAGCGAGGGAGCAGCGCAGACCACAATTAAGAGAAGTCCACTTTTATCATTTTCTTTATTATTTTAATGAGCTCATTAATCAAAAATAAACCAACTGAACAAATGTACTTATAATAGGGTGAATGTGTGTGAGTGAGCACATGGCCATGAATATCTATGCCGAGGGCATTGGTTTGTGTGTAGATGAGATTTCAACATAATAAGTAATTATAGCTGCAGCCAAAGATAAAAGTACATAATAACCTTGATTGGAGACAAAATGAGAATCGTAAGAATGAATAGGGTAAATTAAAATAGCCACCATTTTGTTTTTTATAACATTGTATGACGCCATTTTGAGCACATGGTTGTATATGCAAAATCCATTTGGGAAATTAAAATTTGATAGTTACTTTCAATATAAAAACAGTGTTATCATTTGTGTCACCTTCTTTGAATCAAAAATCTCGCTGTTAATGAATCCTGGCCCCTTAGGTAAAAAGAATAGTAAAAAGAAAAGTACGAGCTCTGCAGTGATTGAATTCGGTAAGTACACATATGTACCATATTATGGTAATAATTGTCCATACATAATTTTAAATAAAATGTGTAGAGTAGTAAGTTTAGTGACATTATATACTTTTAAACTTTACAATAATATTCTTTTCAAATCAATACAGTTAACATCACTCTTCAGTGTTCATTACTACTTAATTAATGGTTTATTTTAGATGCCATTCTTAACAACTTTCTTAAACATTATTATTGTTCACTATTAAACCTTTAGTGTTTGTTACTTTTTTACTAAGTGTTTATCTTAGCTTTCACTATTTTTCCTATTCATGGTGTCTTCAAAAAAATTTTTTCGCGATTCCAGAATTTCCATAATCCACTTTAAGAAATTTCCAGAATATTTTTACGGGTTTTTGAATTTTATTTATAATGAAATATTGTACCGAGTAATCCTAAAAAAATCGAATTCAACACACTTAAAACCGTTAATGGTAAATTTAAACCCAAGAAACTGGGATAAATCAAGTTAAATGTTTTTAAAACTGTAGACCGTTAAACCCAAACCTGAAACTTGAAGTAGGTAAGTTCATCTTGTCTCAAACCGAAGACGGTAATCTTATACGAGTGACCAGACCGTGCGATTTATCGCAAAATGTGCGATTTTTAGCCAATATGTACATTTTATTACATTGATTACAGACTTTTGCGGTATGTGATTTTTGGACGATAACGGGCATTAAATCAGAGACAGGTGAGTTAAATCCAAAATGCCCGGGGGAAAGTGAGTTCAACGCGGATAAACCAGAGAAAGACAAGTTAAACCCCAGATGCCCATGGTAAAACAAGTTCAACGCAGCTAAACCAGAGACAGGCGAGTTACATCAGAGATGCCCAGAGGAAAGCAAGTTCAACGCGGCTAAACCAGAGAAAGGCGAATTAAATTCCAGATGCCCGGGGGAAAGCGAGTTCAACGCAGCTAAACCAGAGACAGGCGAGTGAAACCTCAGGTGCTTGGGAATGGTACTTGAACTACACTCAGGTGCTTGAACTCGCCTGTCTGTGGTTTAAAATTTATCTGCCTTCTTTACCTATTGAAATATTTTCCATGAAAAAATAATTATTTTTAGAATTCAAGTGTAACATGTTTTAGCTGCATGAAAAAATTCTTTAATTGACAGTGGTTTTGTAGTCATTGATAAAAAAGTACATTTTTTTTATTTATTTTTATTGAATTGTATGAAATAAAAAAGTTGCAATTTTTTGGTTAAATATTCAAAATTCAGATATAAAAAATGTTAAATTTTATTAATTAAATTATAAATATATTTTACATGTAAAAAATAAAAAGAAAATTTATTATGTAATTACATTTTCTAAGCCAATACTGTATAAAATTATAATCTAAAATAATTAAAAATGCAGAAACTAAATTCTCTGTTATATTACTGTTACCTATTGCCAGCTTCCTTATTTTTCTTTTTTTTTTCTGTTTGTTTATTATCATTTAGTTTGGTTGAAGAAGGAGTCACTTCTAGTTTTTTTAACTCTCTGTCGTACATTTCAATTTCTCTTTCTGTATATGTCAGAGTGTCTAATGCTTCCTTCTTCTTTGCATGTAATGTATTTATTTCATTCTGTAACTCTCTTTTTCTTTTTCTAGCGGAATCTTCTGCTGCTTTTTTTCTTTCAATGCTTCTACTCTATTATACGAAGCATTTTTGAAAGCCGTTATCATATCTTTAGAAATACAAATACCGGTAACTTTACTAAAATTTTTTACGAAGTCATGTACACTTCTTTGAGCGATGAGACTGTGCTCTTGCAAATTTTCAACTAGAAATTCTTTATTAAAAGAAAAACTACGTTCTACCGCAGCATTACCGTGAAAAACAACTAAAATTCTTTTAACAAAATCAACAAAGTGCTTAGAGCATTCTTGCTCTGTACATAGCTTCATAAGAAATGCATCTATTTATCTTTTTTACGGCTAAATTTATTCAGTTCTTTTATAACATTTTCATTTGAAATAAAATGAATATATTCTTTTTCAATCTTTTCAGTGGCAATGCTGCCAAAATGATTTAAATCAGATAACTCTTCTAATACTAATCTTACTCTAGTGTTTGCTAGACCAGGTACCAACATAACTAAAGGAGACAAACAGCTCGCACCCCTCACGAATTTCATACCTAACGGTCACTTTTCTTTTAATTTTTTGCACATTTCTAAAATAAATTTTTGACATTGCATTTGAAAATGCAAAATATCAGTTTCCTTTGGTTTGACCAACTTTTTTATGACACTTTTTGCAGAAATACCAACATCTATTTTACTAGGGTCACAAAGAATCTCCTTCTTATATAAATCAAGTGACAGTAGGTCCCGAACATTTTTTACTTCTTTCATGTAATCACTTTTTATTATTCTTGAATGCAAATTTTTCATCATTACAAATAAATCATTGTGCATAAAAGGCAATAAACAATCATTAAATAGTCAAAAAACTTTCTAGTTCTAGAGACACACTTATCATGAAAGCTAATTTCGCCTACAACATGTCATCTTTTATAAATTCTTTAACTACATCAAAATTTTTTGATTTTGGAGGTTTTTTATATACTGCTTGGACATAAGCTTTTATCTTCGATAAAATACTTTTGGCTCTTTCCATCACTCTAGAATTTTCTATCCATCTAATGGAGCAATACTTCAAAGGAAAATCATAAGATTGTGTAATGCGCATAAAAGCACCTCTACGAGTGGGAAAATCTTTGAAGAGATAATATGAAGCCCTTAAATACTTATCAATTTCCCAACCAGTTTTTGCATGTCCTGTTTTAAAACTTCCATTCACTACATGGAATGAACACGTGCCAATTTCAATTATTTTAGGGCTATCAGGATTTTCTGCTGTTAAAAATTCTTTCAAATCATTTAACATTTTTAAATTGACGTTTGGACCGTCCACTCCAACTTGGATAATTTTATTTGCAAAGTTTCGAGTTATACTTAACCTCAAAGCATATAGGTACATATATGTATCGCAACTAAAATTAATTATTTTAAAGAATCTCATTTGAAATAATTAGACAAATATTACTTACTTTGAAAATATATATTTCACATTAATGTGTGGAAAAAACTAACGTAAACAATTGTCACTTTACAAAAATAATCTTGTAAATAGAGAAAAATAATCTTTGAACTGCCAAGCCGGCTGGATGTTTTTGTGGTTTGTTGCATCTATATAACCAAATTTATCAAATGACTGAGTAGATTTCTATGTAGAGCGTTAGAGGGTGCAAAAGGAAAGGAAATAGTATTTGGAATCTCATCTATTTCGACTGTGCTTTCCGCGTGAATTTTTTATTTTCAAATTTTTCAAAAAATGAATTTTTTATTATATCAATTTTCAAAAAATTAAAAATTCCAGTATTAAAAGATTTTGAAATCCTATTCCAGAATATTTCAATAATTTCAAGAGTCAATTTTCAATTCCAGAATATTTCCAGAATTTCAATAATTTCAAGACCTTGTAGACACCATGCTATTGCTATCATTGACAATATTTTTATTTACTCATCACTTTCACTTTTAAATTATCATGTGTTTATTATAATTTATTTAGTGTTTTTTCTCTATCATTTTACTTTAGGGTTTTTTCACTTTCACTATGGGCACTTCTTAAACTTTTTATTTAAGTCTTTATTAGTGGGTAATCCCTATCATTACTTTTCTTTGTCACTTCGTTAATTTCAGTTTATTTCTCACTATCTTAATATCTCTCTCTTTCTTTACACATATTATATATACTTATTAAATTCATGTCTTTCTCTAATTCTTATTTACATTTACTTCTAATTCTTTGGCTAGTGTATTTTTATTTCTTGGGTTTTGTCAATGATTAATTACATTTCTCACTCATTCAATACTAACAATTATTTTTTAGATTGGTTCTTTACCGGTTTCATTTCCTTTATTATATTTAATTGTATTATTCCTCCCTTCTCTCTTCTCTACTATTTATCTGTGTTTTCTCGCCTTGTTTCATTTTATTTCCTTTATAGTTGGTTTGTTCCCTTTTTATTTTCATTTTTCTTCTCCTTCACTTCTCATCTTGTTTCCTTTTCTGTTGGTTCTTATCTGGCCAATCTCTGGGGTTGGGTCAAAGTCGTTTGTCTGTCAGTCTAGTCTGTGAGTTTGTTTAATAATCACTTTTAGTTTATCATTTTTCCTCCTTCTTTCTTAATTACATTTTATATTTTTATTCTCTTCATTATTTGTTTGTTAAAATACATTATTTTTTTAGCATTTCTTACATACTGATAGTTATCAAATATGATCTGAATTTGGCGATGTTATAATATGTATATAGTGGCCAAAAGGGTGGAATATTTAAATTGATGAGCTCAAATAATGGGGGTAAAAAAAATCTAAAAAGAGAGTGATAGAATGTGTGTATGTATAACAAATAAAAGGGGAAAATAAAATGTAAAAGTACTGGGGTAGAAGTAGGGCTTATTATAATAAAATACTATGTAATAAAATTAAAAGTAAAGAATATAAAGAGAAAGAAAGCAGATAGAGATGTTAAAGTTAGTAAATAAACGCATTGGTTTAAAGTTGATAAATGAGAGTAGAGATTTATTACGTAGTGCAACCCAACAACCACTCTTACAGGTCACGAGTTCGCGTAAAGACCCCTCGATCCCACGTGCAGGTAAGAATTTTGGAAATGGTGAAGTTTAAGTATTTTATGGTTAAATAAATAAATTTATTAAAAATTATTAGTAAATTTACAAGTTTGCGAAAACTCTTAAGACACTTTCATTGCTAATCAACAGTCTTCGTACTTGCGACACTTAAAAGAAAATCTACCTCAAAACCAATGTATTGTGCTTTGTGATTTTGCTGAAAATTATGCATTTGTACTTCAAGATGCTGCACAAGGCTTTCACTGGAATAATGCTCAAGCAACAATACATCCGTTTGTTATATACTACATGGATGAGGAAAGCAAAAAGCTGTCATACCTGTCTGATTGTATGACACACGACACCATTGCTGTTCATTTATTTCAACGCCTCATGATTGACTTTCTTAAACAAAACTTCCCTCATAAGCCCGAAAAGCTCCATAATTTTTCAGACGGAGCAGCATCACAGTACAAAAACAAATCCAACTTCCTCAATCTCTGCCATCATGAGAACGATTTTGGAATTAAGGCTGAATGGAACTTTTTCGCATCGTCACATGGAAAGAATGCATGTGACGGTGTAGGAGGAACTGTAAAATGTTTAGCAGCATTGGCCAGTCTACGTATGGTTTACAATGAACAAATCATGACCCCTCGCCAACTTTATGATTGGGCTAAAGCCAATATTGACAACATCAGTTTTTTGTATTCCACTAAAGACGAACATGAGGCAGAGGAACAGACCTTGAAGAGACGGTTTGAAACAGCAACAACAATAAAGGGCATTCAGCAATTTCACAGTTACACTCCTGTGAGTGAGACTAGAGTTTTAGTGAAAAGCCACTCATTTTCAGAGGTATCAAGTGTAGAAATAGTTTCAGCTGACGACACTGATGCTGATTTGGACACTAATGACATTGTTGGCTTTGTCACATGCCAATACTCAGACAAGTGGTGGTTAGGTTGTGTGTTAGGAGTAGAAGGAGATGAAGTAAAAATAAGTTTTTTGGAACCACATGGCCCTTCTCCATCTTTCAAATACCCACAATTTACTGACATATTAGTTGTGCACAAAAGTGAGGTTTTAACAAAAGTTGATCCTACAACAGCAACAGGAAGAGTTTATCGCCTTACAGACTTAGAAACTAAAAAGACAAACAAGATATTATGTGTTAAATTAAAGAAGAACTAAGATCTATTTAGGTATTTTGGTGCGATTACAAAATGACTTGAGTGCTAACCAAGAAAAAAACTTATTATTTTTATCATGTAAAACCAGGTATGTAACCTTCCTTGTTATGATGATTGACTATGTATTAGTATGATGTAAGTAACAAAAAAATGTTGATTTTACAAATTGTCTGTTTCCATGTAAACAAAAAATTATTAGCCTATATGCGTTGTACATTACTTTAAGGTGTTTGTCAAAACTCCTGATCCCATTGAGATCCCACTCTAAAAGTTTCAGGATTTATAGCTTATAATATTACAAGAAACATATAATTTTTTCAATTTGTTTAAAAACACTGTCTCAAAAATGTATGTAAAAATGTTTTTTGGATTTTCAAAAAAAAAAAGATTTCACCAAACATAGTCAAGTAACATACCAAATTAAACCTTATAAGATTCTCATTAAAATGAGGGGTCAAGCAAGTCTCTAGGCCTTATAGAACTTGAGTTATTCAAGAATTAAAATGTTCGTGAAAGCCCAAAATCTGTATTTTTTATAAATTTTAAAAATTAATTACATCAAAACCCAAACAGATAAAAACAATCTAAAAATATATTCTCATTTCTATCATAAGGGAGAATGATTCCTGAAAGTTTCATTGAAATCTGAAATGGTCAGGTTGAATCTTAAAATTTTTTGGTTGGTTTGGCATGGAATGACCCTGGTACTAGACGTTATCCTTAGATCAGTAGGGATCATAATTTAATAAATGATGAACGTATGTGGATGAACATGAGTTCACCCATCAACTAGACACAATCTGAAACATTGTGTCAACATTCTTACAAAATGTACTGCAATCATCAGGACCTGTACAAGGGCAACACGGAAATCATTAATAGATATACGAGTGTTAATATTTAAGGAATATTATATCTTAGTAAAAGAATAATAATCACTCACACGCATACACACACATGGTAATGATAAATTTTGTCGAAATGTGGGCACAAATGATTTAAAATTTTGTCTAGTTCATGACTGAATTTAAAAAAAAAACCTTACCCCTCTATATATACGAAGAAAGAACCAAGTTTGTTATTTTTAAAAATAAACACTATAATGAATTCTGGAATTTACGAGGGCTATCCAGAAAGTAACAGACGTTTTGACCGACCGCGGCGGTGGGCGGGGATAGAGCCGCCATCTTGGTGTCAGAACATTCCTACACGCATCCAGCTGTGGTAGCGTGCGGTCTGTGCCCCTCTTACTTTGCTCTCTGTGATGTGTTAAAATGTGCACTGCAATAGAAAATCCCGCCACTTGTGAGGTGCGTTCTGTGATTAGGTTTTTGTTGGCAAAAAATCCCAAACCAATTGAAATTTATCGCCAACTTTGTGATGTGTACGGAAAAGGAATAATGAGTGAAAGCCGAGTGAGGCAATGGTGCACTGATTTTAAAAATGGCCGTACCAATGTTCACAATGAGGACCGCAGTGGTAGACCTAGCCTTGTAACTGATGAACTGGTGATGAAAATCAACGACAAAATTCGTGAAGATCGTCGTTTCACGATTACAGAACTTTCGAAACATTTTCCCCAAATTTCACGGAGTTTGGTGCATCAAATTGTGGCGGAAAAGCTTGGTTACCACAAATTTTGTGCTAGGTGGATTCCGAAAATCCTAACGGAAGACCACAAAAAACAGAGACTGGCTGCAGCACTAACTTTCCTCGAAGATTACGACAAAAATGGTAACAAAGTTATCAATCCTATCGTAACTGGGAACGAGACTTGGGTGAAGCATGTCAATAGTGAAACAAAAAGGCAGTCGATGGAATGGGGACACACAAATTCTCCCAAGAAACCAAGGAAGTGTTTGCAAACGCTGTCAGCAAGAAAGATCATGGCTACTGTGTTTTGGGACTCTGAAGGAGTGATTCTCGTTAATTTTCTTGAACGTGGCACAACAATTAACTCAGAGAGGTATTGTGAAACACTGAGAAAGTTAAGGCGCGCGATACAAAACAAGCGTCGGGGAAAACTTAGTGCGAAGGTTTTGTTTTTTCACGACAACGCACGTCCACACACGGCCAATCGTACCCGAGAGCTCTTCGATGGTTTTGGATGGGAGGTGTTCGATCATCCACCATACAGCCCGGATTTGGCGCCAAGCGACTATCACCTCTTCCCAGCGATGTAGACATGGCTCGCTACACAACGCTTTGATACTGACGCCGAACTGCATGCCGGTGTAAACCAGTGGTTGAAATCGCAGGCGGCAGATTTCTACAGAGACGGTATTGAAAAACTTGTGCCATGGTATGATAAGTGCCTTAATTTGAATGGCGATTATGTAGAAAAATAGCCTAAGAGTGTACCTTTCAAATGTATATAATAAAATTTTGTTTTTTCATTTTGTAAATTTTTTATTTCAAAATGTCTGTTACTTTCTGGATAGCCCTCGTATTAATAAAGACATACGTATATATTAAAAAATCCTAATATGAAATATCTGTATCATTAACTTGTATTAGAAAATAGCACGGGATGTCTCCATATATAGAAACATCCCTAGGAGCGTTCAAACGTTCGGCTCCAGAGGAAGGCTTGGCCATATTATGACCCAGTCATACTTATACAGGTTCAACCTGACCCAGGCCGCTACCTGTCTGCTGTGTCATCTGCATGAGGAGACCTTACAGCACATACTGGTGGATTGCCGGACAGACATCCCAGGAGTGCCAAGACTGAGGGGATTTGGTATGGACGCAATACTGAACGACAACTCATATTGGGCGGTGGCAGAGAGGATCTACAGGAGGCATCGTGTCATCGGAGAACAATCCGGAAACACATAAGAAGAAGAAGAAGAAGAAGAAGAACTTGTATTAGAAGGTTTGATATACCTAAACTTTAGGACATCAACGCATCGCATGCTACTGAAAATTGACTTCTGTATTTTAAAGTCTCGCACATATTTATTTTTATCCTGTTACTTAAATTTAATACATCAAAAAAGAAAATGAATGAGATTTCACTCTTTTATATAGGATTATATACTTTCTATATGTTAACAACATGAATCTTAATTTATATCCTATAACTATACATAAGTTGGTAAAATAATATAGGCCTACTCCTTATTTATGACATTATTGTGTATATCATAGCCATAACATAAACATCACATTTAATAATTAAACAAAATTTTCACTAAATATTTAACAGTTTTTATATAAAAATGGTAACATACTTTGTAGAAAGCCTTGGCATTATTCACCAATAATTCAATATCAGCATGCAAATCTTCTATATCTTCATACTCATCCGTCTTCAGTTTCTGCTGAACTTTTAGCAGGTCAATTGGATTTGAAACAACCTATACATAAATTAAACAGATGCATTAAAACCTAATTGTGATGAAATTATTAATTCAATAACTTAATAGAAAGTGCACTGTTGTCACATATAAATCCAGCAAATGAGAAAATGCCAAAGATCTTTTGCTCTCAAGCACAAATTAATAATGTTATCCAAGCACCACTAATGTTGCACTGGCACCATCACAGTTGCAACATCTGCAGTTGTTTCAAATTTCTCTTAAAGTTAAATTCTTAACAACTATAGAAAACTTGTAGATTCATATAAATATAAATTTAATATATTTTCTCAGTGGCGGCTCGTACAGGGAGGGTCAAAAGGGCACAGCCCTCCCACTAAATTTGCAAATTAAACTTGTCAATAATATAACTATAATGTGTAGTATCCTATGTGAAAGATATTTTTGGGGCGACTAATAGCGATCACCCGATGTTTTCGGCATGGTCCTGCAGCCGGACGTTTTCAGTCGTCCTCCCTGCATAGGCGGGTCTTGCGGGGAGCGGGGAAAGAGGACGTGGTGTACACATGTCTATGCTTTTAAATCAGCATCAGCCATTACAGGAGGGGCTCTGCCCGCTGTCTGATTTCGCAACTCTTTTCATAGAGAACTGGAGCGTTGTTCAAAACTTCTCTGTTGCTGTTTAAAGTGCATATATTTTCTCTTGTGTTTTATATAGTTTTGATTGTGTTCTTGTTGTACTTTTTGTGTAAACATAATGTTCTAATAATTTATTCTTTATTAGGCAGTGTATTCTATGTACAATAGTGTTTTTGTCGAACCTTGCGTACATAAACGTGTAACTTATTCTGTGTAGGCCTGAGCCCTGTGTGTTCTGTGCGTATTTGTTAGAAATGATTAAAATGGCTATGAATTCAGTAAGTAATATTGAACGTTTGATTATTTCAAATTCACTTACTTACGAAAAGAAAACAGAACTAAAAAAATTAGGGCCACCAAAACCGAATTTAGATATTACACAACAAAATTATAAAACGGACAGACCAGCAAAGTAATTGTATTGTGAAATACAAGTATTGTGTAGTCAAGTAAAAAAAAACTACACAAGAAAATTTAATAGAAACTGTTACTTACATGCTGATTGGATATGTGGATGTGAGGTGATGAATTCCTTTTTTTGTTATGTATGTTTGGTGATGAACCTAAACAGTGATTCAGTCTGGACTGAAAATGGAATTAAGGACTTGAAACATTTGGGAGAAAAAATTAAAAAAAAAAAACATAAAATTAGTGAAACTCATATGAACAATTGTATTGAATATTCATTATTAGGAAAAGTCAATATTAGTTGCCAGTTAGACAGTGCATATAGATTAAAAATTAAACAGCATAATGAAGAAGTGTCTAAGAACAGATACATCCTAAGTAAGTTAATTGACTGTGTAAAGTTTCGTGGAATATTTGAACTAGTTTTAAAGGGACATGATGAAACAAATACATCTGAGAATCCAGGTATTTTTAGGGGCTTAGTAAATTTAATGGCAGGCCTAGATAGCACCTTAAGAGAGCATATTGAAAAAACAAGCAATAGGGTTTTCGTTGGTCTTTCTAAAACAATTCAAAATGAAATTTTGGATTCTATTTATGCAGTGTGCATTGGACTAATAAAAAAATACATAAATGAAACTGACTACATTTCAATTGAAGCAGATGAAACCACGGATTGTGCCACTCTGTCACAAATTGTGTTAGTTGTGAGGTATGAATTGAACGGAAAATTATATGAGAGATTTATCAGTTTTGTCAGTCCACAAGATCACTCCGCCGAAGGTATTAGTAATACTATTTTTGAAGAATTACCAAAATTAGAACTTGATAAGATGCCTAGTAAAATTATTGCACAAAGTTACGATGGGGCAGCAGTAATGAGTGGAAAACATAACGGTGTTCAAGCAAAAGTTAAAGCTGTGTACAAGAATGTCCAGTATATACACTGCTATGCCCATCAACTAAACTTAATTATTGAGCGTGCTGCATCACAAAACAAGCAAGTAAAAATATTTTTCTGTAATTTAGATGGCTTTACAACATTTTTTTCAAGATCTTCCAAGTGAACTGCCATACTTGATGAAGTAGTAAAGAAATGTCTCCCAAAATGTTCTAATACCAGGTGGAGTTTTAAATCCCATTGTGTGACAACAGTATTTATTCATAAAAATGACATTTCCGTTGTTCTTGAAAAAATCATAGATGATGACGAAAGTGACAAGTCCACTGTTCAGAAAGCACTAGGACTGAAAAACACATTAAATAATAATGATTTTAATTTTTGGTTAACATTTTTCAACAAAATTATGCCAGCCTGTGACATTTTGTTTAATCAATTACAGCAAGTAGAAATTGACAGTATTAAAACACACCAGTATGTTGCCTCATTCAAGTCACATGTTCAAAACGTCAGAGATTATATTGATTTTGATGCCAGTATGTCTACAACAAATGATTTTGGAGAATCATCACAAATCATCAATCCAAAAAGGTCACGTTTTGATGAAAGCAAGAAGACTGCAGCTAAAGAAGTTTGTGACATAATAGTTACCAACATAGACAGATTTTCATTTTCAGACCATTCAGCAATAGCAGTTTTGTTGCAACCACCCCTGTTTTCTAAACATCAGCTTATCTTTCCAGAAACACCGTTACAAATTGCTGCTAAACAATTTAATTTAAATGAAACTGCATTAAGACATGAACTGGTAGTTCTATACAGCAGGCCTGACTTCAAAAAGGCAACTGGCGCATTGGTTCTACTCAATTTTGTATATGAAAACAATCTAGTTACTGTTTTTCCCGAACTGGTAAAACTATTAAAAATTACTTGTACAATCCCTATGACTACAGCAGAAAGTGAACGATGTTTCTCAACTCTCAAGCGCATTAAAACATTTCCACGTAATACAATGAAAGAGGACACACTAAATGCTCTGGGAATGTGTTCAATAAAAAAAAATGTTAGAAATAACTCCTAACTTCAATTAATTAGTTATTGACCATTTTGCCAAACAAAAGGAGAGGAGAATGGATTTCATGTTCAAGCAAATAAACTAATCCAAGGTAGGGAACAAATATATTTTATTTAGTAATGCATGCATTTAATAATATAATTTATTAAATATTTAAGTTTAGGAACATGAATTGCTTAGGGTTATAAATAATTTCAGTTTCAAACACTGTTTAAATATTGGTAGTTTGCGAGGTAGGTTTTTGATATTAACAATACTTTTAGTAGTAAAGCAAAAGGTTCAATTTTACAATTATTTCATGATAATAGCAATAATTTAGTTTCTACTAGTGACTTTAGTTACATATGGGTACAACAAAATTTTGCCCCCCTAGTCAAAAACATTACCAGCCGCCACTGTATTTTCTGTATATGATCCAAAGACAAAAAAAAATCTCTGACAAAAAATTAAAAAAACTGTTGCTTACTAAAAATGTATGCATCGATTTTACAGAATTAAGTTACTGTCTCTACTTATAAATTATCTTCTTCAGTTTATTAAACAAGCTCCATTGTAATGTGAAAGCCTTCCTGAAACTAGCAATATAATTTATTCTTGTGATGGTACAAATGGGGCACAACCATAATTGTAAATTGTATAAAATTTTCTTATTACACACCCTATGGCTGGGTACGGTGTCAGTTCGTACCAGGCACGGCTGGAATTTTAGCCGAGGATGACTAAGATCATTAGAAAAAATATTTAGCCTCCAACCCAAAACTCATCATGTATTAATTGCGAAGTTCTTCCGGTAACCCAATCAACCAATGGGAGAGAGCTAGGAATGGAAAAGAAATCCGGTTAAGAGAGACGCGGTCGACACCCAATGCCTTGCAGGTAGGCAACCACGTGAGCTACGCCGACCAG
This sequence comes from Magicicada septendecula, assembly GCA_034769895.1. Lineage (NCBI taxonomy): Eukaryota > Metazoa > Arthropoda > Insecta > Hemiptera > Cicadidae > Magicicada > Magicicada septendecula. The sequence continues at coordinate 267,503,079 of CM068375.1, forward strand.
TTGAATAGCAGTCAACGAGAACCTTTCGGATCGCACGGTCAAGTAAAACCGACCGTGCGAGTAATTAGTGTTGACCAGCTAAAAAATGAGTATAATTTCAATTTAAACAGCAGTGCAGTATGACCTAATGAACCATCAACAACAATGGTGCAAAAATTAACAGTTTAATCTAAAATTTCAGAGTGAAACAGAAAGGTGAATAACACGTGGTTGTGCAACTCACAGAGACGTAGACAGAATGGCTAAGTACAATCGATAATAAATTGATCAAATACTTAAATCATACAGTTGCAACTTTTGTAATACATAACCAAATTACCTATATTAAATAAAGAGTGAGAGAGCGTGTACAAATATAAAAGTTAAGTACTGGTTTGCTACCCAAGAATTTTATATAATAAGTCCCGTTTAATGATAGTATGATAATCATTGTTAAATAATAATTTATCTTATTCACATAGTAAAACAAGATGTTTCTTTTTGTTTAATGATCGTTTGATCATCATGGTTCAATAATGTTTTATTTTATTTACATAATAAAATAAGATGTTTCTTTTTATAAACTTGCGTTAGTAATTATTACGCTGCTCAAACCCCAGTAACCTAATTCTATAGATCACGTGTTCATCTATACAAACTTGGCCTAATATAGAAGGTAAGTGAAAAAGGGTAAGAATAATATATATATATATATATGTTACAAAATAATTAAACAGTTATAAATGGCGCCCGAACAGGGATGGCTTATATAAATTTATTTTATACAGGCTGGGCCTACTTTTGAATATAGAAATGGGTTACTGTGGGTGATGGCATTTACGAATAAGTTACGTGTAAGTACGTGATGAAAGATTATGTTTAATCTTGAGTTACGTTTCAGATTTTTTATGGTGTATGCAATTTGTACAATCATTTGATTAGAAATAATTAAAATTAAAAAATGGAGAACAAAGAGAATGAAATCAGTCTAACCGACTCGATTGTTATGAGTGAGTTAGAAAGTCATACCACTCCAATTTCAACCGAATGAACTGTGTAACGGTACGAAATTGTATGGCCAAGTTAACATTTTAAAAATTATATTCCCCATCCAGTCATTGTTCACATTTTTGGAACCTCGACTTAGTCAAAGTATGCAGTGTTTATTACAAAACAAAACGTCTATGTTTTGTCTCCGCACTCAAGCAGTGCAGACAGATTGTGAAATAAAACACAATTTTGCATCAGCCGTGGATCACGGAGAAAATTACACCAGTGTTATAGCGCCTTTAAAATGCACCAATTGGAGTGCAGGCTCTGGATCACGTGACTAGACAACTCCGTGCATTACCGTCTTAGCACAGTAATAGTGCAGTCCTATTGTAACTCCTGGTAGAGCGGCCAGAAAAAATCAGCATACAGTTTGTTTTACTTTAAAAAACAGTGGCCTCGGACGTGAAGGATAGGCCTTAATTAATAGTCGGCCTATCCGGCAAAAAACAACTAACAGTGCGCAAATAATGTAGCGGCCATTAAATGTCTAAGTGCCCGGGCGAATCTTAAAAGCCACCCGGCTATATCAAAAAAATATATAAATATATACATTACAGTGCATACAGAGTTTTAAAGTAATGAGGTGAAGTAATTAACGACATAATAAGTTCAACGAAAACAGTTACGTGAGTGCGGTAGGCGGAAGCAAGTGGCAAACACGAGTTGTAACTTTTTTTTCTTTTTGGTATAATTCTATTTATTCAGATTACAACTCCCACTTACCTTTCAACTTGGATCTGGCCGGATCGAGTAGTGGAGGTACACCCATTTCGTTTGACGAACTATGACAGTACATAAAACGAACTAAGGTTTTGAAAGAAACTAACTCTCAATTTTTTGGAAGAGAAATTATTTTTTTGTTTATTAACCAGAAATATTGACTTCATAAGTTTTCCATTTGTAAAACTTCCAATTTCATATTTATAGGTTTACATGTTTTAGGAATTGTGCAACTCCTACAGCTTACGTACTATACTTAACTTCTACTACTTACGTATTTTAAAATAGCCCAGCCTGCACACGCACTACTCACATTCTAAAAACCCCTCATATAAAAACTCATATAAAAACACCCCCTTGTTGTGTAAAATTAACGTTATAAGTCTTTAGTGTGCAACATTACGTGTGTTGCGTCGTATTACCCGACCACGTTTTGCGTTTAAACAAAGTCTTTCATTCTCCGGCTTTTTTCCAGCATGTAGCATTTAATCACGATCAATCGGTATTCATCGTCACTACAGGCACTGTTGTATATGTTTTTGGGAACTCACATAGTTAGTTAGTCGGCCGACTTAAGAAGAAATACAGAAATTTTGCCCGGGCACAACACTGCTGGCGGCCACGCGTAGCGTAGGTTGTTAGTCGACTGGGGAGGGCGTTACCAACATGCCTCCCTCCAAAACACTCAGGCAGGGCGGAAACTCCAATGCCTCCTGATCGTATCTTACGTCACTGTAGCTTAGTCCTATGTGATGTATGTAGGTTTTTTGGTTAACATTGTACGTGATCTCATCTAGGCATTGGCGGACGTCATTAAAGTGGGTGGGACTTAAACAGCCTTTCCGGAACGTCTTGTAGAAGGCGATGAATATCATCCTCTCTAGCCATCTTGATTTTTTGTCGAGAGCGTTCTTTGAGCGCGTGCGGGTGTAGTTGCGCTTGAGCGTTGACACACAAGTACAGAGTTCTTAGAATTTTGGTGGAGGTGAATTCTTTGCTCGTTGCGTTGCACAATGATTTTATGGAAAGTCCGCCCAAAATGAAATACATAAAAATACATATGCCCCTAACTGTTACAAATAAAATTACCCAAAATTTGACCCGCTACAATACCCCCTCGATGAGAATTCTGCTGTCCATGACAGAAGAAATCTCATCGATAAACCCGAAGAGGACCGGTGAGGAACTGGTGCCAACAACCCCCTGGTTCTTACTCTGCATGGGTACACGACCCCCCTGGCTCAGCGACCATGGACTCATCTGAACGAGATCACTGGACTTCTCCGTAAGAGATCCCAACACCGAGAAATCGATCAGACTCGCACCACAGCCCACCTTGCCTTCTAACATGCTACCCCCGAAATTCTCAATTCCTGGCTAAAATTATTCCAGCTCCTCCGCCGATGTGGATCCCCTTTTTGCAAGCTGGGCTGTTTTTAGCAGATACTGGGCTCACACACACTCACGTTACATGATACCCTAACACATTAAAAATAAAAATTTTCTTTTAAAATTTATTATAAATTTACCAAATTTAAAATTCAAAAAAAAAATAATCTTTTATCAAAAATTCTCTTCCTCTTTTTTCTAATTTTTGTTTCAAATGACTTAATCTAGACATTTCTAATAACATAAACTCATCCTTATTCTAACAGGAGAATCACTTATAGTCTACCAATATAATGCAATACAATAAAAGAAAAATGGTTAATACACACATAATAAAAGAATCATTACTCAAATAGTCACTCGCTGGCAGGCGAAAAATCAAGTTTTTTTTTTTCACAAAAAAAAAATTTTTTAATTCAAAAAAAAATTTAAATTTATTCAGTAAAAGATTTTATTAAATTTATTTATTAAATAACATTTATTAAAATTATTCAAATATTAGTTTGAATTAATCAAACAAACAAATTAAAATTGAATTCCTACTCTACAAGCTTAGTAGGTGTATGAACTCATCAGCTGATCATAACTAGGTCAAGTACAAAACCCTTGACCTACATATGTTATGTATGATTTCTGAAAACACCTTGAACATTTTCAATATCCTACCTTGAAATACAAAACATAATAAACAAAATATTTAAAACAAACAAAATATTAATACAAATAATAAACAGATTGACATTTAAATTATTTAAAACAAACAATTCTTGACTTTACATTATTTTCAAATTTTATCAAAATTCTGTCACTGGTTGAAACAAAAAAATAAACAATTATATATTCTTTATTATAAATTCCTCTTTCTTTTCAACAATCTTACTTTAATATACTGTGGGTGATGTAAATTATTTATTCTCGTTTTTCTGTATGAGATTTCTATATATTTCTATACACCTAAACTTTCTCCCTCTGACTCTAATATTCATCAACTTCCATGCTCATGACACCCAACTCTACCAAAAATATCTACTAATCAGGACACTCTAAACCCCAACTTACCATTTAACACAATTCGCCACCTTCTCTACATATATAAAACTCTCTAACCCTTTGTATATATAGGATACGTGTTTCCTTCCCAAAAACTCATTTCCCTTATTTGGCCCCCGGATTTTACCTAAGGCGGCCCCTCCTCACTAAAATCTATTCCAATTCCCGTCCCAACCCTTGTTGCGGACTCCCCAACTACACTACCCCCTAATACAAAATTGCCATCCCCAAAAAATTTCAATCTCATTACATTACTACAAATACACAAAATAACCTCATTAACTATAAAAACAACAATATATCATTCAAAATCTACATAAAGTCTCCATTACCACTGTGTCAACATCAATATTTCACCAAATTCTATACCATACATTAACTCAAAAACAACAGTACATTATATTCATCTCCATCATTTCACATGCAACTTTTAATTCAACTTGGACAGGTCTGCATGTCCCATAAAACATTTAGCACCCATGAATTATCTTTTATTAATTTGCATAAATTGTTATTTTATTTCTCATATTCTTTTTGTCTTTACTTCAAAATGTCTGTAGTACACTAAACATTAATTACTTGTAACCTTTACAAACCACTATACCAGTGACATGGTATTGCTGATCAGCTGATATCCTAACATAATAAAAGCGCATCTTAAAATTGAACAAATTACATGGAATATACATATTTATTTTTATTTATTCTCACTTCTCACCTCATTGTTTCCCATTTCTCTGATTCTGATGTTTATGTTAACCTGCCAGACGATTTACTTATGGCTTAAAAAAATACACACAATAAAATTACATATTCTTATCTAATAGACAACAATAAAATAATACCCTTAAACCTATAGCATGAACACCTTGATTTACGAGTCTGAGCATATAATTATGTGGACAGAGCACAAGCATTTTTGATTGGACTAAACTTTGAATAAGCAAAACTTTTACGTCATAAAATTTTAAATTCGTGACTCCTTTACGTCACCTCCCAGCCACACACACTATTTCAGATTATGGAGGACTGTCTCGCCCTTTCGCTTCCACAGAGACGGTATATTTTGGAGCAGGTTATGCCTCTCCGTGTCTCTGCTTCCGCTGTTAAGTTTTAAAATTTGCGAACATCATAATGTTCTTGTTATAAAATCATGCACCCTTAAAAACGGATCTGCCACCTGGCTCTGCTGTTCCTACTCGAACAGAGTGGCAGCCGCTGTTCCCTAGTTCCGGAGATTTCCTCTAATTGTCCCCCTATTAAATTTCAAATTTATACCAATTTCAAGTCAGCTATGGTCAAGGGACTTGGTATGACCATAGCTGCCCGCTAGCCAAAACCACGGTTAGTGCTGGTAAGGCAGTAACCGCCCGAAAAGTCGAGGAAATCTAACTCTAATTTCACTGCCTGTTAAACATCAATATTTTTATGTGCGACACTGTCATTTAGGATTGTGTGTAAAATTTTTATTTTACACGGGTAAGGTGTGCCGCACATTTATCGCCAGTTTGGCCTCCGATGGAGGTAACACTCACTGCTACCCCCAACCCATTTCGCTACTTGTGAGAGCACAGGCCACCCCCACAATAGCTGCTTAATAACTAACTAATTAGAATTTTTGTATACATTATCATATAATATTTACATCAATGATCATCTAACCCATTCATAACCTTTTACCAATTGACTTTCTTAAAATTTTCAAAATTTATTATTAATAATTATTAAATATCACGTTTCATTTATTATTAAAATTTTTAATTATCATTTTTATTCAACACAATGATTGCATTAAAATTTCACTATTGCATTAACACCTCAATCACGCCTGTAAACATTTTTGTTACACATGATTATAAAATTTTCATACTTACACTCCATTTAACACGATATACCCACAAAACATAATCACTACCATCTCTGAAACATTTTACACAAAATTAGTTTAAAGTAAATAATTAATCATTCATTGACAACTTTCCATCTCGTAAACTAAATTAAATTCATAAAAAATTAATTAATTAACATTCAAATAATCAATCAAAATATTTAAGCATCTCAAATTGTTTTAATTAAATTAATTGCCAAAAAATATAAATTATATAGTTATCGAAACAATCATCATTAATCAATTACGGTTTTCAAAATTAATTCTGATATTTATTTACTTGCAAATATTTCAGTATTATTATCACAACAATCATCTTACATACACACATATGAATTCACTACATTTTATTTACAAACTCTTATTTATTGTTCAGTTTTTCCGCACTTCATTTGTCCCATTCTGCCATGTCGCAAAACCATAAAACAAAATATTTATACTGTCTTTTATTGTTTTAATAGTTTAACCTCCATCGTTCCAAATCAACCTTGGTTCTACATAACATCGTTCAATATTATCAGCACACAAATGACTGTTTTGTGTGTTGTAACCAGAAAAACTAACTTCAATCAACTTATTCAAATATTCGTTAAACCAGTCTACGTTAGGTATTTTTATCAAGTCTCCATCAGTAAAGTCATTAACTATTGGGTTAATTATTTTTATTACATCATTGTAATCATTATCATTCACATATACTTCTAAACTTTCCTTCCATTCATCATACTTTCTATTTAAGTTATATAATTCTGTTTCTTTACTAACATACAATTCTCTGTTTACATCTCTTTCTTCATAACCCCAAATCACACTCTCAAAAGTATTACAGACAGAGGGTATAAATTCAATTAAATCTTTCCTGACTTCTACAGGAAAAGCAAAAAACTTCAAAAAACAATTATTTGTAGCACATTCGTCTACACGATATATACGTGAAGGTCTTCCTTCACCCCCCATTCTACCTCGTAAATAATTTACCCCCTGTTTCATACCCATAATATAACTCTCTTTCCACTCTCTCTCTAACTCGTTAACACACACTAACATCTCATACTCACATTCTACAACTTCATTAGTACTCTCAGATACCAATTTTTCGACTACATTATTATTCTCGTTATTATCAACATCATTATTATCTATTAATTCATTACCTAACACAACATTGTCATTACAACTTTCGTTTGTATTATTCTTACTCTGTTCTACTTTATTCAGACTATTTCTTGTCATTTCATTGACATTTTCAAGACATACATTCTTGTCTTGTATGTTATTTATCAACTCGTTAAATTTTATATTTATATTTTGCTGAAACTGAGTATTCTGTTGTTCACATTTTCTTCTCTGTTCATCTAATTTATTGTTGAAATCACTTTTCATTTTATTTAAAATTATTTCGTTACCATCAAAACGTTTATTTAACATGTCAAATTTATTGTCCATTGTTCGTAAGAAACTCATATCAGTTTCCTCTGATTGTTTATTTATCTTAGTTGAAACTGGTGTCAACTGGATTCCCGAGTCAACATCTGTTTCATTTACTTGTGGTTGAGACGCAATCGGCGTGGAATGAGCTATTACATTACTGCCGGCAGCTGTTTCTGTAACAGTACCCGTCTCCCCCCTCAACATACCACTTTCATCCAGCGATTGCGACTCAAGGCCACTTTCACTCATAATTGAATTTATTCTACTACTTTTTTCTGTATTCTCGGACATTTTTACTTTATCTATTTTTCCTTGCGTAACAACTACCAATGATCAGTCTTTTTTCAAAACTGATATTACAACATCAATTTACTTTCTCCACCGTATTCCGTTCAATGTACTGTCACATGTAGGCCGTTGTAATAACTTTTTTGTTATCTAAAATCCTGGTCACGGCACCAATTGTAACTTTTTTTTCTTTTTGGTATAATTCTATTTATTCAGATTACAACTCCCACTTACCTTTCAACTTGGATCTGGCCGGATCGAGTAGTGGAGGTACACCCATTTCGTTTGACGAACTATGACAGTACATAAAACGAACTAAGGTTTTGAAAGAAACTAACTCTCAATTTTTTGGAAGAGAAATTATTTTTTTGTTTATTAACCAGAAATATTGACTTCATAAGTTTTCCATTTGTAAAACTTCCAATTTCATATTTATAGGTTTACATGTTTTAGGAATTGTGCAACTCCTACAGCTTACGTACTATACTTAACTTCTACTACTTACGTATTTTAAAATAGCCCAGCCTGCACACGCACTACTCACATTCTAAAAACCCCTCATATAAAAACTCATATAAAAACACCCCCTTGTTGTGTAAAATTAACGTTATAAGTCTTTAGTGTGCAACATTACGTGTGTTGCGTCGTATTACCCGACCACGTTTTGCGTTTAAACAAAGTCTTTCATTCTCCGGCTTTTTTCCAGCATGTAGCATTTAATCACGATCAATCGGTATTCATCGTCACTACAGGCACTGTTGTATATGTTTTTGGGAACTCACATAGTTAGTTAGTCGGCCGACTTAAGAAGAAATACAGAAATTTTGCCCGGGCACAACACTGCTGGCGGCCACGCGTAGCGTAGGTTGTTAGTCGACTGGGGAGGGCGTTACCAACATGCCTCCCTCCAAAACACTCAGGCAGGGCGGAAACTCCAATGCCTCCTGATCGTATCTTACGTCACTGTAGCTTAGTCCTATGTGATGTATGTAGGTTTTTTGGTTAACATTGTACGTGATCTCATCTAGGCATTGGCGGACGTCATTAAAGTGGGTGGGACTTAAACAGCCTTTCCGGAACGTCTTGTAGAAGGCGATGAATATCATCCTCTCTAGCCATCTTGATTTTTTGTCGAGAGCGTTCTTTGAGCGCGTGCGGGTGTAGTTGCGCTTGAGCGTTGACACACAAGTACAGAGTTCTTAGAATTTTGGTGGAGGTGAATTCTTTGCTCGTTGCGTTGCACAATGATTTTATGAAAAGTCCGCCCAAAATGAAATACATAAAAATACATATGCCCCTAACTGTTACAAATAAAATTACCCAAAATTTGACCCGCTACAGAGTGTCTGACCAGCCATATGAACACGCAGCTGATGGGTAACAGTACTGAACCTAATTTACTAAAAAACAAAATAGCAAAAATTCTAATCAAAGCATAAGTACCGTTTAATAGCCACAATTTAAAAGATTTTGTTAAAGAGATCTCAGTAAGGGAATGTAAAGAGTATGAGTGAGAGTGTAGCAAAGTGTTGGTTAAAATAATAACGTTATTGTTAATTCATTTTCATATTAGTAGTTTATATTGAAAGATTAAATATACATGTATTCCTGTCTTATTATTGAAATTGCAATGTAGAGTTAAAAACAAAATGAAATAGTTCAGGTTAATAAATGAAAGTTGATTTGGTAAAATCCTCAAAAGGTGTGTTAGCGTAATCATTTCGCACTTAAACCCAGATAACCTTGTCTGCAGTGGATTTTCGTCTGTAAGACCCTGGAAAATGCAACCAAAGGTAAGAGTTTATTTAATTTGAACAATCTATGTTGAAATCCTGAATTTGAAGTAACTTATAGTGTCTCAGTGGCGCCCGATCAGTTAGACGATTTGCGTGATTTAATATAAATCACACAGATCAGACCTAATTAAGCTGCAGAACGGGTTGTTTGGGAGCGAGGGCGATTGTTAGTAAGTTAGTAAGTGTAGTTAGTAAGCTTACAAAATGATGTATAGGTAAATAATAGAAAAATGGAAAAAAATAGTGACAAAGTCAACAATGTTGACTTAACTAGTACAAGTACTGAAAATCAAATAAACACAATAGTAACAGAAACGGTAATAAATGAAATAAGCCTAACAGAATCAGTGACAATGGAAGGCGCTAAGATTCATTCAACGCCTATCCAAAACAAGCAAAATGACAATAATGATATAGTTAATATGATACAACTAATGTTAGAAAAACAAAATATAATGTTAAGCAATAAATTTGATGAACGAAGTAATAAACTTGAAACCAATTTTAATGAATTTAAGGGCGAAATGAACAGCAAATTAAATGGCTTAAATAATCATTTTGAGACTAAATTCGATGTAATGAGTATCAATATAAACAAACGTTTTGACACTAATGATGCTAAGTTTGACGCATTAACTAATTCATTGTGTAGTATTGATGAACGAATTAATGAAATACATAGTGAAACAAAAAGAGAAACAGATGAGTTAAGAGAGAGTGTGTGTGTGGTAAACAGCAAAACAAACATGTTAGAATCTAATCAAAAAGAACTTGGACAACAAATAATTACAAAAAATGACAATGTAAAAAGCTTTACAAGTAAAGCGGGTAAGAAATTTGAAAATGGGGTATCAAAAAGTGATACAGTAGATAGTAGTAGTGATATTGATAATAGAAATGTAGTTGAGGTTAGAGTATTTAGTGATCATAATGAAAGGGAGTATAGAGGTAGTTTAAATAAAGAGAGTGTACACAGGGTAGAATTTTCCAGTGGTGTGGTTGTGGGTGAAGAAAATGCTTCACGAATGTATTTGGGAGATGTATGGTCTACAAATAATTGTCCCTTGATTTTTTGTGCATCTGGTAAGTCCAGATGGAATAATAATAAAGTGGTATTGCCCTCTGTGTGGAATGAGAATGTGAAATGTTGTGAGAAGTATTGTGATGAAAGTGATTATGAGAGAGAGAGAGTGGTAGAAATATTTAAGGTGAATAGAGATTATGAAAAGTTAATACAGAGTTTAAATAGTGAGAGAGCTGGTAGAGTTAAAAACTTACCTTGTTTGATAAACAATAATTATATTGATGACAATAATATACGCTTACCCGTAGTGAGGGTCAGCGTATTAGTGACAGCTGACACCTATAGCAACAAACTAAATGATGTGATTGTAATAACAAATACTAATGCAGACTTGACAAAAAACAATAATGTAAAATTGATTTATGATGCAGTAATAATGAGGGAGAACCCTATGCATTATTCTTATGGTACAATGGAAAAAACAAAATTTTATGGTCACAACATAAAAAATAGCCACATGTGTATACATGAAATTGAACAATGTTACGCGCAGAAAAGACTAATTTTTGATGATGGAGGTTGAATATAAACTCAATGAATGGACATTTTAAATATTCTAGTTTATGGTAATGACCTGGCTGATTTGGGTAATGAAGTGTGGTAAATAATAGAATTTTGACGAAAAGTTGTAAATAAATGTGTTAATGTCAAAGGTATTGTGTCAATATTATCTTGTTGAAATGTATATTATAGCGTATATGTAAAACATGTTTGTTATAAGAAAGAAGTTTTATAATAATACAATAATATTTGATTTTACTAAAATAATTAATAAGAGACAATAATGAATTTTATTTTGTATTATGTATTTATATTAAAAGTGTTTCAAATAGTGTAATTAAAGTTAAACTGTTCTGGTTGGAGTTCAAATGGGGTTAATTTAAAAAGGTGAATTAAAATCATATTGGATCTGAATTGTAATAAATAGTAATTGATAAATATGTTAACTAAAAAATTTATAGAAATTGAGAATTAAAAGTACAGGTATGAGGGGTGATGTAATTTTGAGTGTTGAGACTGAGAGTGTTTATAAAAACAGTCTGGCAGACAACTGTTAATGTAAACAGGTGTGTTGTATGTTTTGACTAATGTTTACAGCCAGGTGTTGAAGTTGATAACTGTTGTATTCTGCTGAATCATTGCCAGCAGTGAAACCTTATTATGAAACAAAAGAAACACCAGATGTGATGGAATGTAGGTACTAATTTTATGTAGGGTTATTTTGAAAGACGTAACTTTGTTTTGAACAAATGAGATTGATACAATGAGGTTTTGAGAAATTAAATTAAATTAATTTGGTAATTAAATTAATTGAAAAGGTGAATGTTAATAATGAATTTAAACTATTTTAATTTGAATTTTGACCATAATTGTAAAATAAATAAAATATGTACTTTATTTAAATTGAAAACTGAAGGAAATTTTGTATGGATATAATAAAAAATGTTCAGGCTGAGATAGTGTTTGGAAAATAAGACGTGCACATACTGCTCATGTAAACTTTTATCATTGACAATCCATATTTTACGTTTAACTGTAGATTCCCCACTTAAGTGTGGTCATGACCTCACCAGATCATGACCGTGAAAGTAGTTAATTGTGACAAATCAGAAATTTTACTTGTTATAACCGGCTTGTGGTTTGTTTTATTTTGTTAACCCGGTGGTTTGTTAGACTTAGTAGGGGGGGTGGTATTTTTAGGGGAATCTACCAAATTTTGGAACAGGACTATTTTCACCCAATTAGGGGTGATAGTCCATTAGGGGCGTATCATTCATTATTAGTAAGTGCAATACTGAATTTTTATTGTAACGCCGAAGTAAGGATGGGGTGGAATAAAAGAAAAAAATGTCCACCCCTTCCGCATCAGTCCTTGTGAAAGCAACTGGGCGCTACAGTCCAGGGGGGTAATAGTGAGTGTGGATTAGGGGGTGACCCAGTTACAGGTCACGAGGGAGATGTGATCACGGCTAGGATGAGGTCTGTAGGGCCAAGAAGCCTTGTGCTCCACACAGCAGATTGTAACGGGTATCAGGGGTTAAGGGACTATTAGGGAAAAAACAAAAAAAAAACAAAAAATTGTTGGTATTTTGTATAATAAATGTTACGTTGGAGGAGTAATAATATTGTGAACATTATTCCATTTGTATGAAATTTATATGATTAAACTGTAAGTAGATAGTAAGTTTATACTATCAATTTTAGACCGAGCCAGTACTTTGTAAAGAATGAGCCGGCATGGCTAAGAGGATACAAACCAGTTGTGGATATGGGAGTGATGGAAGGCCGTTTGTTAATTTTTAATTAAATGTTACAGAGCCAGGTGATACTGTGGCGGGCATCTGTCCGAGCTTATGGTGTTCGGATCTCGAGTAGAGAAGGCCAGTAAGAGCGGATGGGTGTTGCCACAGTCGCCAGACTAGGGCGGTAAGTACCCATGATTTTAGTAGAAAGTTCAGGGGGGTTGAGGCGCCATATCCTCACTGATCCTCTTAGGTTTTAGGCAATAAGAGTTTGTATGCTTCGGCATCCAATCTCTTATTGGGGGGGTATTGTAACGGTACGAAATTGTAGGGCCAAGTTAACATTTTAAAAATTATATTCCCCATGCAGTCATTGTTCACCTTTTTGGAACTTCGACTTAGTCAAAGTATGCAGTGTTTATTACAAAACAAAACGTCTATGTTTTGTCTCCGCACTCAAGCAGTGCAGACAGATTGTGAAATAAAACACAATTTTGCATCAGCCGTGGATCACGGAGAAAATTACGCCAGTGTTATAGCACCTTTAAAATGCACCAATTGGAGCGCAGGCTCTGGATCACATGACTACACAACTCTGTGCATTACCGTCTTAGCACAGTAACAGTGCAGTCCTATTGTAACTCCTGGTAGAGCGGCCAGAAAAAATCAGCATACAGTTTGTTTTACTTTAAAAAACAGTGGCCTCGGATGTGAAGGATAGGCCGTAATTAATAGTCGGCCTATCCGGCAAAAAACAATTAACAGTGCGCAAATAATGTAGCGGCCATTAAATGTCTAAGTGCCCGGGCGAATCTTAAAAGCCGCCCGGCTATATCAAAAAATATATAAATATATACATTACAGTGCATAAAGAGTTTTAAAGTAATGAGGTGAAGTAATTAAAGACATAATAAGTTCAACGAAAACAGTTACGTGAGTGCGGTAGGCGGAAGCAAGTGGCAAACACGAGTGTCTGACCAGCCATATGAACATGCAGCTGATGGGTAACAGTACTGAACCTAATTTACTAAAAAACAAAATAGCAAAAATTCTAATCAAAGCATAAGTACCGTTTAATAGCCACAATTTAAAAGATTTTGTTAATGAGATCTCAGTAAGGGAATGTAAAGGGTATGAGTGAGAGTGTAGCAAAGTGTTGGTTAAAATAATAACATTATTGTCAATTCGTTTTCATATTAGTAGTTTATATTGAAAGATTAAATATACATGTATTCCTGTCTTATTATTGAAATTGCAATGTAGAGTTAAAAACAAAATGAAATAGTTCAGGTTAATAAATGAAAGTTAATTTGGTAAAATCCTCAAAAGGTGTGTTAGCGTAATCATTTCGCACTTAAACCCAGATAACCTTGTCTGCAGTGGATTTTCGTCTGTAAGACCCTGAAAAATGCAACCAAAGGTAAGAGTTTATTTAATTTGAACAATCTATGTTGAAATCCTGAATTTGAAGTAACTTATAGTGTCTCAACTGATTCGGGAATTCAGACAACTTTAATAGTAACAAATGAAAGTAATTTGAAAGAATCTGTAATAATGAGTAACGCAGCAACAGAGATTAGTTTAACAGAATCAGCTGTAATGAATGGCGTTGAAATTCATTCAACGCCGACCTAAATTAAAAAATCTGATAATTATGAGATGATGAAAATGTTCCAATCAATGTTAGAAGTAAAGTTTAATGAACAAAACGTAAAAAATGAAAGTAATTTTAACTAATTAAAGAGGGAATTAAACAACACAAAGAACAGAATGCGAAATTTGAGAATAGTATAAATGTAGAGTTCGATGAATTAACTAATTTACTGTGTAAAAGTATTGATGCTACGTTTGAGAAATTAAATGAAAAATTGAATAGTTCAGTAAAGAGTGTGGACGACAAAGTTAATGAAATAAATAATGACGTGATAGATGACAGGATAAGTGATAATTATAATGGGGAGGTAATTACGAAGAATAATGTTAAGGTAAGTAGTGAGGTTAATAAAAATGAAAATAATAATGTCATAGACAAGGTAAATGGTGGGGTTATTATAACTGATAACTATAATAACGACATGATGAATAATAATGGTGATATAATTAAAAATGTGGTGTTAGAGAGTAAAATTTTGAATAATGATAGTGATGATGAAGTTTTAGTGGAAGTAGAAATTAGTGATGAGATAGTGGTTGATGAGATTGAGAGAGAGTGTGACAAGAGGTTAGGTGGGCAAAGGGCAAATTTCCCCTGTTGTTTAAGTGGGGTAAAGACTCCACAAGTGGTTTACAAGGACAGGGAGGAACTCCAGAGGTTATGTGAGAGACGAGGTGTCTCCAAGTGGTCCCTTAATTTTTTGTGGTAAACCTGGTAAGGCCAGGAAGTGTTATAGTAATTTTGTGGTGCCCTTTGGATGGAGTGAGGTAGTTCAGGGGGGTTGGGAAAGTGATTATTTAGAGAGAGAGGGGGAGGGGGAGGAAGAGAGGAGAGAGAGAGAGAGAGAGAGAGAGAGAGAGAGAGAGAGAGTTGTTTAAAATAAATAGAGGTTATGAGAAGCTAATACAAAGTTTAAATATTGAGAGAGTTAACAGAGTTAAAAACTTACCTTGTGAGGAGAATTATATTGATGAAAGGGAGAATAAGCCACTTACCTGGTGAGAGAATTAGTGTATTAATAGCAGATGATGGCTACAATGATGAAATGGTAAACTATTTAAGTGTGACAAAAATTACTAACGGAGACTGTACCATACCAAACGTCGACAAGTTTTATGAGGAAACAATAAGGAGAAATCCTGTAGGTTATTGAGGTTATTGTTGTGGCATAATGAATAGAATGAATTCAAATGGTTATTATATTAATGGTGATAATATGATAATGTATGTAAATAAAAAGAAAATGTGTAATGTGGGGATCAGATTAATTTTTGATGATGGTGGTTAGACAGTTATTATTAATGAACATTTAATTATGAGAGTGTAGTGGTTTTAAATACGGGACTGAATAATGTAATGATTTTTGGTTAACAAGGACACATAATGACGTATATTATATATAATTTTGTATTTGGTTTATATGTGTTGAATGTACTATGTAGTAAGGTTATGCTGATGTTCTGATAAGGTATCAGCTGATGCATTGTGTGTATGTACACTGTATTTTGTGTATTTAACGTTAATAATTCTGATTGAGTTTATGGTAATCATGATAATTGATTGTTATTAATTGACATTACTGAAATTTGAGTACGAATTTAAATAATTTGAGCTGAGTTAATTAATTTTGAAGGTTTAATTAATTTAAAAGATGGAAATACATGTAATAAATTTGAATAATTTATTTTTTAATTTGAAATGGGTAATAAATGGTAAACAATTAAAATTAAATGATTGCAATGTGTAATAGAAATTCAGAGCTGAGTTTATAGAGTGATAAATGGAGTATTTAATAGAAAATTGAAATTAAAATTGTAATATTTGTATATTTTATGCAAATTCAGAGTTGAGATGTTTATGTTAACGCAATAATGGTAATGTTCATTTTGAGTGTTTATTGTGTTGTATTATGTTTATCATGAAACATAAATTTTATTTGAGTGTGATATAATTGTTAATAGATGTAAAATATGTATTGTATATTTTATGTGCAATTCCCCACTTTCGGGCGGTCACGGCTTCACCGAACCCTGACTGTGGATTTGGCTTGTTGATAACAAGATATGGGCAGAATTATTGTACCCTGACCATAGTTTATTATTTTTTAAATTGGTGACTTTAGAAATTAACCAGTGGGGGGGGAGGTGAACACAGGGGAATCTACCATAAACTTTGGAACAGCGGCTATCCACCGAATGGGGTGGTAGACCGTCTTAAGGGTTTGTAAATCATTTTAGTAGGATTACTGGTATCTTGTTTACCATTAAGACCGAATGTTATATAAAGCCGAAGCAAGGATGGGGTGAAATAAAAGAAAAAATGTTCACCCCTTCCGCTTCAGTCCTTGTGGAAACAACTGGCCACTACAGTCCAGTGGGGGGGGGGGCAATAGAGTGTGTGGAAGGAGGACTTTAAGTTGTTGATAAATGAATTCTTATTGAATGAGAAAGATTTTAATGGTTGATAGTAATGAAGTAGTGGAGTAGATTTTTTTTATTATCTGTGTACTTGTATAGAATACTTTATTTTATATAATCATACCTTGTATTGTGTATTGATGATAATAGTAATCTGTATGGGTAATTGAAATTGGATCTTGTTAAATGAGGTAATTGGAATCTTTAGGTGTAATAAGATTTGAAAATTATGTTTATCTCAATGGAATTGAATTGAAAAAATTGTTTTAGTTTTGATAATACTTTCCCGAGTATTTTAATGATATGTGTTTTGAAGAAAAGGTATTATAATATGATGAGGATGTTTTGTAGAAAAAATATTAGTAGATGTGTAACAAGAATTAAGTAGAAAAACCAGTACATTGCTAAAGGCAAACCAGTACGACTAAGAGGAAACCAAATCAGTTGAGGGTATGGAATTGTAAAAGCCAATTATAGATGTTTTGGTGAATTGTTACAGTCTGGTGATACTGTGGTGGCGTACCTGTGCTGGCCGGTGCGTCAGGCCAGGGGCGTCGAGTACCTGTGTGGTTTTATGGTGTTGAGATCCTGAGGAAGGAAGTCCAATAAAGTCATGCAGGTGCGACCACAGTCACCGGACTAGGGGGGGGAGGTGTCACCCAATATTTTAGTAAGGAATTAAGGAGGGTCATGGCACCATATACTTGCTGGTCCTCTTAGGGTTTAGGCAATGAGAGTTTTACTGCTTCGGCAGAAAATCTCTTATTGGTGGGGGGGTATTGTGACGCTACAAATGGGGCACAACATAATTGTGAATTGTATAAAATTTTCTTATTACACACCTTGTGGCTGGGTAGTGTCAGTTCGTACCAGGCACGGGAGGGAGGGAGGGAGAGAGAGAGAGAGAGAGAGAGAGAGAGAGGGAAGAGAGAGAGAGAGAGAGAGAGAGAGAGAGAGAGAGAGAGAGAGAGAGAGAGAGAGAGAGAGAGAGAGAGAGAGAGAGAGAGAGGAGAGAGAGAGAGAGAGAGAGAGAGTGTACAAATATAAAAGTTTAAATATATAAGTTTAATCTTTTGTTTAATGATCGTTTGATCATCATGGTTCAATAATGTTTTATCTCATTCACATAATAAAATAAAATGTTTCTTTTTATAAACTTGCGTTAGTAATTATTACGCTGCTCAAAACCCAGTCTTGGCCTAACGTAGAAGGTAAGTAAAAAAGGGTAAGAATAATATATTTATATGTTAAAAAATAATTAAACAGTTGCATTCTGTACAAACATTATGCAAGACATCTGTGGCCTGAGATAAACCACAGTGTGTGAATGTTATATGCTGTTCCATATTCTATATATGAACAAAGTGACAACAGCGCAATTTCCCTGAAATCCCTAAATTCATGACTACAGGAACAACTGGAAAACGATTCATGACCACAAAAGACAATGGAAAAAGATTTTTATTTTAAAAGATATATATATATATATATATATATATATATATATTGTAACCTTACATAATCAGTACATCATACTAAATGAGCAAAATGTCCTATATTCTTTAAGAAACAGTAAAATGTCTGATATTATTATTATTAATCATAAACAAATTCAGTAGATATCCCATTTCCCAGGTCAGAAAATGTATTATACAAAGGTATCATGCCATAAAACCTTTGTCTTAGATTATTAGTAAACTAAAAAAATAAAAACTCTAGTAGTGAATAAACAGTGTAATAAGTGGTGCTATAAAAATACAGTGTACACCAAGTGCGACATAATAAGAGAATGTGATGTTATTATAGTTAATGAAGTAAAGTGAAACAAAATCATAATAAATAGAACTATAGTAAAGCATAGCCTATTTATAAAAAACTTAAAGAATAGCAAACTATGATTACTGATATTAGAGAGACATCAGTCACAAGTTGTGATAAGGATGCAGGAATCTTGTAATAGATAATAAGTAGTTGGTAGTAAGTTATTACTGTTTTATTTTTGTTAGGCCACAAAGGCAAATTTCAATGTATAAGTAGAATATTATTATGTTTATTGTTCTGAAAGAACAAGAAAGAGAACGAATTAATAACTGTTAATTGGAATAAATTATAAAGAGATAGTGAAAAATAAAATAGGGCCTAGAGCAGTAATACATTTACAAATATAAAAGTCAGAAATGAACTAATTAAAACAATCTTGTAAACCGAAAATATAAAAGAAAACTAAATTTAATAAAAAAACACTTTCAGGTGATGACAGAAGGGTATATTAAATAAGTTTATGTAATTGTTATCAGAAAGTAATGTTAATGGAAAATAGTTCCTAAAAAACAAGAATCTTGTAAATAAAAAAACTATGGATTATCACCACTAAATTATAACAAATAAGTATTTAAGCATATGTAATAGTATGAAGAAAAACACTATGTAAATTAAATTTAATTAGAGTTAACCTTTATAACGGAGTATTTTTCTTAAAAGGTGAAAGAACTTATATCTAAAGACTAGCCTAATTACTAAAACTGTACCTAGGTTAGCCAATAAAAACTCATCAATTTCTTGGTTACTAACGGTAACGAAGATAACAAGATGAGGGATTGTTAACTTTTTTTTCAAGAGAGTAGATGACACTAAAATAATGTCCAGAAAATTTCAAAATTTTAACTAAATTTCAAACCGTACGCAATTCAAAACTGAAGAAAAAGAATCAGCATAAAAAACCATGTCTGGGACATCACATGAAACATGTTAATGGATGCGAGAATATACAAAAAAAAAATGAAAATTTGTCCAGCCACAAGATAGATTGAAAATTGGAACCTAGCTACCGTGGGTGAGAAATGCCTATCTTCATAAACTAAAAAACTACACATCACCACCAAGTAACGAACACCGGAACACTAGAAACCAGTATAAAATAATTAAATCTATAAGAAAACTTAGTGAGAATGTTACAAACTTTATTTAATTATAAACAGTAAAAATATAATCTCATTAGAACATTCACAGCGGCCATGTTTCTTGGACCATCAGCTGTATAAATTCATGTAATCTGCGCTCTGGCGTCTAAAAAACGAA
Organism: Magicicada septendecula; assembly: GCA_034769895.1. Lineage (NCBI taxonomy): Eukaryota > Metazoa > Arthropoda > Insecta > Hemiptera > Cicadidae > Magicicada > Magicicada septendecula. The sequence goes on from CM068375.1 coordinate 267,523,149, forward strand.
CTCTTTGACCTAGTCTTTAAGAATAAAATATTTTTCTTGTAAAGTATGATACTCTTGTCAAAGCATTTCTGACTTTCTTACAGATCAAAGAGTCCCAAAAAACCCTGAGATAAATAATTTATTAATTTTGTTTCTAACTACAATTGAATATATCTGTCGTATGATACATATTGTAACAACTCGACGATCTCTAGCGTTTTTAATTATATTCGAGGACGTTTGAAAAGCCCCACTGTTGGGTTCGCCAATTTGTAACAACTCACGTATTTTCTGTGTTTTATTTATTTATGTTATTAATGAATATATCTATTCGGTTGTTACCGATGAAACCTCCTGAAAATATATTATTAGACAAATATAATTATAATTATGTTCTTTTAACTTATAATCGTACTACGATATAGGTTTAACTTAGTATTCAGTAGTTGGGTAATATTAACGATATATATAGTGTATTGACTGAATGTAATGAATATTCTTGTCAACCCTAGTCCCTCGATGTTAGAAAATTCTATTCAAATTTTGTACTGAAAACACGCTAGTTCGGCAATCTCCCGTTCCACCAGCTGTAAGCACTTAGCGCCGTTATTTGTAATAATCGTGTTTCTAGGTTAGCTGTTCCTCGGGTTTGAATCAAGCTTTTATTGTAAATTATTCCACCCACTACATATAGTATCTATTCTGCAATAACTTCAAACATTATCTCATACAATAAAGATCCTTTATTAATTTTATCTATTAATTCACAGTCACCGTTATCTCCAAAATAATAATACTATCTGATTATTATTAGATTATCAATATCGATTGTCAATTTAAGTTGTATAATTACGATAATAGTTGACTTGAAAATCGATGAACTGAAATTTTAATGGTTTCAAAAATATAAACCAATATCAGATAATAAATACCTTTTTGAGGTAATTGACTTTGTGTTATTCTTTGTAGATAGCGAATTTGTTACAGGAAACTGGTAAATAGCAGAGAAGAGTGGACAAACTACAGCAATCATCATAGCGTATGAGGTATAAACGGTGAACATAACCTTAGCGTGTTGTCGCCTTGAAAACAGCTGTTGCAAAATACGCTTAATAAAACGATAACACAGTACACAAGAGAGGAACTTACTCTCTCTCTCTCTCTCTCTCTCTCTCTATATATATATATATATATATATATATATATATATATTACTTGTATGGTTATGTTATTTCAATCACTTTCTGCTACAGTCCGTTTCTTGATGTATATAATACTATAATACTTATAACTATTTTACCTCAAGATGTATTTTTTCCTTTAGGAACATGTTTCGGGAGATCCTGTTCTCCCATCTTCAACCTTCGCCATCTTGCTTCTGGTGCAGTATTTGTGTGTTGGCTTCTGGATGTTATTATGGTGGTTTGTTGGTCTTTGGTCCTTCAATGTTGCATTATTGTGTGTGGTTGTGGTATCTGTTTTTGTATTTTGTGTATTTTCGATGTTGAGTGCTTTGAATATTGTGTCATGTTTTGTATTGATTTGTATTTGTTCTGGTATTAATTTGTTTTGTGTTTTATGTTTGTAAATCTGTAAATTTTTCCAAATGTTCATTATGGTGCCTTTGTGTGGTATATGTTTTATTAGTGTTACATTGGTTATGTCTGGGAATTCATGTCCTGTGTTTATTGCATGTGTGGCTAAATTGGATTTATATATGTTTGGTTTTTTGTATGCATTTAGGTGTTCAAAATAACGTTTTTTCAGCTGTTTTTTTGTTTGTCCTATATAACATTTATTGCAATCTTGGCATTCAATTTTGTATATACCGTTGGTTGTTGTATTATCTTTGTTGTGTGAGTTATTTAGATTTTGTAATTTATTTTTATTAGTTTTGTATGCTATTTTTATATCTGTGTTTTTAAATAGTTTTGTTAGTTTTGACATTTTATTATTTATATATGTGAATGTGGCCCATTTTTTGTTGTTGTTATTATTTATGTGTTGTTCAGTTTGATTAATTCTTAATTGTTCAGTTTTTATTTTGTATTTGATTTTATTTTCTATTTTGATCATAGTATTTTTATTGTATCCATTTGCATAACCAATTTGGTATATTATATTTCTTTCTTTGTCAGTTTCTTGTTTGTTTAGGGGTATTTTGTACATTCTGTTAAATAACGAATAAAATGCTGCCATTTTATGTTGTGGTGGGTGGTCAGAATGGTTAGGTATAATGATGTTAGTGGAAGTTGGTTTTCTATATATTGCATATTGTATGTGTTTGTTGTATCTTGTGATGGTTATGTCTAAATAGTTGATTTTGTTATGTTTTTCTTTTTCTTCTGTGAATTGTATTTTGGGATGTATGTTATTGATTTGTTTCAGTATGTTCTCTGCATTTGTGTTTTTGTTATTTGATACATATAGTCCATCATCTACATATCTTATCCATATGCCATCTGGGTCATGTGTTTTTATGATATTTTGTATTTTGGTGTCTATATGTTGTAGGAATATTTCTGCTATTATGCTTGATAATGGTGATCCCATTGCTAAACCTTCTTTCTGTTGATAAATTTTGCTATTAAATTCAAAGTAATTTTGTTTTAGTATTAGTTGGAGACTATTTTTTATTTCGGTTATATATTGTTTGTTTTCATTTTGTTCTATAAGTTTGTTTATTATTATGTCAATTGTTTCTTCTACTGGGATATTAGTGTACATGTTTGTTATGTCATATGATGTGAAAAATGTATTTTCATTTATATTTATTATTTTTAATTTGTCTATTAATTCGTATGTGTTTTTTATGTTATGATGGTTATTTGTTAGATGGTTATTTTTTAGTTTTTGTGCTATTATTCTTGCTATTTTGTATGTAGGAGCTTTTTTGAAATTGATTAATGGACGTATTGGGTTGTTTAATTTGTGTATTTTTATTAGGCTGTTCATTTTAGGTGGTTCTGGATTATTGTTTATATATATGTCTATGTTTTTATTGTTGAAAATGTTTTTATTTGTTTTTATTAGTTTTATTGTTTGTTTAAGATAGTTTTCTGTTGGGTTTTTATCTAGTTGTACGCATTTATTATTGTTGATGAAGTCTTCGGTTTTTTTGATGTAGTCTGTTTTATCAATGATTACTGTTGCTTGACTTTTGTCTGCTTTAGTTATTATTAAATTATTGTTCTTTACTTTATTTTTAATTTCTTTTATTGTTTTATTGTTTTTCTTTTGTTTATCTTTGTTTTTCATTTCGCTAGTGATTATTTTTTTAATTATATGTGTTGCTTCTGTTCTTTTTTCTTCTTGTATATTGTCTTTTATTAGGTTAATGGCAAATTCTGTTTCTACTATTAAATTTTCTAGATTTTTGTTTGCATTTTGGGTTATGTTAGTTTTTGACATATTGTTTAAATATTCTGTTTCTTTTTTGTTAAATTCTGTATTGCTGAGGTTAATGGTTCGAGGGTAAAATGTGTGTTTATTTTTGTTTTTTTGTTCTTGATTTTTGTTTTGTTGTTTTAATGTGTTAAGTTTTTTGTTGATTGTATAAGTCTTTTTGTTTTTCTCAAATCTTATTTTATTTTCTATGTTATTGTATTTATTGTTCCAAGTGATTGGATGTAATAAATTTGTTAGCTCTAAGTGTAGTTTGTATATGTCTAGTGTTATGCTATTTTTCTTACTGTATAATTGATTAATTTCGTTTTGTATCCATAGCCTTTGTGCTTGTTTTATAGTTTTTTGTGCAGTCATATTTTTGTTGTTTGTGTTTATGTTGATGTATTTAGGTGTTAATTTATGTTTTTGGCATTGTCTATTGAAGTATATGTTAATGTTTGTGTTCATTAGTTGTTTTTTTCGTGTTTGAAATTTGTTTAACAATTTGGTAATGTGGTTATATGGAATTGTGGTTATGTTGTTTGTGTACATGTTAATGTATATTTATGTGAGAGATGATTTGTTATCTGTTATTTGGTAGTTGATTTCACTTATTTGCTATTCACTTCACTATTTTTTTCTTCACTATACACTTCTGTTTTTGCTTTGTTTTGTAACCTCACTTTTCGTTTTTTCACTGTAGGCTTATTTACCTTGTATGGTTATGTTATTTCAATCACTTTCTGCTACAGTCCGTTTCTTGATGTATATAATACTTGTATGGTTATGTTATTTCAATCACTTTCTGCTACAGTCCGTTTCTTGATGTATATAATACTATAATACTTATAACTATTTTACCTCAAGATGTATTTTTTCCTTTAGGGACATGTTTCGGGAGATCCTGTTCTCCCATCTTCAACCTTCGCCATCTTGCTTCTGGTGCAGTATTTGTGTGTTGGCTTCTGGATGTTATTATGGTGGTTTGTTGGTCTTTGGTCCTTCAATGTTGCATTATTGTGTGTGGTTGTGGTATCTGTTTTCGATGTTGAGTGCTTTGAATATTGTGTCATGTTTTGTATTGATTTGTATTTGTTCTGGTATTAATTTGTTTTGTGTTTTATGTTTGTAAATCTGTAAATTTTCCCAAATGTTCATTATGGTGCCTTTGTGTGGTATATGTTTTATTAGTGTTATGTTTGAAATAACATATGAAATAACATAATAAAACACTAATAAAACATATACCACACAAAGGCACCATAATGAACATTTGGGAAAATTTACAGATTTACAAACATAAAACACAAAACAAATTAATACCAGAACAAATACAAATCAATACAAAACATGACACAATATTCAAAGCACTCAACATCGAAAATACACAAAATACAAAAACAGATACCACAACCACACACAATAATGCAACATTGAAGGACCAAAGACCAACAAACCACCATAATAACATCCAGAAGCCAACACACAAATACTGCACCAGAAGCAAGATGGCGAAGGTTGAAGATGGGAGAACAGGATCTCCCGAAACATGTCCCTAAAGGAAAAAATACATCTTGAGGTAAAATAGTTATAAGTATTATAGTATTATATACATCAAGAAACGGACTGTAGCAGAAAGTGATTGAAATAACATAACCATACAAGTATTATATACATCAAGAAATGGACTGTAGCAGAAAGTGATTGAAATAACATAACCATACAAGGTAAATAAGCCTACAGTGAAAAAACGAAAAGTGAGGTTACAAAACAAAGCAAAAACAAAAGTGTATAGTGAAGAAAAAAATAGTGAAGTGAATAGCAAATAAGTGAAATCAACTACCAAATAACAGATAACAAATCATCTCTCACATAAATATACATTAACATGTACACAAACAACATAACCACAATTCCATATAACCACATTACCAAATTGTTAAACAAATTTCAAACACGAAAAAAACAACTAATGAACACAAACATTAACATATACTTCAATAGACAATGCCAAAAACATAAATTAACACCTAAATACATCAACATAAACACAAACAACAAAAATATGACTGCACAAAAAACTATAAAACAAGCACAAAGGCTATGGATACAAAACGAAATTAATCAATTATACAGTAAGAAAAATAGCATAACACTAGACATATACAAACTACACTTAGAGCTAACAAATTTATTACATCCAATCACTTGGAACAATAAATACAATAACATAGAAAATAAAATAAGATTTGAGAAAAACAAAAAGACTTATACAATCAACAAAAAACTTAACACATTAAAACAACAAAACAAAAATCAAGAACAAAAAAACAAAAATAAACACACATTTTACCCTCGAACCATTAACCTCAGCAATACAGAATTTAACAAAAAAGAAACAGAATATTTAAACAATATGTCAAAAACTAACATAACCCAAAATGCAAACAAAAATCTAGAAAATTTAATAGTAGAAACAGAATTTGCCATTAACCTAATAAAAGACAATATACAAGAAGAAAAAAGAACAGAAGCAACACATATAATTAAAAAAATAATCACTAGCGAAATGAAAAACAAAGATAAACAAAAGAAAAACAATAAAACAATAAAAGAAATTAAAAATAAAGTAAAGAACAATAATTTAATAATAACTAAAGCAGACAAAAGTCAAGCAACAGTAATCATTGATAAAACAGACTACATCAAAAAAACCGAAGACTTCATCAACAATAATAAATGCGTACAACTAGATAAAAACCCAACAGAAAACTATCTTAAACAAACAATAAAACTAATAAAAACAAATAAAAACATTTTCAACAATAAAAACATAGACATATATATAAACAATAATCCAGAACCACCTAAAATGAACAGCCTAATAAAAATACACAAATTAAACAACCCAATACGTCCATTAATCAATTTCAAAAAAGCTCCTACATACAAAATAGCAAGAATAATAGCACAAAAACTAAAAAATAACCATCTAACAAATAACCATCATAACATAAAAAACACATACGAATTAATAGACAAATTAAAAATAATAAATATAAATGAAAATACATTTTTCACATCATATGACATAACAAACATGTACACTAATATCCCAGTAGAAGAAACAATTGACATAATAATAAACAAACTTATAGAACAAAATGAAAACAAACAATATATAACCGAAATAAAAAATAGTCTCCAACTAATACTAAAACAAAATTACTTTGAATTTAATAGCAAAATTTATCAACAGAAAGAAGGTTTAGCAATGGGATCACCATTATCAAGCATAATAGCAGAAATATTCCTACAACATATAGACACCAAAATACAAAATATCATAAAAACACATGACCCAGATGGCATATGGATAAGATATGTAGATGATGGACTATATGTATCAAATAACAAAAACACAAATGCAGAGAACATACTGAAACAAATCAATAACATACATCCCAAAATACAATTCACAGAAGAAAAAGAAAAACATAACAAAATCAACTATTTAGACATAACCATCACAAGATACAACAAACACATACAATATGCAATATATAGAAAACCAACTTCCACTAACATCATTATACCTAACCATTCTGACCACCCACCACAACATAAAATGGCAGCATTTTATTCGTTATTTAACAGAATGTACAAAATACCCCTAAACAAACAAGAAACTGACAAAGAAAGAAATATAATATACCAAATTGGTTATGCAAATGGATACAATAAAAATACTATGATCAAAATAGAAAATAAAATCAAATACAAAATAAAAACTGAACAATTAAGAATTAATCAAACTGAACAACACATAAATAATAACAACAACAAAAAATGGGCCACATTCACATATATAAATAATAAAATGTCAAAACTAACAAAACTATTTAAAAACACAGATATAAAAATAGCATACAAAACTAATAAAAATAAATTACAAAATCTAAATAACTCACACAACAAAGATAATACAACAACCAACAGTATATACAAAATTGAATGCCAAGATTGCAATAAATGTTATATAGGACAAACAAAAAAAACAGCTGAAAAAACGTTATTTTGAACACCTAAATGCATACAAAAAACCAAACATATATAAATCCAATTTAGCCACACATGCAATAAACACAGGACATGAATTCCCAGACATAAACAATGTAACACTAATAAAACATATACCACACAAAGGCACCATAATGAACATTTGGGAAAATTTACAGATTTACAAACATAAAACACAAAACAAATTAATACCAGAACAAATACAAATCAATACAAAACATGACACAATATTCAAAGCACTCAACATCGAAAATACACAAAATACAAAAACAGATACCACAACCACACACAATAATGCAACATTGAAGGACCAAAGACCAACAAACCACCATAATAACATCCAGAAGCCAACACACAAATACTGCACCAGAAGCAAGATGGCGAAGGTTGAAGATGGGAGAACAGGATCTCCCGAAACATGTCCCTAAAGGAAAAAATACATCTTGAGGTAAAATAGTTATAAGTATTATAGTATTATATACATCAAGAAACGGACTGTAGCAGAAAGTGATTGAAATAACATAACCATACAAGTATTATATACATCAAGAAACGGACTGTAGCAGAAAGTGATTGAAATATATATATATATATATATATATATATATATATATACATACCCCAAATGGTATGTAATATTTTCTTGTTATCCGTTCTCTTCTCTGTCTCCAGACAATCTGTAACCAACTACCATCTACTGAAAATAATACACACTTTTATTCAAACAACAAAGTATTGATTGGATTTATTTAGCAAATTTTTGTTTTATCTTCTCCCAAAACAGAAAGGTATAATCGATTCTTACTGACAACGCAACATTAGTTCGACCTTATTTTTTAAACATATAATGTATGACAAATATTTTTATTTTTATTTTTTTTATTTCAATAACAATAAAGAAACAATTTATTAATTTCCCAGGGTTATTTTTGAGTTCTTTGTACTATGAGATGGTCAGAAATGAATATTGGTTAATACTAACTTTATAAAATCAATCCTTTTTCTCAATATTTTATTTAAAATTAGTTTAACCGTTTTCGGTATCATTCACAACACGGATTGATCCACTCTTATATTTTTCCCGTGGATTCTGTTGGTTAAACTTTTCAATAAAATTCGCTATTGGATTGCCCCATTGTGGATCACTACCATACATTTCAATATTGTCATACGTATATTGTCTCTCATCTTTATTACTTGGACCAGGATTAGGACCTTGGTTTTCCCAACGGTCAACTCGTTTGTCCACCTATCTTTGTCGCTGTTCATCTTGTCTCCTCGAATCAATCTCCTCAGCCATTATATAATTTACTTGGGCTTGATTAGTCCCCTGATTGTCACTTGGTTGATTTCCCGAGGGTATGTCCCTATTTCTATCCCCACTTCTGGACCTCCGATATTCATTATGATCATTCCATTGTTGTCTGTTGTCGTGGTTTCTCTCCTCTCGTCTATCATAATTTTGTTTCTGGTTAAAATACGGACGTTTTCCTTGGTAACGATTATTGTAATAATTGTTGTTGGCACTGACATAATTTACCCTTGGTCGAATATCTCTGGGTGGTTCATTTTTCCGCTTTTCTGTATTCCCTGACCTCCATCTACTCCTCCTGTAATATGATTCTTGCTCATAGTTCTCTAATAGTGTTTCCATACCTCCAATGGTCTTTATTTGTCTGCTTAGTCGAGCACTGATAATCTTTTCCTCGAAGTGATATGCTATTTTGGTCACCAAACACTCTTCAGGGATCTTTGGGTCTAAATATTTTGCCACACACACCTTCCCCAAAAAATAAGCAGTAGGTGTCTGTCCTATTATGCGGTCATACCTCCCATGACAGATATCGTCCCTTATAATGTTTTGCACTGACTCAGACCAGTACTTAAACTTGAACATCATCTTAAAATTCCCATAATCACACACCTCGTTCCGGATTACAGTCCACCAATTATCGTTAATGTTTTTGAAACATTCATCTAGTATTCCTTTAATCATGTTCCATCGATTCTCCTTCGACCTATTTAAAATTTCATCTACTCTTCCTAAAAATTCGAGTGGGTTTCTTCGATAATCTCGAAAGTTTACACTTTCCCTACTATCTTGGATAGTATGTTGAGTGTTGCATGTAGATCTGGAACCAATTCTATCTACCTCCCCTTGTAGGTTTGTTTGTAGTTGTTGTAAATTGTCTAATTTTTCTCCTTGGTTATGGAACTGGTTCTTGACATTTTCTATTGTCTCATTAACATCTGTGAATTTACTGTTTATGTTGCTTTTTATACCATCCAACTGATCATTATTTTCTTGGCATATGGCCATTATGTGAACTTGATTACTTTGTTCCTCACTGTGACAGTACAAAAGTCTGATATAAAAAGTATGGTATGCAAGGTAGTAAATTATGGTATTTCGATGTTTTTAAAGTCATTTCTATGGGTAATACAATTTCCCTTGGTTTTTGCCTACAACGACGCAGATCCGAGACAACAAAATAATTTCAAGGACAGCAGTGTACGTGCAGATAAAAAGACTTACAATGGTTACAGCCACCAGTAACGGCGCTTCATACTTCTGTGTCATTGGCCAACAACGCCAAACGTCATTAAAACAACAATGACGTGATTAAAATACGTAACTAACAAGGCGATTATATAACAAGAGACAAGGAACGATGACGTTTACTCACACACACATACGTAAAATTTGCATAATTTTCGCCCCAGTCTGCAGAACATCACCATGGCAGTAACACGTTAATATTGTGCTGGCATAAAATAGTCAGCGAAAGTGTTTATTTGAATTAACAAAATGTAATTAAAAGTAAATAGTGAACAGATAACAATAACCACCATGTAAATTCAGTGTAAAAGACAGACGAAAGCTAGACATACAACGTCTTCCCCAGTCTGCAGAAATTCATCATGGCGATAACACGCTAACAATTGTGCTGGCCTGAATTAGTCAGTTTAAGTGATTTAAAATATTAATAATGTAATCAAAATGTAAACCAGTGTTAACTACAAAAATCTAGACAGTGTGAAGTAATATTTTAAAAGTAAATGTAGAATCAGTGTATTCAGAAAGATGTAACCTCTCCGTTTTGGAATCAACATGTGACGCTACTAGAACTTCCAGACTATTTAACCAGGGAAGTGACAAACCCAAAATTTAATTAAAGAGCTCTTTTATTCGAAATTGCCGATATTATGTGTACACAAATGAAAGTAAATTAAAAATTGTATGTATGGATGAGAGAGCGAGAGAAGTGCGTGAACGTTAGATGTCGACTTCTAAATGGGGGTTGGTTTGCGGTAGTGATAAGTAAATAGCATACAGGTCAATTAACCATGAAACTAATGCATATTACATAATTAGAATTTGATGAATTAATGTTTGATAGAACATAAAGAAGTTTTATAACAAAGAGCCAGTATAAGTAATGGCCGCCATGTTAAAATGTTATTATGTGTACACGCTTAACCAAAATTACTGAATAAATTAGGATTGATGGTAACTGTTTTCAATAAACGTATTCTCATTTCTGTGACCATCTCTGTCAGCAATCTCGCTGAGTCGAATCCTTGGACCCTAGGTAAAAATAAGAGTAACAAGATTGAAACAACCAGATTCACAAATTATGGTAAGTACAATAATTATGGTGTACGTGACCCACGTGCTTCATTTACGTAAGGTAAATAGAGATGAATATAGGTTACTGGATATTTCTTATTACAAATATATTTATATTTATCATTCAAATAGAGTGATCAGTCACAAATGGCTGCCCGAACTGGTGACTATATAAAATATATTAATGTATTTTATATAATAAGCCTGAATGGTGGCAGAGTGGACATTGAAAATGAGAATACGGTTGTAGGTTAGGTGGTAACGATAATAAAGCGACAAACCATTAACAAATTTTTTATAATGGCAGAAAATAAAGAAAATATTTCTTTATTAAGCATAACTGACAGTACGAGTAACAGTCAAATAAGTATGACAGAATCAATAGTAATGAGTGAACGAGTTGTTCACTCAACACCAGTCCCAAATAACAGGGCTGAAAATAACGAAATTATGAAAATTATGCAAATGCTGTTTAGTGAACAAAAAAGCGAAATTAGAGGAATCCAGAATAATTTTAATGTAAAATTTGACGAAATAAAAAATGAAATCAAAAAACAAAATTTTAATTTTGATAAACGAATTGATGAAATGCACGCACGTTTCGATAAAACGGAAGAGAAAATAGTTACATTAGTTAATGAGAAGTTTGATAGACAAAAGAATAAAGTAGATGAAAATTACGAGAGTAAAATGGGGGTAGAGAATAGTAGAGAATCAAATAAATTGAATGAAAATAAAGACAAGGTAAGTAGTGGTGAGAATTATGATAATAGAATTAAAAATATGGTGTTAGAAAATAATTGTGTGAGTATTGAGAGTGGTGATAAAAGTATAATGGGAGTAGAATTTGATAATGAAGTGATAAAAAGTGTTGATGAATTAGAGAGAAAGTATAGAGAGAATTTACAGATAAAGGGGATGCAGGGGGTAAATTTTTCCCGTAATGTTGTAGTCGGGGGTGAAGAAAAGGCTTCACGTGCGTATTTGGGAGACGATAGGTCTACAAGTAAAGTTGTCCCTGGTTTTTTTAGTGCACTTCACAGGTGGTGCAGTAATTGTGAATTAGTGTCCCCTGCATATATTGAAAGAGAGAATGTAGCTTGGTGTGATAGAGAGAGATATATTGAGAGAGAGAGAGTGTAGAGAGGTATTGTGAGAAATATGGTGAAAGAGAGAAATAGAGATTTTTAAGATGAGTAGAACTTATGAAGAATTTATGGAAAGATTAGGAGTAGAGACGATTGATAATAAAAGTAAATACTTACCTTGTAATGAAGCTGATATAGCAGTAGGAGAAGATGATAATGGAAATAATGACTTTATAACGTACCTAGTGGTGACGAATTATACTGGAGGGGACAGGACAATAACCAATCGTGACAGGTTGTATGATGAATTGATAGGCAAAAACCCTATTAATGATGACGGTTTTGTAAAATATAAGAATTTAAATAAGTGTTATATTAATGATGTTAATATAATGTATTTAATAAAAAATAAATTGTACAGACCAAAGGTAAGACTATTATTTGACGATGGAGGCTAGTTATTATAATTGTGTTATGAACATTTAATTATGTGGACAGTGTTTTTCAGGATGGACTGATTATGATTGATTTATGGTAAATGATATAATGGTAACATGGATTGTATATTTTTTTTTGTATATTAATGTCAATGTATTTGTGTATTTTTGTTGTTGTGTATTTTATGTATTTTTTATGTAAACAGGTATTGTAGAATTCTAAATAATTGAAGGGAGTTTGATGATTTTGAAATAATTATGAGATTTAGATTCTAATGGTTAGTAAATGATTATATATTTGGATATGGAGAGGTATTGTTGTTAGTAGATAAGTGATGAATTTTCTAGTGATATATTAAGGTGAAATGTTGTAAAGAGGTTTGGGGATAGTGATAAATCAGGGCATTGGAGTTAGTTAAACAGAGTTAATGGGAGTTAGGGAAAATAAAGTGCTGAGATGCTGATAATATATAAAGAGGTGTTAGATATTTTAGGGACACAGTGGTTAGTGATTATATAAGTAGAGTTGAGTAATGTGAGTGGTAATTATATTTGTTGTTGTTGGTGATATTTTGTAATAAGGGTATTGGTGTAGGAGTCTGCAACGAGAGATGTTGAGACAGGAGGGGACCGATTAGCGCCGGAAAGGGTTACCTGAAAGGGTCAGGAACCGATAAGGGAATGAGTTGGTTAGAGGGAATACACACATACTAGTGCAAAAATGAGTGGTGCCAGAGGTTTTAAATGGGATTTATGAAGGGGGTTATTATTGAGATATTGGTGTCATATTATATGTAAATGGTTAGAAGCGGTTGTTAGTAGAGAAAAGAGATGAGTAAGGTTAGATTGACAATGCCAAAATAAGAGATAGAAAATAGTGAATAATTAAGAGACACCCAAACGAATAAGGATAAAAGGGTTAGAAAAGGAAAATTCATAGTAGAAAGGTGAGGTAACTGAAAGGTAATGATAAATTTGAAAATTTTGTGTATAGAATCTAAATGAATGTTAATTAATAAAAGTTAATCGAAAGTTGATAAAGTTCTGCTACCAGTTATGTAAATATGAATTAAGTAATGTGAATTGTTCAATGTTAGTGTTTAATGCTTATGATGTACAATGTTTTATTGTGTTTTATTATGTCAACAATAGTGTGTGGATAGGAGGTTACTACTAGGATAGTAACGATTATAATATTAAAATTTTGTGAAGATTGTCCATTCTCTAGACATGATTCTGTTATAAAGAAAGTTAAACATAAGAAAAGGTCGTAAAGAAATTATAAAGCTTTAAAGTTGTTTGCCATGGTATATAGATATTGTAAGATTATATGAAGTAAAATATTAGGGTTAATGGTTGTTGCTAAAGCAGTAAAGTACATTTTTGTTTAGGTTAAGAGCAATTGTTTTCATGTGATAAAGAGAGTGAATATAATTGACAGAAGTCAGAAATGTGTACTAGATACCGGATTGTTAAAAAAGCAGGAATTTTCTGTCTTAATTCTTGATATACATTGTTTGCAACTTGTAGAATTAAGCAAACCAATGCCCCAAAACGCAAACCAACGTACTAAGAGGAAACATATCAGTTGTGGATATGGATATAGAGAAGGCTACTATTTTAAAATTTGTATTGAATGTTTCAGAGTTTTATGGTGTGGTGACCGCGGTCCTGAGCTGGCCGGTGCGTCAGAACAGGAGCGTAAAGTGCCTCATGGCCTTATGGTGTAGGGATCTCTCAGGAGAAGTCCAGTAAGGTCAGAAGGTGCGAACCTCATCATTGGACCAAGGGTAAGTGATTGATTTTTTTTTATAGTAACACTACAGGGGGTTATGGCTCCATATCTGGGCTGATCCTTTTAGAGAGGTGTGAATGAGTCAATGAAAGTTTTTGTGTCTCGACACAAACCCTTTCATTGAGGGGGTTTTGTGACAGTACAAAAGTCTGATATAAAAAGTATGGTATGCAAGGTAGTAAATTATGGTATTTCGATGTTTTTAAAGTCATTTCTATGGGTAATACAATTTCCCTTGGTTTTTGCCTACAACGACGCAGATCCGAGACAACAAAATAATTTCAAGGACAGCAGTGTACGTGCAGATAAAAAGACTTACAATGGTTACAGCCACCAGTAACGGCGCTTCATACTTCTGTGTCATTGGCCAACAACGCCAAACGTCATTAAAACAACAATGACGTGATTAAAATACGTAACTAACAAGGCGATTATATAACAAGAGACAAGGAACGATGACGTTTACTCACACACACATACGTAAAATTTGCATAATTTTCGCCCCAGTCTGCAGAACATCACCATGGCAGTAACACGTTAATATTGTGCTGGCATAAAATAGTCAGCGAAAGTGTTTATTTGAATTAACAAAATGTAATTAAAAGTAAATAGTGAACAGATAACAATAACCACCATGTAAATTCAGTGTAAAAGACAGACGAAAGCTAGACATACAACGTCTTCCCCAGTCTGCAGAAATTCATCATGGCGATAACACGCTAACAATTGTGCTGGCCTGAATTAGTCAGTTTAAGTGATTTAAAATATTAATAATGTAATCAAAATGTAAACCAGTGTTAACTACAAAAATCTAGACAGTGTGAAGTAATATTTTAAAAGTAAATGTAGAATCAGTGTATTCAGAAAGATGTAACCTCTCCGTTTTGGAATCAACATGTGACGCTACTAGAACTTCCAGACTATTTAACCAGGGAAGTGACAAACCCAAAATTTAATTAAAGAGCTCTTTTATTCGAAATTGCCGATATTATGTGTACACAAATGAAAGTAAATTAAAAATTGTATGTATGGATGAGAGAGCGAGAGAAGTGCGTGAACGTTAGATGTCGACTTCTAAATGGGGGTTGGTTTGCGGTAGTGATAAGTAAATAGCATACAGGTCAATTAACCATGAAACTAATGCATATTACATAATTAGAATTTGATGAATTAATGTTTGATAGAACATAAAGAAGTTTTATAACAAAGAGCCAGTATAAGTAATGGCCGCCATGTTAAAATGTTATTATGTGTACACGCTTAACCAAAATTACTGAATAAATTAGGATTGATGGTAACTGTTTTCAATAAACGTATTCTAATTTCTGTGACCATCTCTGTCAGCAATCTCGCTGAGTCGAATCCTTGGACCCTAGGTAAAAATAAGAGTAACAAGATTGAAACAACCAGATTCACAAATTATGGTAAGTACAATAATTATGGTGTACGTGACCCACGTGCTTCATTCAAGTAAGGTAAATAGAGATGAATATAGGTTACTGGATATTTCTTATTACAAATATATTTATATTTATCATTCAAATAGAGTGATCAGTCACATCACGGTCCATTCGGGCATCTATTCCTATTTTAATTTGTTCCATCTTTTCTTCTGTTTTATCTAATCTTTGATTGGTTTCAATTATTTTCTTTTCTGCATCTTCCTTATATTCATCTACTCTTTGGCTCAGTGTTTTGTTAACACTTTCAATTTTACTCTCGAGATTTTCCCTTAACTCCTTATTGAAATTCTCCATTTTATGGTTTTGTTCATTCATGGTTTCTCTGATATCTCCATGAATGGTCTCAATTTTTTCGTTTAGTTGTTTCACTAAACTTTCCTGAATACCGTCTATTTTCTCATTGGTTTGCTTGTTATTTTCCTCCTGTTTCCTAAAATTTTCATCTATTTTATCATTGGTTTGTTTGTTTTGTTCCTTCAAAGTTTCGTTTTGTTCCTTCAAAGTTTCGTTTTGTCTCGTTGAAGTTTCCTCCTGTTTCCTAAATTTTTCATTATTGCTTTCCTTAATGCTATCAATTTTCTCCATCATTAGCCTCATCATTTCTTGCCAATCTGGTTCTCTTCTGGCTTCCGCTCTGTCTGGTTGGTCCCCTTGGGCATCCTCTTCAACTATTTCCTTTTCCGTATCCTTAACTACTTCGGTTTCTTCTTTATCACCCGTTGGTTGTTCCATTTCAATGACCGTGACTACTTCTATCTCTCGTTCCTGTCCACCTTCTCCCTTCTCCTTGTCTTCTGCCCTTTTCTTTGATCTGCCTCTGGTATTATGCATTTCTTGTTTTCTCATAGTTGCCGACAAAAATTAGGTTTTTTGCTATATTATCTTTCGTATATCTCAAAATTTCTTTACTAATTAAAGCCCTTTTAAGTTGAGCGCCATCTTGTAACGTCTCGCGGGTAATCTCTCTCAGAGTCAAATAGTATCGTTTGAGCTTATCGTCTATTTATGCTCTTCGAAAATCTCGCTTTAATGAGAGTCACAGAATTTGTTATAATTTATGTTCAATGTTTCAAAAAATTGAGTGTGTGTGATTACGCAAATATTTCCCTTAGATTTTATTTGGGTGAAATCAATACCGTTGTTTGACAGTAGTTAGGAGAGAGAGTGCAAAGAGAATTACTCTCTTAGTATACGATTAATTAATTTAAATTTCTCCGCTCATGAGACCAGCTGATTGTAACATTTACAAACACATTTGAGGTTAAATTAACCCCAAATGGTATGTAATATTTTCTTGTTATCCGTTCTCTTCTCTGTCTCCAGACAATCTGTAACCAACTACCATCTACTTAAAATAATACACACTTTTATTCAAACAACAAAGTATTCATTGGATTTATTTAGCAAATTTTTGTTTTACAGGGCTGCAAACTGGTTTTGAGGTCTAAATTACTGATTTTACTGACTAAAATCACTGAAATACTGACTTCTTACTGACCTAAGATAAAATAACTGACCTTAATTACTGACCTCCATCGACCATATTAATATTAATTTACAAGTAATTAGACAGTTTAAAACATATTTTTTATAATTGGCCACCCTTCTCCCCACTGAGCAGCTGTAAAACAAAATCTAACATACAACGGCATTATTTTAGTTTGAGACTTATTAAAAAACATTAAAAACTAAACATTGTTCAAGTAAAATCAGCAGGCATATTGTTAACTGGTTTACAGCTACTCAGGCCAATTTCCCTTGCCACCATTATAAGTTAATTTTGTATATTTATTTTATTGACATATTATTCAGCGCTTAACTTACATCTTATATCTAATAAAACAGTAACATAATTACCCATCTTAAATATTCCTAGAATAATATAATGTACATACCAAGAGAACGTTAAATATCCTTGGTACTCTATGATCAGTCTGCTTAAGAATTGTAATTGAAACTCATTGCTTGGGTTTTTTATTGGAAAATGAGTAATTAGTGAAGATTTTCTTTTCTCAACATTTTTCTGAATTTTTTCCGCATCATGTCTTTTTATGTCAGCTTCTTCTTTAACTTTCTGAGCACTTTCCAGGATTGCCTGTGCAACATTAGCCGCAACAAGATCCTTATTTTTAACAGCCTGCTTTAATCTTTCATTTGCATCTTTTAAAAGAGTATCAGCTACTTTTCTTTTCTCTTCTTCATCACTTTTCAGTTGTTTTAATACTACTTCTTTTTCATCAATACCTTTCCTCTCAGCTGAGAGTTTTTTCTCTAATTCGTTTTCGGCAATACGCTCTTTCTCCTTAGCTTCTTCTTCTTTCTTTTCCTGTTCTTTCTTTAAACGTTGTTCTTCTAGGTACTGCCTATGATGTATATAGGCTGATTGAGCGAGATTCAAGAGCTCTTTGTTTATATGAACCAAATGTACTTTTCCATCATAGAGTTTATGCAACGCCCTTAACGTGAAGATAGGCATTCAGAGTTCTTTCAGACATACTTGCCCGATCAGAGGTCATAACTCTCTGTGAGCTTGAGAAGCCTCTTTCCACATCTGCTGAACCATGAGAAAGAGATAAAGCTGCTTTGACAACCTTAGAAACAAGTGGGTACTTCATCTCACCTGCCTTATCAGTTTTCTTAAAAAACTGGTTCCAGTAAACATCAATGCGATTGCTCTTGCTATGGAGCTCATCTTCTTCCAAACTCAGTAACTTCCATTCATCAATAAGGGAGGCTATGTTCAGATCAATAGGCAATGCCTTTGCCACTTCAACGATGGACTTCCAACTATTGTCTTTTGTTCTTTCAGATGGGATCAAACATTCAAAATGCTTCAATAAAGGTTTTGACGTCAAGGAAGACTTGGTAAAAATGTGTTTACAATTAGCAATGAAATGCTTTTTTGCTTGGAGCAGAAATGCAAGTTTGTCCTTTTCTGGTAACATTTGTAATTCTTTTACATCTAATCCACAGTTTACTTCTTTAAGAGGAAGAAAACTTTTCTCATCATTCAAGGAATCTAACGAGAAGATAACCTCAGAATGACATATACGAGTCATTAGTCTGCTTGTTAGAGTTTTGAGGTGATCATACAGAAGGTGAATCAAAGGTTCTTCTTTCTGAAAGTGACCAGTAAACTGTGAAAATATGTGAGCACTGGAGCAAGCAAAGTTTATTTCCACTTTCATTGTGTTAAATTTCAGAAGACTAACAATGTTCTTGTATTTGGATGATATCATTAAATCACTTTTATATTTTGGCACAAATACCATGAAATACTTCGTGACTGCTGGCCACTGTTCTAGGAGTCTTAAACCTGCTGACTCCAAAGACAACCCACCTTGAAGAAACATGTTTGATGAACCTGTGCTTAGGTAGCTTCAGATCATTCTGAATTTTTTCAAAATCTTCCCATTTCGAAGCCCAACCATAAAAAAAGTCATGAATAAGGAATATCAAATTTGAAGCGTTATCACCAAGTTCTTTCATACCGCGCCTAAAAGCATTGTGAAGTATGTGAATGTTGTATGTACCAATGTCAACCATTCGTTTTTTTCTTAATAAAATAAGAGATTCATTCATCAGGTTTGTAACTGCTTTATTGACATTGGGCCCATCATTACTGAGCATCAGTAAGTTGGTTCGCAGTAAGGTCGTGTTATCTACAGCTTCACACAGCTTATTATACAATTCATCAGCGGTAGCTGACCCCATAAAAAAAGTCTGCAAGTGCCTTGTAACAATCATTTCTTTAGATGGAGACCAATACTTAACAGCTGTTTGAAGTTCTTTTGATGAGCCAGCATTAACAGTTTCGTCAAAACATAATGTGAAAAGAGCACCGTCCATTTCATTCAACATTTGCTTTTTAAAGAATGGTGCCAGAGCATCAGTTATCAAGTATTGTGCCTTTGTTCTTGAAAGTGAAAAATCTGTAGGAACACTTGATGGAAACATCGCTTCAAAAGTCTCCCGAATGTCTTCACAGGATGGAAGCAAAGGAAAGTCCGCTGCAACTGTCTTCATTACCCAAATAAGTTCCGCTTTGGCTGCACTATCTCTAATGTTGGAGAACTGAACCGTTTGCTTGATTGTTTCACCAACACTAGTAGATGGCGCACAGTCTTGTGAACCAGCTGTGCATTGGCGAACTGAAGTCAGATGAAGTTGTGAAGAGGAAAGTTTTTGTTTACATTCTTCTTTATGCTTCCGAGAAGATGCATGCTGTCCCACGGCTTCATATCCCCACGAAATATTGAAAGTTTTTATACAAAGGGTACAGAACATCTCATGGTCACTGGCTTTACGTCCCCACTCAGCAACAATATATCCATTACAGTCAGAATTTCTCAGCCAGTCACTTTTAAATTTACACCTGCCCATTTCAAATACTTTACACAGTAAGAAATTGTTTTTAAACACTTAAGAGTCCCAACAAATTATTTGATTTCAAAAAATTATAAGGCCGGTACGAAACAACGGATTAAAAAACTTTGGGTGGTCGCTTTCTTCCCTTCAGTTCCGGTTGTATTCTTCTTTCTTAACTTTGAGCCAGTGTAGTAAGTCTATGGAAGCTCTAACAATTTTTTCAGCGATCTTTCATGGATATTATCGGCCTTACAAACACAGATGAAATGTACTGTTAAAAATATTACGGTGCTATAAAAATCTGTTAGTGCAACAGGAATTTATAGCACCAATATTGCGCCCTCAGTTAAACATCATTGGGCAAACAGTACATTCCAGACTGCTTTTTATACTGGAATGCAATCTCACATGCTTTTCATACCTAATCTTAATTATTTTTTTCTGGCAAAAAAGTTTTTAATTATCATGTTAGAAAGTAAGGAAATAAAAAAAATGAATTGCCGGTATTGAGTAAAAACCCTTTCTTAAGAACCACTAAATTCTGCTTTAAAAAACTGACTTTACTGACCAATTTAAAAAATACTGGCTTTTTACTGACTTGCTCAAAAATACTGACTTTTACTGACTTTACAACACTGGTGTAAACCACCAGCTGGCTGGTGTTTGCAACACTGGTTTTATCTTCTCCCAAAACAGAAAGGTATAATCGATTCTTACTGACAACGCAACATTAGTTCGATCTTATTTTTTAAACATATAATGTATAACAAATATTTTTATTTATTTTTTATTTCAATAACAATAAACAAACAATTTATTAATTTCCCAGGGTTATTTTTGAGTTCTTTGTACTATGAGATGGTCAGAAATGAATATTGGTTAATACCAAGCTTTACATAAATTAATTTATTATAATTTGTAGTATTTAGATTATGTAGTTCCTTGGTTATCCGCCAGAGCGCAGATTACGTTTCTTCACTAAAAACACGAAATTTATTTAATGGCGGCAAGAAATTCACAGGAATCCGTTCTGCTGGTTTTTTGGTTAACTAAAATAATAAAGTTTGTTTTCACCTCTTTTCCTGAAGTGTTTAAAGATATGGTGCTGTTTCTAGTGTTATGAAGTTATAGTTGAGATGTAATTTAGTTAAATTTTACTTGGTAACGATCTCACCAAAATGTCGACGTTCTGTGGACTAGGCCTGGATCTCGGAGGTTGATTTTTCAAAGTTTCATCAAATTACGGGTGTGAATGGTTCTATTCGAAGGAGTTCTAATATGTAGTGGACATCACTTGTCACTTTTATTAATTTTGCACTACTTATTCCAAATGATATTTGTTAATTTCTCAAATTTTTATAGGCATTACACTTTTTCAAACGTTTTTAAAACGTTCACTTCCAAATCGTTTTAACAATTAATTCCAATCTTGTTAGTTGGTTACTGTTAGTAACCAAGAATTTTTTATGGTTTTTTATTGGTGAATCTATATACTTTTTAGTATATAGGCTATTATTAATTATTATAAATTTATTTCTTCTTTTTATAAAAATAATCCTTTTTAGGTTTTATTTATAATCCAATTTAATTTATTTAAGGTTTTTCTTTATATTTTTCCTTAAGCTTGTACATTGGTATTTTATATTTTAATCTCTTTTAATTTGATTTATTTATGATTTATCATTTACTGAATGTATCCTTACTCTAGACTATTTTTCCTATGCCATCTTGCTAACATAGTATTATTTTATAGTATTATTATTATTTTATATCTAACCCTGGGTTATCTTATATTTAAACAAAATCATTATACAGTGGAACTTGGTTATTACGGCCTCGGCTGTTACGTCAACTCGGGTGTAGCGTTATTTTGTCATAAGTCCGGTCAAACTGATATCTTTAACATTATAAAAATTCCCGGTTTTAACGTCACTAAATATTGTACTACTCTGTTATAGCGTCAAAAATTTCTCAGATATTTTACTCTAAATTTCATATAAACGTATATATGTGCGCAAGCTACGCCCATGGCTACAGACATACATTGTATGCAAGCGATAAGCACTGTAACAGGACCGCCGGCGCCAGCGCCAGATGGAGAAAAAATTAAAAAAAATAGGAAATGCGAACATGGTGATGTGGATGCAGCATTATTGAAATGGTTCAAACAGTGTTGATGTTCAGATATTCCTGTGAGTGGACCAATTCTGAAAGAGAAAGCTACAGAATTCGGAAAATTGTTTGGTATTGATTTTACGTGCTCCAACGGATGGCTAGATCGATTTAAGGCCCAACACTTGATTTCCTTTGCAAAAATTTGTGGTGAGGCAAAATGCGTTGATCTGAACGTTACAGGCGATTGGGTGCGTAACACTTGGCTAGAAATTAGACGATCATATAAAGATGAAGACATCTTTAATGGAGATGAAGCCGGAATTTTTTATAAATTAACTCCAGATAAGACTTTCAAATTTAAAAATGAAAAGTGCATTGGTGGGAAGCTCTCTAAACAAAGAGTTACAGTTTTTGTTTGTGCGAACATGACGGGAACCGAAAAAAGGAAACTTTTAGTTATCGGGAAAAGTTTGCATTCTAGATGTTTTAAAAACATCAAAAAACTTCCTGTAAGTTACACTGCCAACAAAAAAGCGTGGATGACTTCTAGTAGTTTTGAAGATGAACTAAGAAAGTGGGATAAAGAACTGTCATCGAAAAACAGGAAAATTCTACTTCTAGTTGACAACTGTGCAGCCCATCCAAAGTTAAATTTGACAAACATTAATCTGGTCTTCTTACCGGGCAACTGTACGAGTGTCCTGCAACCTATGGACCAAGGCGTCATTAGAAGCCTAAAGTGTCACTACCGCAAGCAACTTTAAAAAAAAATTATTTTCTGTATGGACACGGCGCAACCTGCCACAATTTCACTCTTAGATGCAATACAATTCCTAGACGACTCTTGGAAGAGCGTAACACAGAAGATGATAGCAAAATGCTTTAGTAAAGCACAATTCGTACATGAAAATTTACCCGATGATGACGAAGACGACGACTTGCCGCTCACGGAGTGGATTAAGAAATTCGACGTAAATGAATTTGGAAATGAACTTGATTCCTATGCACCAGTGGATGACCAAGTAGAAACATTCCAAGTGTTGAGTGACGCAGAAATTATCACGGAAGTAAAAAACATAGAGGCAGAAGATGCTGAACAAGAGGAGGATGCCGACATCGTTTGTCCGACAGTACAGGAAGCAATGAGAGCAGCCGAAACTCTTTCACGATTTTACTGCTTTAGAGAGACGTCTGACGACACGTTCAATGCAGCGCAGCATCTCCACAGCACAACAGAAAGAATTTATTTTTCAGAAAGGAGCGTTCAAAAGAAAATTACCGATTACTTTCGACAGTAAGCCTAAATGTAAGTTACATGTACTTTCTTTTTGATCTTTTAAAATATTCTTCATGCTGTTTGTATAAATGAAATGCAGTTTGTAAACTTTAGAATAAATATCACGAATAATGTTAATAATGCAAAGATCTTTTGTTTTATTTCTCCTTCCTTACTAGTGATTAAAAAGGGTCTTTTATAACAACTCTTTTATAACGTCACTCGGACATAACGTCATTATTTTTTTGGTCCCTTCAATGACGTTATAACCAAGTTCCACTGTATTGTTACGACGGTCTACTCGATCGTCGTAGGTACAGTGGAAACAAAATAAGTACAAGACACCAATCAAGTCACTAATCACACCTTTATTATAGTAAAACAGTTCGTAATTAACAACACAGTGTCTACAACAAATCAAATGAAATTGTTCATACGCAATAAAATGTCCACTAATATTAAAACTCAACTGTATTACAATTATACCGTCCGAATATAAAACGCAACGCTTCACTAATAACTACTTGAACGTACACCGTAATAACCTGAACCGCTCTGTAAATATATCGCACTAATACTCTCGAACCGCACAGTCAAAAATCTCGCATTTAACTGAAAACTAAAGCCGCGACGCGATGTATTTATAGTTACGTTCACACACCAGAAGCTTCCAAACTGCGTCTTATCTCTCGCGAACTACGTAATTGCTGCGGCCTTGACACAGTCCGAGCGCCCGAGCGAAGGCTGGCAAAGTCGAGAAAATTCTCGCAACATGCGTTTAGTAGCACGTACACCACACGCTTACGTCGAGACCTTTCTGGCACATTCGATAAACGCCTAGATTGTTCTATGCTGTCGTAGCAGTATTAAACACAAAGATTATTAAATAAATAATTACCTTATTTTATCCACTAAGTGATCTTCTTTTTCTTTTTTAATTACTACATGTTTCAGGGCTTATATCCCCATCTTCAGGTAAAAACAAACTCTACCCTATTGTTAGGGTTTCGTTAAAAATTCACAAAGACACAAACACATAACACACTTAAATAAATAAACATAGAACATTGAATTTGTATTGGAACGCGCTACTGGTTCGTTTGTAGCGCGTTTCGATACAAATTCAATGTTCTATGTTTATTTATTTAAGTGTGTTATGTGTTTGTGTCTTTGTGAATTTTTAACGAAACCCTAACAATAGGGTAGATTTTGTTTTTACCTGAAGATGGGGATATAAGCCCTGAAACATGTAGTAATTAAAAAAGAAAAAGATCACTTAGTGGATAAAATAAGGTAATTATTTATATAATCATATACAGTGATCTGAAGACCATACAGTAACTATGTATATCGAATCCGATCATGCAAAAATGGTCTATAAATATAAAAACCTAAAAACCAAAATATTGAAAACAAACCTCAATATCAGGTTTATCAAGAAATGTTTAAGACATAACATAACACCAAAATTCGCTACTATAAAAATAAGAAACACGTCAATAGCAGCATCTAACACTAAAATTAAAGCACAGAAAGTCTGGCTTAAGGAAGAAATTAAGGCTTTGTACAAAAAGAAAAATTATCTGAACAAGTTGTTATTTAATGCGCATTTGAAGGTCCTGGACTCGATACACCCGATCATAATTAACGAAGTTTTAGAAGTTATTCACAGACAGATAAGGAACACTGCTATCTCGATTGTATCAAGACACAACAAGAAATATGATAAATTGAACCGCGAGCAAAACAAAGCAGATAACATAATTTGTAAACACAAATTTTATAAGTGTGTAGATAACCTCACGAACATTGAACTATCTAATGAAGAATGTAGTTTATTATCTAAGGGTTTACAGCATAATTTGTAGCGGGTCATTTTTGGGTGTTTTTATTTTCCACAGTATGGGACATTTATATTTTTATTCATTTCATTTTGGTCGGGAGCCTTATAAAAATGACGAAATAACTGTGTTATTGTGCAACGTTATTTAACAAGCAACAGCACGATGTTGAGAAATAGAGTTTGGAACAAAGGCGATGCGCAATTTCAGTGGTGTAACACGGCAGAAGAATTTACCTCCACAAAAAAAATTCTAAGAACTCTGTACTTGTGTAAACAGCACACAGACTCAACTGTATCACTACAAATCTGAGTGACGCAGCCAGCCACAAAACCGGATGTCCTGGGACAAACAAAATTCCGCAATGTGCTTTTTGAGCGGCAGGAAGTCATGGCTAAATCCGGTCTTTCCAATGACATCAGCAGAGCCAAGCCCAATATTAAGCTCTGGTCACCCACATACGTTAGCTCCAATCCATATATAAAATGGTTACACAACAACAAATGAAGCCGGAGCGACGAAAGCATAGGGGCAGTGAAACACTGATTTCCGGCAGAAAGTAAAAAGTACCTGTTACATTACAGCCCAGTCTAACAGTTGTATCCACCGGCGCCGGTACAATTAAAGTAGGCTCGCCAACCAAGTTTTACTTTATCAATAGAAAAGGTGTTAATTATGGCCAAAATTTTTATGTGACCGCGGTCGACCCACCCGGGAGTAGAGAAAACAGTTTTTTTTTTTTTTAAAGGAACAATCAACTTTCGTGTAAACTATGAGTGTGTGTAGGAACCGCGTGGCGACGTCTACGTAAGGACTGGGGGAGGGGCTTAATATAAAATGTTAAAGGGTTTGTAAATTCAGTATATATGAGTGGATGGCAAAGCTGGGCTATCTTTTGTGTGTGTGTGTGCTTTATAATTGTGTTGGTTTCTGTTTATGTCAGTGTTGAAAATTGTATTTAGTGTGATGTAAAAAAGAAAATGATACCTAAGGTAAGCCATATTAATAATTAAGTAAGATGGAAAAAGCAAGATAAAATCTTCATTTGTTTTAATTTATGATTAAAGTTTGTTTTATTTTGATGGTTTGACCAAAATTAAAATCGATTCTCTTCAAAATGTGTCGAGTTAGTTATTTCGATGACCTTTAACACAGGTTTGCATCTGACGTACATGTTATCGAATTCTGGACCCGAATGTAAGAAATTTTGCAGGTAGGTGTATTTCTTGTATTTTTGTATTATATATATTTAAAAGGTATTTGAATATAACATTGGCGCCCGTGACAGGAACGAATTTAATAAATTAATTAAATTCAACACCTACAAAGATGCAAACGTGTGTGGTTAGGTCAGCGGAATAAAATAAAAAGTGCGTCATTCGCACAAAATTGGCTGTATAGTAGATTACATATTGATTATAGTATATATACGCACAAGTATTATAAAAAAGTAAGAATGGCAGATAACAATGAAGTCAGCTTATCTGACAGTCAGACCGAGAGTCAGATAGACTCCGGAATTCAAACAACTGACAGTAGTCTTGAGGAGTCAAAAATAATACAGACAGTTGAGATTCATTCAACCCCTATTTTAGGAAATCAAAATAAGAAACCTGATAATGATGCTATGTTAGCAAGATTGTATGATATGATGTATAATAGTGTAGAAAAACAAGATAGTAATTTCAGAGAATTAAAAAACCAAATTAACGAAATAAAAAGTGATTCTGACGTTAAATTTAATATACAGAATGAGAAGTTCGATATTCAAAAGAATAGTTTTGAGGAGTTAAAAAATCAGAATAATGAGTTGAAACATGAGATACAAGAAATTAACAAACATTGTGAAAATACCAAAGTAGAATTTGCTAATAGAGTCAACCAAGTAGAAACTAAATTAGATGATTCAATGCAAAAAGTAGATGTTAAATTTAATGAAATAGATAGTCAGATACATAGAGTTGAGAAGCAAATAAATGAGAATAACGAGTATTTAATAAGTTCAATGAATGAGCATAACGATGACATAGAAATTAAAATTAATAAATGTAATACTGAAACTGAATGTAAGTTGAGTAGCGTAATAATGACCGTTGAAAAAATTAGTCAAAATATCGATGAACACCACAATAAGGTAGACTCTAAAATAAATGAAATTGAAAGTAATTATAAGACAGAAATACAAGCAGTAAATGAATCTATCGATGTAATGTCAAAAAATAATGTACAGTCTGAATATAGTAATGACAAAAAATTATATTCTCTTGAACAAAATATTAGTAATATGCGAGATGAATTAAGTTTAGTGAAGAATCAAAATGTAAACAATGTTACTGAGCGCATATTTATGACACGAGATACAAATAATGAAATAGAATTAGAAACTTTCAATTGTGACAATCGTAGAATACACCCAATGCAATTTTTAAATAGGGTTAGAGAGTTTAATCGGTTTAATAGTAGTAGCTGGGAGGTTAAGTTGCTGAAGATTATCAAATGTTTTAAAGGTAGTGCTGAGATATGGTCGGAAGTACACCATACCGAATGGGATAGTTTTGAGGACTTTGAGATAGCTTTTCGAAACAAATATTGGTCAGAAGAAGACCAAGAAATATTAAGAAGTAAAATAATGGGTAACGGGAATTTTGGTAGGATGAATAACCACCTAACCATATATGTGATGACCATATACAACGAAGCTAAATATCTAGAACCGCCGTTCCCTTTCCGATCATTTGTAAGACATACTAGCAAACACCTGCCCAGAGAAGTGCAAATTACGCTAATGACTAGAGAGATTACAAATATAAGTGAGTTAGAAAACATGTTAGATGTATTACAGAATATAGGGGAACGCGACATAGGACGACGTTTAACCACACCAGTAGTACCACACCATAATGATAATAATAATTTCCATCATAACAGGGGTACACAGAATTTTCATAGAGGAGCGCAGGGAGGAAGTTTCGATAATAGGGGCGAGAGTTGGAGGTGTAGAACATGTGAAACCGACAATTATGCTAATAGAACAAATTGTTTCAGATGTCATCGAAACAGGGAGTGCACCAGGAACGAGCGAGCAAACCCACCACCCAATCAACAGTCGAGAGGAGGAGAATTTCACAGGGGAGCGCCGAGAGGAGGAGGACAATATAACAGAGGGAGAGGGGGAAATCATCCAGCTGTGGCGGGTCCCTCCACGGAAAACTAGGGAGGACAATGGAGAAGCGGGCCGAACCATTGTCTACGGAAAACAGGAAGGTCCAAATAAACAACAGATACCATAATAACGTTATCAAGATGGACATGGCGAAGGAACTGTTAGAAGAAGAGGAGAACAAGGTGATGGAACGCAGAGCAGGATTAACTGAGGTGACGATTAACCTTGAAGGTAAGAATTATAAAACTTTAATTGATACTGGTAGCGAGATCTCAGTAATTTCTGAAAATGTCATGGGTGAATTAAAAGAGTTAAACAAGAATATACCGGCATTACCAGTTGCAGGGGTTACTGTAGTGGGGGTAACTGGGGTGAGAAGTAAGAGAATAACCAGACAAGTACAATTAAATATTCTAATAAATGAAGTCGAATTTGAAAACACTTTCCTAGTAGTTAAAGGGTTGAGTTTAGACGTAATATTGGGAAATGATTTTTTGGAAAGAAACGGAGCAGTCATAGATTTCAATAAACAAATAGTAAAATTTGAGAAGGGGAATAAACCAGTCAGAATAGAGTTTAAGAAAATAGTAAATGAAAATAAAGTCACGGGAATAAAAATGTTACATAAACAGATAACTGACGGAGAGATAGAAACTAAAATAAATATATGTATAGAGAGTGATGGTCTAGAAAATGAGGAGAGAGAGATGCATGAGCGTAATGAGAGTGTGTGGGCAAATAGAGCCGATAAATTTTTCAATGGAAATACAGTTGTAGGAAATACTCAACAACAGGAGTTGTGGGCAGTTGTCGAGCAGTACCGAGAGGTGTTTGATGAATCACCAGGGAAAGCGAAGGACTACATCTGCGAGCTGAAAGTTCGGGACCACGCACCATACATGCAGAGAAGCTACCCAGTGCCGTTTGCGAAGAGGAGGGCGGTACAGGAGGAATTAGACCGGATGATGCAAGGAGGCATAATTGAACGCTCAGTATCACCTTATTCAAATCCTTTGGTGGTAGTGATAAAGAAGGATGGCAAGGTAAGGTTATGTTTAGATGCTAGGAAAATTAATCAAGTTATTATACCTGACAGGGAATCTCCAGAACCCATAAATGAGAATTTTACAAAAGTTTAGCGGAGTCAAATACATGACGTCCTCAGACCTGACCGCTGGATACTGGCAGGTGCCATTAGCAACAGAGAGCAGGAAATACACAGCTTTTCTTTTTAACGGTAAGAATTACCAGTTTAAACGCTTACCTTTTGGATTAAACACCAGTGTTGCCAGTTTTATCAAATGTTTAGATAATATTTTACAACCTAAGGATTTAGATTTTTTAACTGTATATGTCGATGATATCTTGATAGCCTCTAGAACGTTCACTGAACATTTAGAACACATAGAATATGTATTAGATAAGCTACAAAGAGGGGGTTTAACAGTGAATTGGGACAAGTCTAAGTTTCTGCAGACAGAAATACACTTTTTAGGATTTATCATTACACAGGAGGGGATATTAGCCAACCCTGACAAAGTTGAAGCCATAATGCGATTCCCTGAACCTAAAAACATTAAGCAATTACAGAGTTTTTTAGGCCTATGCAATTTTTATAGGAAATTTCAGGAGAACTACGCACACACAACATCCAAACTGAGTGCTGTACTGCAGAGGAATAAACAGTGGAGATGGGGCGATGCGGAACGAGCTGCGTTTATTGAAATTAAGAGAAAGTTCAGTCACATGATAATGATGAATCACCCCGATTTTAATAAGACTTTTTATTTACAGACCAACGCCAGCAACGTAGCGCTAGGTGCCGAGTTATACCAGGAGAGCGGCGACAAGGAACACCTAACGATCGCCTTCGCCAGTAGATCACTGTTATCGGCGGAAAAGAATTACACGACAACTGAAAAGGAACTACTAAGTATTGTGTTCGCCGTGGGTAAATTCCGCACGTACATCCTAGGGAATACCACGATCATCCGGACGGACCACAATGCATTGTCATTTCTGAATTCATGTAAGCTAACACACAGCCGATTAACCAGGTGGGTATTAGCCTTACAAGAATATAACTTTTCATGGGAGTACATAAAGGGGTCCGATAATAAGATACCAGATACCCTTTCTAGAATAGATGTTATAGACAATAAAACTGGTAGGGACCTCAAAGAAATAGAAATTTTCAGACTAACTAGGGAAGATAGAATTTTTGGTGAGGAATTAAGTGACATTAAAAACTTGCAAAGATCTGATAGCAAACTGGGTAAAATAATTGTTAGTTTAGAAACAGATGTAGAGGGATCCGAATATAATGAGCGATTTCAAATATATCAGGGTATTTTGTTTAAAAAGGTAGATGGTGGGGAGCGTGATTGGAGGTTAATTATACCTGAGGGGTTAATAGATAAAATTGTTTGGGATTGTCATATAAGGTATGGTCATTTTGGGGCGAGAAAGTGTGCTAATGTTTTGAAAGAGTCATGTATATTTAAGAATATGGAGAGGAGAGTGAGAAAAGTGTTGAGAGTGTGTGATTTATGTCAAAAATCGAAGGTAGTGAATTACAGAGTAGAAGGGGAGATGAATTACATAAAAGTAGATAAACCTTTCGATCTAGTTGCGGTTGATTTATATGGACCATTACCCAGAGGTAGAGGAGGTGTGTTATATGTATTTGTAGTTTTAGACACTTTTTCAAAATTTGTAAAGTTATATAGTATTAAGAGAGCAACTAGTAAGGTGCTTAGCGAGAAGATAGTGAAAGACTACATGCTAAATGTGGGAAAACCAAAAATTGTATTATCTGATCATGGTCCGCAGTTTATAAGCGGCCAGTGGCGGCAGACGCTTGGATGGGAAGGCATCATACCCAAGCATACGGCAGTGTACCATCCTCAGTCGAATCAAGCAGAACGGGTGATGAGAGAGATTGGCAGGATATTCCGGGCGTACTGTCACGCCAAACACACAGAATGGCCATCCTACGTGAAAAAAGTAGAGGAGTGGCTGAATTGTACCACCCATGAGTCCACGGGATTTACGCCGCATGAGTTGATCAGGGGAACAAGGCCGCCCAGGATATTAGAACAACTTTTCACGTACCCACCTGAAGGTCAAATTTCGGACAGAAACGTGAAAATTAGGTTGGCGAACGAGAATTTACTTACTAGAGGAGAGCGACGAAAACAGAAACATGATGCTAAGGGTAAATGGACCAAATATGAGGTAGGTCAGTTAGTGTTAGTAAAAAGACACGATTTGTCCAGTGCTCAAGATAGGGAAATAAAGAAGTTTTTCTTGTTGTATGAAGGACCGTATGAAGTTGTTGACATTAAAATGAATAATGCTTATGTTTTACGAAACCAAACAACGGGGGAAATAGTGGGTACCCATAACGCCACCAACTTAAGAAGGTATTGGTCAAAATGAAATAATAATAAACAAAATAATACATTGAATTCTGTAATTAAATATAACTAAACCACTATAATAAACCTATAGTTAAATAATTATAAATAACTATGAATAACATAAAACAGTTAGTGGTAGCGGATAGAGGATCCCCACTTGTCCCAGTGGAGTTCGTCTATTTCAGGGACGCGCCCCTGCCCACGCGAGCCTTGGTTTTCTCCATGTACCTTTATTTTCGGAGGAAGCTTTGTCCCTACCTTTAGTCCTAGTTCTTGACCTTTTAATAATCCCTTACCCTTGTATCCTCCCGATTTCCCTAACCCTCCCCTTAGAGTAAACACATCAACGATAGTTACACAAATTGGCACATTTTTTTTTTGAACCATTTGATTGCCTTAATTCTAAATACTACATTAGGGTAATCCTCAAAATTAAATAAACTGGCTTTATTTATGAATTGTAAACTCATCCCTTAATTAGGTAGGTAGTGGAGAAGTTTTGTGGCTGAGTAGACAAACTAAATAATAAATTTTTGTAAAGTTTAATAGAATAATTGTATTTCGGGATGGGGCGGTAGATTAGTGGTTGTGGTTTGTTTATTATTTTGGAAAAAGGAGGCAGGTATAGAATTCAGTACCGTAAGAAGGGTAGTTATTCACTGTCATAGTAGCGGGGTTCTGTTCGTCTTCAATCGCATCCCGGTATACAATTATTCTGTACATGTAACATATAACCTATTTACAGGTAATTAAATAAATAATTTGGGAAAATATTCTAACCAAAAAGGTTTAACTGTTATTTTGTGGTACCTGCTATGTTAGGTTATGAGTACGGTAGATTGGTAGTCGGAATGTGATTATGGAGTAATTTAAAGAGAGATTAGAACCAATGATGTCATGTTTGTAAAACTTATTGAAATATTAAGAAAAACTGAAACATTTAATCACGTAGAATCATTTTGAAACTGTAATTAAAGTCATGGAAATTGTAATTTTACATATTGATGCATTAACTTCATAAAATAAAAATGTAAGAGATAAATATGTTATCTAAAAGATTTATAAAACTTGAAAAGTGTAGTAAGCAGGTATGGCAGTATATGATGTAACCAGAATGTTTATAACTGTTGTTTATGAAAACAAGTCTGGCACACAACTGTGTTCATGTAAACAGTAGACAGGTGTGTTGGAGTGGTATGTTGTGACTAATGCCTACAGACAGACTTGATGACCATAACAAAACTCTATTGTGACATAAAAGAATTAAAGAAAAATTTTGATAAAATAATAATGAGGTAATTGTTGTAACTTACAGTTTGAGAAATTAAACACCATTAAATTAATCAAATTAATAGAAACAAGGCTTTTAACAATGAACTTAAAAAAAAAAAAAAAAAAAAAAAAAAAAAAAAAAAAAGTGTAACAAAATAAAAACTTGTTGTCAATACCAGAAGTGGGGATGATTTTGGGGGGTAGATTGGTGCTCAATGAAGTGACAGAACAATGGAGCGTGGAACTGCAAATGTAGAAAGTTTAATTTTCAATTGTTAATAAATTAATTAGCTATTAAGTGGCTATTGTGGGGTTGCCTGTGCTCTCGCAAATAGCGAAATGGGTTGGGGGTAACAGTGAGTGTTACCTCCATCGGAGGCCAAAAGGGCGATAAATGTGCGGCACACCTTATCAGTGTAAATTAAAGTGTACACACTGCCAACTACCGTGTCGCACATAGTAGTGATGTGTAACAGGCAATTAAATTAAAGTTAGATTTCCTCGACTTTTCGGGCGGTTACTGCCTTACCAGCACTAACCGTGGTTTTGGCTAGCGGCCAGCTATGGTCATACCAAGTCCCTTGACCATAGCCGACTTGAAATTGGTATATATTTGAAATTCAATGGGGGGACATTAGAGGAAATCTCCGGAACTAGGGAACAGCGGCTGCCACTCTGTTCGAGGAGGAACAGCAGAGCCAGGTGGCAGATCCGTTTTTAAGGGTGTATGATTATAGAACAAGAACATGTTGATGTTCACCAATTTAAAACTTAACAGCGGAAGCAGAGACACGGAGAGGTAAAACCCTGCTCCAAAATATACAGTCTCTGTGGAAGCGAAAGGGCGAGACAGTCCTCCATAATCTGAAATAGTGTGTGTGGCTGGGAGGTGACGCAAAGGAGTCACGAATTTTAAAATCTTATGACATAAAAGTTTTTTTTTTCAAAGTTTAATTCAAAGAAAACTGCTTGTGCTCTGTTCAGGTAACTAGCTGCTTAGATATTTAAAATTAAGGTGTTCATGCTATAATTTTAAGTGTATTATTTTATTGTTGTCTATTAGATAAGCATTGATAAGAATATGTAATTTTATTATGTGTGTATGTGTTTAAGCCAATAAGTAAATCGTCTGGCAGGTTAACATAAGCATCAGAATCAGAGAAATGGGAAACAATGAGGTGAGAAGGGAGAATGAATAAAAATAAATATGTATATTCCATGTAATTTGTTCAATTTTAAGATGTGTTTTTATTATGTCAGGAGATCAGCTGATCAGCAATGATGTCACTGGTAGGTTAGTTATAAAGGTTACCAGTTATTAATGTTACAAGTAATTAATGTTTAGTGTACTAATAAAAATAAATATGTATATTCCATGTAATTTGTTCAATTTTAAGATGTATTTTCATTGTGTTAGGAGGATCAGCTGATCAGCAATAACGTCACTGGGATATTGATTTGTAAATGTTACAAGTAATTAATGTTTAATGTACTACAGATATTTTGAAGTAAAGATAAAAAGAATATGAGAAATAAAATAACAATAATTTATGCAAATTAATAAAAGATAATTCATGGGTGATAAATGTTTTATGGGACACGTAGACCTGTCCAATTTGAATTAGAAGTTGAAGGTGAAATGACAGAGATGAATATGATGTAATGTTGTTTTTGAGTTGATGTGATATAACAGAATTTTGTGAAGTATTAATGTTGACACAGTTGTAATGGAGACTTTAGGTAGATTTTGAGTGACATATTGTTGTTTTTATAGTTAATGAGGTTATTTTGTGTATTGGTAGTAACGTAATGAGATTGAGATTTTTTGGGGATGGCAATTTTGTATTAGAGGGTAGTGTAATGTAGGAGTCCGCAACAAAGGTTGGGACGGGATAGGAATAGATTTTAGTGGGGAAGGGGCCGCCTTAGGTAAAGACCAGGGGCCAAATAAGGGAATTGAGTTTTTTGGGGGCGGGGAAACACGTATCCTATTCAAAGGGTTAGAGAGTATTTTATATATAGAGAAGGTAGCGATTTGTGTTAAATGGTAAGTTGGGGTTTAGAGTGTTCTGATTAGTAGATATTTTGATAGAGATGGGTGTCATGATAGTTGAAGTTGATTAATATTAGAGCCATAGGGAGAGGTAAAGATTATATATGCATACAGATCTAATACAGAAAAACGAGAATAAATAATTTATATCACCCACAGTAAAGTATAGCGAGATTGTTAAATGAAGAGTAGGATTGTTAAGCTAAAGAGAGGAATTTATAATAAAGAATATACAATTGTTTATTTTTTTATTCACCAGTGACAGAATTTTGATAAAATTTGAAAATAATGTAAAGTCAAGAATTGTTTGTTTTAAATAATTTAAATGTCAATCTGTTTATTATTTATATTAATATTTTGTTTATTTTAAATATTTTATGTTACTATGTTTTGTATTTCAAGGTAGGATATTACAGATGTTCAATGTGTTTTCAGATCTTATATATAACATATGTGGGTCAAGGGTTTTGGACTTGACCTAGTTTTGATCAGCTGATGAGGTCATACACCTACTAAGCTTGTGTATAGTAGGAATCCAATTTTAATTTGTTTGTTTGATTAATTCAAACTAATATTTGAATAATTTTAATAAATGTTGTTTAATAAACAAATTTAATGAAGTTTTTTAATGAATAAATTTTTTTTTGAATTTTAAAATTTTGAAAATTTTAAATTTTTTTTTCGGAAAAAAAAACTTGATTTTTTGCCTGCCAGCGAGTGAATATTTGAGTAATGATTCTTTTATTATGTGTGTATTAACCATGTTTCTTTTATTGTATTGCATTATATTGGTAGACTATAAGTGATTCTCCTGTTAGAATAAGGATGTGTTTATATTATTAGAAATGTCTAGGTTAAGTCATTTGAAACAAAAATTAGAAAAAAGAGGAAGAGAATTTTTTGATAAAAGATTTTTTTTTTTTGAATTTTGAATTTTTTAAATTTTTGATAAATTTTAAAAGGAAGTTTTCATTTTAATGTGTTAGGGTAATATGTAATGTTAGTGTGTGAGCCCAGTATTTGCTAAAGGCAGCCCAGCTTGCAAAAAGGGGAAACATATCGGCGGAGGAGCTGGAATAATTTTAGCCAGGGATTGAGGATTTTCGGGGGTAGTATGTTAAAAGGCGAGGTGCGCTGTGGTGCGAGTCTGATCGATTTCTCGGTGTTGGGATCTCTAACGGAGAAGTCCAGTGATCTCGTTCAGATAAGTCCATGGTCGCTGAGCCAGGGGGGTCGTGTACCCATGCAGACTAAGAACCAAGGGGGTTGTTGGCACCAGTTCCTCACCGGTCCTCTTCGGGGTTATCGATGAGATTTCTTCTGTCATGAACAGCAGAATTCTCATCGAGGGGGTATTGTAGCGGGTCATTTTTGGGTGTTTTTATTTTCCACAGTATGGGACATTTATATTTTTATTCATTTCATTTTGGTCGGGAGCCTTATAAAAATTACGAAATAACTGTGTTATTGTGCAACGTTATTTAACAAGCAACAGCACGATGTTGAGAAATAGAGTTTGGAACAAAGGCGATGCGCAATTTCAGTGGTGTAACACGGCAGAAGAATTTACCTCCACAAAAAAAATTCTAAGAACTCTGTACTTGTGTAAACAGCACACAGGCTCAACTGTATCACTACAAATCTGAGTGACGCAGCCAGCCACAAAACCGGATGTCCTGGGACAAACAAAATTCCGCAATGTGCTTTTTGAGCGGCAGGAAGTCATGGCTAAATCCGGTCTTTCCAATGACATCAGCAGAGCCAAGCCCAATATTAAGCTCTGGTCACCCACATACGTTAGCTCCAATCCATATATAAAATGGTTACACAACAACAAATGAAGCCGGAGCGACGAAAGCATAGGGGCAGTGAAACACTGATTCCCGGCAGAAAGTAAAAAGTACCTGTTACATTACAGCCCAGTCTAACAGTTGTATCCACCGGCGCCGGTACAATTAAAGTAGGCTCGCCAACCAAGTTTTACTTTATCAATAGAAAAGGTGTTAATTATGGCCAAAATTTTTATGTGACCGCGGTCGACCCACCCGGGAGTAGAGAAAACAGTTTTTTTTTTTTTTAAAGGAACAATCAACTTTCGTGTAAACTATGAGTGTGTGTAGGAACCGCGTGGCGACGTCTACGTAAGGACTGGGGGAGGGGCTTAATATAAAATGTTAAAGGGTTTGTAAATTCAGTATATATGAGTGGATGGCAAAGCTGGGCTATCTTTTGTGTGTGTGTGTGCTTTATAATTGTGTTGGTTTCTGTTTATGTCAGTGTTGAAAATTGTATTTAGTGTGATGTAAAAAAGAAAATGATACCTAAGGTAAGCCATATTAATAATTAAGTAAGATGGAAAAAGCAAGATAAAATCTTCATTTGTTTTAATTTATGATTAAAGTTTGTTTTATTTTGATGGTTTGACCAAAATTAAAATCGATTCTCTTCAAAATGTGTCGAGTTAGTTATTTCGATGACCTTTAACACAGGTTTGCATCTGACGTACATGTTATCGAATTCTGGACCCGAATGTAAGAAATTTTGCAGGTAGGTGTATTTCTTGTATTTTTGTATTATATATATTTAAAAGGTATTTGAATATAACAAATTTATCTGATTATGGAAAAGACATGTTAATAAGAGAAGTCGTAAATGCAGAAGCTGTCATTAAACAAATAAAAACCAGGAAATTCAGAATGATACACGGGTGGCTATCAACTATAAATTAAATCGTATATTACAGTCGGGTAGTACGCTTAACATGAGACCTAGTAATGAAATTAAAATCGCGAAGAACATCAAACGTAAATTAGAAAATTTTGATGCAATGATAACTAAGGCTGATAAAGGTAGTACAGTAGTTACCATCAATAAAACTGAATACACACAAAAATGCTATGATTTTATAAATGAAAATAATATTAAGACCCTAAATAATGACCCCACCATTAAATACAGTAACTATGTACAAAGATTATTCCTAGGTACAAGTCCTTTGTGGCCTACACAATACAAAATTACACAAAATACAAAATTTGTCAGCAGCAATATAGTTCACTGCTACAATATTGATTGTTTTTCATCTACAGTACCAATCTGTGAGTTGCTCTTTTTTTAAAAGTTTATATTTTCACTATGTACACTATATTTCACTTTGTACACTATATTTCACTTTGTTATTGTTTACAGTGTTTTGTAGTACAAAGTTTTTTATAGCTTGGTACATAATACCCATTTCTGACTTTTAGAATGGGGTGATTACTGGTTTTAACGATGGTGATTGCGTTATCATATTTGGGCAGGGGTTATGTAACGTTACAATATATATATATATATTGTAACGTAACGGTTTTTCTAGAGGTTTTAGCGAAAACTTTGTATGTGGCTTATTGGGTGTTCGTCTTATTTAATTAAGCTCCCAATGTTGTTATGCGCCAATCTTGTAACGTCTCGGTTTGAGATATTAAAGTTTCCGCCTCTCCGCAGTCGTCACTTATGAATTATAATAACTGACGTTTTAAAAAAAATAAATAAAGGATTTTTTTTTTAATGTGTTACTCAATCTAAACAGAAATCGAGAGTGTGTGATTTGGGGTCAAGGAGGGAAGTTGTTCAGCCTTATGAAGAAGAGAGAGTAAGTACCAATTATTTACACTCGGTTTAGACGATTCCGGATTTTTTCAAATTGTTCGCTGTGATTTAAATCAGCTGATTGTGAGATAAGTTTCTACGCTTAGTTCAACCAGCCTACTCTGTAGCAAAATTTGATCCGATGTGTTGATTTCTTCTGTTTTTGGTGCTGAAATCTATTGCAACTACCCACTACAAAAATTATAACACACTTTATTATTTAAGATTATTTTTCAATAATATTATTTATTTATATTATTGGTTTTTGTTTCCTGCCACCAAAATACAAGTATCACAATTGATCTTTTCTTAAATAAAACATAATCTCGACTTCACAGAGCAAACATGGAATTGTTTAAAGAGAAAAACATATATGGTTCTATTTACCAAATTTTACACTATTTTAAAAAAAACATCAATTAATAAATAATTCTTAATAATTTCCCAGGGTTCAGGGTAAGTTCTTTTTGTTACGAGAGTGTCAGAAATGGATAAGCTTTACAAATACCGAAAGAAATATTAAATAAATTTGTTTATTTTTTTGTGTAGTATGTAGTTCCAGGAATGTCCGTAAGAGAGCAGCGTGCCTTTGTTTACTTTAAAAAAACATGTGATTAAATTACTATTTTGTGTTCTATATCAACGTTCAGAATGCGTTTTCTTCTTGAACTATTAAACGAAATGTTTATATTACCTCGCTCCGTATGGTTCTTACTGGAATGAAGCTTTTTATCTGGTGAGGTCCGTCTTGCGTTATAATTTCCTTACCGTCTGGCGCATTTTTCGATTGTCAACTAGAAGTATGGCGAAACCAGGTTGAATCATCAGAAGGTTTTCTTTAACTGTTTATTAAGGAGTGTAACCATTTAATTTTGATAAATCATGGATGATTATATAGTGGTCATGTTGCTTGTTAATTTTGTATTAATTTTCACTCCTCCAAAGTTCCAAAAAAGGTTATTTTTATTATAATTGTAGTAGCATCATTTCTTCAACTCTATGGTTTTATTTCAAAATTTTATATTTATTAACAATACTTGTTATTCCCGTCACTCTTAGTAACCCATAGTATTTTTATTATACAGGCAGTTTGTAATTATTATAAATTTACATTTTATTTACCGAAAAATAATTCTTTTCCATTCCGGTTTCTTTATTAATTTGTTTTACATAATAAGTTTTTATTCATTTTCTTATGACCTTGTATATAAATATTTGATAATTTTATTATCTTTAAATAAATTTATATATATTATTTATTAGTTTCTCATAGTATTCCTACACTGCACTACTTCCTGTTGCCATCTCCCTCATAGTATTATTTTAATTTTTTATTATCGTTTGATATTTAAAAGTTTTTATGTTTTTTAAAACTAACCCTGGGTTATTCTATATTATGACACAAATATTTTAAAAAATATAACATTAACTTATGTATAACAATTGGTTGTTCATACAATATAAATATTACAATAAATAAATAGAAATACAAAATCAGTTAGTAGTATTATAGCCTACTCTCATAGTTTTATAATTTCCAAACCTACAGCACAGTTCTGTAATAAGTTACCTTCACTTTTATTTTTTACCTCAATGGGTACACTATAACTCACTTTGCACCATATATCACTCGAATTGTTTATCATTTTTAATGATATACTTTAATTTAGAGCTAGTTACAGGTTACCCATTTCTGACCTTTATATTATCATGAGTTAATTTATTGGGACCGGGTTATGTAACGTTACATAAAGCCCCCCCACTAGAACAAATTTATTTTAGTTTAACTCGTTTATTAAAAATAAATTGTTGATTATTTCCATTCTCTTAATAGTCTTGGCTTTATTTTCATAATAGTGTTTCATCTCTGACTGATTATAAACTCCCTTTATTCTATTATTGTTAATTGTTTTAATTTCGTAAGTATTATTCCCCTTCACCTGGGTTATGCGGTAAGGGCCGGTATAAAGTAGCAGTAGCTTCCGAGCAATACCCTCTATAGAACTGGGTAGTTGTCTATTTTTGATTAGTACTTTATCTCCCATCTGGTATGTATCCAATCTTCTCCTTTTTCCTTGATCCCTTTTTTGTTGAAGTTCCACTTTATGCAACACTCTGTTGTGCATTTCCACTTGGTCGAACTCTACTCTCTCTCCTGGAGGAAAATTTATCAATGATGTAATTTCTCTTGGTGGTGGTTTATCAAACATTACCTGATAAGGGCTAGTACCGATAGTGTCATGGTATGACCAATTAAGGAAAGTCTCTGCTGGTTCAATATACTGACTCCAGTTTTTATGTTCTTGATGACAGTAGGTACGAAGAATTCTGCCAACTTCCCTTAATACACGTTCAGCAGGATTGCTACTAGGGTGGTACACTGATGTCTTGTATGTTCTTATTTGCCAATTTCTTAATTCTTGTTTCCACCTTTTTCCCCGAAATTGCGTTCCATGAACCGTTATAATCATTTCCAGTTTTCCCACCTCAGGTAAGTATTTTTTTATAATTACTTCTAGAATTTTCTTCGTTGTGGCTCTACTAATAGCGTAGAGTTTTGTATATTTCGTATAATGATCAAATAATATGATGATATATTTATATTTATGTCTTCCTCCACTTCTGGGAAAAGGTCCACAGATATCCAAGAAAGTCTTTTCAAGTTTATTATTAGATTTTATTGTAATCATGTTGCCCGTTCTCTTCTCATTATTTACTTTTACTAGCTGACATATGTTACAGGTTTTCACTATCTCCCTTACTCTTTTATTTATACCTTTCACGTAACAATGTTCAGATAAAGCTTTAATAACTTTGAGTGATCCCATATGGCCATACCTTTCATGATAATCCTGAATCAATGCTACTTCTGTTGCTGCTGGCACATACATCTTCCAGACATGATCCTTAATGGTAGGATGAATAAAAAGGACCTCTTCATAAACACAAAAAAATTTCATTATTATAGGGTCATGTTGTAATATTCGTTCCTTAATTTTTGTTAATTTAGTGTCCCTTTGTT
The DNA here is from genome assembly GCA_034769895.1 of Magicicada septendecula. Classification (NCBI taxonomy): domain Eukaryota; kingdom Metazoa; phylum Arthropoda; class Insecta; order Hemiptera; family Cicadidae; genus Magicicada; species Magicicada septendecula. The sequence goes on from CM068375.1 coordinate 267,565,171, forward strand.
GATCGACTTTTATTTTATTAATTATATCTTGTAACTCCTTTGCCATCTTAATGATGTAATATATTTTTCCAATACTTTCTGGTTCTATTTCACAAGTTCCTTTTTCGAGGTTAATCCGGGATAATCGGTCTGCTATTACATTCTTCTTACCCGGAATATACTCCCAGTCTAAATTATATTCTTGAAGTATTAATGCCCATCTAGTAAGTCTGCCGTGGTTAAGTTTACAATTTTTTAAAAACGAAATTGATCTGTGATCAGTTCTGATGGTCACTGGGTATCCCAAAATAAATGTTCGAAATTTTATACATGAAAACACAACACTCAGCAGTTCTTTTTCAGTTACTGTATAATTTCTCTCACAACTACTCAGTACTCTGCTTGCAAAACTAATAACTCCATGATTTCCTTCTTCATCTTCCTGATATAGCTCACTTCCAAGGCTAATGTTACAAGCATCACAATTTATGAAAAAACGTTTATTAAAATTTGGGTGATGTAACATGATGCTGTCAAGAAATTTATTTTTTACTATCTGGAAATTATGATCTTCACTTTCTTCCCATTTCCATTTGTTTTTCTTTGAAAGTAAACATTGAAATTTAGCTGTTAGTTCTGAATAATTTTGTTGAAATTTTCTATAATAGTTGCATATCCCCAAAAAGGATTGTAATTGTTTCAAGTTTCTTGGTTTAGGAAAATCTTGAATAGCCTTTACTTTTTCAGGAGATGGTTTAATTCCAGTAGCAGATAAAATGAACCCTAAAAATGGTAGTTCATGTGTGATAAATTTAGATTTATCCAGTTTTAAAGTTATATTGTGTTGTAAAAGTTTATTTAACACTGTTTCCACTCGGTTACAATGCTCCTCCCAAGTACAAGACGTAATTAGTATGTCATCCACATATATGGTAGTAAAATCTAAAACTTCCTTACCCAAAATTTGGTCCATGCACTGGATGAACACGGCCACAGAATTTACCAATCCAAAAGGCAAACGCTTAAAATGATAATTTCGTCCTTCGTATATGAAAGCAACATATTGTCTGCTGTTAGGGTGCAACTCTATTTGCCAGTATCCACAGACTGCATCCCAAGTACTCATGTACTTGCATCCATAAAATTTTTTCATTATCTCTTCAATCTCACCTGGAGACGTGCGATCGTTAATGAGCATTTTATTCAACTCCCGAGCATCGAGACATAGTCTGACTTGACCATCTTTCTTCGGTATAGCTACCAATGGGCTGGTATATGGAGAACTACTTCTTTCAATTATGTCTTCTAATATCATTCTTTGAATTTCTTTCCTTGCTGCCTCTTTCAAAGCTTGAGCAATAGGGTATGATCGTTCATTAAAATTTACATTTTCCTTGACCTTTAGTTCACACAAGAAGTTTTTTGCTTTTCCTGGTGATTCTGAGAATACTGATTTATATTTATTATAAATTTTTATAAGTTGTTGTTTCTGTTCTATACTAATTATTTCCGGTGCCTGCCTATTCTGAAACTCCATTATTTCTTCTATCTTCTCTTTCCAAAACTTTGATTCTGTTACTTCTATATTGTTACCTAGGGTTAATCTATTATTCTCCCTAACAAAAAATGAGCTCGGACACTGAGGGGCACTTTGGCTACCAATTATCTCAGCCGTTAACTCACCATTTTCTGTGCTCAAGGTTACTATACCCCTGGCCAGATTTATAATTGCAGTGTCGCCGTAGCATATCACACCCTATTAACACCCTAAACGGTAGCCCTTTCGCTACTAAAAATCCCATAGGTATACCTATTCCATTAGTGGTAACATTCAAAGACACTTGTTTTTTTATTGTTTTATTTTGTTTCCCGGTAGCACCAACAATTGTTAAATTGTTAATTGGTAAAGTAGGTATTCTCTCAGTAGTTAACTCAGTAATACGATCTAATTCTAATTGATCAATAATTGAAATATTGGCTCCTGTATCAATCATGGCCTCTGCTGACACTCCATTTAATTTTATTTGTATATAGACTATGTCATTGTTTGGTGATGACTCTTTAATTGCTCTTTCTTCCATTAACTCGGACTGTATATTTTTTAGAAAATTATTTCTGATAATGGTTATTGGTTGATTCAAATTAGTATTATAATTGGGTGTATGGTAAATTCTGTGCCCTGTTGTTTCTAGCAGTGACGGGCAATCACATCTTCTCACTGCTGGTACCCGTTTCCCCTATTTCCATCATTATTATTGTTTGATTCAACATTTTCATGATGTTGAATATTGTTTATCGGTATCCTTTCTTCATCACTCTCTCTGAATCTAGGTTGCTCGACGTTCATACTCCTTTGTGGACCTTCGTCTCGATGATAAGAATCATGTCTGTAATTCTGTCGATTATTATTAGGCCATCTTCCTCGATATCTATTATTGAAATAATTGTTATTAGCATGCACATAATTAACTCTGGGCCGATTCTCTCTTGGTGGTTCATTCCTACGCTCCTTGGTATTCCCTGATCTCCATCTACTTCTCCTATAATAAGATTCCTGTTCATAATTTTCTAGCAGCATTTCCATGCCTCCAATAGTTTTTATTTGTCCACTTAAGCGTGCACTAATGATCTTCTCTTCGAAATGATACGCCATTTTGGTCACTAGACAAGGTATCTTAGGGTCTAAATACTTTGCGATACACACCTTCCCTAAAAAGTAAGCAGTAGGTGTTTGTCCCACTGTACGGTCATACCTACCATGACAGATATCGTCCCTAATAATGTTTTGTACTGATTCTGACCAGTACTTACGTTTGAACATAGTTTTGAAATACCCATAATCACACACCTCGTTCCTAATTGCTGTCCACCAATTATCATTGATATTTTTGAACGATTCGTCTAATAGACCTTTTATCATATTCCATCGATTCTACTTTGATCTGTTCAAAATTTCGTCTACTCTCCCTAAAAATTCAAGTGGGTTTCTGCGATAATCCCGAAAGTTTACACTTTCCTTACTATCTGGATAAACCTGATGACTGCTGCATGCGGATCTAGCACTTATTCTATCTACATCACATTGAAAATTGGTTTGTATTTGTTGCAAACTATCTAATTTCTCTGCTTGGCTATCACACTGATTTTTTACATTCTCTACTATTTTATGAAACTCTGAAAATTTACAGTTTAGACTGCCTTTGATACTATCTAACTGGTCATTGTTTTCTTGTCGTATGGCCATTACACAAACTTGATTATCTTGTTCTTCTTTTTCCATTCGTGCCTCGACTCCTGTTTTAATTAGTTCCATTTTCTCTTCAGTTTTATCTAATCTTTGGTTAGTTTCCATTAATTTCTTCTCTGCCTCTTCCTTATATTCATCTACTCTTTGTCTTAACGTATTATTGACCAGTTCAATTTTACCTTCTAGATTTTCTCTGAATTCCTTGTTGAAATTCTCCATCTTACCCTCAATTTGTTTTAAATTCTCATTATTCTCTTCAAATTTTGCATTCATCTCTTCTCTTTGCCCTTCAACCATTTCCTTCAGTTCATGGTATTGTTCATTCATGGTTTGTTTGATATTTCCATGAATAGTTTCTATTTTTTCATTTAGTTGTTTGACTAAACTTTCCTGAATGCTATCTATTTTCTCATTGGTCTGTCTATTTTGTTCCTCCTGCTTCTTAAAATTCTTCTCATTTTCCTCATTGATTTGTTTTAAGTTTTCCTCCTGTTTCTTAAAATTCTCCTCATTTTCCTCATTGGTTTGTTTCAAGGCTTCCTCCTGTTTTCTAAAATTTTCATCTATTTTGTTATTGGTTTGCTTTGAAGTTTCCTCCTGTTTTCTAAATTGTTCATTAGTTTGTTTATTCTGTTCCTTAAATTGTTCTGCCATAAATTTCATCATGTCTTGCCAATTAGGTTCTTCTCTGGCTACCGCTTTGTCTGGTTGGTCCCCTTGGGCATCCTCTTCCACTACTTCCTTTTCCGTATCCATAACTACTTCGGTTTCTTCTTTATCGCCTGTCTGTTGCTCCATTTCCCTGTCCGTGACTAATTCTATTTCTTGTTCCTGTCCACCTTCTTCAATCTCCTTTTCTTCTGCCCTCTTCTTCGATTTGCCTCGGGTATTATTTATTTCTTGTTTTCTCATAACTGCCAACGATAATTAGATTTTTTGGTATATATTTTTATTAAATTTCAAAATTCTTTTCTAATTACCGCCCTTTTACGTTGAGCGCCAATCTTGTAACGTAACGGTTTTTCTAGAGGTTTTAGCGAAAACTTTGTATGTGGCTTATTGGGTGTTCGTCTTATTTAATTAAGCTCCCAATGTTGTTATGCGCCAATCTTGTAACGTCTCGGTTTGAGATATTAAAGTTTCCGCCTCTCCGCAGTCTTCACTTATGAATTATAATAACTGACGTTTTAAAAAAAATAAATAAAGGATTTTTTTTTTAATGTGTTACTCAATCTAAACAGAAATCGAGAGTGTGTGATTTGGGGTCAAGGAGGGAAGTTGTTCAGCCTTATGAAGAAGAGAGAGTAAGTACCAATTATTTACACTCGGTTTAGACGATTCCGGATTTCTTCAAATTGTTCGCTGTGATTTAAATCAGCTGATTGTGAGATAAGTTTCTACGCTTAGTTCAACCAGCCTACTCTGTAGCAAAATTTGATCCGACGTGTTGATTTCTTCTGTTTTTGGTGCTGAAATCTATTGCAACTACCCACTACAAAAATTATAACACACTTTATTATTTAAGATTATTTTTCAATAATATTATTTATTTATATTATTGGTTTTTGTTTCCTGCCACCAAAATACAAGTATCACAATTGATCTTTCCTTAAATAAAACATAATCTCGACTTCACAGAGCAAACATGGAATTGTTTAAAGAGAAAAACATATATGGTTCTATTTACCAAATTTTACACTATTTTAAAAAAAACATCAATTAATATATAATTCTTAATAATTCCCCAGGGTTCAGGGTAAGTTCTTTTTGTTACGAGAGTGTCAGAAATGGATAAGCTTTACAAATACCGAAAGAAATATTAAATAAATTTGTTTATTTTTTCGTGTAGTATGTAGTTCCAGGAATGTCCGTAAGAGAGCAGCATGCCTTTGTTTACTTTAAAAAAACATGTGATTAAATTACTATTTTGTGTTCTATATCAACGTTCAGAATGCGTTTTCTTCTTGAACTATTAAACGAAATGTTTATATTACCTCGCTCCGTATGGTTCTTACTGGAATGAAGCTTTTTATCTGGTGAGGTCCGTCTTGCGTTATAATTTCCTTACCGTCTGGCGCATTTTTCGATCGTCAACTAGAAGTATGGCGAAACCAGGTTGAATCATCATCAGGTTTTCTTTAACTGTTTATTAAGGACTGTAACCATTTAATTTTGATAAATCATGGATAATTATATAGTGGTCATGTTGCTTGTTAATTTTGTATTAATTTTCACTCCTCCAAAGTTCCAAAAAAGGTTATTTTTATTATAATTGTAGTAGCATCATTTCTTCAACTCTATGGTTTTATTTCAAAATTTTATATTTATTAACAATACTTGTTATTCCCGTCACTCTTAGTAACCCATAGTATTTTTATTATACAGGCAGTTTGTAATTATTATAAACTAGCGAGTACCCGGCATGCGTTGCAATGCCACTCAAAGAAAGAAAGTGTTTGTATATATATAATATATAAAGACTTCGTTCGCGTGATCTTCAATTTAATGCGATAATATATTTAGAACAGAATCTATTCCGTTGGGTTGCCATAGTAACCAGATCTAATAAGTTAGTTTTTTAAGACTCCAAAGGACCCCCCAGAGGATCGTATCGAAAAAAAAACACCTGTCCTATGTTGGTTCTCCCGTTGCGTAAAATATTTGTGCCAAGTTTGGTTGAAATCGGTCCAGTGGTTTAGGAGGAGATGTGGAAGACCCCAAAGAACCCCCAAAAGAACCCCATCGAAAAAACAACTATCCTATGTTGGTTCTCCCTTTGCGTAAAATATTTTGTGCCATGTTTGGTTGAAATCGGTCCAGTGGTTTAGGAGGAGATGTGGAAGACCCCAAAGAACCCCTAAAAGGACCCCCCGAAGTATCATATCGAAAAAACACATATCCTATGTTGGTTCTCCCTTTGCGTAAAATATTTGTGCCAAGTTTGGTTGAAATCGGTCCAGTGGTTTAGGAGGAGATGTGAAAGACCCCAAAGGACCCCCAAAAGGACCCCCCGAAGGATCATATCGAAAAAACACATATCCTATGTTGGTTCTCCCGTTGCGTAAAATATTTGTGCCAAGTTTGGTTGAAATCGGTCCAGTGGTTTAGGAGAAGATATGAAAGACCCCAAAGGACCCCCCAAAGGACCCCATCGAAAAAACACCATCCTATGTTGGTTCTCCCTTTGCGTAAAATATTTGTGCCAAGTTTGGTTGAAATCGGTCCAGTGGTTTAGGAAAAGATGTGGAAGACCCCAAAGGACCCCCCAAAGGGCCCCGTCGGAAAAAACACCTATCCTATGTTGGTTCTCCCGTTGCGCAAAATATTTGTGCCAAGTTTGGTTGAAATCGGTCCAGTGGTTTAGGAGAAGATGTGGAAGACCCCAAAGGACCCCATCGAAAAAACACCTATCCTATGTTGGTTCTTCCTTTGCGTAAAATATTTGTGCCAAGTTTGGTTGAAATCGGTCCAGTGGTTTAGGAGGAGATGTGGAAGACCCCAAAGGACCCCCCGAAGTATCATATCGAAAAAACACATATCCTATGTTGGTTCTCCCGTTGCGTAAAATATTTGTGCCAAGTTTGGTTGAAATCGGTCCAGTGGTTTAGGAGGAGATGTGGAAGACCCCAAAGAACCCCCAAAAGAACCCCATTGAAAAAACACCTATCCTATGTTGGTTCTCCCTTTGCGTAAAATATTTGTGCCACGTTTGGTTGAAATCGGTCCAGTGGTTTAGGAGGAGATGTGAAAGACCGCAAAGGACCCCCCGAAGGATCATATCGAAAAAACACATATCCTATGTTGGTTCTCCCGTTGCGTAAAATATTTGTGCCAAGTTTGGTTGAAATCGGTCCAGTGGTTTAGGAGGAGATGTGGAAGACCCCAAAGGACCCCCCAATGGACCCCGTCGAAAAAAACACCTATCCTATGTTGGTTCTCCCGTTGCGTAAAATATTTGTGCCAAGTTTGGTTGAAATCGGTCCAGTGGTTTAGGAGGAGATGTGGAAGACCCCAAAGGACCCCCCAAAGGACCCCATCGAAAAAACACCTACCCTATGTTGGTTCTCCCGTTGCATAAAATATTTGTGCCAAGTTTGGTTGAAATCGGTCCAGTGGTTTAGGAGGAGATGTGGAAGACCCCAAGAACCCCCCATAGGACCCCATCGAAAAAAATTCATAAACCTTCGCGGGCGTGCGCACAACAACTCACCGAAGTTTCATCGCAATCGGATGAATGGTATAGGAACGCATACGGGACAAAGAAAGAAACAAACAAACATTCATTTTTATAGATATAGATTTATATTTTATTTACCGAAAAATAATTCTTTTCCATTCCGGTTTCTTTATTAATTTGTTTTACATAATAAGTTTTTATTCATTTTCTTATGACCTTGTATATAAATATTTGATAATTTTATTATCTTTAAATAAATTTATATATATTATTTATTAGTTTCTCATAGTATTCCTACACTGCACTACTTCCTGTTGCCATCTCCCTCATAGTATTATTTTAATTTTTTATTATCGTTTGATATTTAAAAGTTTTTATGTTTTTTAAAACTAACCCTGGGTTATTCTATATTATGACACAAATATTTTAAAAAATATAACATTAACTTATGTATAACAATTGGTTGTTCATACAATATAAATATTACAATAAATAAATAGAAATACAAAATCAGTTAGTAGTATTATAGCCTACTCTCATAGTTTTATAATTTCCAAACCTACAGCACAGTTCTGTAATAAGTTACCTTCACTTTTATTTTTTACCTCAATGGGTACACTATAACTCACTTTGCACCATATATCACTCGAATTGTTTATCATTTTTAATGATATACTTTAATTTAGAGCTAGTTACAGGTTACCCATTTCTGACCTTTATATTATCATGAGTTAATTTATTGGGACCGGGTTATGTAACGTTACAATATATATATATTGTTACTTCCCTCCTTCCTCACTTTTATTATTTAATATGTCAATTTCTTCAGTATCTTAATTTAGTAAGTGTCGTGGGATAGTTAATTATGACTACCTTATCTCTCTATATAATCTAAAAGTGTTGGTGTGAATGAAACTTATGTATGTTGGGTATTATTCAAAATTTCCGCTCAAGCCTATTCTGCCTTTCAGAGAATAAGAGAAATTTCGTATGTAATTCTCCTCTCTTTAATACCGGAGAAGTCCACAACTAGCGCTGCAGTTCCAAGACAAAGGAAATTTAGAGGTTAACCCACCACGTACGGTGATTAGTGGTTAAACTCTCTATCGGTTTGTTTCTTATTCACACTTCATTAAAAAATACATAAATGATAAGATCTTGAAATTATGCAATAATTCTTTATTAGTTCAATTATATAACATCCAATAAGATTGTTCTTACTTGAGATACGAAAAGGCTATAAGTCTGAGTTAATCGATTATCGATCGGTACAATGTTTTATATTAAATTCAGTTATGATTGTTTTATAATTATTTTTAGATACAGGGCGTGAAGGTTCTTTCAACTGCTGGGAAGATTAAAAAATACATAAATAGGAATGCAAGATATTACAAGATTAATGTTTATTTAATTTAATATTATTTAAGTAATTGAAGTTTACCATTCGCTGGACATACGACTCGGGAAGGCTGTTCGCATCTAACCTTGTTAGTTGTCGTTCAGTATCAAACGCAGATGAGATGATTTTCTTCAGTCTTGTCTTCAAAGGTGTAATAAAGTGGAATCCTTGGTCCTCGGTTGATGCAGTAATACCGCTCCTTTTGTTCACCAATGGCCAAACTTGTGATTACGTGCTTCGACAAACTCTGGATCCAAATACGTTTTTCTACTGTATGATGTAAACTGCGATGTCCAATGTGATTTGATGGTTATTCTATTTTCGTTTGGTTTAGAGGATTAAATCCTTACACAGGTAGTTCTTTATCTGGTTTTATTACTTCATTAAATTAACATTCGCTTCATGATCTGATATTAGGCAATCCAAGTCATTCCTTTGAATTCAATTACTTATTATCGTTTTGTACTATACAATTAGACAATTTAGTTACTGTTTATTTGGCCCAAATTATGGTAATTAGTCCTTCATTTATTGTGAATGTTGACGTATTTTATAATTTAGATTAGTTCAGTATTTTATTGACCATCTCTCGTTGTTAATCTCTTCTCGTTCATGTCATAAATTTCAATAATAAAAATCAACAAATTATATTCATTTTGTCGTCCCTAGCAACAACTTTTTTTATTCTTATTCAATATTTTGTTATATAGTAATAATTTCATATATTATTCTTCCAATCATCAAAATAATTCCTTACTAAACTTCCATTATATCAGAATATAATCTTATTTATTGCTTGTTTACTAATTTCTATATATTCGGCTGGTTTTTCTCTCTTAGCTTGTTTCTTTTAATAAATATTATTTTTCCGATATCAAACATTATCTATCGATATCATTGCACCATGGCATTATCATAATTTGTTTAGTTTGAGTTTGTTTATTATTTATTATTGGTTTCTACTAACTCATTGAAATATATTTAGCATTTGTTATTAAATTCGTTACCTAACCTTTCTGATCTGAGTTATTATACAGTGTTATTGGCTGTTAGGCCTGTTATTATACTTTGATCTATTTTTGAATTTAACTTGTTAACAACTATAGCCTTTTTATACAAGTTTACAAACATAATCAACTTTTAAATACGTACATGTACACAAATAATTATCTTTATGATATCTAACAATAACTTTATCTTGACCTATAGATCACACATAAGAAAAATGAAATTAATTAATACTCAATAACTGAGATCAATCACAGTTCTACAACAGTAAACAAATAATACATAATACTTCATTATTTGATATTCTATCAACAAGTAAGCTTTCATATGATAACACAAATTATAACATCATATTTATGATAACAACATAACATTATACAATTCATAATAAGTACTTTAGATTAACTTATAACATACATTATTGACTCATTCTTATCTATTTTCATATCATCAATTACCTTAAAATAGTCAATATTAGTTTTCTTTCTTACAATTTTTTATCAATGTTTTTTATTTATTTACCTCTCACTGAACATTGAGACTTATCACTATTATCTTTATTACATTCTTATTTTTTATTATCATTACTACCTTGCATTCTTATTACTTTTATACAATGATGAATTTATTTATCTGACCCTTTTATTAATGTGGGATATAAATATTTACTTCCCTATTCTATTTTTAACATGTTTCTTTATGTAACGTCGGGGACCGCATTTCTGTTGCGTTACAATATATATATCGATATTATCTACAAAAGAATATACAATATTATCTACTTGCAGAAGAAACAAATTGAAAACATCACAAAATATATATATATATTACATATAATATTTATAATTAAATTTACCTCAAGATGTTATTTTTTTCCTTTTTTTGGAACATGTTTCGGGTACTATCTTGTACCCATCCTCAGCCTTCCGGTTTTTTTGTCTGGTGAAGTACATATGTGTTGTTGGTTGACTATTATTATTGTGGCTTCCTGTTGGCTTCTGGTATTTCAAATTGGTTTTATTGTGTGTGATTGTGGTGTATGTGTTAGTTTTTTGTGTATTTTCAATGTGGAGTGCTTTGAATATTGTGTCATGTTTTGTATTGATTTGTATTTGTTCAGGTATTATTCAGGTACAAATCAATACAAAACATGACACAATATTCAAAGCACTCAACATTGAAAATACACAAAAAACTAACACATACACCACAATCACACACAATAAAACCAATTTGAAATACCAGAAGCCAACAGGAAGCCACAATAATAATAGTCAACCAACAACACATATGTACTTCACCAGACAAAAAAACCGGAAGGCTGAGGATGGGTACAAGATAGTACCCGAAACATGTTCCAAAAAAGGAAAAAAATAACATCTTGAGGTAAATTTAATTATAAATATTAAATGTATTATATACATCAAGAAACGGACTGTAGCAGAAAGTGACTAAAAATATATATATCAGCTGAACTGTAATACCTGCAGAGAATCAACCGCAAAGGATCCCGATAGTAAAAAAATAATAATAATTTCAATAAACAGATTGTTTATTTAACGGCAAAAACTATTCCCACAAAACAAATACGACATAATCCGGTTAAAATAAATCAACGAAGAGATTAAGGTTTGATTACCACAACGTTACAAATGGCTTCCATCGCGGGGCTTAATTAGGCGAGAGTTTCGAAGAGTATCAAATAGACGCAACCAACACACGTCGAAAGATTTGTTTGTTACACTATATATATTTCAAATTCATCAAAAAAACTACCAAATTAAATCTATTTCTTTTATATTAAATTTGATTATTTATTTTTTATATTAAAATAGAAACCAATCGATTATTTGGTCATTCATTTGTACACCTCTGATGATACTTATATAATCAGTGAAACATTCGTCGGGTGAAAATACAATAATAAATTTTACTTGCAGAAGTATTTAATATTTGAAGAACTATGTATTCATAATAATATAGAAAACCTGTAAGAAATATTAAAGAGTTACGTACTATATATAATTGTTAACAAACTTCTTCTTCTGAAATTATAATTGACTTACCTGTTATACTTCTCTCGTTAACATTTATACTTTTGTTTACATGCTGATTCGAGTAATCGCCATGTTGTGTTGTTGCCAACATAATATATTTTAAGTTCGGGTCCAGGATTATATCACGAGCTAGAAATGGAATGGTTATTGAGAAATAATCGACTCTGATATCATTTGGTAAAACTTGTGTTTTAATGGTCTGAATTTCTAAATGTTTGAATAACAAAAAACAAGATGGAGTCTTCCTCCCTTGCTAAATCCACATACAAAATGGCTGCAAAACATTTTCGCTACATCAGCCTTAAGTATTCTACATTTACACAACATATATTTAACTCCAATTTATTCTGGTTACTTTTTAAATTAATCTACACCATTACTGCAGTTTTAAATAATTTCAATTATGAAGTTACATGAATCACGTAACGTGAACCAATGCTTGTGATTTTATATGTACCGACACACACACACACACACATGCTCCCACATAAACTAATTTAACGGTACATTTTACAAATTTTCTTGAGCTCAATTATTAAAAGTGTTGGTGGTTTGAAATGTGAAAGATTTACTTTCCTGCTGTGATGGATGAAGATCCAGTCAGGCGTTAATCATGTTCATGCTGGTGTTCTGCCGAACTATTACACTGTTCCTTTTTATTAACTGCACTCACTGTCTCTACATTTTATACTGATTTATTTAAATAGCCTTAATTCACTTTTGTTACATTTTAGTTGTTACTTTTAAATACTTGCTGGCCAGCAACGTGCAGTTCGCACGAAGTATACGAGTCGACTGAGAGTGACAATATGGCGCTTATTCCCCAAGTGGAAAGGGTTGTCGCGTCATCGATTCTATTGTTCTTTGTGATGATGTCTTGGTTTTTTAAGGTGCAGCGATTACGTCTGGCATTCTTTAGATGACGTATTTTAGGAGTGGCCTGTTGTTGTTGGCAGAATCGCTGTCGTTTTGTCATGTACGCCACTGACCTTGAGGCAAACCCTTCGTTGCTTTCTGCGTTGTTTCACGAAAACTTTACTCTCACACATACAAAATTTTAATTCACAATAAAATTATATCTGTTGCTTACCCCAAAATCCCTACATGGACCTATTTGTACCGTTACAATACCCCCTCAATGAGAGGTTTTATGACGAGGCATAAAAACTCTCATTGACTCATTCATACTTCCTAATACGTGAGCGGCACACCCCCTGAAAATGAGTCTATAGTGACCAAAGTATTACTAATCTCTAATTTTAGTTTTACTTTTTTTTTGAGGTCGCTGAATATGAATCCGAGGTTATTTTTTACCTAGGAATGGGGGAACACTGCACAAAATGGCAACGAAGTGAATAAATAGAAAAAAATATTTTAACGTTTTTTTGTGTTTAACTTGCTATATCTTCGGCAGTTCTTGATATTTCTTTTTGAAATTTTAACCTCTAATTCTTTGAAGTATTAACATTAAAATGCGACATGTTAAAAGTCTGTAAAGCTTGTCTTTGTTGAAAAGTGAATTTTCAAACATGTTCCATGTGGTTTTGTGGATCATTTCATTCGGCCGCAAAAATTGAGTGATAAAGTTTCGAAGTTCTAAAATCTAACTATTAGGTATTAAAATATCATACCTAAGGAAGTTTTCTGGAAAGTTACAGCTTTTCATCTCGAATAGAAAAAAAGATATGCAATTTTGAAATTCAGTACTGGTTCCGCGGGTGCGCGCTCGCTGCGTGCTCAAACCCGCGGAAGCGCTTGGCGATGTTTTATTGCGACCATTACTATCTTATAAGGTCTGAATAAATTTTTATTATTTTTCACCTATGGTTTCCGTCAATTTAAATAGTTATTTATACTAACATAAATGTATTAATATTAGTAATAATAATAAGATTTAAAATAAAGAAAATTCATTAAATTAAAATTAAATTACTCATTTATTTGAACATTTGATGAAGAGTCGTTACAAATTTCTACTTCTAAATTCGTACAAGAGTCATTACAGGAATAAACATCACAGCATGTTAAATTAGACTTTATACATGGACACACTGCAGTCATACAGGCATGCTTTCCAGTGCAGGAACAAAAACATTGTTGCAGTATCTCTATTGCAGTGCACCCTTCGTAATAATCAAAAGTTAAATGTCCATTTACCATCAACCAGCCAAACTTTTGGATATCCTTAGAAATAATTATAGAATGCGTCACTTGTTTCCATTCGTTAACTTATAAGATAGTAATGGTCACAATAAAACATCGCCAAGCGCTTCCGCGGGCTTGAGCGCGCAGCGAGCGCGCGCCCGCGGAACCAATACTGAACTTCAAAATCGCATATCTTTTTTTCTATTCGAGATGAAAAGCTGTAACTTTCCAGAAAACTTCCTTAGGTATGATATTTTAATACCTAATAGTTAGATTTTAGAACTTCGAAACTTTGTCACTCAATTTTTGTGGCCGAATGAAATGATCCACAAAACCACATGGAAAATGTTTGAAAATTCACTTTTCAACAAAGACAAGCTTTACAGACTTTTAACATGTCGCATTTTAATGTTAATACTTCAAAGAATTAGAGGTTAAAATTTCAAAAAGAAATATCAAGAACTGCCGAAGATATAGCAAGTTAAACAGGAAAAAACGTTAAAATATTTTTTTCTATTTATTCACTTCGTTGCCATTTTGTGCAGTGTTCACCCATTCCTAGGTAAAAAATAACCGCCAGCTCAAGACCGCCGCCACAGCATCACCAAACCCTGAAACATTGAAATAAAAATCAAATAATGGCCTTGTACAATGCCATATCCTCAACTGATCTGTTTCCCCTTAGCTACATTGGTTTACGTTAATAAGCATTGGTTTTTTCTTAACTCCTAATATCTCTAATACATAGATGCAAACAAGATTTATTATAGATGTATCCTTCTCTCATTTCATTCCTACATATTTATCAAAATTTCAACTCCAATCGATATTTAACTCTTTTCTTTGCACAAGAAGACATATAATATGAATCTTTACACTAATGCAATACTATTTAAAACAACTAATTAAGTTTAATAGAATCAACACAGCAATCTATCTATATAATTCTTACATATAACAAACACAAGTCCCCTCCTTTAGAACAATCTATCTATTGGAAATTCATTAATCATCTTTCATGATCCTAATCCTTTAAAACAAAATCATAACTATTTTTATGACCACCCTTTAATTTATTTAACATTGATTGTGCCATTAGATTCTCAAAAAAAAAATTCAAATTTATTATTAACCTTCATTATACATAACATTTCATTTATCATTACCTTTCTACTATGAATCTTCTATTTAACATTTTCCTCTTTAATTAGTTTGGGTGATTATCCATTATTCACAATGATTTGATTTACTATGGGCATTCACATATATAATTGTATATACAATAATTATATATACCTTACTCACCTTCTTCCTCCTAACATCCACTAACAGATTTACATAGGGTGACACCAATCTCTCAATAATAACCCCCTTCAACAATAATTCCACTTATACCATTCTCCTCTTATAATAAAATATCTAATACCCTCCTTGTAACTAGGATGTGTGTTCCCAACCTTGGCAATTCCATTCATAACCTTTTGCCCTTCCCATAATCTCGGCAAACACTCTTCAACCCTTCTCAATTACCTGCCCAACGACGCACGTTGATCACTCCTTACAACCTCACCCTTACTACAAAATATCACGATCAACTATTTACTCTCTAATTACATTACTCTCACTTTCTACCTATAAGCACTCCCACTACTGTGTCCCTACTACTACTCTGTTTCTGTATTATTTTTTCCAAAATTCTTCTTCTCTAACTCCCATTTAAGGTTAACTTTGATTAACTCAAATGGCTTATTGAAATAATTATCACCCAAACTCTATCTTTATAACATTTTACATTACTATGATCATTGACAATTTCACTAGAAAATTCATCATTTACCTCATAATAACAATCCATCTCAATATCCAAATATATTATGTGTTTAATCATTTACTAATCATTAGAGAATCTCTTCTGTATAACAATAATTAATTAATCTTTAATTATTTAATTCAATCAATTATTTAAACACAACATTACTTTAATTACCTTACTCCAAAACAATTACAATTCATTTATTACAGACTCTCATTATTTATTAAATTTGATAAAATATTTTTACCATTAAAATCAATTTCTCCTACATGTACACATTGTTTATATAAAATACATTTCACAACACAAACACAATTAATTTCACTATAAATTTATTTACAATTTTTTTGTCATTATTTTTCTGTTTACCACACCTCATTTCATAAGTTAGCAAGGTCATCACCATAAACTAAAATAATTAAATGTTCACGAACAACACAATATCTACCCTCCATCATCAAATAATAACCTGATCTTACGGCTACACCATTCATTCACAATTACAGACACATTGTTATTATCATAAATATAACAATCATCATCATTGCCTTTTTCCATTGTCTCAATATTATTGAGAATACAAATATTATCGCATACCATTATTTCAAAATTCCTGTCGACATCGGGTATAATAATTTCATCTTCAGTATTTTCTGTCACAGTCAGATAAGTTACTAATTCGTCAACTACAGCTGCTACATCCGTTTCAGTATAAGGTAAGTACTCACTATAATTATCAACTCTCTTTCTATTCACTCTCTCTCTTAATTCTGTATAACTTCTCCCAAACCTCAAACAACTCTATCTTCCTATCACCATACCTCTCTCTCTCAAAATATCCCTCATCATAACACCAAGTCACACTCTCTCTCTTAATATATGCAGGGGGCTCTAAATAATAAAAAAAACCTCCTGGTCATACCAGGAACCTCACCAGAATTCAAAGGACAATTATTTGTAGATCTTCATCTACCAAATATACTCGTGAAGACCCTTCTTCACCCCCAACAACACCACGGGAAAAAATTACCCCCTGCAATCCCTCTACCTGTATACTCTATCTCCACTTTCTCTCTGACTCATCAACACACTCTAACATTCCATTATAACATTCTATCTCCCCTAAAACTTCATCACCACTATTTTTAATTATATCATCATAATTCTCACCCCTACTCCCCTACTTACCTCATTATATGTCATCTGACCGTCTTTCTTTTCATTTTAGTTTAATTTATTGGTCTCTTTACTAATTTCTACCCCCATTTTAATCTCACAATTGTCATCTACTTTTTTTCTTCTTAAAGTTATTAATTAGGTCATCTACTCTTGCATTTTGTTTATCAAACTTCTGACTGACTACTTCTATTATTTTTTCTTGCATATTCTCACAACGTTCATTCATTTCGTCTATTTGTTTATTAAAATTAAAATTTTGTTTCTTAATTTCATCTTTTACTTCATCAAACTTCTCATCAAACTTATCACACTTTTCATCAAATTTGTTTAACTTTACACTCTGTTCACTGAAACTAGTACACAACATTGTATTTTTCTCTAAAAGCAATTGGATCATTCTCATCATATCTTGATCCTCAGCTTTTTTAATCGGGACTGGCGTTAAATGAATCAATTCATCCATAATTTTCGACACAGTTCCGCTTAATTCAACATTCATTTGGCTTTCGTTTTCAATGTCAGTTAGGCTGACATTCTCGTTATCATCTGCCATTTCAAAAAAAATCTTTTACATACATTTCTTTTTAAAATATTACCCTATATCTAACATATATTACAATCACAACATAACCTTATTATTTACGTATTAATTACATACCCATTTCCAACAACCACTCTGTTTCTGTACGCAGGTTTGAAACAATATTGAATTTAATTGAATTATTAATATATTCGAGTCCCTGTATTCGGGCGTCAGTGAAACAATATTATTTCTATGTAATTAATAATATAATATCTTACCTTCGGGTTCTCCTCCAGGGTCTTACAGACGAAAACAGCTGCAGACAAGGTTATATGGGTTTGAGTTTCGAAATAATTGCGCTAATTTTTCGTATTCTAAAACAACTAGCTTTCTTTAATACAATATTTGCTTTCATTTTACATTTACACTACACTTTCAATAAAAAACGAGAAGGCATGAATACTTAATCAATTAATATAAACTAATATGAAAATGACTTAACAATAACGCAATATAACAATGACTTAACCAGCACTTTGCAACACTCTCTCACTCATACTCTTTACATTTCTCTTTTATTTTTTCTTTTAAAACCCCGTTATTATAGCTCTGTGTTTGTATTTAATTTCTGTATTTATGGAATGGTTCTGATAATGTTATGTAGAGTACTTAACAATCCACGGCGTTAATAAGTTCCATCACCACCTCGTGTTGTTGGCTGTTTCTGGTGACTTCAAAATGTTATTTCCACAGTTCATGAATTTTCTCACTACCGCGACATACTCCGTCTTATCTAATTTGCCATGGTTTCAAGTTACACTTTACACTTTGTTAACATTTTGTCGGCCGACTTTAGTTTGCTCGAGCACTTACGTTTTTAATTAGCTGACCGCTACATAGTTCACACACTTTGATAGTTGTACTGGATAGGCCGAATTTATTTACGGCCTATCTTACACGTCCGAGGCCACTGTTTTTAACTAACTTGCAGACGACTGTAATCGGCTGCTGTCTGATGCAAACTCTGGTGACAAAGTATTCTTACTGTGATTTCCACAGAGAGGACTGGGCTAGCAAGCTGTTGCGTAATACGCCTGGCTGGTTGACTGTAGACATCAACAGTCTATAATAACATTGTATGTTGCTGGTTACAATGGGGTACCCCTTGGGTGAATACTAGCTGCTTTGAAATTAACTGATTTAAATCTTTACTGTCTCTAACACACAATTCTGTACCGTCACAATACCCCCCCAATGAGAGGTTTTATGCCGAAGCATAAAAACTCTCATTGCCTAACCTAAAAGGACCAGTGAAGATATGGCGCCACCACCCCCCTTAAATCCTTATTAAAATCATGGGTACTTACCCCCCCCAGTCCGGTGGCTGTGGCCGCACCCATCCGATCTTACTGGACTTCCCTGCTCGAGATCCCAACAACATAAAATCAGATAGGCACCCGCCACAGTATCACCTGACTCTGAAACATTCAATTAAAAGATTAACAAACGGCCTTCCATTACTCCATATCCCACACTGATTTGTTTCCTCTTAGCCGTACTCGTTCATTATTGGCAAAGTAATGGTTCTTTTTTACACAAAGTACTGGCTTTCCATTTAGTGTAGTTAGCCTACATAAACAGGATACAACATAGTACACATTCCAAATGGACATTACCATTTTTACCTTGAATTATAAACAAAACATTACTACCTTATTCATTACAAGTCAAAAATAAATTACTCCGACCTGTTAGATAGTCCATCTGTTAAATTACTTAATTCAACTTTGATTAAATTCAATTTATCATCAACATTAGTTTCCATCAACTCTATAACTGGCCTTCATAAAATACAATGTCCACCTGGCCATATAAACTTACGGTATACTTACAGCTAAATCATATAAATTCCATACAAATTGAATAATGTTCACAATACATTATTACCCCTCCAAAATAACACATTGATTAACCCAAACATTTTTGATTATTTTTACCCAAAAATTTCCTTCAGTTTTCAATTTTAAATGAATATTTCAACCATTACGTTTTCATCAATTATTATTTAATTTACCATTACAGTTAAAATTCAAATCAAAATAAGTTTAAACGCATCACTAAAATTCACATTATTAAGTTAAACCCAGGCCAACTCGAGTTTAATTTAGTCTCTTCATATGTTCAAAACAATTTCATTTACTTTAATTACATTTGTTTTAAATGATTCTCCATTAACAAAATCCTATCGCATAAAATTTAACTGTATTACAATCAAAACACTAAGTCATTTCCTTATGAATAAAATAAAAAGCTACCTCCATTTCATCACATCTTGCATTTCTTTTTGTTTCATAATAAGATTTACTCATAGCAAGTATTCATCAAAATTAAACATTCTTGTTGTTATCAACTCGAGCATGACTGTAAACATTAGTCACACAACACACAATATACCTGTTTACATCAACAGTTGTCTACACAACTTGTTTTATAAACACCGACTCAGTCTCAACATTCCAGATTACATCACCACTAACACTTCCTTCAATTTTCAGTTTCTATAAATCTTTTAGTGTTGACATGTTAATAAAATTCACATTTTTAAATTGGCTTCATTTCAACTCAAATCCAAACAATTTCTTTAGTTACATTATTTAAAACACTTTTAATATAGTACCTTCTGTTAATTATTTAGCAAAATAAAATATTATTATTATTATAACATTCATCTTTACTACAAACATGTGTTACAGAAACTATAGTCTGCATTCCAACAATATAACCTTGACACAATACATTTAACACTAACACATTTATTTACAAATTTTTGTCATAATTTTCTTGTTTACCACACTTCATTACATAAGCCAGCCAAGTAATTTTACCATTGACTCAAATAATTAAATGTTCATTCATGATTTTTCTAACCCCCGTCATCATATATTAGTCTTATATATTTATAACACAAGTCATTCTTGTCAACATACATTGCATTGTAATGATCATTATAATGACTACTTTCGTTAATTATATTAACACAATAATTAACTACATTTTTGTCTACCACTAATTCACAAAGCCCGTCTACATTGGTGATTCTAGTTCCGTCTCCATCAGTATTTTTGTTCAACATAAGGTAAGTTATTTTATCATCATATTCCTCCACTACATTCATCACAACATCAAAATAATCATCCATCTCTACTTTACAAGGTAAGTATTCTACATCGTCTATCTCCTTCAATTCTAACCTCTCTTTCAACTCAATATAACTACTTCTCAACGTATATAACTCTATTATTCTCTCTCTCTCACAATACTTCTCACAACCCCCCTGAACTATCTCATTCCATGCAAAGAGCACCACAAAACGCTTATTACCTCTCCTGGCTTTACCAGGTAAATCACAAAAAACTAAGGGACCATACGAAGACACCTCGTCTTCCACATAACTTTTGGAGGAAACTCTGTCCTCATAAAACACTTGTGAACCTTCCATTTCACAATATACTTGGGGAAAATCTGCCCTTTGCCCACCTAACCTTACATCACCCTCTCTCTCACTTTCATTAACACTTTCTATGCTCACAACCTTGCTCTCTAACACCACATTTTCAATTATCTCATTGTTATCACTTGTTAACACATTAGTATAATCATCGGTATTACACACCTTGTTATTAATTTCTTCTCTATTTGTTGTCATATTACCACTGTTACTTACCTTCTTATTTTCAATATTTCTCCCAAGCTTATCTAACTGTTATATTACCTTAACATTCATTTCATTAAGTTTATCATCAATATTCTTTTGTGATTCGGTCACTTTTTTATTTATTTCATTCATTTCCCCCTTAATTTCATCAAATTTAGCATCAAACTTATTAAAACTGCTTTCACATCTAATTTTCTGTTCATTTACATCCCTACTTAATTTGTCAAATTTTATATTTTGTGCATCAAATTTATGATCATTCATATCAAAACGTTTATTAATGTCAGACATTTTACTCTGTTGCTCTAAAAACAACTGCATCATATTCATCACATCATTATTGTTAAATTGTTTATTTTTATTAATTGCGGTTGGGGTTAACTGAATCCCAGACTCATCTACAATAGCTGGCTCATTTAATTCTCTATTTTGTACTAAGATTGGAGTCGAATGGACCTCCAACCCACTCATGACCGTTGATTTGGTCAAACTATTTTCTTTATTGATATTTGTATCAAATTTATTTTCTGTACTGACTTCGGTTAAGTCAGTTATGCTGACTTCATCATTGTTATTCTTCATTTTGTGTGATATTGTTTACATATAAAATTATACACACTTTAGCTTAGTTCTCCTCACAATCTACAACCATTTACAACATCGCCCCCACTCCCAAATAATCCTTGTCTGCAACTTAATTAGGTCTGATCTGTGTGATTAAACTAAATCACACAAATCGTCCCTGTTCGGGCGCCAGTGAAACAATATTGAATTTAATTGAATTATTAATATATTCGAGTCCCTGTATTCGAGCGTCAGTGAAACAATATTATTTCTATGTAATTAATAATATAATATCTTACCTTCAGGTTCTCCTCCAGGGTCTTACAGACGAAAACAGCTGCAGACAAGCTTATATGGGTTTGAGTTTCGAAATAATTGCGCTAACACCAATTTTTCGTACTCTAAAACAACTAGCTTTCTTTAATGCAATATTTGCTTTCACTTTAAAATTTACACTACACTTTCAATAAAAAAACGAGAAGGCATGAATACTTAATCAATTAATATAAACCAATATGAAAATGACTTAACAATAACGCAATATAACAATGACTTAACCAGCACTTTGCAACACTCTCACTCATACTCTTTACATTTCTCTTTTATTTTTTATTTTAAAAGGGAGGACTGGGCTGGCAAGCTGTTGCGTAATACGTCTGGCTGGTTGACTGTAAACATCAACAGTCTATAATAACATTGTATGTTGCTGGTTACAATGGGGTACCCCTTGGGTGAATACTAGCTGCTTTGAAATTAACTGATTTAAATCTTTACTGCCTCTAACACACAATTCTGTACCGTCACAGGTTTATTTTATATAAAATTTATTAATATATAGTCCCTCCATAAGGGCGCCATTTGTTAACAAACTTCTTCTGAAATTATAATTGACTTACCTGTTATACTTCTCTCGTTAACATTTATACTTTTGTTTACATGCTGATTCGAGTAATCGCCATGTTGTGTTGTTGCCAACATAATATATTTTAAGTTCGGGTCCAGGATTCTATCACGAGCTACAAACGGAATGGTTATTGAGAAATAATCGACTCTGATATCATTTGGTAAAACCTGTGTTTTAATGGTCTGAATTTCTAAATGTTTGAATAACAAAAAACAAGATGGAGTCTTCCTCCCTTGCTAAATCCACATACAAAATGGCTGCAAAATATTTTCACTACATCAGCCTTAAGTATTCTACATTTACACAACATATATTTAACTCCAATTTATTCTGGTTACTTTTTTAAATGAATCTACACCATTACTGCAGTTTTAAATAATTTCAATTATGAAGTTACATGAATCACGTAACGTGAACCAATGCTTGTGATTTTATATGTACCGGTACACACACATACACACACACATGCTCCCACATAAACTAATTTAACGGTACATTTTACAAATTTTCTTGAGCTCAATTATTAAAAGTGTTGGTGGTTTAAAATGTGAAAGATTTACTTTCCTGCTGTGATGGATGAAGATCCAGTCAGGCGTTAATCATGTCCATGCTGGTGTTCTGCCGAACTATTACACTGTTCCTTTTTATTAACTGCACTCACTGTCTCTACATTTTATACTGATTTATTTAAATAGCCTTAATTCACTTTTGTTACATTTTAGTTGTTACTTTTAAATACTTGTTGGCCAGCAATGTGCAGTTCGCACGAAGTATACGAGCCGACTGAGAGTGACAATACGGCGCTTATTCCCCAAGTGGAAAGGGTTGTCGCGTCATCGATTCTATTGTTCTTTGTGATGACGTCTTGGTTTTTTAAAGTGCAGCGATTACGTCTGGCATTCTTTAGATGACGTATTTTAGGAGTGCCCTGTTGTTGTTGGCAGAATCGCTGTCGTCTTGTCACGTACGCCACTGACCTTGAGGCAAACCCTTCGTTGCTTTCTGCGTTGTTTCACAAAAACTTTACTCTCACACATACAAAATTTTAATTCACAATAAAATTATATCTGTTGCTTACCCCAAAATCCCTACATGGACCTATTTGTACCGTTACATAATGTACCTTTTTTTTTAGCGTTTCACTTGTCTTCTGAAATCTGACAATATGAGTATGACAAACCCTTCTTCAGAGATCTATTGTAACAAGTAAATCTGTTACTTCAGTTACAGTAACAATTATATAGCTATAAAAGTGTACTAAGGATCAATCTAAAGAAACCCTTTGTATATATATAATCACTTACATGGCCTTTGATTGAGGTTGAAACATCATACACCTTAAGAAGCTAATACAGAAATGTACACAATAAAGACTTCTTCAGTTACTACAGACTTGATGGTAGTTTGGTTAAAATTGATTTCTCAAAAAATAATATGAAAAACAAATGCCAAATTATTGTACACAAGAAATTATTAATCTCTTGAGGACACATCAACTCTAGATACTAACCTACCTAACTTAACATTTATGTTAACTTACACATGAAATAAATCTCGTTTTCAGATCACGGTCTCTTAACAATGTTCCCTACACAATCACAAACATACAGCAAACACAATCACAATCTGTTACAGCAAAGACACAAAAAAATAGTGTCCTTACATTTTAAGTAAAAGAGTGTATCAAATTATATCGAATATAACCAGTAGAACACACAAATTGTATAATCTGCCTGAAATGAACAAGAAAATATGTTTCAATGAACATGAAAAGTATCCCTGCCTTGTTTGTGAGAAGATTGATTGTATAATTTAGTCACAATGAGGCTGCAATTCACTATGAAACAGTACAGCTTCAATTATCCAAATGTCAAATTACAAACTGTCAAATATCTGAACTCTATAAAAATATATTCTCAAATACGATATGCTACACTCAGATACAGAGTAACACATGTGGCTACATGACACTTCACACTCGTGATTAAATTTGACTTGTTCTTGCTTTTAAAAGGACCCACCACACAGCTACTGTAGAAAGTGTCACCTGATATAGTTGTGGCACTGATAAAGCTGAAAAATTATGGTATGATAATAAAACATTTGTCCAATGTGTATTATGCTCAGCTGAGAGCAAAACAACAGTGTTTCTGAGAGTCTTCCAGAGTTTGAACCACGTATCGACGGATTAATGACACTGGCCTATTCTGAAGCACTAGATGATTATTTAATTTGGTTTGCTGTGCAGATATTTACTGGTGTGGGGGGTAATGAACAGCAAATGTTACAAACAGCAAGACATCAAAATAGCTCAGACGCACTTGTCTATGCCTTTGAGTTTGAAGCTGCAAGGGCAGTGTCCCACTACATTAATAACTTTATGTCATCACACTGTTGTCAGAAGATCCCAGTATCATATTGCCATTACAATGGAGGCAGAAAAGAGATGACACTAGACAAACAATTCAAAATATCAAGAGAGCCACAATGTTCTAAATGATGGGAAACAGACAGAAGACTGAAATGTTAGATATGGGAAATATGGCCATCTTCAAGCAGATTGTTGGGAGAATAAAATACACACAGAAAGATGTGAACAACACTAATTGATGAGATAAGGTTCCAGAATAGCACACAGTCTCCACACTTCATAAGATCAGTGGAAACTTGATTGTTGATGGATTTGTTGAAGCTAAACCAGCAGCATTTGGAGTTGACACAGGCGCTACAGTGTTCAATATGTGCTCTGATTTAGTCAGCTACCACAAGTCTCAATTTAACTCTTGTACCATACAGACTATGATTAGAAGACATGTCAATGTGTTAAGAAAGGTAAACATACACTTTATGCCTGGATTTCCTTGAGTTTAGTCATCAAATGCTCACTGCAGACATTGTTAATGAAGTGACTTGGCTCACACATTATGAGTGTCTATGGGTTTGCTGTGGACTTAAGAGAGAATGTCCTGTTGGGTGGTGAAGAGAAGATAAAGTTTTCCACAGCTGAAAGATGGGATCAACCAACAATCTGATCAAGCAAGTGACAGTAGCCAAAGAAGGAATGAAGATGTCCGTGGAAGAGGAATTATTAGTGTTGGATGAAAACAAATTGTGGTCGACAACGATTTGTGTTCGCAAACTGTGTGATGACAGAAGAAGTGATTGAAATACCAACTATGAACATCACAGAAAGGATTTTACTTGTTCTTAAGCTAAAGGAAGCACCTGTGAAAAAGAACTGGTTACAAACAAACAAGCTGTAGGAGCAGGAAGAAAGACATACTGGACATACAGGGAATGGCTGAATTTGTAATGGTACGTTTTATGAAGAGTATGTAATGGTACAATTCTGGTCCTATAATATTTTGGGGAATAATCGATATAAAGTGTATTTTATTTTAAAGTCCCATATAAAAAATTGGTAAAGTTTTATTGAGAATTTGCAACTGCGCAATATTGAGTGAACACGATTTGCGTCAAGGTCAGGGATAGACGTCCAGAACAGCAAAAAACAAAAAACAGTCGTCATACAAATGTGTCACAAGCTGCGCACATGATTACGTCAGCCAAAAAGCTATGCAATGCGTATTACAACTGGAGTTGGGCTCTACACAAAGGAATGACGACGTAGTTTGTCCCCCACCTCGGTATAGCAGCGTTGAAAATCTGCCCAGTCTCGTCTCATCAGAGTAGCGCGCCGGCCGGTAACTCTCTTTATAAGCTACTTATATCTAAATTTTGCACAACCAAGAGTTTGTTAAATATGTGAAAGTGCAGTATATTATATATTTAAAATAACAGTTCGACGTAAACCCTAAATTTTGCGGTACGAAAACATCGAGAGTGTGAGATCAACGATGGGACATCGTCGAAGAATTTCCAGCTGTCATAAAAATGGGGGGGGGTCTAAAAGGTCCAACTAAGGGTTTAGATAATCTTTTCTTTTAAATTAAATTAATTAAAATGAGCTCAATTTTACAAAATAACTTTGTACCATGAATGAGAGTGCGAGTGAGAGAGGATATTTCATTACAAGAATTAATAAGTGCTGGGTTGTGAAGTCATATTTTTTAATAACTATATATTATGTTTATTATGTAATAAGTATACAACATGTTATTTTGGAGGGCTTATAAAATGTTTAAGGGATAGTATATGTTTACAAAATAAATGGGACTACGCCCCGAGGCATAGTAACGTGCGTGTTTGGCACATAGTTCAGTAGAGTCATTTTCATATGTACGTAGAGTCTTTTTGATAATAAAAGGTAAATGTCATTGGTAAACAATATAAGCCAGAGTGAGTTATTTCAGGTAATACATTCCGCCAGTACTGGTTCGCTAACACGAATTCTGACCTCAGGTAAGTATACATATTTTGTTGTACTGTGTGACAACATGGCGCCCGATGAATATTTCAAAATTATCGATAATACAGAATAATAAAAAGTAACTAATAAAAGAAAGTTACATTGGCGCTTTCCGAAAAGTGACTCGGAAATATAATTTTATGTGGGGTGTGCCTACCAGAAAAGCGGAATAATTACCTGGAGTAATATTTTGAAAGTACGTAAACACGTGCGTAAGGTAGGGTTAAGTTACTAGGCTAGAAGCATATATGTGTTAGCAGTATTGTATGTGTTGTAAGAGAACTTTAATGGATTGATTATACTTGGATTAGTATTGTTTTTTATTTTTAAAGTATTAAAAATATAAATTTAGTATTTGATTCTTCTCACGTTGTAATGTAAACATCAATGATAGAATTAGTAATGTTTAAATTGAAACTAATGTTTATGTTTGAAAAGGTTTATGATCACTAATATCTTGCTGCATTCACCTCCCCACTTACCATCCGTGAACATCTTTGGTCTTCTTGATGAGTTGTTCTATCACACTGGAAATACATTAATAACACACAAATACTTTGTCTGGATATCGACATATACACATTAAACAAAATGATAGTGGTACTCAATTATGAATTGAATATTCAAACATTGACCGCTTGAATATTGCCGCCACCTTGTGAAATAATTGTTTCTAAAATGTAAATTATTTGTATTTATTTTAATAGAAATAAAGACTCTCTATTCACTGGTAACAAATTGAGGTGTTTATTAGCATTAGTGAAATTCAGTAAAACCTCTTTTAAAACAATTACTAATAATTTTTTAAAAACAACAAAGTTAAATAATTTCTGAAACTTCTTCAGCTCAGGGCTGGTAACACTGGTACACTGTACGATAATATGGTAATTTAGGTTATGTCTACTTTGGTTATAAGCATTACCAAATTTCATGAATCCTTTGAATGTACATGATGCAAGATACAAAGATGTTTTATTAAATAACAATATTTATGCATATACTATAATTAAAAAGACAAAAAATAAAAATTATTAATCTCAATACGATAATCAAATTATCGTACTATCGTACGGTAGGTTTGTTGCATTCTGATGCTAATAGCTGTGCACGTGCTTTAACGTTGCACTATTAAAACAATGTTACTGGTTTAAATATTATTATTATGAATTGGAATTGATAAAAACGAAAAGAAAACTCTTATTATCGAGTCAGTTCATAAGAATTATTCATGACAGAAGTGACTCTATTGGCAAACAAATGTGTTTTGGTTATAGGTTATGTAGCGGGGCATTTTTGGGCATACCTGGGGTAATAACATAATTTGTATTTTTTCATAAATAAATAATAATTAACTTGTTGAGTGATAGGGAAAAATTTTATAACCGAGAGGTAAATTTGTTGTTTTGAAACGAAAACAACAGTGGCAGCATTGACTGTGAAGGTTATTCGATGATATTTTGTAAAAACAGATTCAACAGACGCAGTTTTTAATAACTGCAACTGTACCAAGGTCAACAAATGACGAAAACAAATTATGCAACGAGACGATCAGGTGATGTGTTGCGTCACTGAATTACATAACGAGGTGTGTCACCAGTTTCGTCAGACACTCAGCAAACGAAAGTAGTGTACTGGCGCAAGGATACAAACTCTAAAACAATAGAATCAAGCACACAACAACCGTCGCTTGAGAAAATAGCGCTGTTTTCTCTGCCCAGTCTCATCACATCGCCACTCGCGAGTGGTAGCTATAAAAAGTTTCGAAACGTAATTGTGCGGGCCCGCAACATATAAAAAAAAATGTGAAGTAAAGTCTAGAAAAATACAAAAGTAACTAACAGTTTTGTTTCGTCATTATTAAAAACAGTTTTCGGCAAGTATTCATTAAAACGGACAATGTGCGTAAAAGTGTGACGCCACCAACTTACTGAACAGCTAAGTAACCATGCATTCATATTAAAATTTCAACAAAGGTTTTCTTTTAAAATTAATTAAGTAATGGGGAAATCAATTTTAATAACATGTAATACGAGAGCTCTCAAATCATAAAATCATTGTGTATGTGTGTGCGTGAGTAAGCGTGTAGACAAAGAAGGCTGGTTTGCGTTGTTTGTATTTTAATTTAATTCATACTTAATTTCTTAAAATTTATTTGGAATTTGTATACCATGTTTTCATTTTCATTGTAGCAGAATGATTATATAATTAATAACTTTCGTAAATGTGAATTTCCAGTAGAGAGAGGATGGCAGGAGGTAGTTTGTTAATAATAAAAAATTATAGTAAAAAATGTCAATAAAACTCTATTCCTGGGAAACAAAATAAAGTTTTTCTTTATTTGGAACAACCAGTTCTGATCTCCTGGGTTCGTCGAAAAGAACCCGAGAAAAAAAAAATGGTAAGTACACATATATTTTTGATACGTAGTTGGTAACGAGATGGCACACCACAGTAAACAGTAAATACAGTAACAGTAGTATTAGTTCAAATTATATTTATTAAATATCAATAATATCAAAAGTATCAATGGCGCCCGAAGATGAGGGACAATTTTATATAAATAAATTTATATAAAATACGGCCTACTTGGGAGAACAGAATGGTTGTTGAGGTAAAATAAATTTTTTTTTGCATACGTAAAATAAACGCAAATCTGGGGTTATGTTGTGATAAGTGTGAAATGTTGATGTTGATATTTTGTAGCGAGTATTGTGAAGCAATATGCGTAATAATTAATATGTATGATGATTATTAAGTAGTATAAATAAAGGGTATTATATAAATAAATTTTGAAATGAATGAAGTATAAGTAAAGTGCATAGAAAGTTACGTAAAGTAGCGCAAAGCGTTATACAAGCAGAATACATTGTGGTGTGAAAGTAGATATGATATATTAGTATTTTATTTACAGTCAGAATTGTACTATTATAAAATGGAGAATCCAGATTTAAATTTAGAAAACACTCTTACAGAGTCGATGTTATCTGCCAATGTAGCGGCACAATCTACCCCGTCGACAACACGAGTTAGAGAGTTGTCGATGGACGATATGGTTAATTTGATAAAAATAATGTCTGAAAATATAAATAGCAACTTAAATGCAAAATTTGAAGAACAAAAAAGCGATTCAAACGACAGATATGACAAAATAGATGTAAAATTTGCTGAAATCAGAAATGAAATTAATGAAATTAAGCAACAGAATTTCCAATTTAGTGAGCAAGTGAAGGCAATTAATAAACATTGTGAAAATACCAAAGTAGAATTTACTAATAAAATCAGCCAAGTAGAAACTAAGTTAGATGATTCAATACAGAAGATAGATATTAAATTTAATGCAATAGATAGCCAGATAGACAGAGTTGAGAAGCAAATCAATGAAAACAATGAAATATTAATAAATTCAATGAATGAGTATAACAATGACATAGAATCTAAAATTATTAAATGTAATATTGAAACTGAATGTAAGTTGAGTAGCGTAATAATGACAGTTGTGACTTGCTAATCAATCACATATATTATTATAATTAAATGTCCAATTAAATTGTTACTTACCGTTACGATAATTCTTACGGGGTCACAGGGTTCGATCACATGTACCTAGATACAAGCATGGTCTATAGGTTATGCAAAGTACTGACACAACTCATTTTGGAAGAGAATTAATATTTTTCTTTAATCAGACTCATTTGAAAATCTTGTTCAAAATTTTTCTCAGCATTTTACAGATTACGTTACATGTTTCTTTTTTCCTTGGCGTCTTCTACATACTAACTTACGCTAATCTCTTACCTTACTGATCACTATATAAAACAGACATACAGACAGAGCCCAGCCTGCAAATTTTTCACACTCACTCAAACACACTAAATTATGAACCCCTTAACATTTTCTAATAAAACCCCCAGCCCTTACACTTAAACCGCCGGCAACGTGGTTCGCGCGCGCACTCATCTTCTGTTAATTTCTTGTTGTTTACTGTCCGAAAATTATACAGTTAATTTCTTTACCCTTTTCTACTCGACCGCGGTCACATAAACTTTCCTCCTATTAAACTTTTTACTGTTCAAATATATAAATTTGTGACGAGCCCGGTTGACGGGCGGCCTGCGCAGGCTGGAGTCGATAACGAACTGCCGGCGTCTTTCCGTTCACCACTCCGGGAGCATTTTAGTCAAGACGACGGACATCAATGCCTTCCAGTTAGTCGTCCCAGTTTCGAATCATACTAGTCACGTAGTTGTTGGAGTGACGATAGCAGACGATTTCAAATAGGCACTGGCTAATGTCATAAAAGTGGGTGGGACTTAACACAGCATTTCCGTAGTGAAACCAAATGAAGGATGAAAATTTCTCTCTCTGGCCATCTTAGTTTTTTGCCAGAGCGTCACTTGGAGCGTGATTGAGCAGTTGCGTATGTGCGCTGCCACACACAGGTACAAAGTTCTCAGAATTTTGTGGAGGTGCAGATATTCTGCCGCATTCCTCGACAACAACTGCGTCTTACGTTGTTTCACTGTTCTGTTACATTGACTTATATACGCACAAATACGTTGCACAATGATAATCCGCCCAGAATGAAATAAATAAAAATATAAATAATGTCCCAAACGGTTAAAATAAAACACCCAAAAATCGACCCGCTACAATACCCCCTCGATGAGAATTCTGCTGTCCATGACAGAAGAAATCTCATCGATAAACCCCGAAGAGGACCGGTGAGGAACTGGTGCCAACAACCCCCTGGTTCTCAACCTCATGGGTACACGACCCCCTTGGCTCAGCGACCATGGACTCATCTGAACGAGATCACTGGACTTCTCCGTAAGAGATCCCAACACCGAGAAATTGATCAGACTCGCACCACGGCACACCTCGCCTTCTAACATGCTACCCCCAAAATCCTCAATCCCTGGCTAAAATTACTCCAGCTCCTCCGCCGATATGTTTCCCCTTTTTGCAAGCTGGGCTGCCTTTAGCAGATACTGGGCTCACACACACTCACATTACATGATACCCTAACACATTAAACTAAAAATTTTCTTTTAAAATTTATCATTTCTACTAATATAAACATTTCTATTCTAACATGGAGAATCACTTATAGTCTACCAATATAAAGCAATACCATAAAAGAAACATCATTAATACATACACAACAAAATAATCATTACTCAACATATTCACTCGCTGGCAGGCGAAAAAAAAATTTTTTTTTTTTTTTTTCAAAAAAATTTAAAATTTTCAAAATTTTAAAATTCAAAAAAAATTATTCATTAAATATTTATTAAATTTATTTATTAAATAACATTTATTAAAATTATTCAAAGATTAGTTTGAATTAATCAAGCAAACAAATTAAAATTAAATTCCTACTCTACAAGCTTAGTAGGTGTATGAACTCATCAGCTGATCCTAACTAGGTCAAGTACAAAACCCTTGACCTACATATGTTATGTATAATTTCTGAAAACACTTTAAATATCTGTAATATCCTAACTTGAAATATAAAACATAATAACATAAAATATTTATAATAAACACAATATTAATATAAATAATAATCAAATTGGCATTTAAATCCTTTAAATTAAACACTTCTTGACTTTACATTATTCTCAAATTTTATCAACATTCTGTCACTGGTTGAAAAAACAATTGTACATTCTTTATTATAAATTCCTCTCCTTAGTTAACAGTTAATTCTACCTTACTGGGGGTGATGTAAATTATTTATTCTCATTTATTCTGTCTACCTATATAATCTTTACCCCTTTGACTCCAATATTCATCAACTCAATTATCATGACACCCATCTCTATCAAAATATCTACTAATCAGGACATTCTAAACCCCAACTTATCATTTAACACAAATCGCCGCCTTCTCCCCATATATAAAAAAAATACTCTCTAACCCTTTGTACATAGGATACGTGTTTCCTTCCCAAAACTCATTTCCCTTATTTGGCGGCCCGGATTCTACCTAAGGCGGCCCCTTCCCCACTAAAATCTATTCTAATCCCGTCCCAACCCTTGTTGCGGACTCCCCAAATACACTACCCCCTAATACAACATTGCCTTCCCCAAAAATCTCAATCTCATTACTTTACTACAAATACACAAAATAACCTCATTAACTATAAAAACAACCATATATCATTCAAAATCTGCATAAAGTCTCCATTACCACTGTGTCAACATCTATATTTCACAAGATTCTATTACATTACATTATATTCATTATTTCAAACTCACATTTAACGTTTAATTCAATTTGGACAGGTCTACATGTCCCATAAAACACTTATCACCCATAAATTATCTTTTATTAATCTGCATATTCTCTTTATCTTTACTTCAAAATACCTGTAGTACACTAAACATTAATTACTTGTAACATTTACAAACCAATATACCAGTGACATTATTGCTGATCAGCTGATATCCTAACATAATTAAAACACCATGGATACCTTTCAAAATTGAACAGTTACATGTAATACATTATCAACACTTACTTCTATCATGTTGATTGCCTGCCAGGCGTCTAATGATTGGCTTAGAAAAAAAATTACACACATAATGAAAATACATTTTATCAACAACTATATCTAACACACAACAATAAAATGATACCTTTCAAATTATAGTATGGACCTTATTTTACGAATAGCAATAAACCTGGATTATTAGCATACATCAAACAAACAATTCTCTTTTAAATAATTTATATAAAAATTTATAAACATTATTATTTAAAATGTTTCATTAACTCTTTTTATTTATCCTCATTATTTATTTATCCTGTGTTGCAATCAGATTTTCAACAATTCTAAATTTATTATTAATACATATTTTTAATCATTATGTTCCACAAAATAGACCATTTAACATTTATTTACTTATTAATTATTATTAAATCAAAATCTCACCAAACAATTTAAATTCATTATAAAATCCAAACACATAACATTCAATCACAATATCTAAACATCTCCACTTATTTAATTCATTTGATTATTAAAATAACATATCTCATTATTATCAACATTCTACAAATCATTAACTATTGTCTTCATAATTATTTTGTTATTTAATTAGAGTGCAAAAATATTAATAATATTATTATTATTAATACAACATTTTCTAAAACATATACACATTACACTTCACAATACACACAAATGAATTCACTATTATTTACAAAATATACGTCAAAACTGTTCAAGTGTATCTCACTTCATGTCCAAATCTGCCATGTCAAACAACCATAAAACAAAATGTTTAATTGTCTTTTATTGTCTTACAGTCTACCCTCCATCGTCCCAAATCAACCTTGGTTTTATATAACACTGTTGCTTTTTATTTACAAACAAATGGTTACTTTGTGTGTCATAACCAGAACAACCAAATTCACTCATTTTACCAGAATACTCATTAAACCAGTCTACGTTAGGTATTTTTGTTAAGTCTCCGTCATTACATTCATTCACTATCGGTCTAATTATTTTTTTCAAATCATTGTAATCATTATTATTCAAATATATTTCTAAGCCTTCTTTCCATTCATCATACTTTCTATTCAAATTATACAGTTCTGTTACATACCCTTCTCCACTTACTTCTCTCTCTTCATAACACCACATCACACTCTCACAATTATTCCGGACAGAGGGTACACAATTACTCCACAAAAATAAACACCTCAATTCATCTACCAATACGGGACTCTTGCCCTTCAACCACAACACTTGTGGACTCAATAAATCATCATAAACATCATAAATAATAAAGGGAAAATTTGCCCTCTGTCCCCACTCTACCACAACATTATTTCTCCACTCTCTCTCTAACTCACTGACACACATTAACATTTCATTATCAACTTCTACTCTTTCTACCATTACGTTATCACTCTCAACATCTACACCATCATTTTCTAACACCACATTTTTATTTGTATTATCATTGTTATTACTTGTCAACTCATTATCTGGCATTGCATTCATCACCTGTACTCCCATTCGCTCTACACTCTGTTCTAATTTATTCAAACTGGATCTTATCGTTTCATTAGTACTTTCTACACATTTACTCATTTCTTGTATTTCATTTTTTAACTCATTATTCAGATTTTTTAGTTCATTAAATTTAGCGTCAGAGTCATTTTTTAATACATTGAATTTAGCGTCAGAATCACTCTTCTGTTCACTGAATTTTAACTCTAACATCGCCTGCTGCTTGTCTGAACTCTCTTTCATACTACATACCATGCTACATAAATATTTCATCATATTATTGTTATCTGAGTTTTTATTTTGAATTGGGGTTGAATGAATTCCTTCATCCATAATTCTTGATTCTGTTTCACTTATTTCTATTTCATTCTGACTCACACTTGGAGTCGAGCGTGCTTCAAAGTTACTAATGTTCGAGTCGTCGAACACTTCGACACTCATTTTATTTACGTTATTTTCGTTATTTGACATTTTGTATTATTGATATGCTTAAATTAAATAAATTGCTTAAATGGATTAATTAAATAAATGGTGTCATTACTTAAATTTTGTAATATAATGCTAGGTCGCTATGCTAACCCAGAACACGCTTGTATCTCTGTCGATGCGGAATTCAATTAATTAATTATAATTAATTAAATTCGTGCCTGTTCCGTGGCGCCAATTGTAACTTGCTAATCAATCACATATATTATTATAATTAAATGTCCAATTAAATTGTTACTTACCGTTACGATAATTCTTACGGGGTCACAGGGTTCGATCACATGTACCTAGATACAAGCATGGTCTATAGGTTATGCAAAGTACTGACACAACTCATTTTGGAAGAGAATTAATATTTTTCTTTAATCAGACTCATTTGAAAATCTTGTTCAAAATTTTTCTCAGCATTTTACAGATTACGTTACATGTTTCTTTTTTCCTTGGCGTCTTCTACATACTAACTTACGCTAATCTCTTACCTTACTGATCACTATATAAAACAGACATACAGACAGAGCCCAGCCTGCAAATTTTTCACACTCACTCAAACACACTAAATTATGAACCCCTTAACATTTTCTAATAAAACCCCCAGCCCTTACACTTAAACCGCCGGCAACGTGGTTCGCGCGCGCACTCATCTTCTGTTAATTTCTTGTTGTTTACTGTCCGAAAATTATACAGTTAATTTCTTTACCCTTTTCTACTCGACCGCGGTCACATAAACTTTCCTCCTATTAAACTTTTTACTGTTCAAATATATAAATTTGTGACGAGCCCGGTTGACGGGCGGCCTGCGCAGGCTGGAGTCGATAACGAACTGCCGGCGTCTTTCCGTTCACCACTCCGGGAGCATTTTAGTCAAGACGACGGACATCAATGCCTTCCAGTTAGTCGTCCCAGTTTCGAATCATACTAGTCACGTAGTTGTTGGAGTGACGATAGCAGACGATTTCAAATAGGCACTGGCTAATGTCATAAAAGTGGGTGGGACTTAACACAGCATTTCCGTAGTGAAACCAAATGAAGGATGAAAATTTCTCTCTCTGGCCATCTTAGTTTTTTGCCAGAGCGTCACTTGGAGCGTGATTGAGCAGTTGCGTATGTGCGCTGCCACACACAGGTACAAAGTTCTCAGAATTTTGTGGAGGTGCAGATATTCTGCCGCATTCCTCGACAACAACTGCGTCTTACGTTGTTTCACTGTTCTGTTACATTGACTTATATACGCACAAATACGTTGCACAATGATAATCCGCCCAGAATGAAATAAATAAAAATATAAATAATGTCCCAAACGGTTAAAATAAAACACCCAAAAATCGACCCGCTACACAGTTGAAAAATTTAGTCAGAATATTGATGAACACCAAAATAAGATAGACTCTAAAATATATGAAATTGAAAGTAATTATAAGACAGAAATACAAGCAGTAAATGATTCTATTGAAGTCATAGCAAAAAATAATGTACAGTCTGAATATAGTAATGACAAAAAATTATATTCACTTGAACAAAATATTAGTAGTATGCGAGATGAATTAAGTTTAGTAAAAAATCAAAATGTAAACAATGTTACTGAGCGCATATTTATGACACGAGATACAAATAATGAAATAGAATTAGAAACTTTTAATTGTGACAATCGTAGAGTGCATCCAATGCAATTTTTAAATAGGGTTAGGGAGTTTAATCGGTTTAATAGTAGTAGCTGGGAGGTTAAGTTGCTGAAGATTATAAAATGTTTTAAAGGTAGTGCCGAGATATGGTCGGAAGTACACCATACCGAATGGGATAGTTTTGAGGATTTTGAGATAGCTTTTCGAAACAAATATTGGTCAGAAGAAGACCAAGAAATATTAAGAAGTAAAATAATGGGTAACGGGAATTTTGGTAGGATTAATAACCACCTAACCATATATGTGATGACCATATACAACGAAGCTAAATATCTAGAACCGCCGTTACCATTCCGATCATTTGTAAGACATATTAGCAAACACCTGCCCAGAGAAGTGCAAATTACGTTAATGACTAGAGAGATTGCAAATATAAGCGAGTTAGAAAACATGTTAGATGTATTACAGAATATAGGGGAACGCGACATAGGGCGACGTTCAAACACACCAGTAGTACCACACCATAATAATAATAATAATAATAATTTCCATCATAACAGGGGTACACAGAATTTTCATAGAGGAGCGCGGGGAGGAAGTTTCGATAATAGGGGCGAGAGTTGGCGGTGTAGAACCTGTGAAACCGACAACTATGCTAATAGAACAAATTGTTTCAGATGTCATCGGAACAGGGAGTGCGCCAGGAACGAGCGAGCAAACCCACCACCAAATCAACAGATGAGAGGAGGAGAATTTCATAGAGGAGCGCTGAGAGGAGGAGGACATTACAATAGAGGTAGAGGAGGAAATCATCCAGCTGTGGCGGGTCCCTCCATGGAAAACTAGGGAGGACAATGGAAAAGCGGGCCGAACCATTGTCTACGGAAAACAGGAGGGTCCAAATAATCAACAGATACCATAATAACGTTATCAAGATGGACATGGCGAAGGAGCTGTTGGAAGAAGAGGAGAACAAGGTGATGGAACGCAGAGCAGGATTAACTGAGGTGACGATTAACATTGAAGGTAAGAATTATAAAACTTTAATTGATACCGGTAGTGAGATCTCAGTAATTTCTGAAAATGTCATGGGTGAATTAAAAGAGTTAAACAAGAATATACCGTCATTACCAGTTGCAGGGGTTACAGTAGTGGGGGTAACTGGGGTGAGAAGTAAAAGAATAACCAGACAAGTACAATTAAATATTTTAATAAATGAGGTTGAATTTGAAAACACTTTCCTAGTAGTTAAAGGGTTGAGTCTAGATGTAATATTGGGAAATGATTTTTTGGAAAGAAACGGAGCAGTAATAGATTTTAACAAACAAATAATAAAATTTGAAAAGGGGAATAAACCAGTCAGAATAGAGTTTAAGAAAGTAGTAAATGAAAATAAAGTCACGGGAATAAAAATGTTACATAAACAGATAAGTGATAGAGAGATAGAAACTAAAATAAATATATGTCTAGAGAGTGATGGTATAGAGAATGAGGAGAGAGAGAGATGCATGAGCGTAATGAGAGTGTGTGGGCAAATAGAGCCGACAAATTTTTCAATGAAAATACAGTTGTAGGAAATAATCAGCGAGAGGAGCTGTGGGAAATTGTGGAGCGGTACAGAGGAGTGTTTGATGAATCACCAGGGAAAGCGAAAGACTACATCTGTGAGTTGAAAGTTCGGGATCACGCACCATACATGCAGAGGAGCTACCCGGTGCCGTTTTCAAAGAGGAGGGCTGTACAGGAGGAATTAGACCGTATGATGCAAGTAGGCATAATTGAACGCTCAGTATCACCTTATTCAAATCCTTTGGTGGTAGTGATAAAGAAGGATGGCAAGGTAAGGTTATGTTTAGATGCTAGGAAAATTAATCAAATTATTATACCTGACAGGGAATCTCCGGAACCTATAAATGAGATTTTACAAAAGTTTAGCGGAGTCAAATACATGACGTCCTTAGACCTGACCGCTGGATACTGGCAGGTGCCATTAGCAACAGAGAGCAGGAAATACACAGCTTTTCTTTTTAACGGTAAGAATTACCAGTTTAAACGCTTACCTTTTGGATTAAACACCAGTGTTGCCAGTTTTATCAAATGTTTAGATAATATTTTACAACCTAAGGACTTAGACTTTTTAACTGTATATGTCGATGATATTTTGATAGCTTCTAGAACATTCACTGAACATTTAGAACACATAGAATATGTATTAGATAAACTGCAAGTAGGGGGTTTAACAGTGAATTGGGACAAGTCTAAGTTTCTGCAGACAGAAATACACTTTTTAGGATTTATTATTACACAGGAGGGGATATTAGCTAACCCTGATAAAGTAGAGGCCATAATGCGATTCCCTGAACCTAAAAACATTAAGCAATTACAGAGTTTTTTAGGCCTATGCAATTTTTACAGGAAATTTCAGGAGAACTACGCACACACAACATCCAAACTGAGTGCTGTACTGCAGAAGAATAAACAGTGGAGATGGGGTGATACGGAACGAGCTGCGTTTAATGAAATTAAGAGAAAGTTCAGTCACATGATCATGATGAATCATCCCGATTTTAATAAGATTTTTTATTTGCAGACCGACGCCAGCAATGTAGCGCTAGGTGCCGAGTTATACCAGGAGAGCTGCGACAAGGAACACCTGACGATCGCCTTCGCCAGTAGATCGCTGTTATCGGCGGAAAAGAATTACACGACAACGGAAAAGGAACTTCTAAGTATTGTGTTTGCCGTGGGTAAATTCCGCACCTACATCCTAGGGAATACCACGATCATCCGGACGGACCACAAGGCACTGTCATTTCTGAATTCATGTAAGCTAACACACAGCCGACTAACCAGGTGGGTATTAGCCTTACAAGAATATAACTTTGCATGGGAGTACATAAAGGGGTCAGATAATAAGGTACCAGATACACTTTCTAGAGTAGATGTTATAGATAATAAAACTGGTAGGGATCTCAAAGAAATAGAAATTTTTAGACTAACTAGGGAAGATAGAATTTTTGGTGAGGAATTAAGTGACATTAAAAACTTGCAAAGATCTGATAGCAAACTGGGTAAAATAATTGTTAGTTTAGAAACAGATGTAGAGGGATCTGAATATAATGAGCGATTTCAAGTATATCAAGATATTTTGTTTAAAAAAGTAGATGGTGGGGAGCGTGATTGGAGGTTAGTTATACCCGAGGGGTTAATAGATAAAATTGTTTGGGATTGTCATATAAGGTATGGTCATTTTGGTGCGAGAAAGTGTGCTAATGTTTTGAAAGAGTCATGTATATTTAAGAATATGGAGAGGAGAGTGAGGAAAGTGTTGAGAGTGTGTGATTTATGTCAAAAATCGAAAGTAGTGAATTATAGAGTGGAAGGAGAGATGAATTATATAAAAGTAGATAAACCTTTTGATCTAGTTGCGGTTGATTTATATGGACCGTTACCCAGAGGTAGAGGGGGTGTGTTATATGTATTTGTAGTTCTGGACACATTTTCAAAATTTGTAAAGTTATATAGCATTAAGAGGGCAACTAGTAAAGTACTTAGTGAGAGAATAGTAAAAGATTATATGCTTAATATGGGAAAGCCGAAAATTATATTATCTGACCATGGTCCACAGTTTATAAGCGGCAAGTGGCGGCAGACGCTTGGATGGGAAGGCATCATACCCAAGCATACGGCAGTATACCATCCTCAGTCGAACCAAGCAGAACGGGTGATGAGAGAGATTGGCAGGATATTTCGGGCGTACTGTCACGCCAAACACACAGAATGGCCATCCTACGTGAAAAAAGTAGAGGAGTGGCTGAATTGTACCACCCATGAGTCCACGGGATTTACGCCGCATGAGTTGATCAGGGGAACAAGGCCGCCCAGGATATTGGAACAACTTTTCACATACCCACCTGAAGGTCAGGTTTTGGACAGGAATATGAAGATTAGATTGGCGAACGAGAATTTACTCACGAGAGGAGAGCGACGAAAACAGAAACATGATGCCAAGGGTAAATGGACCAAGTATGAGGTAGGTCAGTTAGTGTTAGTAAAAAGACATGATTTGTCCAGTGCTCAAGATAGGGAAATAAAAAAGTTTTTCTTGTTATATGAAGGACCTTATGAAATCATAGAAATAAAAATGCAGAATGCGTATGTGCTGAGGAACCCAGCGACGCAGGAAATAGTAGGTACTCAAAATGCGACGAATTTAAAATTATATAGGTCACTTTAATTGTTATGTTTATAAATAAGTTTTCAAATATTATTGTTTGGTTACAGAAGGGATCCTCCCCCATTTTCGGGCGGTCACGATCTTACCAGTCCTGGCCGTGGAATTCGGAACTCGGAGGCGGGCCATGGTTGGCGGATCTTCCTTCGGGCGGTGAAAACAACGATGGTCCGGCTCCACCAAAATTGGTATAAAGTAGAAAACTTAGCTACATATTTGAACGGGGAGGGGGACCCCACACAGGTACGTGACATAAATTATTTTTTATACACTCCAGGCGCAGCGGTTTCGGTGTACCTGTCACGTGCCTGCACTGCCTTAGAGTGTTTGTAAATAATGGAGGCTGCATTTAAGTAAAAGGCAGTGCATACAAATTTAAATTTTTTAATGTCAAGGGCAAAATTAAAATAGAGCCCTTGACAATATTTTCTGATTAGCCCGAAACGACGAGTTTTGGGGCAAGAGGGGTCGGAGGAAGATAGAAAGCGGGTTTGAAGAAATGGCAGGGGAGTGGGAGTAGTGTGTTTCAGAGGGGGGACGTGAATTCACGTAGTGGATCTATCTTGCTCCTATTCTTTTTGCGGCAAGACCCGGCATTTCAGGCGGCTGCGACCTTCCTAGACGTAGTGTAAGTCACAATAGAGTCAGCCTTCAATGTAAATAGCATATATAAAAAAAAAAATAAAAAAAAACCCAAAATAACTTTGGATGTGTATAATTTTAAATTTAAAATAAATTTAAATAAATTTTTTGAAATAGGTGACCAAATATAATTGTTAAATTTTAGTATCAGTGAGTATAGGAACGTTTTGAAGAAATGTGTAGCAAAATAAAAACTTGTTATCAATACCAGATGTGGGGATAATTTTGGGGGGTAGATTGGTGCTCAATGAAGTGATAGAACAGTGGAGTGTGGAACTGCAACGGTTGAAAGTTTAGTTATCCATTGTAATTAATTAGTTAGTAAGTTGCTGTCGCTGGGGTGGCATGTGCCCCAGTAGATAGCGGAAAGTGTTGGGGGTAACCGAGAGTGTTACCTCCATCGGAGGCCAACATGGCGAAAATGCACGGCACACCCTTTTGTATAATTTTATATTGTACTTGATAAATTGCCGTGTCGTACATAATAATAATGATGTATACATGCCTGAAGGAAGAGTTGATTTCCCCGACTTTTCGGGCGATTACTGCCTTACCAGCACTAATCGTGGTTTTGGCGAGCGGTTAGCTATGGTCATACCAAGTCCCTTGACCATAGCTGGCTTGAAATTGGTATAGGTTTGAAATTTAATGGTGGGAGAACTTAGGGGAAATCCCGGGAACTATGGAACAGCGGCTGCCACTCTGTTCGAGGAGGAACAGCAGAGCCAGGTGGTAGATCCGTCTTAAGGGTGTATGATTATTTAACAAGAACATGATGATGTTCACTAATTTTAAAACTTAATAGCGGAAGCAGAGACACGGAGAGGTAAAACCTGCTCCAAAATATACAGTCTCTGTGGAAGCGGAAAGGCGCCACAGTCTTACATAATTTGAAATAGTGTGTGTGGTTGGGAGGTTATCCAAGGGGATAACGTATTAAAAATTTGCTATATTTTAATTAATAATGATGATTTGCTACTCAATAATTTTGTTTGAATTTGAAAATAGATGCACTAAATACTTCCTATAATGTGTTTATTATGTCTTAGTGTGTTGATTGCATTTAGTATGTTAGGAATAAGAATTATAAAAATATGATAATATGTTTTCAATGTGTTTATAGATTTTAAAATAAAATGAAAAATAGTTGTGATAGGTGAAATTTTCAATGGGTTGCAAAAGATAGAAATGGGTGATAGTAATTGTTTGAATAAAATGTTTGAATCAGTCCAAGTTGAATTTTTGTGGGACATATAGATCTGTCCAAATTGAAGTCAGAGTTAAAGAAATAGTAGAGATGAAAATAATGCAATGTTGTTTTGAGTTAATGTATGTTATAGAATTTTGAGAAGTATAAGTGGAGACACAGTAGAAATGGAGAATTTATGTAGAGTTTTGAGTGATATATTGTTTATTTTGTTGATGTTAATTTGTTGTAATTGTAGTGAGGTAATGAGATTGAGATTTTGGGGGATGGCAATTTTGTAGTAGGGGGTAGTGTAATGTGGGAGTCCGCAACATAAGGGTTGGGACGGGATTTGGTATAGTTTTAGTGGGAAGGGGTTGCCTTAGGTAGAATCCAGGGACCAGAGAACGGGAATTAAGCTTTTTGGGGGGGGGAAACACGTATCCTATGTACAAAGGGTTAGAGAGTATTTTTTTTATATATAGAGAGGAGGTGGCGATTGAGCTAAAGTAGTAAGTAGTTAGAGGTAGAGAAGGGTTAGTAGATTTTTGATAGAGGGGTGTCATACTAGTTAAAGATTTTGTAAGGGAACGTTAGAGTAATAAAAGGGGAAGTTTATGAATAAATGCCAAG
Organism: Magicicada septendecula; assembly: GCA_034769895.1. Classification (NCBI taxonomy): domain Eukaryota; kingdom Metazoa; phylum Arthropoda; class Insecta; order Hemiptera; family Cicadidae; genus Magicicada; species Magicicada septendecula. Next base: position 267,609,073 of record CM068375.1, read on the forward strand.
TTGATAAAGTAAATTATAATGAATAACGTAGAATCACCCAAATTAAGGAAATGGAATAATGATTGCCATGATTGAAAAAAAAAAAAAAAAAAAATTATTTTGAGAAACGAATTAATAAGAGTAAATCAAGTTTAAAAGTAATTTTCTGATTTTATATGCCAACTTAATGATGTGAAGTGTATAAATTTTACATACAAATTGTTTATTTTAAAATGAATTATTAATGTACTATGTTTTCTTATGTTAGGTTATGTTAGGTATTCTGATATATATATGTTAGTAATAATTGAGAAAAAACAAAACCAGTGCTTCTTAGCGCAAACCAGCACCGCTAGGGGGAAACAGATCAGTTGGGGATATGGTGTTGTATAAGGCCACTATTTGATATTTGATTTGTTGTTTCAGTGTTTGGTGATGCTGTGGCGGCGGACCTGAGCTGGCCAGCGCGTCAGAGCAGGGGCGTTAAGTATCTGTCTGACTCTATGGTGTTGGGATCTCGAGAGAGAAGTCCAGTATTGTCATGCAGATGCGGTCACAGTCACCGGACCAAGGGTGAGTTGATAATTTTTGTTGTTGTAAGCTATAAAGGGGGTTGTGGCGACATATCCTGGCTGATCCCTCTAGCAAGTATGAATGTGTCAATGAGATTTTTTATGCTTCGGCATAAAATATCTCATTGAGGGGGTATTGTAGCGGGGCATTTTTGGGCATACCTGGGGTAATAACATAATTTGTATTTTTTCATAAATAAATAATAATTAACTTGTTGAGTGATAGGGAAAAATTTTATAACCGAGAGGTAAATTTGTTGTTTTGAAACGAAAACAACAGTGGCAGCATTGACTGTGAAGGTTATTCGATGATATTTTGTAAAAACAGATTCAACAGACGCAGTTTTTAATAACTGCAACTGTACCAAGGTCAACAAATGACGAAAACAACAGTAAACAAATTATGCAACGAGACAATCAGGCGATGTGTTGCGTCACTGAATTACATAACGAGGTGTGTCACCAGTTTCGTCAGACACTCAGCAAACGAAAGTAGTGTACTGGCGCAAGGATACAAACTCTAAAACAATAGAATCAAGCACACAACAACCGTCGCTTGAGAAAATAGCGCTGTTTTCTCTGCCCAGTCTCATCACATCGCCACTCGCGAGTGGTAGCTATAAAAAGTTTCGAAACGTAATTGTGCGGGCCCGCAACATATAAAAAAAAATGTGAAGTAAAGTCTAGAAAAATACAAAAGTAACTAACAGTTTTGTTTCGTCATTATTAAAAACAGTTTTCGGCAAGTATTCATTAAAACGGACAATGTGCGTAAAAGTGTGACGCCACCAACTTACTGAACAGCTAAGTAACCATGCATTCATATTAAAATTCAACAAAGGTTTTCTTTTAAAATTAATTAAGTAATGGGGAAATCAATTTTAATAACATGTAATACGAGAGCTCTCAAATCATAAAATCATTGTGTATGTGTGTGCGTGAGTAAGCGTGTAGACAAAGAAGGCTGGTTTGCGTTGTTTGTATTTTAATTTAATTCATACTTAATTTCTTAAAATTTATTTGGAATTTGTATACCATGTTTTCATTTTCATTGTAGCAGAATGATTATATAATTAATAACTTTCGTAAATGTGAATTTCCAGTAGAGAGAGGATGGCAGGAGGTAGTTTGTTAATAATAAAAAATTATAGTAAAAAATGTCAATAAAACTCTATTCCTGGGAAACAAAATAAAGTTTTTCTTTATTTGGAACAACCAGTTCTGATCTCCTGGGTTCGTCGAAAAGAACCCGAGAAAAAAAAAATGGTAAGTACACATATATTTTTGATACGTAGTTGGTAACGAGATGGCACACCACAGTAAACAGTAAATACAGTAACAGTAGTATTAGTTCAAATTATATTTATTAAATATCAATAATATCAAAAGTATCAGTTAGTTTACCTAGATGAGAGTAAGTTACAAAATAGAATAATTAATATAATAAAAAATCTTAATATTATCTTCACAAACACATTATTTATTTACAACTAGATGTATAATTAACAGTAATGATTGTTCTCGCATATTAAATTATTGTTTTTCAAGTACTGCTGACATCATAGTCAAACAAGCGACTATGTTTTATCATTAATGGTTTGCGGCATAAATTATTAATTCCGCTTTTATTATTATTCTTTAAACATGAATATAAAATATTTTAATTAAATGTCGTCATTAAATCAGGCGAGAACTTTTATTCATTTAATCTGGTAATAATTCATCGTCTCTAGTTTAAACACGCATGGTGTGTTCGCTTGACTAGCGTAGTCGACAATAATTTTCGTTAACCAACGAATATTATTTTGTCATTTTAGTTTAAAAATTGTTGAAGTATAATACTCCCTGTTTCTTTCACATAACATGACCTTTATTATACACTGGTCACGTTTTTATTAATTCACTGTATCACTCACAACACTGTCACTCGATAACATTGGTGTTCAGTTGAGGTTAGATATGGCTATATACTCGTATACGCGCATATTTTAAAATATTTTTCTGGATGACTGTCGCAGGCTCCGCTCGCATCGGTGGCTGGAAGACAATTAGTTCATCTCACCAAAGCTTCTGCTTTCGTCTGGTGAAATCGGGTCATTCTATTGGCTTAGAATGTGGTACTCTCTATCCCAAAAGCCTTAGTTAAATTAAAATTTTAATTTTTTAGCGTCACTGCTTTGGGTTTGAGATTATCTATGACGTGTTCATTGCCATTCGAAAATGACTGAAAATCTTATAATATTTATAAGTTTCTTATTAATAGTCTGATTGTCATTTGGATAGTGGCATTGTTTTGCGGACACTTGTGTCTTTAATTTAAGTCCAAACAAGTAATAATTCCGTCCATTAATAACTCACTTCACTTTATCTAAAATTCATACAGTGGTTCTTAATAAAAATAAGTTCTTTCCACTATATTTTGTTGTAATTATATCTTAATGCTTATGATTAAACGTCTGGAGTCCATTTCTCTTACAATCTAATACATAATATTAATATATTTGTGATTTAAGCAAATTGTACTAATGGCGTACAAGCCATCTATGTCCAATTGTTTATATTTGCTTACATCACCCTTATCCCTTATGCTACTACATATTTTTGGTACTATAACATTACTAGATACTCTTACATACATTTGCTAACACTTTATTTTGACAAATGTTATTCTGTTCACATATATAGTATTGTTTAAAATACATTATGCTCTCATCTCGCCATTCTGTCCATTATTTAGTTATTTTTACTACATATTAGATACATTGTTGATAATTAAATTGTGTACAAATGTTGTACATGGTCTGTTTAGTGTACTTACTAACTTTCTGTTAGCTGGGATCTCTTTAAGTTACTGTATGATGGTTGTTTACACCTAGTCCTATGATTACAGTTATTTGGTTTATTAAATTCCAGTTATTAAATTACTTGTACAATGATTGTGAGGTATCCTCATAGTTGTATTGAACATTACTCTAACTACTGGTAAACCTTCATACTCTCTCTTTACAAGTTTTGTTAAGGTTTTTTGATTAACCCCATGGTCACATGGTATTCTGTCTAATTGGTTTATTGTTATTTTTAATAATCTGATTCATATAGTTGTGTCTTTCAGTTCATATGGTATTCATTGTCTTACACATTTATTCTTATTTGGTCTCTGTATGAAACAATTATTGATAACTACTTTATCTAATTATTGTGTATGATTTTATGTTGTAGGTCCAGTTCATGTGAGGTTATGTGTCATTTGGTTGACAACAATGTGCTTCTCATTTTATTCAGTATTCATCTTAAATACTGTCATGTCATTATGGCATGTTACTACAATTGTTTATTATTATGTTTTACACATTTTGTACACATTTTACACTATATGTTTATACAATAATACTTGGTTTTTTATCTAACTATGTTACACATTTTGGTGGGTTGTATCTAGGCTTGTATATATTGATTTGTTTCTTTTTAACAAATTAGTTTGTTTACTACTTATTTGCTTTAACATTTGTCTATATTTTGTCCTGTGTTACTATGACATTCAGGCACATTTCATATCAAGGATTATAAAGCTTTTATTATTGATCTCTTTGAGCAATTATTTCACTTTTCTGTACCATTAAATTGGTGGTCTTACTGAGTATATTTGTGGTGTTACAATCTTGGATTACACTCGGTACACTAATTGTTTGTGTATTTCACTTGTTAATCGTTGATTTTTCCACTTATTAATTGTCATTCACTTCCCTTAGTTATAAACACTTCACTAATATTGTCTGTGTTGCTTATTTGGGGTTAGTGTTACTACATTATTTGTTGATGCACTTATACAAAGTATTCACTGTTATTGTTTGTGATCACTTATTAAGGTTCAACACTTGGTTATTTATCATACTGGTTTCACTGTGTCCGTCTTTGATAGGTAGTTTTTTATTACTATTACTAGTCTAATAATCATTACTCTTATTCTGGTTATTATATTGATTGGGGTGCTTTCCATATTTTGGGAATGTTGATGTCTTGTTCTGTTCATACATAATCTTCATTCTTCATGGTACATTTCTTCTTCTTCTTCTTCTTCTGGTTATTCAACTGTTTCTTCGTCATGTTAATTGTTTGTCCTTTGTGATGCTTTTCTTGGTTACTCACTATTGGTAATAACACATGTTCACTTAATATAGTTATATTCTTTCACATTTTCACTCACTATTATGATAATCATTGTCTTATATTTATCTCACTATTATGACAAATTAGTCTATTTTTTCACTATGATGGTTGCATTTGATATGTGTCTTCCTCATGATGATAGTCACTTTCGGCATATCCCCTCACTATTTTGATCTATTGTGCCTAGTTGCTAACGTATTATATGGATTCATTATATTTTCTCTTTCTTCTTTATACTCGATGATATATTCTTATGACTCTTCTTTCTTCTTCGTTGGGTTGCTTTAATATTATTTATTTGTAGATACACTTTTGATTCTCATACTTCTGTTCCTTCTTCCATGCTTGATGAAATATGCTTATGCTACTCTTCTATTTGACGTATTATATATGTTTCTATGTAACCGTTATTTTGATACGTTACAGTGTTAGAGATATAATAAACAAAAAATGAGTACCAATGACAATAAAACAATAGAAATCAGTACAACTGATGAAAATTTGACTAGTGAGATGGATGTTCAATTAACACAAATTAGTCAGATTGGTGCGACTGCATCTGTAGAGTTAGAGAAAGTAACAGCAACATCCATCTAAAGTCGTCGGGAAAATAAAACAGATGAGACAGCTGCTATGATGCAGTTACTATTAAGCGAAATTAAAGGAATTAAGAGTAGTTTTAATAATAAATTCGATGAACAAAGTAACAAATTTGATACACAGAGTAATAAATTTGATGAGAAGTTCAGCAAGCTAGATGTAAAGTTCAGCAAGCTAGATGTAAAGTTTGACAAACAGAATGAAAATATTAATAACTTCAAAAGTAAAATAAAAAAATGAAATTAAAACACAACATATTCAAATTAAAAGTGATTTTAATGAGAAGTTTTACGAAATAAAAAATGAAATTAAAAGACAAAATTGCCACTTTGATGAAAGAATTAACGAAATAGAAACACGTTGTGATAATATCCAGAAACACACAGTAGAAATAGTAAATGAGAAATTTAATAGTAAAATAAGTAATTTGGATAACAAAATTGATCAAATTAATGAGACAGTTAATGACAGTTAAAAACCAGATAGAGTCACAAAATAAAGAAATAGAAAAGAAATGTTTAACTTATGTAGAAAGTCAAATAGAAATTAAAACAAATTATGAAGTAAATAACCAAATAGAATTGAAAACAAATGTTTTGCAAAGCCAATTAGAGAAAGTTGAATCAAATGTTGTGGACATCACAAAAAATATTGAAACTATAGATAATACAATATCAGAACATGAAAGAAATACTAAGAGTAGAATAAGTATTTTACAAAATAAGATTATAGAAATAGATGATTTAGCTATACAAAATAATAATGATGTGGATGATAAATATGATTTAATTGCCGATAGTTTAACAAGTGTGAAAAATGAGTTACGGGGGGGAAATTCATAAAAATATTTCTAGTATTAATGAGAGAGTGGTAGTGACTAGGGATTTATACAATGAAATAGAACTAGAAAATTTTAGCCATGAAAACAGGGTGATACATCCCATGCATTTTTTGAATCAGACACGGGATTATAATTATTTCAGTAGCAGTAGTTGGGAAGTAAAATTAACCAAAATAGTAAAGTGTTTCAAAGGTAATTCAATAATATGGGCTCAGGCTCATAGATTAGAATGGGATTGTTATGACACTTTTGAAAAAGCTTTTAAGGGCAAATATTGGACAGAAGAAGAACAGGAAACTTTAAGAAGCCATATTATGGGAGCGGGTAATTTCATAGGACATAACCCTAATAATAATAATATCTCAATATATGTGACAAAACTATATAACAAGGCGAAATACTTACAGCCACCAATACCTTTTAAATCTTTCGTTAGATACGTGAGTAAGCACTTACCAAGAGAAGTGCAGGTTACATTAATGACAAAAGAAATAGAAACTCTAAACGAGCTAGAAAGAGTATTAGATATACTACAGAGTATTCATGATCGTGAAATGGGTAGGCGACCCATACCACATACTATAAATAATAACAACACTGAGTTTAATCAGCAAAGGAATTATTATAATGGAAACAATAATCATAATATGTATCGTACTGATTTACAGCAACCAGGTGAGTGGAGTTGTTCTAGGTGCAGGACTGGGAATCGTGCCCACATGCAACATTGCTACAAATGTAAGGTACCAAGAAACGAACCAAGGAGTAGTAACGACACCAAGCAGTTTATACCGACAAACCGAGGAGCACCGAATAACCGAGGAACACCAAACCATAACCAGGGACCGACAAGGTGACACCAGGTACACACCACCAGTAACAGCAGGCAACAGCCGAAAAAACAAAAGCCAACAGTGGTAACTAGGACCCGACCACTGTTCAGGGAAGCACATGAGGTCCAACCATTAGATGTCCAAAGTAACGTCATCAAAACAGATATAATAGCTGACTTGTTGGAGGAAGAAAATAACACAACAACGGAGGTGAGAGCTGGGCTCACGGAAATCCAGGTAACAATAGAAAATAGGAAATTTAAAATACTTGTTGACACGGGGAGTGAGATTTCAGTAATAGCCGAAAACATTTTAAGTGAATTGAAAGAATTTAAAAAGAATATTCCAGTTCTACCCGTAGCAGGGGTTACAGTAATAGGAGTCACGGGAGTGTGTAGTAAACGTGTGACTAAGCAAATACATTTAAGTTTTTCAATTGAAGATATAAATTTTGTTAATACATTTTTGGTAGTCAAGGGGCTAAGTTTAGACATCATTTTAGGCAATAATTTTTTACAAAGAAATAAAGCTGTGATAAATTTTAAAGAGAAGGTGTTAGAGCTAGATGGGGGTGATTGGTCTGTTAAAGTTAATTTTGAAAGTGTGATGAATAAAGTTAAAATAACTGGTGTGAAATTACTACAAAAGCGAGTAGTTGAGAATAACATAGATACTAAAATAAATTTGTGTAGAGAGGGTGAGTATTTTGAAGATGTTGATAATGAAATGAGCAATATTAATAATGCAGTATGGGAGATAAGGGCGGATGAATTCTGTAGTGGGGGTGAGGTGATAAGGAGTGGCCAACGTATAGCGTTGTGGCAGGTAATAGCGCAGTTTAAGAAAGTGTTTGCCGATGTTCCAGGAAGGGCAAAAAATTATGAATGTATGTTGCAGATTAGGGAACACACACCACTCATGCAGCGGAGCTATCCAGTGCCTTACTCTAAACGACGAGTGATGCAAGAAGAGTTGGATAAGATGATGGAAGGTGGAATTATAGAGAGGTCAGTATCACACTACTCAAATCCATTGGTGGTGGTAATTAAAAAAGATGGAAGAGTAAGATTGTGTTTAGATGCGAGGAGGATAAACCAGATCATCATACCAGACCAGGAATCACCAGAATCAATTAATGAAATATTTCAAAAGTTTAGTGGAGTGAGGTTCATGACATCCTTAGATCTGACGGCTTTGGTAAGTACCATTAGCAGAGGTAAGTAGGCAATACACAGCATTTTTATTTAATGGGAAAAATTATCAGTTTAGACGACTACCATTTGGGCTAAATACCAGCGTAGCTAGTTCCATTAAATGTTTAGACAGAATTTTGAGACCAAAAGATTTAGATTTCCTCACAGTGTACGTGGACGACATTTTGATAGCATCCCGGACTTTTGAAGACCATTTAGAACATTTAAAGTATGTGTTAGAAAAATTAGAAGCGGGAGGATTAACAGTAAATTGGGACAAGTCCAAATTTTTACAAACAAAGATTAAATTTTTAGGATTCATTATTACGTTGGAAGGAATTTCAGCCAACCCGGACAAGGTCGAATCTATTATGCGCTTCCCTGAACCGCAGAACATCAAGCAACTTCAGAGTTTTCTTGGGCTGTGCAACTTTTACAGAAAATTTCAAAGGAACTACGCACACACCACAGCAAAGTTAAGTGCTGTATTGCAAAAGAACAGGCAATGGAAATGGGGAGACGTGGAGCGTGGAGCTTTCGAAGAAATAAAGAGAAAATTTAGTAAAATGATTATGATGAACCATCCGGATTTTGTTTTTTATTTGCAGACGGACGCCAGCAATGTAGCAGTAGGGGCTGAACTGTATCAGGAGGATGACGAGAGGGAACATCTAGCTATTACATTCGCCAGCCGATCATTGTTGCCAGCCGAAAAGAACTATACCACAACGGAAAAAGAATTGCTCAGTATTGTGTTCACAGTCGGTAAATTCAGAACGTACATCTTAGGCAACAAAACAATTATTCGAACAGATCATAAGGCGTTGTCGTTCCTCAACACTTGTAAGCTTGCTCACAGCCGTTTAACCAGGTAGGTACTTGTTTTGCAGGAGTACAACTTCGAGTGGGAGTATATCAAAGGAACAGAGAATAAGGTACCCGACACTCTTTCCAGAGTAGATTGCGAGGATAATAAAACAGGTAGGGATTTAAAGGAAATTGAAATTTTTCAGATTAGCAGAGAAGACAGGATCTTTGGAGAAGAGTTGAAGGATATCAGAACCATGCAGAGAGCAGATGGTAAGTCGGGGAAAATAATAAACAGTTTGGAGACGGAGTTGGATGAATCAGAGTACAATCAATATTTTCAAATTTTCAAAGGGTTGTTGTTCAAGAGGGTAGTAGGGGGTGAGCGTGACTGGAGATTAGTAGTGCCCAAAGGGTTGGAAGAGAAGATTATTTGGGATTGTCATATAAGATATGGTCATTTTGGGGCTAAAAAGTGTGTGAATGTTTTAAAAGAATCATGTATTTTCAGGAATATGGAGAGACGAGTGAGACAGCTGCTGAGGAGTTGTGATTCGTGTCAAAAGTCGAAGGTGGTAAATTACAGAGTGGAAGGTGAGTTGAATTATGTTAAGGTAGAAAGACCTTTCGATTTAGTTGCTGTGGATTTGTTTGGACCATTGCCGAAGGGTAGAGGCGGAGTAGTTTATATATTTGTATTGCTTGACACTTTCTCAAAATATGTAAAATTGTATAGCGTGAAAAGAGCTACCAGTAAGGTATTGAGTGAAAAGGTGACGAAACATTATATGATTAACGTGGGTAAGCCAAAGGTGATTTTGTCAGACCATGGGCCGCAGTTCATCAGTGGAAGATGGCGCCAGACCTTAGGATGGGAAGGAATCCTCACGAAGCATACGGCTGTGTATCATCCCCAGTCCAACCAGGCTGAGCATGTAATGAGAGAAATAGGCAGGATCTTCAGAGCCTATTGTCACGCTAAACACAGCGAGTGGCCGTTGTATGTAAGAAAGGTAGAAACTTGGCTAAACAGTACCACCTACGAGTCCACCGGCTATACACCTCACGAGTTGGTAAGAGGAACACGCCCCCCAAGAATTTTAGAACAACTGTTCGATTATCCACCTGAGAGCAAGACAACTGATGTGAGCATTAAAATCCGGTTGGCCAACGAAAACTTAGTACGGAAAGGCGAGCAGAGAAAGCGTAGACACGACGCAAGAGGTAAGTGGGTTAAATATAATATAGGACAAATGGTATTAGTAAGAAGGCATGACTTATCGAGCACGCAAGACAAAGAAATCAAGAAGTTCTTCCTACTCTACGAAGGACCGTATGAGGTAGTAGCAATTAAAATCCAAAATTCATATGTGTTGCAGAACAGCATGACTGGAGAGATAGTAGGCACACACAATGCTACAAATTTAAAATTGTACTGGTCATCTTAGGGATTATAAACAGTTTTGTTTTTGTTTTTGATATTAGCGAGTGTATGAGTATTAATTTGGTGTATATTATTTTACAGAAGGGACTCTCCCCCATTTTCGGGCGATCACAGACTCACCACCTCTGATCGTGGATTTTGCTAATCTGGAGGCGGACCATGGTTGGCGGAACTACCATCTGGAGTGAAAGCAACGATGGTCTTACTCCACAAATTGGGGTGCAAGTAGAAATTTAATTTTATTGTTGAACGGGGAGGGGGACCCCTAGTAAAAAAAAAAAAAAAAAAAAAAAAAAAAAAAAAAAAAAAACGATTGGCGTCTTTTCCACGAACATTGGTTTTATTCTAAGAATTATAGAATACAACATCCAAAATTTTGTGACTTAGTTTACTAACTCTGTAAGGAGTTAATGTTTTCTTAGAAGTATAAATAATATAAAGATGATCCATTGTTGTACTTGTTATCCAGTAGCAAGAAGGTATTGTTTTTGAAAAGTGAAAGTTGGAACTTGCAAAGTGTCTATACTCAAAATTAATTATGTGAAATAAAGAAAGAAATCAACCGTTTTTTGGAGATAACATTTAAATTTTGAAAATTATGTTTATATTTGTCAAGTGATAAATAAAATTGTATGTTGAAGTAACAACCTTAAGTGGTTAGAAGAACATAGTGATACTATGGTGATGTATTGAGACTGCTTTATGAACAGTGATAATATGATTATTATGTTTATAATGTATGTTAGTCTTGTAAGGAGGATTTATATATATGTAATATGTATAAATTGTTAGTTTTAGGGTAGTTACAAATGTAACTGCATATGACACAACGTGTCAAACTATTGCGATTCCCCATATTTCGGGCGATTACTGTCTTACCAGCACTAATCGTGGTTTTGGATGACAATCAGCTGTGGGCAGAATTTGTAAAACCTGACCATAGTTGGTTGCCTATGAAATTGGTTCAGCTTAGAAATTTAATGGGAGATTCAGGGGAATCTAAGATTATTTGTTTGCATATGCTATTTTCACCTAAGTATGGGTGGTAGACCTTAGTGCATGTAATAAAATAATAAGTAAGGGTATTGACCTTGAAGTTTCTGTAACGCCGAAGCAAGGATGGGAGAGAGAGAAAAGAAAAAAGTGCTCACTCCTTCTGCCTCAGTCCTTGTGGAGGCAACTGAACGCAACAGTTCAGGGGGGGAAATAGTGTGTGTGGAGGAGAAAGAGGGGTAAATATTGTTAACAGCGCCGGATTACTTACTGTTAATGATAATATTAATAATAATAATAGCAAATTTTTTTTATAAAATGTTTTAGGAAGAGGGAGATTTTGGTAATTGTAACCATAAATTTTGGATTATATGTTTCAATTGTAGTATAAAGATTTGTATTTCTTCTTATAATTATATTAATTATGAAAACAAAAAGGGTTAATTATTATCGATGGGAATCGAAAAATTTTATAATGTTAAGGGTAGTCAATGAAGAGAATGGCACTTCTATATAATTCTTGTTGAGTTGAAGCAAACCCAGTGCTTCTTAACACAAACCAGCACATAGCTAAGGGGAAACAGATCAGTTAGGGATATAGCATTATACCAAGCCACTATTTTGATATTTTTGATTTATTGTTTCAGTGTTTGGTGATGTTGTGACGGCGGTCCTGAGCTGGCCAGCACGTCAGAGCAGGAGCGTAAAGACCCTGATTGGGCTTATGGTGTTGGGATCTCGTAGGAGAAGTCCAGTAAGGTCATGCAGGTACGGTCACCATCATCGGCCCACGGGTGAGTTATTGTATTCTTTTCATATAAATAGTAAGGGGGTTGTGGCGACATATCCTAGCTGATCCCTTTAGGAAGTATGAATGTGTCAATGAGAGTTTTTATGCTTCGGCATAAAATCTTTCATTGAGGGGGTTTTGTAACGGTACAATTCTGGTCCTATAATATTTTGGGGAATAATCGATATAAAGTGTATTTTATTTTAAAGTCCCATATAAAAAATTGGTAAAGTTTTATTGAGAATTTGCAACTGCGCAATATTGAGTGAACACGATTTGCGTCAAGGTCAGGGATAGACGTCCAGAACAGCAAAAAACAGTCGTCATACAAATGTGTCACAAGCTGCGCACATGATTACGTCAGCCAAAAAGCTATGCAATGCGTATTACATACGTTGCATATTACAACTGGAGTTGGGCTCTACACAAAGGAATGACGACGTAGTTTGTCCCCCACCTCGGTATAGCAGCATTGAAAATCTGCCCAGTCTCGTCTCATCAGAGTAGCGCGCCGGCCAGCAACTCTCTAAAAAGCTACTTATATCTAAATTTTGCACAACCAAGAGTTTGTTAAATATGTGAAAGTGCAGTATATTATATATTTAAAATAACAGTTCGACGTAAACCCTAAATTTTGCGGTACGAAAACATCGAGAGTGTGAGATCAACGATGGGACATCGTCGAAGAATTTCCAGCTGTCATAAAAATGGGGGGGGGTCTAAAAGGTCCAACTAAGGGTTTAGATAATCTTTTCTTTTAAATTAAATTAATTAAAATGAGCTCAATTTTACAAAATAACTTTGTACCATGAATGAGAGTGCGAGTGAGAGAGAGGATATTTCATTACAAGAATTAATAAGTGCTGGGTTGTGAAGTCATATTTTTTAATAACTATATATTATGTTTATTATGTAATAAGTATATAACATGTTATTTTGGAGGGCTTATAAAATGTTTAAGGGATAGTATATGTTTACAAAATAAATGGGACTACGCCCCGAGGCATAGTAACGTGCTTGTTTGGCACATAGTTCAGTAGAGTCATTTTCATATGTACGTAGAGTCTTTTTGATAATAAAAGGTAATGTCATTGGCAAACAATATAAGCCAGAGTGAGTTATTTCAGGTAATACATTCCGCCAGTACTGGTTCGCTAACACGAATTCTGACCTTAGGTAAGTATACATATTTTGTTGTACTGTGTGACAACATGGCGCCCGATGAATATTTCAAAATTATCGATAATACAGAATAATAAAAAGTAACTAATAAAATAAAGTTACAAGTATTGTGAAGACTGATTTTCGTGGGTGAAAAACAACATTGAACTGCATAGAATTTTTGTATACGACTTTAGCCTGGGAAGTGCGTTATTATTTGGCAGGTGTACTTGCTCAAGAGTCAGTTTCACAACAGGTTCAAGGACTATTACATCAGACAAAAAATGTTGCACCTGCCGATGTTCCCACAGAAGAGCTGGAAAACCCCAGTTCAGCGTGGGAACAGAGTAAACAGAAGCCAAGCCCAAGCCTCACGCTCAGTCAGTCTCCTTACAACCATCCAGCAGTACACAAGTAAAAACAGTACAGTGACTCGGCACCCGCAGGCAGCATGTAGGCCTACGTTATCGTATTAGTCAAAATTAACATCAGTGAACGACAAATAAAGTTTTGTTTATCTAATTAGATTACATACCTAAAGTTTTCGGACTGGTTTTATTTAAAAAGGTGCGCAGTGAACAAGAGAACAAAGTATGCGTTAAGTCCAAAATACGGCCACATGTTGTGCATGTAAGGACAGAAGAATTCTCTGGACAATACACCAACATTAAGAGTGTACAGATAAGTAAACAAACTAAACTGTTATCGAATGTGGGGGAATTTTGGCAGTTACAAAAAATGATGAAGTAAACAATACTCAGGACATGAGAGAGCGAGAGAATAGAAGTGGGTGAGAGGAAGAAGTGAAAGTGAAAGTAATAGAAATAACAAAGTACTGATTGGCATTGATTGTTCACTTAAGTGTTACGATTAAACACAGTGTAATAGAATTTTTTCAAATGCATTCATATAGTAATCTTTAAGAAATTGGTATATTATATCATATGTAACAATACATAAAGTCAGATTGTTAACAATTGGAATTATAGATGGGGTGCAACTAAATTAAATACTAATGATGGAAAGCAAATACAACTCAAATCATATTAGTAAATGAGTTCATTTGACTAGCAATGTATATGAGTTAAAGTTATTTCAGAGTCACCTCATCTTAACGTAACCTGTGCTCAACGAGTTCGCCTAGGAATTTCACCTTTGGAATTTCTGTTAGGGGAAAGTTTGTTATTTTTAAATTGTTTTCATAGACACAGTGTTGCAGTTTCCACATTCTGCCAGTCAAAATGTAGTGGCAATGAAGGCTTTTGGTTTTTTTTTTTTAATCTTTTGGAATCTTCTGAACATGCGAGGTAAGTAAATAGTATTGGGACATTATTCTTATTATTGTTTGAATCATTACAAGTTTGGAAATGGGATGATGCTTGTTACAGTATTAGAAAAAGTTGCTGAAGAGGAGATTAAACAAGAGATTGGAAGCAAACTGGAAAATCAAAATGCAATCGAAGAAGACGTGTTTGCGAGTGATGGAAAAAGTGGTGGTCTGGAAGTGGAAAGAGAAATTTAAGAGTCAAACTTAAAACAACAAACACAAGAGAATTTGTGTTTATGGAGACTTAAAGGGGATAGAGTGCTATGTTGATATGAAATATAACATAATACGTGCCTCTGTGACACTACACGCTCTTTGTGATTATGTAACACTCAAGATTTTTCCAGATGTTTTTCAGTTATTCTACCGGCATTCAGTCTTCACGGTGTTTACAAGGTCCGACAGACAGTTTTCAGAGCATTCCAGTGCCTGTAACTATCCAATTTATTCTTGATGCTCACCAGGAAAATGGTAGATTATTCTGGAGCCTCAGCAGGCCATAGCAGCCAGCCAAGTTCAGTTTAGGACTTGGCGATACTAGAGTGCATTTTGGAGTGAATGTTGTTGTGACCTGTAGCTGTAATGAGGATACATTTATTCTATTTTTGGACAAATTTTTAACTTTAAGAATTGTATAAGAGTATCTCTGTTTATTTCTAACTGTAATGAAAGTTCTAATTAGTGACTTCATCTGGTGTCTGTTTCCACTGCACAACATTACGATCCGTAAGACCATCAAAACAATAATTAATTGCTATTCTAGGACATCATCCATGATGCATTTAACCTATTTCTCTAGTAATCAGTTCAATTTTATGCTAATTATTTAAGGTATTATCACTTCATTTTACAACAAAAGAAATAGAGTATTTAACTAATATTTTTTTAATACAGCTAGAATTCCTAAGCATATAGACAGGAAATGAACAAATGATAATATGAACTGGCAAAATAATACAAAACATATTGGTGTTATTGGAGGTTACAATGAGTCATCATTTTAATGTGTAGGTTTTTTAATTGTATAATTATGCGTATTATAATGTTTATTATATTTTACTTAGAATCTGTCAATGTAAAATGGAGTAATGTATTATGCACTGAAAAAAAAAAACAACAGGCATACTTAAAATATTCATATTTTAAATAATACATGCAGCCACCTACACTTTCATATACTGTATTGATTTTTGTATGTATCTGCATGTCCAAATTTTCACATATTCTAACTACTCTTAGCCCCAAATAGTTCAGACAACTGATACTTTTCTGTAATTCAAATTAGTAGTGCTATACACATGCAATGTAGTTGATCACATAGTAGAGATCCATCTTCCTTTTTGTGATTACGAATAGTTTCATACAACTGCTGAACAAGTTCCATCTAAATTCAATTAAAATAACTTAACATCACCATTGTCCTAAGTAATAGATTTTATGTTAACTTTTTTACTTTCTATTTTTTTTAAGAAGTACAGTTTGACACAACATCCTACAACTTAAGAATACACAATATTTTGAAGGTCACTTGGAAAGTAAGGTTAGTCAACACTTAAGTCTGGCACACTTGCACATATGGTCTGATCAAGTTCACTATCATCAAGAGCAAGATGCTGTAAGTTAAGTCATCACTGGGAGTTTTTTCAAGTGACATTATAGTTTCATGTATAATGATAGTACAATTATTAAAAGTGATAATCTCAAAAAATCCCACTAAATATGAAGTCCACTTGTAGATATAACTTTTTTGTACATATAAAAAGTAACGAGAATGGAAATTTATTGACAAATTATTAAGAATTATGGCAAAAACGTGTGAGAGAGTGAAATATAGTTCGGTTTTGTAAAATATTAAGCCTGTTCTCAAAGGCCTGTGCCAAAATTAAAGTTAAGTCTTTATCACACTACTCGCTACTTACTAAGCTATGATCACATAAGCTTAAGAAGAAAATTATACACCTAGCCCACAGACCAATATAATATAAATTATAATTTACAATTAATTCTGAATGCCAACAGGGCACAGAAAAAGCAAGGTACGCGCATGCAGTCGATGGGCAGCAATTTACATGTTCTTGATGTACAAAAATGATAGCACGATTATCTGCATATTGTAATTAAGCACGATTATCTGCATATTGTAATAAACAAGTCTTTCGACGTGTGTGGGTTGCGTCTATTTGATACTCTTCGAAACTCTCGCCTAATTAAGCCCCGCGATGGAAGCCATTTGTAATGTTGTGGTAATCAAACCTTCTCTTCGATGATTTATTTTAACCGGATTATGTCATATTTGTTTTGTGGGAATAGTTTTTTCCGTTAAATAAACAATCTGTTTAATGAAATTATTTTTTTATTTACTATCGGGATCCTTTGCGGTTGATTCTCCACAGGTATTACAGTTCAGCTGAGAGCGAGAGCGAGAGCGAGAGCGAGAGCGAGAGAGAGAGAGAGAGAGAGAGAGAGAGAGAGAGAGAGAGAGAGAGAGAGAATAAGTTCCTCTCTTGTGTACTGTGTTATCGTTTTATTAAGCGTATTTTGCAACAGCTGTTTTATACCTCGTACGCTATGATGACTGCTGTAGTTTGCCCACTCTTCTCTGCTATTTACCAGTTTCCTGTAACAAATTCGCTATCTACAAAGAATAACACAAAGTCAATTCCCTCAAAAAGGTATTTATTATCTGATATTGGTTTATATTTTTGAAACCATTAAATTCAGTTCATCGATTTTCAAGTCAACTATTATCGAAATTATAACAACTTTCGATATATGTATTTCTATCATACAACAGATATATTCAATTGTAGTTATAAACAAAATTAATAAATTATTTATCTCAGCGTTTTTTGGGACTCTTTGAGCTGTAAGAAAGTCAGAAATGCTTTGACAAGAGTATCATACTTTACAAGAAAAATATTTTATTCTTAAAGACTAGGTCAAAGAGTTCGTTTTTTAGACGCCAGAGCGCAGATTACATGAATTTATACAGCTGATGGTCCAAGAAACATGGCTGCTGTGAATGTTCTAATGAGATTATATTTTTACTGTTTTTAATTAAATAAAGTTTGAAACGTTCTCACTAATTTTTCTTATAGATTTAATTATTTTATACTGGTTTCTAGTGTTCCAGTGTTCATTACTTGGTGGTGATGTGTAGTTTTTTAGTTTATGAAGATAGGCATTTCTCACCCACGGTAGCTAGGTTCCAATTTTCAATCTATCTTGTGGCTGGACACATTTTCATTTTTTTTTTTTGTATATTCTCGCATCCATTAATATGTTTCATGTGATGTCCCAGACATGGTTTTTTATGCTGATTCTTTTTCTTCAGTTTTGAATTGCGTACGGTTTGAAATTTAGTTAAAATTTTGAAATTTTCTGGACATTATTTTAGTGTCATCTACTCTCTTGAAAAAAAAGATAACAATCCCCTCATCTTGTTACCTTCGTTACCGTTAGTAACCAAGAAATTGACGAGTTTTTATTGGCTAACCTAGGTACAGTTTTAGTTATTAGGCTAGTCTTTAGATATAAGTTCTTTCACCTTTTAAGAAAAATACTCCTTTATAAAGGTTAACTCTAATTAAATTTAATTTACATAGTGTTTTTCTTCATACTATCACATATGCTTAAATACTTATTTGTTATAATTTAGTGGTGATAATCCATAGTTTTTTTATTTACAATATTCTTGTTTTTTAGGAACTATTTTCCATTAACATTATTTTCTCATAACAATTACATAAACTTATTTAATATACCCTTCTGTCATCACCTGAAAGTGTTTTTTTATTAAATTTAGTTTTCTTTTATATTTTCGGTTTACAAGATTGGTTTAATTAGTTCATTTCTGACTTTTATATTTGTAAATGTATTACTGCTCTAGGCCCTATTTTATTTTTCACTATCTCTTTATAATTTATTCCAATTAACAATTATTAATTCCTTCTCTAACCCTGGATCTTTCAGAACAATAAACATAATAATATTCTACTTATACATTGAAATATTGCCTTTGTGGCCTAACAAAAATAAAACAGTAATAACTTACTACTGACTACTTATTATCTATTACAAGATTCCTGCATCCTTATCACAACTTGTGACTGATGTCTCTCTAATATCAGTAATCATAGTTTGCTATTCTGGTTTTTTATAAATAGGCTATGCTTTACTATAGTTCTATTTATTATGATTTTGTTTCACTTTAACTTCATTGACTATAATAACATCACATTCTCTTATTATGTCGCACTTGGTGTACACTGTATTTTTATAGCACCACTTATTACACTGTTTATTCACTACTAGAGTTTTTATTTTTTTAGTTTCCTAATAATCTAAGACAAAGGTTTTATGGCATGATACCTTTGTATAATACATTTTCTGACCTGGAAAATGGGATATCTACTGAATTTGTTTATGATTAATAATAATAATATCAGATATTTTACTGTTTCTTAAAGAATATTGGACATTTTGTTCATTTAGTATGATGTACTGATTATGTAAGGTTACAATATTAATATTTTTATTATACAAACAGAACTCTTTCTTTTTATTATACGAATAAAAAATAATTTTTTATATTTGCCTTGAATTAACTGATGACAGACATTTGATTAAAGCATGGGTATTCTTATATTTTATTAATCAGATATATACTGCTTTAACAACATGTTGCAAAGTACATCACTTTAATTCCTCTTTCCATAGCAATAATATTAAAGAAAAATTATTTTATTTCTTTTAAAAAATATGGTTATTAAAATATTCCATTTCCATATGAATTCATCATCTGAAAACTTGTAAAGACTTAGTCTGTGTACCTTCTCCGCTCCTTAAAAATCTCTTTAACAACATCAAAAACTATAAACAAACATATGAAATAAATTAAAATAATTTTTTATCAAGACGATCTGTTTTTAGACAAACCTCATAATATCCTGGTTCTTGTCTTCTTTTTGGTACCCGTATAAAAGCATCACATAGTAGAGATCCATCTTCCTTTTTGTGGTTACGAATAGTTTCATACAACTGCTGAACAAGTTCCATCTAAATTCAATTAAAATAATCTTAAAACGGATTAACAATAAATAAGAAAACATTATAAGTCTTAAAAGATGTGTACAGTACATTCACAATTATTAGAATTGAAAGTTGTAATGCCCTGGGCATCTGCAATTGTTGAACAATACACACAATCGCTCAGGATCAGTAGTTACCTGCAGATTCATCAACACACACACAGTTTGCATACATACAGTCACTATGCATAATTTTAGTACTTTGATGAACTGTGTACACAAATAGGTAGCATACACCTATCCTCAACTCCCTTACATTAATATCAGTTTTTTTCATAAGAACTATATATTACTATTACTTTTATGAAATTGCTAACTGCTATAATTTTTATTGTTTAGACAAAGCTTTTCGTCATCACTGACATCATCAGGTTTTGATGACGAAAAGCTTTGTCTAAACAATAAAAATTATAGCAGTTAGCAATTTCATAAAAGTAATAGTAAGGATGGCTGCTAATTTAAACAATACGAAGAACTATACATTAATTAAGCACTATACATAAGAATCCTATTTTTGTTTAACCTCTGTTTAGGTGAGAAAATCAAAACATTTCCAAATATTTATATTACACAGAAAACAGTAGTATGAGGGTGGGTTGATACTTACCTGCAATATACCAATAAATTTTATTACAATGAAAATGGAGAGCTTACAATAATATAATTTTTCAACATAATCCATAAATATCTCTTCTTTATGCCATCTGAAAAAAATTGTTGGCTAAGTAACGAGCCATGCAAACACTCCTTCCTTACAGTTGTGAGGAATCGACAACCCCTTAATACCACTTTGAGTGGTCTAAACAGGTGAAGTCTGAAGGGGCAAGATCAAGACTCCACGCACGATGAGACAAAACTTCAAGCTTCAGGTTCTGCAGAATCTCTACAGTGTGTGCAGCAGTATGTGGGCAGGCACTGTTATGCAACAACACACCTTTTGACAGTAGTCCTCATCGTTTGATCTGATTTGCAGACTTTAGCCTGTCAATAATTATCTCACTGTAACGAGTGCTCTTTATTGTTGAGCCCCCTCCTGATAATGTTCCATTAGTAGATCCTGTTAACATAGTTTTCCTGCTGATGGTTGGCTTTTGAACTTTTTGTTGTTAGATGATTGTGGATGTTTCTATACCATACTCTCCCATTTGCTCTCAGGTTCGTAATGGTAGATCGATGTTTCATCATCACTGATGATTCTATCCAAGAAGGCACCATCTTTATTATCATAGCGATTCAATTTTTTATGGCAGAAGTCCAAGCACTTTTGTTTATGTGATGTGTTGAGTTATTTTGGGATCTATCTTGAACTAACTTTAAGAAAGCCATGCCTATTATGGATGGTTTCAAAGGCAGAATCATGAATAATTTGCAGACCACTTGCTATTTCAACAACAGTCACTCATCTATCTGTCAGAACCATGTTACCAGTTGTCATCAGTTGTGACCCTCCTTTAAGTGTGACAGTCATTAATTTTTCAATTCACTCACAAGACACTCCCATCGCAGTAAAACTCTCTTCCCGCATTGTGCTAACAATTTTATATAGATTTTGGCCTCTGACACATATTCAGACCACATAAAAATTATTCATTGAAGTCTGCTCTTCTTTGGTGCAAATGGAAATCAGAGCAGCGATGGTTAACAGCATAACAGCAACAATGGAACTGACACAGTGACTTGAAAACTGCACAGTATTGTTACTGAACATCTTTCAAACCAGCAAGGCACATAAAACTGACAGTGTTGCCAACAGAAGAAAAATACAACTATTGTAACGGGCCTGTTTTGGGATAATAACGCAATTTGTATTTCTTTTATAAAATAAATAACATTCTTCAAATAATAGGGGACAAAACTTAGGTAAATTTACTGTTTGGAGCGATCGCGACGGTGGCAGCACTGCTTGAGACGTTAAATACAATATTATTCAATAATATTTTGTAAACCAGTGAAAACAACCGACAAATTGTGCCAAGAGCAGCTTCAAGGACACCAAACCAGTCAA
This sequence comes from Magicicada septendecula, assembly GCA_034769895.1. NCBI lineage: Eukaryota > Metazoa > Arthropoda > Insecta > Hemiptera > Cicadidae > Magicicada > Magicicada septendecula. The sequence continues at coordinate 267,630,875 of CM068375.1, forward strand.
CAAGTTATGCAACGAAACATCGGACCACCTGACGTCAACATATACGTCAGCGCGTTACATAACTAAGAATGTGGGTGCAGCAACACCAGCTGCTTTGTGACACACAGAGAACAAACAAACCAGTCGGCATATAACTTCTGAATACACCGGACGCCAACAACTGTGCGTTCGCCGGTTCGCCGCGTTTAGGCGAAGTTTTGTGTGTTCGCCGGCTGTGCGTGATTTTCACGCCCGCATACATGTAAAAATGTAAAAAAGTGAAGTATTGAAATTTTAACGTAAACCAGAATGAAATAACAGTTTTAAAAAACATGTAAAGACAGTGAAAGTTAAGAAATAATCGATGTAGTGCGTGTGGAGCAATATGACGTCTTTTGGACTGATTTGCAAGATAAGTAACCAAACGGGGGGCAGAACAATCTTTAAATAAGGGCAAACATTCAAAATTTTAATATGATTATTACATTTCAATAAATGAGATCTCTAAAGTAACGGTGTGCGTGTGCGTGTGTATGTGAGAATGTATTTTAAACAAGGAAGGCTGGTTTGTGTTTCCTTATTAAATGTATTTTAAAGATTTGTTATTGTAAGTAAATTAGTATATAAGAGGTTCAAAGTAGAAACTTATTATTATTCAAAGTTCAAATTATTATTCTCTAACAAGTTTTGTCTGTATGATTTTATTTTGGGTTGCAAAGGTTAAAGTAGAATAAATATGAAAAATAACATGGCCTTAATAAAATTTAATTATTAACGAATATAAATGATTGTTGTCATTTCAGCAACCACATTCTGTTCTCCCGGTTCGCTGAATCGAACCTTGGTAAGTATTAACAGTTGGCAATAAAGATGGCGCCCGAAGAAATTATTTAGAAAGTGTTTGAGTGTAAATTAAATTCCCTTAGGTTAAATTAATATCAATAATATCAAACGTATCAATGGCTTCTGAACAGGGACAATTTATATAATATAATTATATAAATACAGCCTACTTGGAGAGCAGAACGGTTGTTTGAGGTAAAGCTAAAATTACGTAAAATAGACGTAGATAGGGGTTATGTTATGATGGTGTGGAGTATGGGTAAATAGAATATCTTTTTGATAATAAATATATGTTATATATATAGTAACATTTTGAAAAAATATATATATATGTAAAAGTTTTCTTTTATTTTCAAAATGGCAGATAATAACGAAAGTGTAGTTGAAATGAGCGAGTCGGCTAGTGTGGGAGAACCAGGGGTTCATTCAACCCCAGTAAATCGGTTAAAAGAATTCAGCCTAACTGAATCAGCTATAGACGACTCGAGTAATATATCGACTCCAATCTCAACAAAATGTAACCAAGTAGAGAATGATATGATGAGTGTTATACTAAAGCAGTTAGAGAAAATGAACAGTAATTTTAACAATAAATTTGAGGTACAGAATAATAATTTCAATGATAAATTTGATATTCAGAACAGTAAGTTCGATGAGTTAAAAACCCAAATTAATGAAATTAATGAGCATTTGAATCGAACTAATGACCTAATAGAAGATACATTTAACCGATTAGAACAGAGTATTGAGAAGTTTGAGAAGTTAGGTGACAATGTTATAAGTATGCCAAATATTAAAATTGACGAAATAATGGAAGATGTAATGTTAAATAGTGAAGATAATGATATTAATTACAATTCTGAGAGTATAGTGGGGGTAAAGAATAATGGAGAAACATATAATGAAGTTTTAGAATGTGATTATGAGATGTTAATGTGTGTTAAGGAGTTAGAACAAGAGTGGAAAAATAATATAGTAGTTGAATGTGGGCAGAGGGTAAATTTTCCCATTAATTTGTCTGAACCAGAGTGTTCACAAATGTTGTTGTTTTTGAAGGGTAAGAGACCCATATTAATAGATGAATTGAAGTGTATACTGATGTTGTATAATGTTGTACCCTCTGTCTGTAATAATTGTGAGAGTGTGATGTGGTGTTATGAAGAGAGAGAGTTGTGTATGGAGAGAGAGATAGAATTATATAAGTTAAAAAGAAATTATGATGAATTGAGAAAAAGATTACCTGTTGAAAGGGAGATAGAGAATTATTTTGGTAATATTTGTATGAATAATAATGACTTATCTGACGTGATAGTAGAGGAATATAAAAATGAGAAAACAACTTACCTGACATTAACAAATAACACTGATGGAGACTGGACAATCCTAACTTATGTTGACAAGATTTATAATGGTATAATGAATGGAATAAAAGTAATGGGTTATTATGATAATGACAATAATAATAAATGGTATGTGGATAAAAATTATGCATGTTACAAATATATTAGATATTTATATGATGATGGAGGGTGAGCTAAAATATCAGTGTATAGACATTGTTGAATACTGCAAATTTTGGTAATGACCTTGCAGACTGGGACATATGAAGTCCGAAAAAATTGAACAGTTATTGACGTATATTTTGTAAATAATATTGAATTCATTTGTGTGTATTATGAAACGTTAGGTAAATAATGTGTATATGTATTAGAAAATGTTGTGATAATAATAATAATATTATTAATATTTTGCATTCTAATTAAATAATAAAAAAGAATTATGAAGACAATAATTAATGATTTGTAAAATTTTGATAGTAATTGAAATATGTTGTGTTTTAATAATCAATTGAAGCAAATAATTTGAGATGTTTAGATATTGTGATTGAATGTTATGTGTTTGAATTTTTATAATGAATTTGAATTGTTTGATGAGATTTTAATTTGATAACAATAAATAGTGAATAAATAAATGTTAAATAGTTCATTTTGTGGAATAACATAATGGTTAAAAAATAAATGTTAATAATAAATTTGAAAAATTTTGAAAATCTAATTACAGCAAAGGATAAATAATGGAATGATATATATAAAAGAGTTAATGAAAGAAAATTTCAAATTATAATGTTTATAAGTTTTATACAAATTATATAAAAGATACTTGTTTGTTTAATGTATGTTAATAATCCAGGTTAATTTCACTTTGTTTATTATGTTATGTTAAGGTGTGTGGCTGGGAGGTTATCCAGTTGGATAACGAATTAGAGATTTGCTATATTTTAATAATGATAACTTGCTATTAAATAATTTTGTTTTGATTTGAAAAATAAATGCACTAAATACTTCCTATATTGTGTTTATTATCTCTTATTATGTTAATTGCATGTAATATGTTAGGAATAAGGATTATAAAAATATAATAATATGTTTTCAATGTGTTTATAGATTTTAAAATAAAATGAAATAAAGTTGTGATAGTTAAAATTTTCAATGGGTTGCAAAAGATAGAAGTGGGTGATAGTAATTGTTTGAGTAAAACGTTTGAGTCAGTCCAAGTTGAAAAATATTGAGGTATTAAAGAGAATGAGAGATGAAAATATTGTAATGTTGTTTTGAATTAATGTATGTTATAGAATTTTGAGAAGTATAAGTGGAGACACAGTAGTAATGGAGAATAATTGTAGAGTTTTGAGTGATATATTGTTGTTTATTTTGATGATGTTATTTTGTTGAAGTTGTAGTAAGGTAATGAGATTGAGATTTTGGGGATGGTAATTTTGTAGTAGGGGGTAGTGTAATGTGGGAGTCCACAACATAAGGGTTGGGACGGGATTTGGTATAGATTTAGTGGGAAGGGGTTGCCTTAGGTAGAATCCAGGAACCAGAGAACGGGAATTGAGTTTTTTTTGGGGGGGGAAACACTTATCCTATGTACAAAGGGTTAGAGAGTATTCTTTTTTATATATTGAGAGAAGGTGGCGATTTGAGTTAAAGTAGTAAGTAGTTGGAGGTAGAGAAGGGTTAGTAGATTTTGGAGAGAGGGGTGTCATACTAGTTAAAGATTTTGTGAGGGAGCGTTAGAGTAATAAAAGGGGTAAGATTATGAGTAAATGCCAAGTTGATAAAGTGAATTATAATGAATAACATAGAATCACCCACTTGAATGAAAGGGAATAATAAATGAAATGATGTGTAAAACAAAGATTGAAAAAAAAAAAAAAAAAATTTTTTTGAGAAACGAATCAATAAAAGTAAAGCAAGTTTAAAAGGTAATTTTCTGATTTTATATGCAAATTTAATGATTAAAGTGTGTAAATTTTAAATACAAATTGTTTATTTTAAGATAATAATAACAATGTGAATTATGAGTGTACTATGTTTTCTTATGTTATGTTAAGTTGTTAGGTATTCTGATATATGTTAGAAATAAGTATAAAACAAAACCAGTGCTTCTTAGTGCAAACCAGCACCGCTAGGGGGAAACAGATCAGTTGGGGATATGGTGTTGTATAAGGCCACTATTTGATATTTGATTTGTTGTTTCAGTGTTTGGTGATGCTGTGGCGGCGGACCTGAGCTGGCCAGCGCGTCAGAGCAGGGGCGTTAAGTATCTGTCTGACTCTACGGTGTTGGGATCTCGAGAGAGAAGTCCAGTATTGTCATTCAGATGCGGTCACAGTCACCGGACCAAGGGTAAGTTGATTATATTTTTTGTAAACCGTAAAGGGGGTTGTGGCGACATATCCTGGCTGATCCCTTTAGCAAGTATGAATGTGTCAATGAGATTTTTTATGCTTCGGCATAAAATATCTCATTGAGGGGGTATTGTAACGGGCCTGTTTTGGGGTAATAACGCAATTTGTATTCCTTTTATAAAATAAATAACATTCTTCAAATAATAGGGGACAAAACTTAGGTAAATTTACTGTTTGGAGCGATCGCGACGGTGGCAGCACTGCTTGAGACGTTAAATACAATATTATTCAATAATATTTTGTAAACCAGTGAAAACAACCGACAAATTGTGCCAAGAGCAGCTTCAAGGACACCAAACCAGTCAACAAGTTATGCAACGAAACATCGGACCACCTGACGTCAACATATACGTCAGCGCGTTACATAACTAAGAATGTGGGTGCAGCAACACCAGCTGCTTTGTGACACACAGAGAACAAACAAACCAGTCGGCATATAACTTCTGAATACACTGGACGCCAACAACTGTGCGTTCGCCGGTTCGCCGGGTTTAGGCGAAGTTTTGTGTGTTCGCCGGCTGTGCGTGATTTTCACGCCCGCATACACGTAAAAATGTAAAAAAGTGAAGTATTGAAATTTTAACGTAAACCAGAATGAAATAACAGTTTTAAAAAACATGTAAAGACAGTGAAAGTTAAGAAATAATCGATGTAGTGCGTGTGGAGCAATATGACGTCTTTTGGACTGATTTGCAAGATAAGTAACCAAACGGGGGGCAGAACAATCTTTAAATAAGGGCAAACATTCAAAATTTTAATATGATTATTACATTTCAATAAATGAGATCTCTAAAGTAACGGTGTGCGTGTGCGTGTGTATGTGAGAATGTATTTTAAACAAGGAAGGCTGGTTTGTGTTTCCTTATTAAATGTATTTTAAAGATTTGTTATTGTAAGTAAATTAGTATATAAGAGGTTCACAGTAGAAACTTATTATTATTCAAAGTTCAAATTATTATTCTCTAACAAGTTTTGTCTGTATGATTTTATTTTGGGTTGCAAAGGTTAAAGTAGAATAAATATGAAAAATAACATGGCCTTAATAAAATTTAATTATTAACGAATATAAATGATTGTTGTCATTTCAGCAACCACATTCTGTTCTCCCGGTTCGCTGAATCGAACCTTGGTAAGTATTAACAGTTGGCAATAAAGATGGCGCCCGACGAAATTATTTAGAAAGTGTTTGAGTGTAAATTAAATTCCCTTAGGTTAAATTAATATCAATAATATCAAACGTATCACTATAGGATACAACTGAGGATAATTATTGACTCACCCTTATATATCTCTTAGCTCCTTTTCTATATACCTGCAATTATGATAAGAGACACTTATTCTACCATGGCATCCTATACTCCCATCAAAGAATGCTGCTGCCTGATCATGGCCAATTAATCAGTTGACCTTCAGATCCTCACCACTCTTAACACTGATACCCTCCTAACCACTGTTTCATCCAGGTGAAGTGATGGAAAATGCTTGGCACTAAATCGAGACGGTAATGCGGTTGTTTGAATAGTTCTTATTTGAACTTCTGGAGGAGATTATGTGTCCATGCCGCACTATAAGTACAAGTGTTGTCATGTAGAAGGGCAATACCTGATGACAACATTCTTTTTCTCTTGTTTTGTATTGCCCTCACAGATGTCAAAGAGTGTTGCAATATGATACTGAAACAATGGTGTTATCCTAAGATAATAGAATTAGATCAACAAAACACCTTGTTGGTCCCAAAACACATTAGCCATTAGCTTTTTGTTCAAAAACTTTCATTTGAACTTCTACTGATCTGCCTGGGGATTCACTATACATTCGCTATGCAGCTCTTTCATTTTGACATTGCACCCATTTCCCATTTCCCATCACAACCTTCTCCAGAAAATCCTTCCCTGCCTTGTGATAGTGTTGCAAAAACTCCAGAGCTGCATTCATTCTATGATATTTACTATTGTCAGTGAACACTTTCAGTGCCCACTGTACCCACTGGTACCACAAATTCTGCTGCAGCCAAGGTTCATGGTGTACAATGTCGTAAAGAACTAACCTTGAAATTAGTGGGTTGGCAAATTGTGAATCTGAGTTTTTCACAAGCCACTTACTAACTTTAACAACAATATCTTCATGTTTAAAAGGAATAAATTCCAAATGTTTAGTACCAAGCCATGTGTCCCGAAACATGTAAATTTTATAAAGACGCTGTTTCAAAAGCCGCAGACGGTAAGTTCCAATATATTTGATTGAACAATATCTTCCATTGCTTCATTCTTCCTCCCTACACTGCTATCTTCCATTGCTTCATTCTTCCTCCCTACACTGCTATCATCATGGACATCAGATTGTTCTTCTTTCAACTGTCTGCACCATTCTTGCACACAGCCATCACTCATCCCATGATGACTTTTTGCTGCATTACGCCCTTCAGCTCACAAAAAAGAAAGCAAATTATGGCGTGCAGTTCACTCTTGGTGAGTTCTTCAATTGTATTCGACATGTTCATAGCTTCTCAACAATGACTGACCAGAAAAAATTTACCTACTGACATGTGGTAGCAGAATGTGCTGCATAACACCATTATAGTATCACAGGTGGGTCTCATTCCGTTTTTTTTGGAGGTTGAAAGAAAATATTCCTTGTATAACATACCCATCGCATTGTAAACAAAAAGATCTTGTAAAAAGCAAACACAAAATAAAGTAAAATGAAACAAAATAAATAACCAATAAAACCAAAACACTATTAACATATAAAATCAATTTACCAGTAATGCCAACAACCTTAGTATTGTCAGAGAGATTTCATCTATGGCACCTCCCACTTGATTGCCAACCTCCCATTTGCAATTCTTTGATAGACGAAGCCAACAGTACCCACCTAATGTTTATAACTATTTTTGTTTAATAGCTTAGAGACTTTTTATTCCTTCTGTCAAATGGCTGGAACATTCTTACTCATCGATTTACACAACTATCGTCAATTAAAACAAAGATTTTTTCAATTGTTTCAACTCAAACATGTTACTTACCCTACCACACTGTCGATCTTTTACCATTAAACCACATATAACAATCTTAAAAATTACTAAAAAGCTAATAGAATTAATTTTTTAACTATGTCTAGATGAAGCATGTGTGACGGTACAAAAAAGGGGAGTTTTTGTTTTTTTATACTGAATTTTTTATTAATTTATAACCAACCATGTTATGTAACACTTATGGTAACAATCTGTAGCTGTGTCTGGCAGTACAAAGTACGAATTGTGCAAATCTATTGTGAAATAGTCTGGGATCGTAGACAGCCCGTCGCGAGTGAATCATGAGCGGAGACTGTATGGTTGACACACAATACCGAGAACCGACCACGTGGTGAAGTAAAAGAAATTCCATAGTCAAGCTTCTAGAACATTTTCAATAGAAGCAGCCAATCGGAGGTGTTACAGAATCGATATACGTTGGCGCGCAGCGGGGCTGATGCCCAACGCCTTGCATAGAGGCAACCACTCGGTCAATGCCAGCAGTTCATCTCCAGTAGTTGGAAATAATTCATCAGACAGTACAGTCGTAAGTGTAAAATCGTGGCCTCGGATTTCGGCAGACCAAAGCGAATATAGTAGTGGAGGCCTACCGAAACAGGTGAAAATGTAAGAAGTAAGTGTGAACGATAAAATGAAAGTTTAAGACGTTCGGTGTGAGAAGAAAGAATTAGAACAGTGTAGCGGTGACGACAGTGAAAGTGCGGTAAGAAAGATGGCGGGATTGTGCGAATAGCACGTGAAGGTATCCTAGAAACAATAATTTTGATTAACAGTTTTGAATATTTCAATAAATAAAGAGCTCATAAATAAAACGGGGGGTATTAAAAATTGTACTGAGTAAGAGAGTGTGTGAAAGTAGAAAGAACAATAAGAAACCCAAAGTACTGGTTTGTGGTTATAAGGTAACAAGGGGGAATTTCTGAATGATGTAACTGTTAATCGTATTGTGTACCGAATTTAAGTAATAATACAAAGAAACTTTTGATTAAAATGAAACAAGATTTGGTCTTATAGAAACTTGTGTTACGTGTATTTATTACGCCTCAACCATAATCTGAGTTCTGCATCAACAAATTCGTCTAAATGAAAACTGAGAATTTTCTGATTTAAGGGCAGTTAAAATATCTAAATTAATTAAGGGTTAAGTATTATGGTTTCGATGTATAACCCAAAACATCGTGGCAACCTTTTGAGTGAGTTTGGAATCTTCTGGGGGGTTTTTATGTAAAAGGTAAGTTTATCGGAGTCAGGGTAAATAGTAGAGTGTGTGAAGGAAGGGGTAAAAATGTAAGTAAAGTTACACATGTAGTTAATTTAAAGAGATCATTACTATTTCTCTAAAAACTGCTCAATGTCCACACCCTAAAATCTTGGTACATGTAACACTCTTTTTTTTATATATATTTAATAAAATCGACCAAACAACAACTTTCAAGATCTCGTTTCTCACTTACCTTTTACGTCTTACCTAGAGTTCTATAGACGAACCTGTGAACCTATAGAATTGGGTCATTTGGTTGGTGTGGCGTAATAATTTCTAACACAATTTACAAAAAAAATATTTTAGTTTTATTATTTGATTACAACCAAAACATTATTAAAAGACTCATCAAAACTTATTCATCAAAAGACTCATTTTAGAAAAGGAAAGATCTTATTTGTGTTTTGTGAAACAGTTACAATATTCTTGACCAATAATTAATATCGATTAATTAAACTTAGCTTATTTCATAACTTACATATGTAGCAACCCAGTACTTTATACTTCCCCTTTTATTTCATTCCCTTTATCACACTCTCTCTCACACGCTAGTTACATATTATGGTGAGATCTCATTATTATTATTATTATACTGATTTTACTTTTGTGATTTCGAAATTGGAATGTTTTTTTTTATTGAGACAAAGATTTAGCTTAGGTACTCATCCTTTTGCTGGGGTTTCCATGATGTTGCGACACTGTTGTAAATTCACTGTTTGTTTACTTAACGTTCCAAAAAAATCGTTTTTTTTTTTAACTGTTTCTATATCCATCACTGTGTTAGATTGTTACCATTATATGTTTTACTATGGTTGTGTATTGATTAACAGATCATTAGTTCGGCCGAACTTATATTTGCTCACGAGCACTAAACTGTCGACTGCGTTTTAAAAGTTTATTATTTCTTCATTATAACATATTCATGCTGACTTAGAAGCAGACCTAGCGTACTTACCCACCTAGGCCGCCCAACACTAGTTCACTCTGACCGTTTAATATGAAGGTTGGCTGTAGACTGCTGCCGCCAAGCAAAGCGTGGGTACGTTCTGCAGCACATCTGGCTGGCCACGTGGCTGCAAATTTGAACTCTGATTGGCTGTTCTCATGGAAAATTCTCGAAGCTGAGTGAGTGAATTCTTATAATTTCTCAAGTAGTGGATTCTTGGAATTTTGTAACACCCACATTGCTGATAATATACATTTCTGTACCGGTCCGTACCTATCACGGAGCTACAGTCAGTGACCAAAAGTACACACTGGGTAACTATAAAAGGGGTCATCCAAATGGTTCACTATCAAGTGTTAACATAAAAGTGATAAAATAAAACCCCCTTCCTTTGTCCCGTCACATATACTAAAACTCATAAAAAATACATTTTTCCATCTGTCTATACATTATTAAATGTTTAATATATCCGTCTCTCTAAAGAGTTTCAAAGAGTGAAATTTTTAGTCTAAACCACTTATAGCCATCAATTCAATTTTTGCCAAAACTGGATCAGCCATTCAAAATTTTATAACAATCTTTAAGTTTTGTGACATTGGGTGCATCAGTTTTGGACACACACACACACACACACACACACACACACACACACACACACACACACACACACACACACACACACACACACACACACACACACACTTGTAATATGAAGAAAATGTAAAATTAGATCTTTACTCATTAAGTCAAATATATCTTGCACATACCGGATCTAATTTCTTTTTTTTCCGTGCTGGTTCAGAAGTCTGTTGGGAATCAGATTCTTCCTCATCCACCTTGCTGCTTGTTACAGAAGAGGTTCTGCGCCTTTTTATAGCAGGCCGACCTACAATGTTGTCATAATAATACACTGATATAACAGATAAATAGTGTACATTCAAATGCATTAATCAGGCCTACCTTATCATAAAACATAATATAGGTTAACCACAGACAAAAAATAGATGGAGAGAGGATTGCCACCACAACCGCATCACAACAAATGGGGAACATTACTCCCTCCATTGTTGTCAGTCACACTCTTTACTGCAGTATTTTACATGTGTTATTTGTCATTTGTATACCAGCAACGACTTGTTCCTTGAGTGCAAAAACATACATATGGTATTAATTTGTTACAGACTATACAAAGTAACAGATCATAAAATAACCATGCACGTTTCTATAAAATGTATTAACAAATTGGGTCAATCTATTTCAGGTCAACCAATGGAGGTTGCTGACATATTTTTTTTTTTTTAATTATGTGTTATTGGTTCCTACATGTATCTGCGAGCTCAAAACGTATTTAAAAAAATTTTTATTGTAAGCAGTTTTTTTCTGGTGGCCATTTTGTTTTGGTCAGTCGGATGTTTATAGTGTTTTCTACAACTAACGGAAAGTTCAATAACTTTGTTGTTAGTAAAGATATCAACTTGAAACAAAAACCATCTTAATATGCATAAAACCTTCTATAATTCATGTTATGAGCTAAATTTAACTAGGTATTGGGGAAATGACTTAAAATTTGAATTCAATATTGTGTTTAAAATCATGAAAGTGAACAACTTTAGAAGAAAAGTTTTTACACAAGCAATGAAGACACCCTCAATATTTTTTTTAATAGAAAGACACCATTACTCACTACATGTTATGTAAGTTTGAAACCATATACACTTCTCCTTAACTTCTTATGATTCTTGAAATATTGAACATTGCTTGAAATTACCAATTTTCAACTTAGTATATCTCATAAGGGACAAAAGTTGAAAATCTGAAATTTTCTCAAAATAATCTAATAGCAAGTGGCAATTGACACACAAATTTCATCAGTGTGTTACACTACAAGTTGTGTAAAAAAAACCTTCAAAACATTGAAGAATTAGGCCTATGGAATGGGTAAAAACTCTTACAGGTTACTATAAAAACAATTAAAAAAAAAACAATTTTATTAAGAGATTTAGAAGTACAAAATTGCAATTGTAATTTATATATTGTTACTAAAAAATTGGGTGATTTTTTTGTATAATTACTTAGTCAACTTCTATACTTGCATACACATACATTGTAAGTTCCTGATGACCCCAGCAATACACACCAATTAGGTCTTAAGGTGCAAAATGAAGATCTTTCAATTTTATATTATGGATATCACTTCTTGATTTATACAAATAATTCATTTAACGTTAACAAAATCAACCTCTTCAGTTTATAAACTTTCTTACCAATAGATATACAATCTTTCTTTCAGGCCACACCCTACTATTCTCACCTTCTTTGTAAAATTCTGTTACAGCATACACAACCTCCTCACTTAAATATTGCATACTCTTTAGATAAATCAAGAAGAATTCCTTGAGATTTCATCAGTTTTCTAGTTAATCTCACAAGACACTCTGTCACTTGAAACTCTTCACAAATTCTTAATTTTGACCAAGAATCAGGTAGCGAACTACGAGGGTGATTTGAAAAGTTCAGGGCCTACCATATACACGAATGTGTGGTGTTTCTGTTTTTTACCGTGTCGTGGCGCCATGTTCGCCCCATGAACAGCTGTGAAGCGTCAAGTCAGGTCAAGTCATTGTCGTGGAGAAACAGCTGTATCAATAAGGTTATGTCACAGCAACGCTGAAAATGGAGAAAACTGAACATCAAATTTTTTGTTAAGAAAGGTTTAACACCAACAGAAATTTTTAATGAGGTGAAGAATGTGTTGGACCTTCATTTACTACAGTAAAAAATTGGGCTACTGAATTTAAACGTGGTTGTGCAAGTTTGGAAGATGACCCGTGTACTGGGCGTCCGAAAAGTGCCCCTACACCAGAAATCATCAATAAAGTGGACGATATTGTTTTGGAAGATCGCTGTAATTGTTAAGCCTGTGGGCATCTCAGATGAAAAGGTACATCACATTCTTACTAAGGAATTAGTTTTGAAAAAGCTGTTTGCAAGATGTGTGCCGTGTTTGTTGACAAGTGACCAAACACGCAGCGAATGCAAGCTTCTCAGGAATGTTTGGACCGTTTTAAGAAAAATCCGAAAGATTTTATCCGTAGATTTGTAACACCTGATGAAACTTGGATCCATTACTTCACTCTAGAAACAAAACAGCTGAAACCATGGATGCATAGTGATTTGCCGCCTCTGAAATCGGTAAAATCAATTTTGTTGGTTGGAAAGTGTATGGATCCATTTTTCTGGGATGCTAAGAGGATATTGTTACTAGATTGCCTTGAAAAGGGTCAAACGGTAAATGGAGAGTATTACGCTAACATTTTGGGCCAATTAAATGTAAAAATTCTAGAAAAAAGACCAGGTTTAGCAAAGAAGAGCATTTTCCATCAGGATAATGGATGCCCTCACATATGCGTTGTGTCTATGGCAAAAATCGCCAAGTTGACGTATGATCTGTTGCACCATCTGCCTTATTCGCCTGATTTAGCGCCATCTGACTTTCATCTATTCCCAAACCTCAAAAAATTTTGGGGGGGAAGTGATTTTCCTCAGATGACGAGCTGAAAGGAGCAGTAAATGGTTATTTTGAGGACCTAGAAGAATCGGACTTCCTCAACGGGGTAAGTGGCGGGGCAATTACTTGACGCTTCATTGCTGTTCGTGGGGCGAACATGGTGGCACGATGCGGTAAAAAACAGAAACACCACACATTCGTTTCTATGGTAGGCCGCAAACTTTTCAAATCACCCTCGTAATAATTTTATTTTTTTAATCTTTGGTTGCTAACACACATTTTTCTTTTAGCCTTTTTATCAGTTCATCATATTCATGTTCAATACTTCTGGATGAATTTGCTCTTTCATTTACTTTTTTATTGAATGAGGACTCTGATTTTCATTTGACTGACTGCATCTGATATTTTTTCAGATGTCCTTTTCAACGACCATAATATGAGACTTATTTATTTATTTATTTATTTGTTTATATTTGAAGCAGGAGATACATCTAAATGCTAAAAAAAAATGTCAGTGGTAACCAACCCTTCCTCTTGTTTAAGCTCCCGAGAATCAGTAAAAAGGTCTACATAATTTTCAGTTTGGTTTTCCTCAGACAGAAATAATTTTTTGTAGCAGGAAGATCATAACGATTTTCCTGGAATTAAATCTACAAGACTTTTCTTCGGCTTGCTCAAATATTCAAATTGATTTTCCCTCAAGCCATTCCTTATTGGTTTTTTTATGACACTGGAATGGATCACTGCATATTCTTCCAAATATGTGATTATACTTTCCTAAATATTTTCTTTTTGTGACATTGGCAAATAGAATAAATATTTTCAGAAACTCTTAATTTTCGTTAAGTTTGTTTATTTTTAGGCAGATCACTTACTTAAAAACTTCTTTAGAAATATGTCGGTAACAAGTTTTGTGACAACATTCATTTACAAACAATCTAACGTAACACTGTAATAGTACATTTTCTTTAAATTATAAATTTGTCCCTAGTTCGGACGTCAACTGTGATAGTACAAACACTTACCCACATTATTATTAATAAATCATAACCAACTTACCTTTACTGGCCAAAGTTCTTCACATGAACCTGTGAATTATAAGCGTGATTTAGGGTATACGTTGTTACAACACAAATAAGCCAACCCAATACCAGGGATGAAAAAGATAATTTTGAATATAAAATAATACGTAATATAAAATAAAATGTTTAATATAAATAAAATATAAAAGACAATGACTCGACAAACGACGACATGACCTAACCCAAGTGATTGAAGCAACAAAAGGGAAACAAAAGAAGAAGGGAACCACAAAAAACAAACTAGAATAAAACCAAAGAAGAAAGTGATTCACCAGAACAAATGAAGAAGGGAAAAAACCCAAACCAAACAAAAATGAAACAAATTCATGGAATTGAATGACTCAATGTAACATGTTAAAATGAACCCAAAGGAGAAGGTGGAAAACCAAAGTATTAATCAAATACAATGAAAATGAAGAAGGAGGGGAATGAAAAAGAAACAAACCCACAATGAAGGGAAATAAATAAAAATGAAAACTAATGATGATACACAAACAAGTAATAAAGAATATGAGCAAGAGAAATAATGCACTCAAATGTAATATTGGAAAAAAGACCAATAATTAACCTATGAGAAAAAAAAGTAAATGTTATTATCCATTAATGGACAATACTAATGGAATTGAAGGAAACCCAATTAAACAATGTTAAATATAAATATAAAAAAGCAAACTAACCCACAATTTAGAGTTAGATGTAATGATAGAAATATAAAGACATAAAATTGTTAATATTATTAATGAGATATTGTAATGAAAGAGATAGTACGGTAGTGAGATAGTAATTAGAGCGATTACCCATTCAGAAATTCTCAAAAAACAAAAACATTTGTGAAGTGCAAAATGAAAGTGTAAAAACCCGAAAGTGTAGTGATAAAGGAAGTACACTAATTAAATTATAATAAACTATAAATAATTTAAAAGTGAAGGTGATGATTGAATGAGAAAAGTGTAAAATAAAGAATGTTAATATAGTGAAAAATAGTGAAGGATAAAAGCACAAACGATTAATAAATCCAAAGGAAACACTAAATGATAAAAAGTGAAGATTATTAGTAATTAAGAATAGCAGTATAAACAGATAAGACAGTAATTAGTTAAGTAAGAATGTTGTTAGTTAATTTCAGTAAATGCAATTTCAATTAATAGGGAGAATACAAGGAAAGGAAAAACGGATAGCGTTAACATGGAGGGAAAGTAAAGATTGTGTACAAAATTAACAACTCCATAAACACCCATGTTATAAGGGATCGTTATAAGTTTCATAAAAAGTGATGTTGTTTATCACACAAAAAATGATATAAAATAAGATGAATTGTAAACAAAGATTAGCAAATAATAGTTAAAAAATTATTCAAGCAAGTTTATAAATTGGATATGGCTGGTAGAGTTATACAGACCATAGGCCTAAATATTGTATTTAATAAGATCAAAAAATAGTAAATAATAGCCACATTGTTATTATTGGCAAAGTAAATAAGTAAAAAAGTTAAAAAAAAATGTCTGACTAGAAGACAAGGAAACCAAATAGTAAACAATTATGTACAAATTAATACTGACATAATAATAACACATAAACAGACCCAAAACACAACAATAAATGATACAACCAATTGTAATAACAAAATAAAACCTATTAGGCTAAAAGGAAATGTAATTTGAATGAAATAAGTCAAATACCATAATGGCTACTTAGGCCTAGGAAAATGCTTAACTGTCAAAAACAAACAACTACAAATTGTAATAAGTTAACTAAGAAATTAGCAAATCCGAGGCGAATGACTCACCAAGGATAAATTGTAAATCATTTTTAAGACAAAATATTATAATAAGCATTTGAATTCAAAAAGAAATGTAATTAACAAGTATTAAAATAATTGTAAAAACACAAAACCTAAAATAACCCAAACTTGTGGGGTATCAAAATAATCTATGAAAGGAAATACATACTATAGTGACAATATTTAATGATTAGGAAGGAAGATAGAGGAATAACAGCAATCAGAAGATATACTAGGATTTTGAAAAGAATTCAAATTTTGATAACAATGGATTTATATCAATCTCAACCAATCAGAATTCTTTAGTTGCTATGGAAACTGACGTTGGTGTCGAAAATTACCGTTGAATACTCGTAAAGCGTCACGCTAGCAGAATAGAAGCCAATTTTTGGAAGACCAAATTTTAATTAAATAATGTAAAACAGTGAACGAAATTCAAAACCATGACTGGATAAGAAGCAGACGGACCATTGGAGCAGTCAACTGAAGACCAAGGACCATAATATAGAAAAATAAAAGAAAATTATGACCACATCCTCTATGAAAAGGATGCCAGACCAACTTAAGTTCAAAGATTAATGAAAATAGAACTTATTGCAGCCCAATCCTCTTCCGAACCAATGAATGAAAACACCATGTGTTAAGTACCATTTAATTACCTTATTTCCAAAAACAAAATCACTCTGAATGTTACTAAAAGTAATCTGATCTCACTATAAGCCGAATATTTCTCTTTCAAAGATTATTTAAGTAAAATAAACACACTGAAAATTTGTTAACATGAAATCTAACCTATTGTTTAAACACGAACTTTAGAAACACCTTTAACGACACTACAGAACAGATTGTAACAACACACCTTATTAATATTTAGAATTAATATTAGGCAATTACCTGTATTAACTTCCGTCTTGTGACTTCTTTAGTTTTTTCCTTAAAACAACGCGTTTCGAGAATAAATTCTCATCATCAGGTTTTTAAAAATTATAAAAACATCAAATTCACCCAAAAGGGGTCGTCAACTATTTAAAATACACAAACACAAAAACACCACACATAACTAAACACCGACACAGTCACGGCACAGTCCGATGCGCATCGTCTCGCCGCCAACGACCAACTGTTGCACTTTGTCTTATACGACCGTTATCATTGCCCGCTGACCCATCGATATCGATGGCCGTGTTGTACAGCAGATTCGATCGGAACGAAACTTTGTCATTAAGTAGCTGGTCCGTTTGTAACTTAGAAGCCCTGTATATCTCATATTCCTCCACAGCGTTCATGTATGCACCCTTTTTACAATTATGAAGCAGTTTAAAGTTTGTGTGGAAGTCTGAGTACTTATGATTATACAGCATTAAATGCTGAGCGTAACTGGATCTAGTTTTCGAGATATCACTTTTGGGCAGGTGTTCTTTAAAACGTTCGGCTGACAGCCTGCCCGTTTGTCCTATATAGAATTTGTCACAGTCATCGCATTCAAGCTTGTACACTCCAGTTTTCTCTTCAGCCGGGATATGAGTTCTTTGTCCCAAACGTTTTTTGATGTTATTTGTGGTTTTAAAGGCCACTGCTATTTTACGTTTTTTCAGCTCATTCTTTACAATGACTGGTAGTACATTTGTGTACTCAGTTACTATAAATTTAGTATCTTCTTTAGATGGGCCGGTTAATCTGCTTTTACTATTGATTTTTACCGAGTGTTTTCTTATAAGCTTGTCTATGATTCCACTGTTATACCCATTAGCGATAGCTATACTTTTGATTATATTAGTCTCTTCCACTCTGTCTTTTTGCTTTAGGGGAATAGCAAGCATTCTATGAACGAACGCGTTGAAGGCTGCCATTTTTTGGGAATATGGATGGTACGAATCGGCATGAATAGTAATATTCGTGGTGGTGGGCTTTCTATAAATTTTGAATCTAAAACGGTCATTATATTTGCTGATAGTGAGATCATTTATTCTCGAAACGCGTTGTTTTAAGGAAAAAACTAAAGAAGTCACAAGACGGAAGTTAATACAGGTAATTGCCTAATATTAATTCTAAATATTAGTAACGTGACTTGGAGACAATTAAAACAAAATGAACACCTTATTATTTATGTACACTTAGAGTAAGGTAACGTAATTTTATTGTAATCATAGGAATTCTTTGCCTTGTAATCAAAAGAATCCCACGATTTTGGAACGAAAATATTATAATAACTGAACACTTCAGCGACCATGCTGCAGAACGTACCTCGTTCCTTGATCGATTCATCATCCTAAGTAAAATTGTTTCATGTCAAAAGTCAGTGCAAAGTTATTTTAATTGTCAAAAATTTGAAAATATTAATCATCAAACATTAAAATCATTATTACAGGGAGTAACCGTTGTTATTATTTCATAGGGAGTGCATTATATTACTTGTGTTCGTTTACGAAAGCTAGATTTGACAATCAGCGCTCAAGTCACGATTAGTACAACTACCTACACGATACAGAAGGCGGAACGAGCGGGAAATATTTGAACGCCCCGACCGTCACAGCTGAGAACACCCTAGTATGATACAGATTGACAAATTTAATTGTTTTAACAAACAATTTGGCGCCACCCGGGATTAACACACCCCTATATAAGAACAGGTAAGGTTACTGCCGTGTTATACTGGTAATTACCGCAAAGCTACGGACATCGATAGTGCAAAATTGATGTAACGACCCCAGTGCGAGACGAACGCACTAACACATTACACATATATAAAACTGGTACACATTTACAGAGACGTACCAAACTCTTCGTTATAACGTATAAATTAATGTATTCGACTCTCATTCCTTATTAACTCACTCAGTTTTTATTAGACATTTTTATTTAAACATTTTTTTATGGCACGTTATGACACAAACTTCTTTTGATAAAAATCTTCAGAACTCTATTTCAACAAATTTCCGTTCTGAGGCCGAGACCCCATGTAACATAAACATACAAAATTTTGCAATGATGTGAATTTACACAAAATCTAGTCACGTTAGTTTTTCTTACTAAATTATTAATTATTGCTTAATAAGTACCTATATTAAATAAAGGCAGCCCAGTAATTGCTTGTACACACATTCATACCTTATTTAAATTCTTCCCCCAAAATATAGACCTCGTCATTATAAAATTTTCTTTATTAATTTTGTTTATTTACTGTTACTTGGTTTTGATGATTCGGGTCGACCTCCTGGTGCACTGGTTTGTTTTAGTCACTTGTCCGAATTACGTTCTCACTGTTAAAATTTTGGCCACTAAAGAGTATTTGATGCTTCACAACTCCATTTAGTTTAAAACTCAAATCACATTTTAGATACTGTTAATACATTTTTGGCTCGCGAGCCCTTGTGTTCATCCGGCCGAATGGGTGGTTTGTAGTCGACTGCTTGTTCTCTGCGCACCGGGCGAGGAAAAATGTACCTGTGCGTGCTGTTAGCGTGAGAACGTTGGCCGCCGTTCGCGCTGTAACGTAGCGGAGTGGAGGTCCCCAACGTTACATAAAAAACTATGTAAATATGGTTTAAAACAATGCCCGAAGCCGGTTATAATTCAATACAAGAGGGTCCATCTCACCTGAAGAATGCATTAGAGGTACATAGTAAGGTTACTAAGTAATTAAAACATCAAAGATGTACCTAAATCTAAAATAAGTAATGTATAATACAAGATGTAAAACATTAACATTGTGTCTAATGGGAGGAGTTTAATGTGTAGGAATTAATTATAAAATACTATTCAAATTAATATTTAATGTGTTATAAAATGTACTTGGTGTTGTACTGTAGCATGATATAGTGTTTACAGGATATTTATTTTATGTTTTGTGGATAGTAAGAGTGGAGCTGTTGTTTTATAGAAGTACTTAGTCAGTGGTACTCCTTTCATTTATGTTAAAATTGTCTTTAGATAAATAAGTATAAGTACATGTGTTAGGTATTATATTATGTTAAATGTATTTACTGTAATTGATTAATGAAGATGTTTGAAATAATGTTTGTAAACTTGGCCAAGAAGGCAATAAGTGTTAAAAAGTTGGCAAGTAGTTCTTATAGTTATGTTAAAAAATAATGAAGGGTTCAATGATGAACTAAATAATATAATGAATTAAAACCAGGAAATTAAAATTGATGTAAGTGGCCATAAACCAGTGACTATTTGTACAGTAGGTCAGGTAAAGAAAAATTAAGTTAAAAACGAAACAATATTATAACAGGTGTAAGAAAACCAATAGGCCTAAATTTAATATTTGTAAAAGGAAATTAATACCTTTTTAATAAGTCCAGTCAGATGAAACTATAGTAAAATATATACGGTTTAATAAGGTAGATTGAGTGAGAGTTTTATGTAATTTGGTATTGTAAAGTGACGATTTTGAGGGATATTTTATTTTATTAAAATCTTTGGGGTTTGTTAAAAATATTTGTAAATTTAATTTCCATCTGGGATCAGGCCACGTGTTGAATTGAAACAGTGTTCTAACAAAGGAACAATACGCCATTCGCTGTTGTGCAATCTGTACGAAAGAATGTACTAAGTGTCATTTCCTAGAACTTTGCGAGTGTGTGGTCGTGCACCCGATCGCACCCGACAACCAGGTGCGCGGACCGACGCCGACTTGGAAAACTAAAAATGGCTAGGGACCAAAAAACTGTACGAGCACATGATCCAAGTTGACGGATGTAAGTCTAAGTCCCACCTCTTTCGTGACGTCAGCCAGTGCTGAACAAATATCCTCTACAACCAACACACAATCAACTGCATGGGTTAAATGGAACACAACAAGCGATGAAGAACTACAAGGCATTGTTTTCCACCTAAAAAAGACGCAATCTAGTTAGCAGTGAACGCTAAGCCACTCTTGGCAGTCCGATTACAGACCGTACCTGCGCAGGTACAGCCCCACGGGGCTCCTTTTAAAATTTCATAATTTTCAAGTAAAAGTTGAACTATCAGTTAAATTAATGTGACAGTGGCGAGATTATTTAGTTGAAGAACATCTACGTCGATTTTCGGACACACAATTACTTACAAAATGCGAAATAGCGAGCTCAAGTGAACCACGTTGCCGGCAGTGGGGTATTTCACAATGTTAAGCGTTTTTGTGAATTAATAAATCAGGGGAGGGTTTTAAATAAGTGTGAGAGAGAGAATGTTTGGCAGGCTGGGCTGTCTATGTCTTAGTATAAGGTAAGCTGTTAGAATAAGGTCAAGTAGTACTTGTAGTCAAGGAATGAATAACACAACACGAAATTATTATGCTATATTCATGTTTTCTAATTTTGGAGTAAACATTTAACAGAGTTGCTAAAAGTTGAAAAATAAAATTTATGAATTCTCTTCAAATAATGAGTAGAGTAAATTATTACAAGAACCTATAAAACACGCTAGCATCTTACGTTCGTGCGAGAATCCTGGACCCAGATAACTTTGCAGGTAGGTGGAATAAAATTTATGTATTTATGTATTTTAAGAGTTTAATTAACTTCACAATGGCGCAGCCGACCAGGGACAGTTTTTATAAGTAAAAAGTTTAAAGTAAAAACCGCACCTACAAATAAGATGCAAGCGTGTGTTTAAGGTTAGTGTAATGAAATAAAAGTACGTCGGTTACGCACAATTGACAAGATCAAAATTATATTATAATAAAGGAAATTAATTAGAGTAAATTAATAAATATCAATCATAACGAATAAGAGATGGCAGATAATAATGAAGTCAGCTTCGCTGACAGTCAAACCGAGAGTCAAATAAATACCGACTCAGGTATTCAAACAGAGTCACTATCAATAGATGACCGTAGTGTAGAAGAATCTGTAATTAGTACGCCGGGAGCGATTTCAACTCCCGTAACGATTAAAACAAAAGAAAAAGAGATGTCCATGAGTGACTTATTTAACCTCCTAAGTAAACGTTTTGATACAACTGACAAAAAATTTGAGTCGTTTTGATAAAATAAATTGTCGTTTCGATATTAATGATACCCAATTTGACCAATTAACTAATGACTTGAAGGAACAGAGAATAAAATGCGAACAACAAAATATTCAAAATGATATTAATTTTAAAGAAATTAAAGAACAGAATATTCAGTTTCAGCAGAGTATAAGTGTGAAATTTGATGAATTAAAAAATGATATACAAGAAAGGAATAAACGTTTTGAAAATACTAATGAAATAATAAGAACTAGTTTGAATAAATTAGAACAGAGTATTGAGCGAATGGGAGTACATGTGATGAATACAAACAAGAGTAATACAAAGGAAAATTGTAATGACATGTGTAAAAATGTGGTACTAGATAAACAGTTAACAAATGATGATGATGATGTTGAGAATAGTAATGTAATTGAAGAGGTAGTATCAGAGAGTGATATATTGAAAATAAATAATGAGAGTACTGATGAAGTTGTAGAATGTAATAATGAAATGTTAATGTGTGTTTATGAGTCAGAGAGAAAGTGGAAAGATAGTATAGTGGTAGAATGGGGGCAGAGGGTAAATTTTCCCCTTATTGGTGATGAACCAGAGTGTTCACAAGTGTTGTTTTTGAAGGGCAAGAGTCCCGTGTTAATAGAAGATTTTTGTTTCCCAGTTTTGTATAAGTTTCTACCCTCTGTGTGGAATGATTTTATAAGTATGAGATGGTGTTATGATGAGAGAAATTTAGATAGAGAATGGTGTGTTGAGAGAGAGATAGAATTATATGAATTAAAGAGAGATTATGGTGAGTTGAAAGAAATGTTAGAAGTGTATTTAAACAAGAATAATATAATTGATGAGAAAACAACTAACCCGATAATGAATATAATTATTAATGGAGACTTGACAGAAATACTTAATGTTGACTTGGTTCATGATTATTGTGATAAAACGAATGAATTTGATTTGTATGGTTATGACACACAAGATAGCAAGATGTGTGTAACTGAAATTGAAAAGTGTTATTTGAAACAAAGATTAATTTTTGACGATGGAGGGTAAACTATAAAACAATCAATGGACAATTTTAAATGCTTTGTTATGTGGTTTTGACCTCGCAACCTTGGACATTGAAGTGTGATATAACTGAGTAATCAATGATGAAGAATTGTAAATAAGTGTAGTGAATTTAATTGTGTGTATTGTAGGATGTCAGGTAAACATTGTGTATATGTAGTAGCAATGGTTGTGATAATAATAATTTTAATATTTGCAATCTCAATAAATAACAAAATTAATTTTGAAGACGGTAATTAGAGAATTGTAATTGTTTTGATAGCAATGGAAATTGTATTTTCAATAATTAATTTAATCAAACTAATTTGAAATGTTTAAATATATTGACTGGTTCAAAGGTTATATAATTGAATTTCCTAATAAGTTTAAATTATTTTATGAGATGTGAAGTTGATAGTAATTAATAGATAAAGGATAAATTGTTTGATTTGAAATAACGTTTTGTTAAATGTTTCAGAGGTTACTTGGAGATATTGGTGTGTATGGTGTGTATATTTTGTGTTTATATCAGTAAATGAATAATGCACTGTAAGTATAAATTTTATAACACAAGTCAGCTATAATAAAATGTTTACAGGTGTTTTACTCAATTGAAAGAATTTTAACTTCAATAATGAAAATAATTTGAGATAATAATTTAAAAGGTAATAATAACTAAATTATGAGGTAACTTAAATGTTAATAATAAATTTGAAAAGTTTAAGAAATATAATTGTAGAAAGTTATGAATGATTTAAATGATGATGGATAAAATGGTTAATGAAAATTTCATATTATAATGTTTTATATAAAATTTTAAGTTAGCTATTAATGTGCTATTGCTGGGGTGGCCTGTGCCCCAGTAGATAGTGGAATGGGTTGGGGGTAACAGTGAGTGTTACCTCCATCGGAGGCCAAAGTGGCGAAAATGCACGGCACACCTTTTCTGTACAATTTCATTTTTGTACCATGATAGACTTTCGTGCCGTGCAGAGTAATGACGAGTATAACAGGCATGAAAGTAAAATTTGATTTCCTCGACTTCGGGCGATTACTGCCTTACCAGCACTAATCGTGGTTTTGGCTAGCGGTCAGCTATGGCCATAATCAAGTCCCTTGACCATAGCTGGCTTGAAATTGGTTGATACTAGAAATTAATAGGAGGGTGAAACTAGGGGAAATCCCTGGAACTATGGAACAGCGGCTGCCACTCTGTCCGAGTATGGACAGCAGACCCAGGTGGTAGACCCGTTTTAAGGGCTTGTAACTATAAAACGCAGATATGTCGATATCTAAAAAATTCTTAAAATGTAAAGCCGAAGCAAGAACAAGGAGATGTTCAATTCCTCCAACTATGCAGTTCTTGTGAACGCAAATGGGCGTCACAGTCCAACATAAAATACAATAGTGTGTGTGGATTGGGGGGTTGCTCCGGCAAGCAACGAAATTAAATTTCATAACGTAAAAACGATAAATCAATTTTGCACGAGTAAAATGCTTGTATTATGTTTCGGTAAATAGGTGTTCATACATTCAGTATAATTTGTTCATTCTATATTTTAGAAATGTATTCTTTTATTGCGTTAGAGGTAAGAATTGATAAAAATATGTGTTTTATATAATTTGTGTAATTTTGAAATGAGTATAACAAAGTAAATAACTAGACCAACCGGCAGGCGGTTGACATGATTGTACCAGAGTCAGAAAGAGGGGAAACAATGATGGTAGATGTAAGGATTGCTAAAAATATGTATTTCATAGAATGTGTATAATTTTGAAATGTGTTTGCAGTGAGGTCATTCACCTTGCTAATAATGTCAGCTCATCAGTAGTAGAATGTCACTGATAAATTGTTTATTAATGTCCAAGGTAATTAATGTTAAATATAATGTTTTAATGTGTTAAAGATATTGTTTCAAATAATGAGGAAAGTAATTTGCTAAAGTTAAGACTTTAAATAATTGATGAAAGATAGTAAAAGATAGATGTTGGGTGATTAATATTTTGTGGGACATATAGATCAGTCCAAGTTGAGTTTAAAGTGGTAGTAGAGAGAATAATATTGTTTTGAATTAATGTAATGTTGTTGTGAGGTAATGTAATAGAATTTGAGAAGTATTGATGTTGACACAGTAGATATGGGGAATATATGTAAAGTAATGATTTATATATTGATGTTTATAAATGATGATGTTATTTTGTAGTTGAAGTGAGGTAATAAGAGTGTTAATTTGGGGATGGTAATTTTGTAAGCGGGGATAGTGTAGTGTAGGAGTCCGCAACAAAAGGGTTGGGACGGGAAGGGACCGATTTGGAGGGAAGGGGTTGCCTTAGGTAGAATCCAGGAACCAGCTTAAGGAAATGAGCTTTTGGGGGGGGGAACACTTATCCTAAGTACAAAGGGTTAGAGAGTATTTTTTTATATATCGAGAGAATGATGCGGATTGAGTTTAGTAGTAAGTTGGGTTTAGAGATTGTTTGATAGATGTTTTGATAGAGATGGGTGTCATATTAGCTAAAGCTGTTGATGAGTATTAGAGTCAAAGAGGTAAAGATTATATGGGTATACATATCAAGTGGTATATCAAGTTAGTATAAATCATTAAATCACTGAAATTAATGGAGAATGCGATTATTAAAGAAAAGAGGTTCATAGTAAAAATATAAAATTTTGACTGAAACCAGTGACAATTTTTGATAGAGTTTGAAAATAACGTAAAGCTATAAAGTGTTTATTTTGAGTAATTTAAAGATCCATTGTATTGTTAATTATAATATTTTGTTCTTTTGAATGTTTTATTTTATTTTGTTTTGTGTTTAAAGATAGAATTTTACAGATGTTCAATGTATTTTCAGATGTAACTTGTGTATGATTTATGTAAGTCAAGGTTCTTGACTTGACCCAGTTTTGATCAGCTGATAGGTGATGCCCTATACTAGACACGTTTAGCAAGGAAGTAAAGCCAATTTTGCTGTTAATTAATTTGAAAAATTTTAAATAATTTCAATAATGAAAAAATATATATATATTTTAATAAATTTAAATTTTTTTGAATTTAAAATTTTTTGAAAAAAAAAATATATATATATTTCTTGATTTTGTGCCTGCCATCTAATTGATGTTTTTGAGCTTTGATTATGTTATTGTTTGTGTACTAATCATTTTTTTTATTGAATTGTATTGTTTAGAATATAGGTATAATCACATGTTAGGATAAGGATGTTCCTATTTTAAGAAATGTTCAACTTGTTTATTTTCTAATAATAAAAAAACTAATGAAGAGAATTATTCAATTTAGACAAAAGATTTGTATTTTGATATTAAAGAAGGTAGTTGGTGATTTTTAAACTTAATTAAATTTTGAAGAATGTTTCAATTTTGATAGGATGTAGTTATAAGTGTGTGTGCAAGCCCAGTAACTGCTAAAGGCAGCCCAGTGTTCATGATAAGGGGGAACATATCGGTTGAGGATCTGGCATGATATAAGCCAGGGATTTGGATTTTGGGGTTGCATGTTAGAAGGTGAGGTGCGCTGTGGTGCGTATCTGTTCGAGTTTTCGGTGTTGGGATCTCATACAGAGAAGTTTAGTGATCTCGTTCAGGTGCGTCCATAGTCGCCGAGCCAGGGGGGTCGTTTACCTATGAGGTATAAGAGCAAAAGGGGGTTGTTGGCACCAGTTCCTCACCGGTCCTCTTAGGGGTTTTAGCAATGAGATTTCTTCTGTTCCGGCAGAAGACCTCTCATTGGGGGGTATTGTAACGTGACGATTTTGCGGGATATTTTATTTTATTCAAATCTTTGGGGTTTGTTAAAAATATTTGTAAATTTAATTTCCATCTGGGATCAGGCCACGTGTTGAATTGAAACAGTGTTCTAACAAAGGAACAATACGCCATTCGCTGTTGTGCAATCTGTACGAAAGAATGTACTAAGTGTCATTTCCTAGAACTTTGCGAGTGTGTGGTCGTGCACCCGATCGCACCCGACAACCAGGTGCGCGGACCGACGCCGACTTGGAAAACTAAAAATGGCTAGGGACCAAAAAACTGTACGAGCACATGATCCAAGTTGACGGATGTAAGTCTAAGTCCCACCTCTTTCGTGACGTCAGCCAGTGCTGAACAAATATCCTCTACAACCAACACACAATCAACTGCATGGGTTAAATGGAACACAACAAGCGACGAAGAACTACAAGGCATTGTTTTCCACCTAAAAAAGACGCAATCTAGTTAGCAGTGAACGCTAAGCCGCTCTTGGCAGTCCAATTACAGACCGTACCTGCGCAGGTACAGCCCCACGGGGCTCCTTTTAAAATTTCATAATTTTCAAGTAAAAGTTGAACTATCAGTTAAATTAATGTGACAGTGGCGAGATTATTTAGTTGAAGAACATCTACGTCGATTTTCGGACACACAATTACTTACAAAATGTGAAATAGCGAGCTCGAGTGAACCACGTTGCCGGCAGTGGGGTATTTCACAATGTTAAGGGTTTTTGTGAATTAATAAATCAGGGGAGGGTTTTAAATAAGTGTGAGAGAGAGAATGTTTGGCAGGCTGGGCTGTCTATGTCTTAGTATAAGGTAAGCTGTTAGAATAAGGTCAAGTAGTACTTGTAGTCAAGGAATGAATAACACAACACGAAATTATTATGCTATATTCATGTTTTCTAATTTTGGAGTAAAGATTTAACAGAGTTGCTAGAAGTTGAAAAATAAAATTTATGAATTCTCTTCAAATAATGAGTAGAGTAAATTATTACAAGAACCTATAAAACACGCTAGCATCTTACGTTCGTGCGAGAATCCTGGACCCACATAACTTTGCAGGTAGGTGGAATAAAATTTATGTATTTATGTATTTTAAGAGTTTAATTAACTTCACAGTATAATTCCAAGCATGGAGTATTTTATTAAAAAAGAGTAGTAATATTTTCTAATTCTGGCTCTACGATATCAAATATTATCCAATGACAGAAAGTAATGGTTGTTAGGGTAACAAAAATGTAAAGAAGCTTGTTGATTTTCATTATTCGATTGTTAGATGTGAATGGGTTAAGTTAAAATTAATACGAATCCAGAAAAGAATTTATAAAAAAAAACCTATATATTATTCGATTGTTATATGCTATTGAGTTCAGATCAGTAGACAAATTTAAAAGAAAAGAAATAAATTAAAATAAAATGAATTAAAATTAATAAATTAAAGTATCAAAACCAATTCCTTCAAACCAAACTGATGAATAATTCATGAATTAGATTCCAATAAATATACTCATACACCTCCAAAAGGTAGCGGAATTATTATTTCACTCTTCAAAGTAATTCCATTGGAATTAGTGATGAACCCAGTTTCCCATTTAACCAGGATACTTATTGACTGAATAAGAAGTCTGAATTAATGGAATTATAGACAAAATATACACAAGAACCTTTGTTACTGGAGACATAAACCTCACTTTCAAAAAGGAAATTATAATACAACACCAATTCCACCAGGACCGACAACCACAAGGATCGTGAAGAAGAAAGAAGAATAGAAGAGTTCCTGTTGCCCTCCGGGACATCACCTTTCCATTGTTATTAATAATCTGGACACATTTTCTAGACCAAAGTAACCTCAACTGTCTTCAAGCGTTTGTAAACAGACACAGCTATCTTGAGAATCGCCTCGTACGGTAACATCAGCTTATATTTAATTTTATACACTAAGAATTAATAACAATTTGTAATACTTAGTAACCTTAATTTTGCATTACCTGGCCTTACTAATCGTTAAAAGAATCACACGTACCCTGGGATAAGAGATAAATAAAATTATATTTAAATTGTATTAAACAGGACTAGTCCATTGACATATCGATTCAACATTGTACAATCGATATAACGGTCATATAACCGTAAAGAGCACTGTTGGAATTTTAAAAGTAATACAAATAAAGAATCCTTCTTGTATGTAATGAGGTTTTATATTATTGTAGAATAGGTATTGTATTTTGATGGGGGAGTAATTTACAGGTAAAGAAAGCAATTAACTATCAGGTGAAACAAGCTAACCTATAAGTGTGGGCCAATTACGAATAACAGCGCTTGCAGTAGACAGCTGATAGAACGTGGGATTGCCGAACTAGCGTATTTCCTTCGCAACTTTTGAATTAATTTAAATAATACGGACTGAATAGGGTTGGAGAGAATTATCAAATTATTAACTAAAATACATGTAATATAGAATTATCATCGAGTAAACATTTAGTAATTGATTAACACAGTGCTATGGTCTACATAAAAGTTGCAATAACGATATAATAAATAAAGTTTTTCTATTAATATTGAGTTGCAGGAGGTCACCTATAAGACTACATAATAAACATTTTCCTTAATAACAGATTGGTTAATTCCATGGGGCTGAATTAACGATAAACCCGTAGCTGTACTATACTCAAATAAAGTAATAATTTGTCTTTACATTACAAATTGACAAGCCCAACAGTGAGGCTTTTAAACATCCTCAATCATAATTTATAACGTAATCTTTTAGATTACGAATTGGCGCATACCAATGTGGAGCTTGATTAAACCCCAGTAAACGATATAAACATATAATTTAGATTACAAATTGGCGCTCAACGAGTGGGCTTTAGTTAAGTAAAAAATTAGGCTATTACTTAACTGGAGCAGGCAACTATTAGAGGCACAGGAATGTATACTAGAGGTGTTTCTAAAAGGATGGAGAAGGAGCAAGAAACAGAAGAAGATAGACGAGAAGAAGAAGCAGAGGTAGTTACAGTCACCGAAATGGAACAACAAGCAAGCAATAAAGAGGATGCCCAAGGGGACCAACCAGATAAAGCGGTAGCCAGAGAAGAACCAAACTGGCAAGACATGATGAAGTTCATGGCAGAACAATTTAGGAAACAGGAGGAAAACTCAAAGCAAACTACAGAAAAGCTAGAAAACAAAATAGACAGTATAAATGAAAATTCAGGAAAAATAGAAAACAAAATAGACAGTATAAATGAAAATTCAGGAAGGCTAGAAAACAAAATAGACAGTATCAACGAAAACTCAAAGAAACAAAACGAAATTTTGAGTGAGAACTTAATCAAACTAATGAATGAGAAGTTTGACAAAAATAAAGAGGAAACTGATGAGAATAACCGGCTAATAAATGAAAGCTTAAACCAAATCAATGAAAGGTTTGACAGAAACGACGAGAGCTTAAGGCAGATTCTGGAAAATACCAAACAAATAGACGAGAAAATTGAAAACCGTAATAAGGAGTTGCGGCAAATCATCAATGAACAAAACCAAGCGTTGAGGGAAGTCATCAATGAAAGTATTGCAATTGTCGATGAAACACTTAGTAAAAGAGTGGATTATTATGAAGAGGAAGTAAGACAGCAAATAACTGAAACTAAGGTAGGTCTAGAAAGGACGGATGAAACCATCATACAACTCAGAGTGGAAGTAGAGGCCAAAATAATCCAAATAGAAAACAATAACAAACTTAGAATAACGGAGGTACAAGCGAAAACCCAAGAAAAATTAAACGAAGTACGAATTAACATAACTGGAAGAATAGAACGGGTTCACAATGAAATGAAGACAATGAAAATAAGACAAACGCGTAAAAGGAAATTAATAAATACACGGGAAGGATTGGAGATGATTAAAAGGGGATTAGTTCAGCTACATAATATACCAATTACGGAACCAGGAGAAGTAAGGCAATTTAGAAACTTTAAACGAACCACACTTGAATTCCCAGATAGATTAGAAGGACCGAAAAGGCCAAAACTAACCGAGGAGCATGGAGGACTCTGGAGATTAAGTATGAACCATTCGAAAGATTAAGAAACGGTGCAGAAGAATCAGCTCAAAAAACTATGGTAGACTTCAGCATGAATGAAAGTTTTATAACAACAAAATGGCGGAACTACATGATAGTGAGATATGTCACAAGGACAGAAATAACTCTATATGCTAGAGAAATCCGAACAACCACTATAGAGGAAATAATGGACCATGGTTAACCTAAATAATAACAAACCAGAAAAAAGGGGACTGAATTTTTGAAAACCGACCAAGCAACCCATTGGAAATAAAACCCCAAAATTCAAAAAGCACGTAAGAACAACTTACTAAATATTTATTCAGGAACAATATGATTTAATAAAAACTATGTAAGTACAACTTACTTAAGATATTTCGAAACCATTTAATTTAACAAAAAATAAGAACAGATTATTAAATAATATTTATAAAGAATTGATTTAAAATGAAATAATAGGAAAAAGTAATATTTTTATGGTAACAGAAGAATATATAAATAAATAAAAACAATTGATGGTAATGTGCTCAGTTAAGAACGTCAAATAAGAAGAATAATTTAATGACTCCAATGAAACTGAAGGAGGATGATAATTAATACAACAAAAATTAGAATTTCTCGGAATTGAAGATTATATAAGAAGAAATGATGCGGAGAAATATGTCACAAGAAGGAAGGTCAAAGGGATTTTAAAATAATGTCTATCAATAATGTTATATGCTATTAGTTAATGATAAAGAAGAAGGAATCAAGAAGAAAAGGAAATATATAATTTAATGCAAACAGCAACAGTATGAAGAATCCCAAGGGTGTTTAGTATTAGTCGCTAATTGACTACTTATAATCTTTTTATTTTAATGTATTGACCGTAGAAATGTTCCGGCAATAATTTTCATGAGCAGGGATGATGTTCCCCTGGTCTCAGAAGGTGTAAGGATGGACAGCGGAGTTATGGACCCAAAAGTGGCCACCCGACTGGTACCACCGCACAGGATAGGTAAAAATGTTAGGGAAATTGAGTATTTTAGGGATAATGATAAAATAGCTGTATAGATTGATATTAGATTCCAGAAGTATAGATGAAGAAAATAGAAGGAAGATAGCAGACAGAAGCTTAATTGAGAAAACGAATTTATAGAAGTAAATAAGAAAATAAGTGTTAAAAGAAGTTTTTTATGATTAGTGTGACCAGTCCTTATCAAGTAAAATGTGGAAGTACCACTACCCAGAGAAATAAATAATTGATGAATTTGCCTCCAAGAGAGAGAGAGTTGAGTGGAAACCAGCAATTACCATTAACCGAATAACAGGTATATAACCAAACGGAAATAAAAAAAATATTATGAGTAAAAAGATAACCTGATCAGGGACGAACTATAAGTTTATTTTTTCTAAACTACATTGAGCCAAAATAAACTTCTTTCGAAGGGGGAGTGTTATGTAACGTAACGGAGTGGAAGTCCCCAATGTTACATAAAAAACTATATAAATATGGTTTAAAACAATGCCCGAAGCCAGTTATAATTCAATACAAGAGGGTCCATCTCACCTGAAGAATGCATTAGAGGTACATAGTAAGGTTACTGAGTAATTAAAACATCAAAGATGTACCTAAACCTAAAATAAGTAATGTATAATACAAGATGTAAAATAAACATTGTGTCTAATGGGAGGAGTTTAATGTGTAGGAATTAATTATAAAATACTATTCAAATTAATATTTAATGTGTTATAAAATGTACTGGGTGTTGTACTGCAGCATGATATAGTGTTTACAGGATATTTATTTTATGTTTTGTGGATAGTAAGAGTGGAGCTGTTGTTTTATAGAAGTACTTAGTCAGTGGTACTCCTTTCATTTATGTTAAAATTGTCTTTAGATAATTAAGTATAAGTACATGTGTTAGGTATTATATTATGTTAAATGTATTTACTGTAATTGATTAATGAAGATGTTTGAAATAATGTTTGTAAACTTGGCCAAGAAGGCAATAAGTGTTAAAAAGTTGGCAAGTAGTTCTTATAGTTATGTTAAAAAATAATGAAGGGTTCAATGATGAACTAAACAATATAATGAATTAAAACCAGGAAATTAAAATTGATGTAAGTGGCTGTGCGGTAGCGCGATAATTTTACTTTGTAGGTTGGCTAATCTGCTTCTTACTTTTTGTTCTATTCTGATTACTCATGTCGAAACCTTGTACAGTTCATCTCAAACGCTAGCGGCGGTCGGTTCGCCCGCTGTCTTACTGTCATATTTCTTGTCGCGACATTTAATGTAGGCCTTAGGCCAACACATTTCACTTATGGCCAACTAGGCCCGTTATTAATATAACTTAAAAAATTTTGATACTTTCTATATACGACATGCTCTTTAGCCAACCTTTTATTTAAATAACTGCTAACTACATATGTAATGTAAATTTGAACAACAATTAAAATGAATTTAATACAGTCCACAATTTTCATCATTTCTGCTACCTGGTGATTCATCAATGCACGCATTTACAAGCTACATTCTTTTACTAAACATTTTTTGGTCCACGCCGACCGGATTCTCCACATTTTTTGGTCCTCACAGTACGGATCATTCATATCACTAACCATTTTTTGGTCACTCCGGACCTGGATTTTCCATGCGTCATTACCATTTAATATTTTTCTGCCACTATTTCTGGCCATCACGGGCGAATTAGCACATCAGCTGATACGACCGTGGCGTGATTTCCATCAGCATTTCGCTCGTCATATTTGAGCCTTCTGATAACATCTTCGCAAGAGCCTGCTAGCTACAGTGCTTTACACAAGGCGGTCATCTCTACGAGCTGTGTTTGCCATCTTCACCAAGGCGTCGACACTGCAGGACATCGCCTACAAGGTATCACCTCAATAACAGCGTAACAAGGTGCGTACAATGGCTGAAGAAGGCCTCAAAGTGTTAACCAGAAAAAGAGGCGGCTTAAAGCCCGCAATAGTGCGAATACAATCTGCCGTAAATAACTTTGATATAACTTCAAACACAAAACATTTTTTAACTGTAAGGCTAGAAAGTCTCAAAAGCTTGGCATCGAAGTACGACGAGGTGCAGTCTGAAATAGAACTTATTAGTAAAGACACGAGCGCGGCTCAAGAAGACCGAGTTGAGGTCGAAGAAATGCTATATTCGACTGAAGCAAATATTTTGCAATTACTTGATACATTTAATGTTCAGACTGTACCTCCCGTATTATCGACGCACATGCAATTAAAACCAATAAGTTTGCCCTGCTTCTCAGGCAACATATTGGAATGGCAACATTTTTATTCAATTTTTACGGACTTAGTGCATGCAAGATCCAATTTAACACCAGTGCAGAAATTGCAATATTTACATTCTTCTTTAAAAGGTGAACCTTTAGATTTAATTAAGTCATTACCCAACTGTAAGGAAAATTATTCAATAATGTTGAGTTTGCTGTCCGAAAGGTATGACAACAAGTTCATACTAGCAAAATACTATGTTCAAAACTTACTTCAAGTCAAGTCGTCGACAATTAAGGACTCTGTCCAAAGTTTGGCAGAATTCACAAACACAATAACGTCTTCCGTTAATTCACTGGCGGCAATGAAGCTGTCAGTGAATTCATTTGAATTTATTATTATACAGTTACTATCCACTAAACTCGACCCTATTACTTTTAAACTATGGAAGGAGTTTAGGTAACTAGCTTTCAAGATTTCACTCATTTTTTAAACTCACGTAGACAGCTGTTAATTAGAACAAAATTACTGTATTTTACTTTTGATGATAAATTTTATTTACAGAAAGATGGATTAGCAATGGGATCCCCACTATCAAGTATCCTGGCAGAAATTTATTTAAACCACATCGAAAATAATGAAATATTATCACCAAACAACAAACATTACAACAAAATTTTATTTTATCGTCGATATGTGGATGACACGATTGTGGTTTACAATGGTAATTGCAGACAATTAGAGACGCTTAATAAGTATTTGAATAGCATGACAAAAAATTTGCAATTTACATTAGAAACAGAAAAGAATAATAAAATAAATTTCTTAGATTTATCTTTAACAAAAATTGATAATAAAATTAACTATAATATTTACAGGAAACCGACAACCACTGATCATGCTATTCATGCCTCGTCTTACCACCCTTATTCACACAAAATGGCATTTTTTAATAGTATGGTACATAGATTGTTATCATTGCCCCTCTCCACAGAAGACCATACAAATAAAGTCGAAATTATTAAACACTTAGCAATAGCCAATGGTTATAAATGTAACATAATAGATAAAATAATAAATAAGAAACAAAATAGACTAATAAATATTGACATGCCTAAAGAAAAAGTAAAATATATCGCAATAGAGTATGGCGAAATGTTACATTACACTTTAAAAACCCAATTGAAAAAACAAAATATAGTGTTGGCTTCAAAAGCAAATAATAAACTTGAGAACAAACTTAAGTTTAAAAATCAAATTAAGTCTTTCGATGAATACGATGGTACAGGTGTATACAGGCTTAATTGTTCGGATTGTTCAAATTTCTACATAGGACAAACGGGTTGTTCGTTCAAATTGCGTTATAAAGAACACCTCCCAAGCTCTAAATCAAATATAAGAAGATCCACATTTGCTGAACATTTAAGTTCACAAGATCATAACATAAAAAGTATTAGTGAGAATTTGGATATATTACATAAATGCAGGAAATCTCTTAAACTGGACATTCTCGAAAGGTATGAAATATATAAGGCCACTAAAGGTAATTACGATCGCATCTTAAATGAAAAATCGATCCATAAAAATAATATTCTATTTACAGAGTAAACAATATCGAACGAGATACTAGCTGTGTCAGATCGATAAAATTTATCAAAGGTCAAATCGGTATCGATTGATTTTATCGCATAACGTGTTCCTGCGCAGGTCCGCGTCGGCCGCGTGGATCGTGTTTTCGTTCTGTTTTGTCTCGGTTTTAATATGTGTTAAATTATTTAAGTATTTTTGTTGTTATGTTTATGTTGTTTTTATTATCTGCCGGGATGTGCATACATCAACAAATGTATTTTTAACTTATATTCATCGAGGATCTGAAGATGACACTTAATGTGTCGAAACTCGAGCAATCCTGTTTTCGGATTTCAAAAAGCGTGATGGTAGGTAATTAACCTGTTTTATAGTCTTAAAACGCTTTTGGAGGCAAATACAATGTTTAAATAAAATTTGTGCGACTTTCTCCTTATTGCAACATCTGTGAAGGAGTCCACTACAATTTTTTTTTTTTTATGAGCCTGCGATTTTCATTTTGGCGTAGAAAATTGTAACGGGACAAACTAGGGGTTTCTTTTAATTCCATAATAATTGTAAAAAGCAGTAGCAACCCAAGCTGAACAACATTTTGATCACAAACGCTTGACATTTTTTAACACACTGTAGTCCACCTCGTACCGAGCCGTACGAGGCACAAAACCTATTAGCGTCTGGGAATGTGTACGAGCGCACAAGTGTGCCGCCTTTTCACAACGTGAAAGTTACGTACAGGAAATTCCATAGCCGAACATGCGATGGAAACAATGAATCACAGAGTACGAGTTGACGGCAACGCCTAACGCCTGGCGGGTAGGAAACCACGCGCACACAGTCGACACAGTAGTTTCCGGCCAGTTGGACACCACTCATCACACAGTACAGCCGTAAATACAGCGGCCTTGGAAATTTCGGTAGGTCGAAGCGATAATAGTAGCCTAGACCTGCCGAAACGTATTACAATAATAACGAATTAGTGAGTGTGAAATAAAATGAATTCGGCGAGTGGAAAGAATTAGAACAGTGTTGAGCAGGGACAAAAGTGAAAGTGAAGTGAGAAAGATGGTGGGAATATGCGAATCGCACGTGCAGGTATTCTAAAAACAATCAGTCTGATTAACAGTTTTGTATATTTCAAATAATAAAGAGCTCTTTAATGAAATGGGGGGTATTAAGGAATTGTACAGAGTAAGAGTGTGTGTGAGTGGGAAAAATATCCAAGTACTGGTTAGCGAAAAGAAATTAGTAGCCTATAAGAAAATTTTACATAATAGAAATAAGATGAAATAATGTTATAAGGAAAAGAGAAGTTCATTTTTGAATAACAATAAATCAGACGATTATTACTAACCTAAATATGTGTAAGCGTATTTATTTCGCCGTTACCATTTCCTAGTGTTCTGTGCTGAAAAACTCGTCTAAACGTTCCGGGGAATTTTCTGAATTGTGGGTAGTCAGATTGCTAAATTGTCCAGTGTTTTAATTAAGGAAGAGTATAAACGTTTACATATTTCAACTACAAAAATATGTTGGCGGCTCTGAACTTCTGATGGTGTTTACAAAAGGTAAGTTAGCGAGAAAAGATCGCAATGTAAGATTCTGGCAGAGAGTATTTTTTTATATAAAATTTATAAATGTTTGTTTCTTCACAAAATAATTTTTTTTTCAGAATCAGAAGTTGATAATTTCTTACCTTCCTCAAAAATTTTGTACACAGTAACCTGAGAGACTTGTACTGGCGACAATATTATAATCCAAGTTATATATTTTTTTTTTTAGATCTCCCAGAAGTTAGCTTAGTGTTTGATGATGATGCCATTTATAAAAAATAACACACTGTGGTAAAAATGCCATGTCTAAAAAAGCAAGATAAACTATACTACAAAAAACAGTGATGATTATAATAAAATACTAAATGAAACCAAATATACTTGTAGAGAAATCCTATAAATTAAAACAAATAGTAGATTATTCATAAATACGTATACACATCTAACAGAATAACACAATACCCGCTAAAACCGCTTACACACCCATCAAGACTGGACATGGTGGGGATGAGATTCTTCTCCACTAAGTCAGCACATGCGCATTGGAACTATTTTTTGTCTGTGGTACGACTATAGTTTACTGACTGTTTCACTTTATTAATTAAATTATATATTCTGTTAAACTGTCTGTTCCTTAGAAGATTCAGTTTATTATAAATAATGCTCTCTTCCCACCGACTCTTATAATTAATTATGTCATAGACTGGGCACATTTCTTATCAAAATGATTTTCTGTTGTAAATCCTAGCCTCCAATCCATCAAAAGAACACAGCTAAGAGAGGCGTTCTAAACAATATTCAAGCTTGCACCCCTGATCAAAGTAACAGTGTCCAATTCAACAACTACAGCCCTCATAGTAATGTAAAGTGAGAAAATTAAATACCACACCCTACTTCTACTATTGATCCTCTGTACAAGTATTTCAGCTTTAGGTATTATCGCAGAAACTGTGAAAAGCAATTTTTAAAAATCATGTCTCTGAACACTCCTACTTACCTCTTCGAGGTGGTGTGCTACTACCAGATGACTTCATTGCAGGTCTCATACAAGCTACTAAATTAGTGCAAGTGAATT
This sequence comes from Magicicada septendecula, assembly GCA_034769895.1. Lineage (NCBI taxonomy): Eukaryota > Metazoa > Arthropoda > Insecta > Hemiptera > Cicadidae > Magicicada > Magicicada septendecula. Next base: position 267,669,347 of record CM068375.1, read on the forward strand.
ACACAATTATTTCACCCGTTCCTAAAAAAAATAATAATTTATAAAAAAATATGATAAACAAAATTGTTAAGACTGATTAACAGCAAGGTATGAACATACTTCAAAATTAATCCTTTATGGCCTGAGCTACTTTACTTTTTCGTATTCAAAATTTTTAGGGTTTAAGATATTTCTAAATATTTATAGCAATTTCAATTATTTCAGCAATTGCTGCAATTATTTCAGCAAGCATTGTATATATACATTAAACTTTTTTTTTCTAACCATGGTTTTTATTTCTTCAAACAGTAAACTAAAAACCAAAAAACATTATTACCTCTCCTCACAAATGAAAATATTAAGTATTTTCACCAATAATTTACTAATAATCCACTTATTCTTCACATTGTGGTACATCGATCCTACCGTATATACAAAATATTGAAAATACTGTGGATGTGGATACTGGGAAAGTACCTGATATTCTTATAACGTCACAACCATACGTGTTCACGTTCTAACTACTCACCATAATTTATGGAACCAACTATCATTTGTAAATGCTGAGGCCTCATGCACTTACCACTTTGCAATGAGGTCAACATGATTTTTCTGACAATTCAATTGTCTTCTCCTTTCAAATAATAACACACACACACACACACACACACACACACACACACACACACACACATTATGTTAGTTAAACTTGAAGGTTACAGCCTTTCATAACATGATTCACATTCAATAAATTATAAGTGAAGGAATTCTAACCAACAGATACATGATGTGCTCCATCTCCCACCTGATCACCCACAAAGAATGTCAATAGAGTTAATTTAAGATGAGTTGAAAAACTGGGGCATGTCTGTCAAAAAAAAAACTTTTAATATATATGGCATAAAGCGTTTGTGTAAAAAGAAAATTTCTGAAACTACGTCATCCAAATTGCAAAGGAATGGAATGCATACAAAGAAAGTTGAGGAAGAATACAAAATCATTTATGAACTGACAGAAGATGGTACAGAATTGTTTATGATTAATTTGGTTAAAGAGTATAAAAATACTTCCAAGTAACAGAAAGTCTGATTGAACAAAATGATCAACGATTCTGATAACTTCAATAACAAATCACTGCAACAAACTGTACAACAAAAGTTGTCAAGGTAAAACCCTAGTATTTTATTAAATTAATAAATTTTTGTGAATGAGAAAACAAAGTAATCCTTATAAATTTTCTGCTGTTCAATTATTTAGTCACCTATATAAATATAACAATCTGTGTAATCACTGTTACAGAAGTATTTAAAAAAAAGGTAAAAAAGAAAACTTTACAAGTAATAGGCTATATAGTCAATGCTAGTTTTAAAATTGTGCATCAATGTTCCAAGAATACTATGATTTGGAAATGGAATTATACAAAAAAAAAACTAGTAAAACACATTAATTTAATGTTAGTATAGCTCATAGTAATGAGTCTTTTTTTCTCAAACAAAAAGCAGAAAAATCAATCACTTTAAAATACACACTTGTGTCGTGAGAATATAAGAAAAAAAAATAAAATAATTTTTTTACCAGTGCATGTAACTTAGGTCTGTACTATACAATAAAACAATAGAAAAATACCAGCCACAGTTTGAAGCTCCTAGAGATTTTCACTAGAGATGCACTACACTGTTGCTCTCAACGTAAGTTACAAATATAAAACACGTTATAATTTGTATTAATTTAAGTTCGAATTTTCCCTGATAATTTAAGGCATACTAAGGCACTACACCTAAGAAGAAACAGTTGCAGGAGCATTTCCCTGCAAAATTCACTCTACTATGAAGTGAGATCAACAAATAGAATATCTGAATAGCAAAAGTCTGTTTGTTAACTATGAAAACATTTATTTCAAGTATAAAAAGACTTCAATATTGTAACGAAACAAAATGTTACAAAAAGAATAGTAAATAAGGGTCATTCCGTATGAAATCAACACACTAAAATTAAAAATTTTACCTGACCATCTCAGAATTTGATGAAATTTGGTATGTAGGTAGTCCTCATGGAGATTAATAAAAATACAAATTTTTTTTTCAAATATCCCAAACGGTTTAGAAATTACGGCTATGTAAAGTTTTCAAAAACGGCCAAAAACGCACGTCCGACATATTTTGAAATCACCACAGCTGCTCTCCTAATTGAGGTAGAGAGATGGGAGTGGTGTTATTTTACTCAGTTTTTCATGCAGTTTTCAATGATATACAGCACAACATACCTTTTCATAAAAAGTTTTTTTGTAAACACAAATCAAAATTTTAAATTTTAATTTTCTCAAAAGTGCAATTTTGAAAATTTTTTAAAAATTCCTATAAATAGTTTAAACCTTTGGTAAGATTCTCGAAATTTCAAAGTGGGAGGCTAATGGGTTCATAGTAATAATTTAAAAAAAGAGCGTTTTATAAAACTGATGCGTAATTTTAATACTATGTACCTTTACATAATGTATTACAATGGTGATTATTACCATAATTCTGTGCCAAGGGGGGCTGTCTTTAAGACAAATTATGTCCACAATTTAGTCATTTTAGTCTTATTATTTGCTCAATACGTTTTTCAAAATTAAATGACAAATAGTTTTTATAATTTACTTTATGCATTTTGTGTCAGGATGCAAAGGATAAAGTCACTAAAATAACAATCAGCAATGGTCTGTTGTAGATTATTCATCATGTTGTGACATGAAAGGTGACTCATAGTAGGTAGGCCTACTGTTTTGAGTGTTTCATGTGCTGACAAGCAAGCTCTCACAGACAAGTTGAGACAGGCTCACTCAATTCCCTCTTCTGTCTGTGCAATTTATCATTAGTCTGTGTCTGCAGTTGGTATGAGTAGAATGTCAGTACATTATATCTGTGTTTAAGTGAAAAATCTTTTGTGGTTTCGAACAGTTTTTAAAGTATTTTGTCGAAGTTATATTAGAGTGTTTATCTATAAAGTAATAAATTTGTAGTAAGTTTTTAAAAATATTTATTTGGTGATGTTTCAAAAAAGATTATGTTGTAAGTACTACATGATAAATTAAATATTTATTGAAGCTCTTTGAAATACACAATGAAAAATATAATTTAAAAACTATGATTTTTGTGAGATGATCTTTTTATAAAACTTAAAAAAGTATTTAAAGCAATAAATTAAAGATAATGGAAAACGAATTAAAATTCATTAGATTACAATGTTTTAACCCATTAAACAAAATTAATCACACAATTAGGGATGTAACATCATGGATGTTTAGTTTATTTCCTGAAATACCTAAAGAAGGTAAAATTTGTGATCTTTGTAGAAAAGATATAGGAAAGTTAAAGGTAGACAATACAAATCAACCTGGTCCCTCTGGCCTGCCTTGTTCTTCAATCGACATTAGCGAGGAATGCAGTTCTGAGCCAGAAGACCCAACCTTTTCTTTAGAATCAAAAATTGTAATTGAACAATTGAATACTTCTATTGTGGAACTAGAAGAGTCTCCTATTAACGTTAAAAAAATTCAATCTAAGCAGTATGCTACAAAGAAAGTAAAAAAGATTAACTCTGCACTGAAGCGTAAACTCTTTTTAGCAGCTGAAGATTCATCTAGTGATGATGAGAATCTAGATGAGTCAATTTTACAAAACCTTAAAGAAAATTTTTCTAATTCAACAAACAGAGTTAAGAAGTTAATGATACTTACCTGTCTCCCAGAAAAATGGGGTATTAGAAAAATAATGCGGGAATTTAATGCACCTGATTATGTGGTGAGACAGACAAAAAAAGTGTTAAAAGAAAAGGGTATTTTAGAAAGCCCTAACCCAAAACCTGGAAAGGCCCTTTCAAAAGCTATTGTTGATACTGTTAAGTCATTTTATGAAAATGATGAAATCACCAGAATAATGCCCGGTATTAAGGACTGTATGACTGTAGTTGACTCGAATGGAATTAAAACAAAAATGTCAAAACGACTAATTTTGTGTAATCTTAAAGGAGGCTTACTCATTGTTTAAGGAAAAATTCTCAGATATTACAATACGTTTTTCAAAATTTGCCGAACTTCGACCAAAGCCTTGCATATTGGCAGGCCAAAGTGGCACACATGCAGTTTGTGTATGCACAATTCACCAGAACGTAAAGTTAATGATAGAAAATACAAAATTAGGAGCTTTGACAAATAGACAACTAAATACATATAAACACTGTTTGGCAAAAATGCTGTGTAATCCACCAAACATTAATTGCTATATGAGTGAATGTAGAGAATGGCCTGGTGATGCCCCAATTCGCAAAATCATTGAAGAGGCTTTTGAAGAAAATCTTATAGAAAATGTCACCTATCGTCACTGGGTTGCAACCTTGCAACTTTACAGAAATCTAATGAAGATTTTATAAATGTTTTTTGTGACAAACTGACTCTCTTAATCAAACATGATTTTATTGCAAAGCAGCAGTCTTCATTCATTAATGACAAAAAAGAAAATTTAAAAGAGTCAGAGTTTGTAGTAAACTTAGATTTCTCTGAAAACTATAACATTGTCGTTCAGGACGAAGCTCAAAGTTATCACTGGGCAAGCGAACATGTGACAATACACCCTTTTGTGATTTATTACAGAGAAGATGATAAAATTAAACACTCAAGTTTTGTTGTAATTTCACCTTGTTTAGAGCATAACACTGTTTCTGTGTATACATTCCAAAAAAAACTTGTTGAGTTCATGACAACAAAGTTTCAAACGGTGCCAAAAAAGATTTTTTATTACTCAGATGGGTGTGCTGCACAATATAAAAATAAGAAAAATTTTATCAATTTATGTTATCACAAGCAAGACTTTGGTGTAGAGGCTGAATGGCATTTTTCCGCAACTGCACATGGGAAAGGACGTTGGGGGCTCAGTCAAGAGACTTGCTGCAAGAGCAAGCCTGCAACATCCATATGGCAACCAAATTTTAACACCTATCCAACTTTATGAATGGGCAGTTGAAAATTTGTCTGGAATTAATTTCACCTTCTCCACACAAGATGAGTATGTTGAGTCCGAAACAATTCTGAATGACCGTTTCAGCCAATCAGTAACTATTAAGGGAACTCAACAGCATCATGCTTATATACCTGTTCATTCAAGCGTATCAAAGATTTGTGTAAAAATATTCTCTGAAGATACAACAGAAGGAACAGTGATCATCCAAAAATGCTCAGAAAAACTACAAATGTCAGAAGTAAGCGGTTATATAACGGTCGTATATGACCAAAAGTGGTGGCTGGCATAAGTGTTGGAGAAGAATGAAGAAGAGGATGAACTAAAAGTGACATTTCTACATCCTGCTGGCCCTTCATCATCATTTTCATATCCAAGGAAGCCAGACGTATTGTGGATATCACTGACAAACGTGCTTTGCAAAGTTGATCCTACAACTCCTACTGGAAGGATTTATGTAATAACACCTGAAGAAGCCACAACAACTTCACAAGCTCTATCATCAAGTTCTACATAAAATTTTGCTAAAGATGTAAGTGTTAAAGATTTAATGTAAAGTGTATAAATAATTTAATATAGTAATGAAATATGTTTTAATATCTAGGCCTATCAGTTTTATAAAACGCTCTTTTTTTAAATTATTACTATGAACCCATTAGCCTCCCACTTTGAAATTTCGAGAATCACTTACCAAAGGTCTAAACTATTTGTAGGAATTTTTAAAAAATTTTCAAAAATGCACTTTTTGAGAAAATTAAATTTAATATTTTGATTTTGTGTTTACAAAAAAACTTTTTATGAAAAGGTATGTTGTGCTGTATATCACTGAAAACTGCATGAAACACTGAGTAAAATAACACCACTCCCATCTCTCTAGCTCAATTAGGAGAGCAGCTGTGGTGATTTCAAAATATGTCAGACGTGTGTTTTTGGCCATTTTTTGAAAACTTTACATAGCCGTAATTTCTAAACCGTTTGAGATATTTGAAAAAAAATTTGTATTTTTATTAATCTCCATGAGGACTACCTACATACCAAATTTCATCAAATTCTGAGTTGGTCAGGTTTAAACCCTGTGTTGATTTGATGTGGAATGGCTCATAATAGTGAAATCCGATCCAGAGAGGAAACAAGAAATAATAATTGATAGCAAATTAAAGGAAACCTAGTTGGTTTGACTTATTTAATATTATCAAGAAACCCAGAAATAACCCAGTAGAATAGGGCAGTAAACAGACAAAATTAAATAAATAAACCTAGTAGGCCTAAATAATCAAATTACCCTGAAACACAACTAAACCTAATAAAGAGTACCTATTCACAAAATAAAAATTGTATTAATTAAAATCATATAGGCCTATAATAAGGATAGAAAAGGGGACACAAACCTTTACAGTGATATGAGTGATATAATAATAAATAGTGGCACAAACTATAGTTAAACAGTGTGCTATTTATTAATTATAAAAAGTGTTTTAGTATTATCATACAGACAATAGTTTAAAAGTATGAAATAATTAAAGTTGTCAAAAACAATTATTATTATTAAGAGTTTTGTTGTATGTTATAAGATTTTATGTCACCAGTTAATTTATGTAAATATATTTATCTCAGGTAGTCAAAGAAGAAATTACAATCAACCATAACACATTGTTCCACCACATATCATAGAAATTCAATTCAATAAGGTTTTACAGTTATAAACTGAGGCATGTTTAGTATCAAATTGTTTATAATTATATAATTAATCATCATGTAAACATTGCATGTATCATTAGAGTATAATAATAAAATTATCTATTAAAGGTAATTTATAAAAATGTAAAGTAATTAATGGGAATCGATCATATAACATTTAACCTATACATAAATGGCCAATCAAAATTTAAGAAGTTTGTATGAGTTCGGTGACTAAAAAAGAAGAAATAACACTTAATTGTTATTTGTGATGAAGAACAGTTTAATAGTGCGTGTCGAGATGTAATTAAAATAAAAATATATAACCCGTTTGTGAAAGAAGATCTCGATGACCATCATCGAAGATAAATAATCCCTCCACTACAATCATTTCATGAACCAGTAGTACACACAATCAAGAAGTTATCCAGAATAAACCAGAAAACCTTCAGCAATATCGTCAAGATGTGTAAAGTATAATTTGACAATATTTTTATCCAACCAGGAACAACCACTAGACAATATACCAATTTACACTAACACTAATCACTAGTAAACATTTTAAAGTGAAAACAAATTCAATATCTAAACGAACAGTGATTACAAGGAAAACATTTATTGTACACATTAATAAACTTCATTATTTTCTGAGACGGACAATGGTAGCCATGATGTTGACGTCATTCTAACCTACATGTTTTTTACGAAGCATTGAATCTCGTCAAACTTGTATGTTACTTAATACATAATTTTTGTAATTTTTTAGATTATAAGTAATAGATTGTTTGTAAAGGTACTCAATATTATTAATTATCATGTAAAGGAACTTTTCGTAGCAGCCACAAGAATTCCCACAAAATATATTAACATAATTTAATTAGTAAATCCTGAGATAAATATCGATTGTGACAACCGTACGTATTGAATGGAATTTTCCAATAATTTGAACTTATATTACAAAGATTAAACCATTATGTTATTAAATCATATCCATGTGTTATTATTTCAACGTAATATATTATCAGCATTTATTTTATAATTAACAAGGATAAGAAGACTTCGGGGAGTCATTGGAAGTACGCAAACTGCAAAAACCAAGATTAACCTCAAATAATAGGTTAAAGCCTAATATCGAAGGTGACTTGAAAATTGTTTGGGATGACTTGACCGCTATTTTTGAATTGATTTTACGAGTTCTAACTACTGAACTGGAATAATTATAATTCTGATTCAGAAACCAAGAAAGAATAATTCAATTCTTTTACTTATATATTTAAATCACATTCGTAAACACACAACATAAATATTCCACGATCAACTGATACACTAGTTACAACTATTTATTACAAATTAACATATACAAGGAATAACACGGGCAAATTATTATACAATTAAGATACTACGGGTACACGAGGAGTATTATAATATAAACAGAAGAAAAATTAGAACTGAGCCCAAACAATTACTGAAAGGTCAGTTTAAAAGCTTTGAAAAAGCTTTAGAAAATAAGAGTAATCGAAAAGCATCATTACATGTAGTGGGGTCAGGGCATGAACTGAAGCTGACTGGCTGACTGAAGTTGCTCCTCACTATTATCACTCACTCCTCGCTTAAATAAATGGGCAGAAGAATAGAAAGTATTGGTGACGTCAGATGTAGTAAATTACAAGTATTAAGAATGGCATGGCACCACATTAATATAGATGACCTTGTTTAAGCTCTCCAATTTGAAACAAGTAAGTTGGCGAACATCTATATTAATAAAATTATGTCGCTGTGTTCCAGTCAAACACCTCCTACACCACATTATCAGGATAATGGACCAAATAAAGAGATTATTCAGGAAAAACGATAAGTTAATAGCTCCACAATGATTTTCCATATCATGGGGAAACAATAGAAGCTATAAGTGCTACAACTGTGGGAAAACATGATCATCTTCAAGCAGATGGTTGGGAGACTAAAAACAGAGAGAAGGGTGTGAATTCACCAACTGAAGAAGTAAGGCCTCTGAAGAGCACAGAGTCTTTACGCTTCAGAAGGTAACAGTACTTAACACTGTTAATGAATTTGTTGAAGGTAAAAAAGCTGTGTTTACAGCTGATACAGGAATTAATTATTCATAATACACTTGGATGAAGGAAGCCTCCTTCAGCCTCAATTGTGATCTTTTACCATAAAGATTGCAAAAGTGAAGGCATTGTCAACGGTTAGTAAAGGCTGATGAAGACTAATACCTGGGTCTCTCTGATCTCAGTTACCAAGTGCTCATTGCAGACATTATTGATGAGATGAATCTTAGCATGGACATTATGAATACCTAAATATGGTGTATAGTAAGTTTTAAGGTATAACATCCTGAGAGATGTCCATAAGAGTTTTTTATTGCTGACATCAACCAGTTGATTAAGCAGGTAATGGTACCTGAAAAAGTCTACAGCCTCTAAAGAAGACGAATACTTGGCACTGAATACAGAAACCACAGAAGAACGAAAAAGTACCACTTAGTATGAAAACAGAAGAGATGACTGAATAATCATGCTTCTTACTGAATTAAAAATGCACCTATGGGAAAAGCCCATAGAGAGAAGGAATTGGCTGCATGTAAACAAAATGTAAAGGCAGAAACAAAGGAATACCAGAAGTACAGGAAATAAAAGAGCTTAGAGATGTCAAGACAGTAGTTTCAGGAATAGCCAAGTGGTCAGAGCTGTTGGGTTGCGCGTCGTGAGACGACCCAATGGTATCCTAGTACCGAGCCTCCTATGAGGGGCTCCTGCCTAGTGGTCCTGTCCAGACGGAATATTGATTATTTAATTTTTATTGGTCGTTACAACGACATGCTCGTACTAGGTCGACTAGTACAGTATTTGTCGAGGCCGTTTCCAAGATTCACCTGGACGTATTCGGTACTTGCCAAGGCCAGCTATGAGAGGGTTTGTCTGGGTCCTCGCAGCTCGGACGTAAAATTTACGTGCAAGTCGCCTTGCGGTGTCATCCAAGGAGCGGACACCGAGTCCTCTTCTCAGGAGACGAGAAGAAAACCGATAGGGGACTTTGGCCGCTAGCCGAAGCCCTCTATCGAGAACGCTTTGCAACCTTCTTTTATGAACGGTTGCGAGGTAACCCCAGACGGGAAGAGCGTAGGTAATGATCGGCAACAGATACGCGTTGACAATCAACTTACCCAGCTTGCGGGTCATAGCCTTGTTGGCAAGTATCGGAAACAGTTGCGCGAGACGAGCGGACGCTTTCCTTCGCATCGTCTCAGCGTGGGTACGCCAGGTGAGCCGACGATCAAGGTGGACACCGAGGTACTTAACTTCCCTCGACCAGGGCAGGTACGTTCTACCGAGTCTCACTCGGCCTCGTGGTTCTTTCCGGCGCTTTGTGAATAGCACCGCGGAGCTCTTGGTTTCGTTGACGGCAACTTTCCAGCTTTCCGTCCACGTCGAATACGCATCGAGTGCGCGCTGAAGTCGTGGGATAGCAAAGTCTGCGTTCCGATCGGCGGTATAGACCGCCGTGTCGTCGGCAAACAAAGCCATCTGGACTCCAGGCTCTCTGGGTGCGTCGTTGACATACACGGAGAACAGGAGAGGCCCTAGCACACTACCTTGAGGTACCCCGGCTGTGATACGTCTCTCGGAAGAGACGTGGTCGTCTATTCGCACGCAGAAAGTCCTCTCCGTCAGAAAGCTAGCAATCAAGCGAAGGTAGCAATCTGGGAGCTGGATTTCCCGGAGCTTGAACAAGAGCCCGTCGTGCCAGACACTATCAAAGGCCTTTTCCACATCTAGGAAACAGGCGACAGTCTGCTCTTTCCGACACCCGGCGTCCGTGATGTATTCCACCAGTCTCATCAGTTGATGAGTGGTGGAATGCCCCACACGGAAGCCGAACTGTTCGGGGACCAGTACATCGAAATTTCGTAGATGATCTAGTACTCTCCGTTGTACGAGACGTTCGAGGACCTTTGACGTGGCTGACAGTAGACTAATTGGCCGGAGGTTGCCGGGACGGGAAGCGTCCTTTCCCTGCTTCGGGATCACTATAACCGTCGCCTTACGCCATTTCTGGGGAAAATAGGCCAGTCTAAGACACGCGTTGAACAGCGCGACCAAGAAAAGTACTCCTCGCTCCGGGAGTCGAGTAAGAGCGGCGTGCGAGACGCCGTCCGGGCCAGGAATTTCAGGAATAGCAAAGGCTGCTGAAGAGTATGTTACACAGGAGATTTGGGGTGAACTGGGAAAGCAAAATCGAATAGAAGTAGGTGTTTACAAGGGACAGCAATATTTTTGAAATAGGTAAATGAGTTTCCAGAGTCAAACTTAACCACATGATGAAATATTACTGCTGAGACAATCTGCCCGTTTAGAATGAACACACTTAAGGAGGAGCAGTACTATGCCTCTTAGAAATGCAATTTACATGGCATGTGCATCACACCCTCTAACATCGGAACTTCAAATGCTCTCAAGGTTACCACACCTTACAGAGATTGGTCAAATTATTCTGCGGGCATCTAGGGTAATCTTGTAACCTTTTCATGCCAACCTAGTGACCTGCCTAAATATAAAAAGAGGGTTTTGAGACTCACCACTATAGAGTAGTAGTTGTGACTCCGCAATTCAGCATGTATAATTTTACATTTAATGTAAAGTGTTCATTGTTAGTTATATTGTGCAGAGCTTTGTACTTGGTGACTTTTATTATTTATTGAAATAGTTTGTTTTGGTCAATTGTGAATTCAGAAAACTGTTGTATACAAGTGTATTTGTCTATTAAATTTGAGAATAACAACTTCACTTAAGTTCAATCATTTAATCCACTGTTTAAAGATAAGGATCCATGTGATCATCATGGGAGTATTTTGAAAAGAAAAACAAAGATAAAAATAAAACTATATAGGTAATATATGATTAGTAGCTAGTTTATGAATTATGGCCAGTTTAGTCAATGTTCCAAGAAAACTATAGTTTGAGAAAAAATTGCAAAAAAAAAATAAAAAGTTAATTAACACTCATAATAAATTTTGATAATAAAAAAAGCAATTTGCAGGAAAACCGGAATTTTAAAAAATACATAATACTTGTTTTGCAAGACATTTTGTTCATAATACAAAAAAATATTTTTCTAGTGCATGTAATTTAGGTGTATAGTCAAAGTTTTAAGTTGCTAGAGGTAAGGTACCTTAAGTAAACTGTTACTGTTCATGCGCTGTTAGTTACATACATAAAACGTACATTACATTTTGTACTCGGGTTCAAACATTTACTTGATAAATTTAAAATACACTTATATTCTGTTATTGGCACTGATCCCATGAAATGTAAATGTGTATCAGAATTCGTGGTCAGTAAATGATTTTCTTTAAACAATTTTAAGGAAACACTGAGATTATAATTCTTTAAAAACAATCATAACTATATTCCAAAATATACAACCGATTTTCAGCATCCACAACCAAAACCTTGCAAAACTGTTATAATTTCAATATTCTCAAGACAAAAAAATTATTCCCGAAATAAGTACAATAATAAAAAATTACCATTGCTTGTACTCTAGCTATTCGTTACTAAAAATCTGACACGTAATTAGATTCACGGGTATTCCATAAAATGTTTTATCGGCCTAATTACCAAAAAATATACATCTGTAAACTTAACCTCGTCATCACTAACGCGTTATGATACGGTATTGTATTTACTCATTTATGGAAGCGAAAACTAAAAACTGATATTAAAAAACTTACTCCCAACGTTATGTTTACTGAAAACCATTGAAAAACGCCTATTTTATTGCATACAAAAACATAACTTACTTAAAATAAGTAAATTCACTCCACAAACCACAACCAAAGCGTTACAAATCCATTGGACCCAACCTAGTAGTAGTAGTAGTATTGTTGATGATTGAATATATCGAAAACACGTCGATACATATGCCGAAATAACACACGGATAATCGATATAAATTAGACTTCACATACTGTATTTGTCAAATACTAGTTTCATTAATGTAACAAGATAATTTAAATTTAATCAATTAACTCAAAATCAAAACTAACAGTGAAAAAATAAACACTCCAACACTTGTAATCAATAATATTATAAATTATATTTCAATTATAGCTATATATGAAGCAAATATCCTAGATCGCTACAATAACAAATTTAGTGCTGACATAAATATCAGGTATTTCTTTGCTATTTTGGTATTTTTGTGTTATAGGTTAGGTTGGCTACTCTGTCATTATTACAGGTGAGGAATACAAACATGAGCATTCACTGGCTTTACCTGAGCTTCATAAAATAAAACATATTCAGGGACCTAAGCAATGAAACTTTACTGAGCAAGTGCCTTTTTGGTAAAACACAAAACCCGAATGAATCGTTCAATGCCCTAATTTGGAAAGGTTACCAAAGACAATTTATGTTGGGATAAATACAAGTAAAGTGGGAGTGTATGATGCAGTGCTTGCTTTCAACAGCGGAGCTTACAGCAAATGTACTGTGATGGGGAAACTGGGACTGAAAGTAAGTGAGTCTTGTCGGGCACGGTTGAGACGAATCGATGAGAGGAGAGTAAAAGAAGCTGATAAGAAAATGACAGAGCAAAGTAAGGTAGAAGGTAAAATAAAAAAAAAAAAAGGCCATTAACAACATTTTAGTTACTTGTGAAGAAAACAGATATAACATTTCCAAACAAGAAATCTTCAATTCTCTCCCTATTTGTTTTATAAAAACTGGAGTTTCTACTGTAGGTTTTTAAGTCCACTAACTACTTAATTTAATATACATAGTTGTTCCTGATCTTGTTGGGTAACATTATATTAATACATCTACTCCCTACTCATATCTCATATGTACAAACAATGTTTTTAATGGTCGGTCCTAAACATCTTTAAAATTTAGACAAAGTCTAATGAGCAATTAGACCTAACCTGAATTACTACACTACATCTAAGAATATCTTATTCGGTCATTTAGCTTTATTTATACATTTAATGAATCTTAATTAGCACATTAACAGTACTTCTGTATCTTACAGTAACACAATATGTTACACTAACTGTAAAAAAACACAGTTTAAAAAAGTTGAAATTGTGTATTCTTTTCTTTTCCATTCACTTTTTGAGAAACAACCTACATTAATATGTGTACGCTTACTATATTGAAATCCAGTGTTCACTATCCAATAGTTAAAAATTTTGTGAAATTGGTGACACTATGTACTAATGTGTGATTATCAGTTGAATTTCTGAATTCCTTTGATTCATTAATAAATTTTACTAATCTGTTTCTTTATGTCTATTGAATGATTTCTTATTAGTTTCTAATCTTTGCATTTTCATTATTCATTTGTAAATTCTTGGATTTTGTTGTCCATGACATGTCCATTGGTTAACCAATTATCATTAAAACACACAGAGGACTGATCCTCTTTTGCAAGATCACAAGTATGTTTCAAGACCATTTGCAGGTCAGGTATTGTTCTGTCTGTTCACTTTCTGAAAGGGGTTGAGGAGCAAGGGGGAAGATGTCTCCATTAAAACACACACACTAGCACGCACACAGTTCCTTTTTTTCTTTATTTAATTTGAATTCTGTATTAGAACAAATGTTTTCAGAGTTTCCAAGTTTTTTTTTAATTTCTTGGATTAATTTTTTTTAATTTTATGCAATGTGGACACATACAGAGGAGTGTCAGTTTTTTGTTTTTTCAATAAATAAAAATGAGAGGGGGGAGAGAGAGAGAGAGACCAAAAATGACACGTACAGAAATTTCATCAGAACTTTTCCTGATATTAAAAAAATAACTAAATAATGAATGGCAAAGAACATTAACAAAATTAATGGAAATTATAGTTATAATTTCTTGTCTAATGAGCAGGTACTAGTAATGGCTTCATATACTTGACATCTTAAATTATAAAGCTATTACAAACATATTTGGTATACTCAGCTTGAAACAAACATTCAGACCAACAAAAATGGTTTAAATGTTGCCATGCTCCATTATTAGTAGGTCCTGTTGAAACAGCAGGTTGATTATAATTGTTTTTAGAACAGACTTCTGGAATGTTGTGTGCAAGTGTATTGTGTTTAAGTAGCAAGTTTCCACTCCTTTATAAAACATATCCTAGAAGCAAACTTTGACATCCAGTTGCTGTTGCTGAGAAACCTTAATAAGGGACTTATAAAAAAAAAGAAAAACAACAATTACACACTTGCTCTTTTGAACATCTGATGAAAAGGTTTTGTAAAGTGTACCTAACCTAAAAATGTACAATGCTCAACTTGTCTTTGTATTCCATACTAATAGCAGTTTTACATGATATATTGCTAAAACGAAGAAGAAAAGTTTAAATCTGCTGAAGGTCTAAACGAGTGATAGTTATTTGCAGACTGACAGGGCCATAAAATAATTCTGAAAGAATTGTTGTTTTTACAACACCATCCTTTATCAAGTGACTACTCAAATCTGCCAGTTTTTCACAGCAAACTGAAGTTTGATGATTTGATCCATCATGACCTAGTGATGGTCCAAACATTTCAAGGATTCTCCTAGCTTAAAAAACTGGACTGGTGTCACTGAGTAACATGACTAATGTTTAATTTACTTTGGGATACTTCCAAATATAATACAGTTTACAATAAACAAACAAAACTTTATGCCTGTCTAATTTTTCCAGAACTCCATACACATAATTTGATCTGGATAGAACATTTATTAAACAATAATAGCCTATAATTAGTAAAATAGTTTACCTTTTTCTTGTCCGTCTGGTGGCCTTTTCTCTATATTTCATTCAACGCGTTTTAGGACATATGCCCCATCATCAGGCTATCCCTTGTTGAAGTTCGTCGATCGTTAAAATATTAAAAACACTGTACACACAATTCTACACATAACAATAAATATATGCTACATGTCGTGGTGCGCACCACCGATATCGTGTGTGTCTAAAATCTGGGTATTTTATGTGTTTTTATGTTTATATTATATTTATTGTTATGTGTAGAATTGTGTGTACAGTGTTTTTAATATTTTAACGATCGACGAACTTCAACAAGGGATATCCTGATGATGGGGCATATGTCCTGAAACACGTTGAATGAAATATAGAGAAAAGGCCACCAGACGGACAAGAAAAAGGTAAACTATTTTACTAATTATATACTATAAGTGGCTTGGATACCGAAAAACATGGATCTAAAAATAATAGCCTACTATTCGATGCAAATAAATAAAATATCGGTATGGAGAACCATACATGACTTCCATGTTTTAAGATTTATATTTAAAATTCATTTATATATTTATATATTTATAAATATATATTTATATTTATAGATTTATATATTTCATTTTAGAAATGAAATATTTCCACAGAAACTACTTCTATCTTCAGCCTCAAGCACACAATTGTGGTCACTAACATATACCACCTCACGTTAGCGCACTCGATTTTCACTGATGATGCCAGTCGATGGCACTTCCAAAACGTCTGGTTTTGCAGAAAATATTGGACCACGGCCAAACAGCCCGTGAAGGAATTTTATCAACAAACTACTTCTTTGTTGCCGGATAACGTAGTACACATATAAAAAATTATCCCCTCCCCTTCACCTATCATTTTCATTTATAGAAAATAATACCCTCCGGCTTCAACTTCCCCCTACCCCTTTTCATTTATACATATTTCATCTACCTTTCTACAGTGGTATAATTATGACCTTCTTTTCAGGACACTTTATTTATCAAAATTAAGTACTTTACTCTTGTTAAAACATAAAACGTTGCAGGTAAACTACCCCTTTTCCTTAACCAATCTTCACCAAAATCAACAGACCTTGAGTCCTCTACAATATGCAAAAAATTATTTGAATTTGCGGCAGTTATCGTTCGCCATAGACAAAAGTCTACACACAGACATATTTCAAAAAATGACTTTTCTTCATGTTTTGAGGGTAGTACAATCAGAATCAGCCCTTATCTCGAACGCGATTTTTTTTCCATCCATTTCCTTATGGAACATGGAAGTAAAAACAATATCCTTCTTTTCATAATATGTATTGCACTTGTTTTCTACCAGTGGGTTTAATACTAACTGTCGATTACAGAATAACCGTTACGGAATAACCGTTCACTTTATAAATTAATAAAGTGAACGAAGAGGATGCAACAACAAGATAATTTTAAAAATATACCTTTTAATTAAATTATTACATTTATTAGTTATACAACTATTTATTTTTACTTTAATTATATTTATGTTTCTGAAGTAATATTAAATACAATACAATAATTAAAATAAAAGTGTATTTTTGTTAAAAAGTATTTTATTTTTTATTTAATAAAAATAATAATAACATAAGAATATAGAATAAAGTAATTTGTAAATATATCGTTATAGAATTTGTTGGAAAATATCACGCACACTACTTGGCAAGTGTTCAACACTGATTTAAAAATGTTTTGTTTAATGCAAACACTGAAACACACTATACACAAGAAATTGAACTCATCATGAACATAACGTGATTATATTACTTCTTATGGTATAAGAATATGATATCGGCTTTTTGTTTAATATCCACTTGTAAAGGAAAAAATACAGCAGATAATTATTTTATAAATAACTTTGTTACAGCTCCTGTGAAGTTGTTTAGATTAAATAATGTAACCTAACCAACTTTTAAGTATTGAATATTAAGTATATTTAATCCTGAGAGAAAATGAACAATTAACACCAGTTTTTGAAAGAACCATGAAAGGAGAGAAGATGAGTTTGTGTACGAAATGCAAAGTGGAGTATCTTATGTACAGATGAAAGCTCAAAAGTTCAAGCCAAATTACATATGAATGGAGATGATTGGTAATATCTGGTACCTGTCACACAACAGAACACCACACAATGATGATAGTGTGTATCACTTATTTCATCACATCTCTTACCATGTAATGTGCCTGCTTTTAATAATATTCTCAAAGGATTTTAATACTTTGTTTTCACTAGTTTCACTGTGTAAATTACAAACCTGAATATAGTGCTGGAATATTCTTGGATTTTGTTGTCCATGACGTGTCCGTTACTTAACTAAATATCACTATAATATTGACGACTCGGAACACAAAGTTTTTTATAAGTAAAAATGTAAAGTTTTACCTTACAGCCTAAACCGGCTTTCACCTATAGAAGGCTTCATCAGAGGCTGTCGTTAGTAGCGCTGCTCGTCTTGTTGTTGGCGACGAGATAGTGTTTCGAAAGATTGAAGCTGTGTGTGTGTGGTGAGATGTGTTCGAATAATGCGTGCGATTTGAATTGTGTCTGTTCGTTTAGGATGTCGTTTTTATTTGTTTTTGTGTATTTGTATATTTCTAATTGTTCTAGAGTGTCTAGTTTTCGGCCTTTTGTGTGTACGTGTAGTATGTTCATGTTATTGTCGATGTTTTTATATGTGTGGTTTGCTTCAATGAGGTGGTTTGCGAAGGTAGATTCTGTAGTGGTGTGGAGTGCTTTTGTGTGTTCACTGTATCTCTGTTTGAAACTACGTCCTGTCTGGCCTATGTAGAATTTACTGCAATTTGAACAATTTAGTTTATATACACCGGGTAGATCGAATTTGTTTTGTGCTTTGGGCATGCGTTTTGATAGTGTGTGTTCTGTTTTGTTAGTAGTTTTGTAAGCGATTCTGTATCCTGCTTTTTTGAATTTGTGGGCAATTTTTTCTGTTTGTTTGTTGATGTATGTTAGTGTTATGAATTTGTTGTTTTCTGTCTTTGTCTGTTGTTTGTTTTGTGTTTTGTGTAGGAGTTTACTGACTATTGTTCTGTCATAACCGTTAGATTCTGCTAGATATTTTATCGTGTTTAGTTCGTCTTTGTAGTCTATTTCATCTAAGGGGATGTTGTTAAGTCTATGTATCATGGTTCTGATGATACAACTGACACACTAATACACAACACCTCCAATCACCCAATACAACACAAACTAGCTGCTTTTAGAACCATGATACATAGACTTAACAACATCCCCTTAGATGAAATAGACTACAAAGACGAACTAAACACGATAAAATATCTAGCAGAATCTAACGGTTATGACAGAACAATAGTCAGTAAACTCCTACACAAAACAAACAACAGACAAAGACAGAAAACAACAAATTCATAACACTAACATACATCAACAAACAAACAGAAAAAATTGCCCACAAATTCAAAAAAGCAGGATACAGAATCGCTTACAAAACTACTAACAAAACAGAACACACACTATCAAAACGCATGCCCAAAGCACAAAACAAATTCGATCTACCCAGTGTATATAAACTAAATTGTTCAAATTGCAGTAAATTCTACATAGGCCAGACAGGACGTAGTTTCAAACAGAGATACATTGAACACACAAAAGCACTCCACACCACTACAGAATCTACCTTCGCAAACCACCTCATTGAAGCAAGCCACACATATAAAAACATCGACAATAACATGAACATACTACACGTACACACAAAAGGCCGAAAACTAGACACTCTAGAACAATTAGAAATATACAAACACACAAAAACAAATAAAAACGACATCCTAAACGAACAGACACAATTCAAATCGCACGCATTATTCGAACACATCTCACCACACACACACAGCTTCAATATTTCGAAACACTATCTTGTCGCCAACAACAAGACGAGCAGCGCTACTAACGACAGCCTCTGATGAAGCCTTCTATAGGTGAAAGCCGGTTTAGGCTGTAAGGTAAAACTTTACGTTTTTACTTATAAAAAACTTTGTGTTCCGAGTCGTCAATATTATAGTGATATTTAGTGCTGGAATACATACGGTAATCGATTTTCCATTCACAGCCACGTTTCGCATTAAATCACGAATGCCTGCAAAGAAAAATAAATTACATCACCGGACACACAAAGTACTGACATATGAACAATCAATTATTTTGTTTAATCAGTCAACATTCTAGGAGACCAATATTAAAGGGTTTACAGATTATTGACCCATCCACCAAAACACACACACACACAGGTCCTGATATGTGTTACAATTGTGTCTTATTTTCAGCCAACTGTTCTTTTACAGGTGAAATCAGTACAATTATACCTCGTGAGTATAAGGTTAGTTTAATCTGTGACCTATGGTATTAAAAATAATAATACACTGGCATAATTATTACACTTTATATGATATCAGCTTGTTGGCTTAATATCCACTTGTAAAAGAAAAAATATAAAATGATTATTATTTTATAATTAACTTTGTTATAGCTTCTGTGAAGTTGTTTAGATTAAATAATGTAACCTAACCTACTTTTAAGTACTGAATGCTTTTAATTTGTCATGTACTGTGTTCAATAAGAAAACAAAATACTTTTACAGAATACTTAAAATCCTTGAAAATGGTATTGGATTAAGCTTGAGCAAGGAATAATTAAACTAAGCACATGATTTCAAAGTCAATATCATTATGAAATTAGTATTCTAAATAGAACATAATTAACAAAATTGATAATACTTACCAAAATCATGTAAAACAAGAATCATTGATTAGTAAGAGTCTTGCAGCCAGAACTGAAGCGGCAGCCCCTGGCTACAAGCGTAGTAAGGAAAGGCTGACAATTTTAGCATGCAGCAATGCTACAGCAAACCTCAAAATGGACCTTGCAATGATTGGAAAGTCCAAAAATCCTAGAGCCTTTAAAACAGTTTCGAAAAACGCTCTTCCTGTAAAATACTACAGTCAGAAAAGCGCATGGATAAGCAGTGAAATTTTCAAAGAGTGGTTTTATAAGGAATTCATTCCTTCAACAGAGAAGTTTTCGAAAGAAAATAATTTACCCAGAAAAGCAGTTTTGTTGGTAGATAATGCTCCAACGCACCCTGATGCAGAGGAGCTTCAAGATGGTGACATTAAGGCAACGTTTCTGCCCCGCAATGTAACCGCCATATGCCAACCTATGGATCAGGGCGTTTTGGAAACAATAAAAAGGAACTATCGCAGGAAGCTACTGTCCACAGTGATAGAAGAAATTGAAGAAGGACAAGACATGATGAGACAATAAGAATTAACGACAAATATATAATATCTTACTCTTACCTTCGGGTTCGGGTCCAGAGTCGTTCAGACGAAACCAGCTGCAGAAAGGATTATTTGAGTTTCGTGGTGAAAATATAATAACACAGTTTATTCTGGCTAAAACAACTTATTTGGATTTTATTTAATGTAATGTTTTTCAATTATGCAATAACGTATAAAATTCTAGGTTGGTTGATTACTACATTGATTAAAAGTTTTTTGTTTTGTTGAGCGTAAACAACATATAAAGTTATCTGTACCGGTATATCAAACAGTAATCAAACAATTCTTATGATTATTATTCTTAAATGGCTATAACAATTTTCTTAACCTTAATAATGACCCAGTACTTTGTCGCACTCACTCTTTCATTCTTTTTTAAATTTTTATTTTCTAACCCCTGTTAATAGAGCTCTGTATCTGTAAGTGTTTTGTATAGTTATAAAATTGATTTAGTTGTTTCTGAAGGGTACTTAACCAATCCACGGCGTTCCAGACCGCTTCACCACCGTCACGTGTTGCTCACGGTATCACTCATCACTCCGAACAGTTATTTCAGCAATTTATGAATATATTCACTGTCACGGTATACTCCGCCTTATTTAGTTTAACATGGTTTTAAATTACACTTTTGTAACATTTTGTCGGCCGACTTTATTTTGCTCGAGCACTTAGGTGTTGACCGTGCTGCCATAAATTGCAGCAGACACTTATTATGTTTTACTAGATAGGCGCTTTTACTCGAGGCCTATCTTGCACGCCCGAGGCCACTATTTTTTAATACACAAACTGTACTGTATGCTGCTGCTGGCTGTGTGTTGTTCACTCTCTGTGGTGACAAACTGCAGACTGTTTCACAAGAAGCCTGCTGCTTACTGGGGTGGTTACGCAATGCATCTGGACAATTGTTTAGGCTAACTGTGTGTATGTTGTACTGGGGCTCCTCACAGGTGAAAGTTAACAATTTATTAATTACTGAATTAAATACTGATTAAAACTGGATTGCTAAAATAATATTAGAACTGGGGTAGCACACAATTCTGTACCGTTACAATGATTGAAGAATTGAAACGCATCAATGTAAAGGATGTTGCTTATTGGGTTGCAAGGGCCTGGGCTGACGTAAGGGCTCCAACAATTGCCAAATCATGGAAGAAGCTGCTAGGCAATGATGAAAGTATGGAAATGGAAAGCACAGATGAAACCGAAGAAACCATTCTACCTTTAGTGCAACGTATCCCTGGATGTGAGGATGCATCTTTGCAAGAAATTGAAAGTTGGATGAAGGATGATGATCAGTATGTAACTGATGGAGAAATTGTCGCTCTTGTCAATTGCGATGACAATGAAATTGAAGAGGAAGATCAAGCACCAACTGTTGAGCCTCTCACAATTTCACGACGGAGTTAAGGCTCTAGAAACTGAAATTAAATACATTGAGCAACAAGAAGAAGCTACAGGAATTGACATAACGATGCTGCAAAGCTGGCGAGACTTGGCAGCGAAGAAACGGCACTCGTCAGGAAAGCAGACTATGGTAAAAAATTTCTTTAAATCATCACAGGACTGAACATTTTGAGTGTATTTAACTTCAGACAATTCTGTAACTGTAAGTTAATTTTTTCTGTTGTTTTGTTGTAAAATATGATTATTATGATTCATAATGTGTAAAATTATAACATAGTTTGACGTTTAATAGGCTTTTTCTTAACACCTCCCTATTATCCGACATTTTCGCTTATCCGACGTTCTGCCGGCCCGTTTATGTCGGATAAGCGAGACTCTACTGTATATAAAAGTAATACAGTGAAAATAAATATTGATGATGATAATATAGGAACAGTGAGAGAGAGTGAGAGAGTAGAAATCAGTATTTGTAAATTAGAGAGAGAATATGAAGAGAATTATTTTGTAGATATAGGGCAGAGGGTAGATTTTCCCCAGTTTTATTGTAAACCAAGATGGTTGCAAATGTTTTTGAAGGGCAAAAGTCCCTTAGAGGAAAACAATGTGTTTTTAAGTAGTCTCTTAATTTTTAGTAGGCGTTTTTATGATTTAATACCCTCTGTATGGAACGATAGAAAAAGTATGAAATTGTGTTATGATAAAAGGTATGTTGATAGGAAGATAGAGTTATTTGAGATTGGTAGAAGGTATAAAGAATTAGTAGAGAGGTTAGATATTGAGAGAGTTAGTGATAATAAGTACTTACCTTGTGAAATAGTTAGTGCAGCAAATGAGGATAAGATTGATGATATTGATTACTTACCTTGTTTCGAAACTGGTACAGCAGCAGATGATAATAATGATGAAATTATAATTGACCTAATTGTGACAGATCATACTAAAGGTGACTTGACTATACTTGGTGGTGACAAATTATATGATTTAATAATATGGAATAATCCTGTTGATATTGTGGAAGGGTACAAGAATTTGAATAATCTTTATATTGATAGAAATGATATAATGAATTTAATAAAAAATGAATTGTGTAGACGTAAGACCAGGTTATTATACGATGATGGGGGGTAAACAATTAATGTTTATGAATGTTTAACTATGTGAGTAGTGGTTTTGAAATTGACTGTTTTATGAAATGATTTGTGGTAAACGATAACATATAATAATTTGGATTGTGTATACTTTTGTGTTGTTATTAAATGTAATGATGTAACAAGGTGAAGTATACTCAACTTTGTGAATTTTGTTAAGTAATGAAATGTGTTTGACAAAATAATTAAATAAATTTGAAAGGAGATAAATGACATATTGTACAAGATGTTGATAATGTGAATGGTGATAACAAATTAAAAAATTTTGGAGAATTTAATAGTATAGTAAATGCTAAATAATTGATGATTGATTAGTAAAAAGTTCAATTGAAATTAAAGTGTAATGTTTATAATTTTATATGCAAATTTAAAGATGAATTGTTTATTTTGAGGTCATAATCGTAAGGTTTAATAAATAAAATGTTATGTAAAATGAATATTGATAATAAATTTGAATTTCTGGAGAATCTAATGGTATAAGAAGTGGTAAATAATTAAAGGTTGAATATTAACTGGTTCAATTGAAATTAAAGTTTTGGAATGTTTGGAAATTTTATTCAGATGCAACTGAGATGTTTATTTTAATGTAATGAGGTCTATGTTCATTGTGAGTGTTTACTATGTTTTATTATGTTGTATTATGTTAGTGTGTAGGAATCGGGGGGGTAATAGTGTGTGTGGAAGGAGGAATTTAAAATAAGTTCAGAATTTAATAAATTATGTGATGATGGAGAAGGTGGTTACTAGGTTGTTAGTAACGAAATATTAAATATTAAAATGAGTTACATCAATAATGTAGAGTATGTAATTAATTTTCTGATGTAAACAAATGAATGATGTTGTGTTGACGAGGAGTATTTTATTTTAATGTATTAAAGAGTAATATGAAGATACTTTACGATTGTTAAGTAAGTAATTTGTTCTAATGTAGTTGATTTAATGTGTTTTACTCTATATAAAGAGTTTGTTAATTTTGAAATGCGAATGGAATATTTATAATGGAAGGGATTTATACCTTGTAATGGAAATGTTTATTTACATTTTGATGGGAATCAGAGCGATCATTTTGAATTTTGGGGTAAGAGTTAACTAGAGAAGGTTATACAGAATGTTGATATGTAATTCTTATAATGTATTATACTTAGACTAAGTATTCATCCATATATAGGATAAAGAAAAAAAAAACTCAGTACTTCTTAATGCAAACCAACACAGCTAAGGGGAACCAGATCAGTTAGGGATATGTTATTATACCAGGCCACTATTTGATATTTTTTGATTTCATGTTTCAGTGTCTGGTGATGCTGTGGCAGCGGTCCTGTGCTGGCCTGCGTATCAGAGCAGGAGCGTCAAGTGCCTGTCTGGCCTTGCGGTATTGGGATCTTGAAAGAGAAGTCCAGTAAGGTCATTCAGGTATGGTCACAGTCACTGGACCAGGGGTAAGTTAACCACAATTTTGAATAAAACGTAAGGGGGTTGTGGCGACATATCTTGGCTGATCTCTTTAGAAAGTATGAGAGTGTCAATGAGAGCTTTTATGCTTTGGCATAAATCCTCTCATTGGTGGGGGGGGGGTATTGTAATGGGTCTAAATTTACCTAAATATTATTGTATAATTTCATAAATTCTATAACATGTAAAGATGAGGCCCCTTTGAGGTGACACGATAGCCAGTAAATATTTTCATGACCATGTATGGTTATACAGCAAAAGACGAAAATCTATTTATAGCCAGTGACTAATTCTGCCAGTATGTTGTTGACAAGAAACAGTTAATTACGAGTTAAAAAGGTGATACCCAACTCAGCGGAGAGTTACAATACTGAGGACGAGATGAATAGCGGGGAGTGGGGTGAACCAGTTTGAAGACGGAACAAACGGAAATTATTAACACTAAAAAAGTTAGTCTACCACTAACATTTGCTGTCTGCAGCAGCAATCGCGGGCGCCCGCACAAAGGGTAAATCTGAAAATGTGAATGTATATATATATATTTCAAAATACAAACAGTTCTTGGGTAAATATTCATCCATAATAGTGACTAATTGCAGTAAATTGACAGTTAGGCCATAAAATGTGAAAGTGAGAACTATAAAACAGCAAACAATGCACGCCACGAGAAAAAGCCCCAGGTGTCGAATTTCTACGCATCAACAGGAAAGTAGACATTTCAAAAATAATAAAAATACTGGCTTATTCATAAATTATAAAGTTGAGCTCAACAAAATCTAAAAGTATGTAAATGTGTATGATTGTGTGTGTGTGTGAAGTATATGCATATAGGCCTAACAAGAAATGTTGAGTTTATATGTAGTAGTATTTTAATGTCGTAGTTTGTTGATAATCAGTTTTACGCCTTAAGGCGGAATAAGTGTGTTCATGATTTTTTTCATGTTTTTGAGAGGAAATAAATAATGTTATATTTTACTTGATTTATGCATTATGTTATTTGTATGTGCCCACCGTTCTCTGCCTAAGTACACTAAACGATTCCCTGGACCAAACATTAAATATAATCATATTCATTTAGTTATTAATAACCGATAAGATTTCAATTGACGTTTGAAAAGATACAAATTTTAATAGTCAATTACTGAGTAAGACTACACAGGTCCCAGATATTACCAATCATCTCCATTCATATATATTTGGCTTGAACTTTTGAGCTTTCATCTCTACATAATATACTCCACTTTGTATTTCGTACACAAGCTCATTTTCTCTCCTTTCATGGTTCTTTCAAAAACTGGTGTTAATTGAAATTAATAAATACCTTTTTCTTTATCTGTGCTGCGACTACGTCTTTGATGTCTTACGACATGTTTCGGGAACACGTTCCCATCCTCAGGTAAAATTGTTTTTTCTTCTAGTTCATAACAAACGTGTCAAGAATATAATAATTAAAACACATCAACACATAACACAATGAGTATGATAGAACTCAGTCCACGTAACAGTGCGCACTGCCGTACTATAACTGACCGCGTAATCAAACTATATATTCGGCTGGTGTACACAAGCGTTATCACTCTTCAATACAGTATCATATAAACAGTAAGATTTAAATGTTAATTGATCATTAAGCAGTAGGTTTGGTTGAAATAAAAACGCTTTATATATTTCATATTCTTCCATGGCATCCATGTATCGGCTCTTACTGCATATATGTATGGGCGTAAAGTTATCTGTGAAACCACTATAATTGTGATTGCTGTTTACCAGATGTAAAGCAAAGTTGGATTTGATTGACTTGATGTTCTTTTTTGGCAAACGTTCTTTATATCTGTCTTTAAATTTCCTGCCCGTTTGTCCTATGTAGAATTTATCACATTCACTACACTGGATTCTATATATGCCAGAACTGTTTTCGGTTGTTTTTTGTGTTCGAGGTTTTAATATGTTCAATATGTTATTGGTAGTTTTGAAGGACACGATGATGTCTAATTTTCTTAATTCATTTTTTATTATATTAGGAATCACATTAGTATATTCAACTGAAATATAATGGTTCTTTTTACCATCTAATTTTAATTTTCTTTCCATTTTATTCCTACGTTTGCATATTAAGTTATCTATTATATCACTTTTATATCCATTATTGACAGCTATATGTTTAATAATATTTACTTCATCTTGAAAAATCTTCCTGGTTCATAGGTATAGTTAAAAGTCTATTTACGAAAGCATTAAAAGAGGCCATTTTCTGTGTATATGGGTGGAATGAATCAGCATGGACAGTTATATCCGTGGTAGTGGGTTTCCTGTATATTTTATATGTGATACAATCAGCGTTTCTTCGAACAGAAAGATCTAAAAAGTTTAGGCAATTTTCATTTTCTACTTCCATGGTGAATTTTATGTTGTTATTTATGTTGTTCATGTATTTGAGTAACATGTCCATTTGTCTACAAGTGCCATTAAAAACCATGAACGTATCGTCAACATATCGCGTCTATGAGATAATTTTATCGTGGTAACTGTTACAGTTAGATAGTAGACGAAATTAATAGACCATAACGCAATCGTCACCAAAGCGGACAAAGGTCAAACTCTCGTAATTTTAACTTATGATGATTATAAAAACAAGATACTGGACTTCATTAAAAACAATAACATTATTGAGATTCATAGCGATCCCACTCTTACATTTAACAATAAAGTGAAATCAATATTGAATAAATCAAAATACGTCATAACGAACGATGAGAAAAAATACCTAAAAATGATAGATCCCAAGGCCCCTAGACTTAAGGGCCTTCCTAAAATACATAAAAATAATATGCCTGTCCGTCCTTTAGTTAATTTTATGTCTGCACCTTCATATAAAATTGCCAAACACCTCGAAAAAATTTTTAGACAACACATAACGTTCAATAAAAATTATAGCTTGAAAAACAGTTTAGAACTGGTCGAACTTACAAAAACTATTACAATCGAGCCGAGACACACTCTCGCCTCATTCGACATAGTAAATCTATACACGAACATACCTATTACCGAAACGTTAGAAATAGCTAAAAATTTATTACTATCTAAATCCACATTAAATCATGAAACAGTTGATGAGTTAATCAATTTGACAAAAGTAATATTAGAACAAAATTATTTTACTTTCGACAACAAATATTATTTACAACGGGATGGTTTAGCTATGGGATCCCCATTGTCAGGCATCCTGGCTGAAATTTACCTAAATCATATTGAAACAAACGAAATTTTATCGACTAAAAACAAACATTATACAAAAATTTTATTTTACCGACGATATGTGGATGACACAATAATGATTTACAATGGCAATTGCAGACAATTAGAAATGCTTAAAAAACATATGAATACAATTACAAATAATTTACAATTCACATTAGAGACTGAAATGAATAATAAAATTAATTTTTTAGATTTAACTTTAACTAAAATAAATAATAAAATTAACTATAATATTTACAGAAAACCAACAATCACGGATCATGCTATTCACGCCTCATCGTATCACCCTATTTCACAAAAAATGGCTTTTTTCAACTGTATGATTCATAGATTGCTGGCATTGCCCTTATCCACAGATGATTATAACAATGAACTAAACATTATCAAACACATAGCATTAGCCAATGGATACAAAAGTCATATAGTAGATAGAATAATTAATAAAAAACAAAATAAACCAATAAATATTGATGTATCCAAAGAAAAAGTAAACAAATACATTGCTATAGAATATGGTGAAAATCTATACCATACTTAAAAAACCAACTAAAAAAGCATAATATTACTTTGGCTTCAAAGGCAAGTAATAAACTTGAGAAAAAACTTACATTTACCAACAAAAATATACCCTCCGATATATTTGATGGTACTGGTGTATATAGACTTAATTGTTCTGATTGCGCACAGTTCTATATAGGACAAACAGGTCGTTCTTTCAAATTACGCTATAAAGAACATATCCCAAGCTCCAAGTCAAATGTAATAAGATCCACATTTGCAGAACATTTGAGCTCATATAACCATAATATAAAGAGTATTAATGATAATTTGGATATCCTACATAAATGTAAAAAGTCACTAAAGCTGGACACCCTTGAAAGGTTCGAGATATATAAAGCCATAAAGAAGGATCACAATCGTATCCTAAATGAGAAAGCAATACATACCAATAATGTTTTATTTAATAGAATCGATCTTATAGAACGAGAAATTGGCTATATCAGATCGATAAATTGAACCAAGGTCAAACCGGCATTGATTAGTCTTACCGTGGGGGCGTTCCTGTACAGGTTCGTTTGCGGCCGCGTTGTTTTTATATTTTATTGTTGTAATGTTATTTGGTGTGATATAGTTTATTTATTATTTATATAATGTTGTGTGTTGTTTTTTAAATTTTTTAATATCTGACGAGATGTATATGCATCAAAATGTTTTGACTTAATTCATATTCCGATCTGATGATGACACCAAATGGTGTCGAAACTCGAGTAATCCTAAAAGGATTTTAAGAAACGTTGACAGAAGGTAATTAACCTATTTTATAGTCTTAATCGTTTCTGGAGGCAAAAAAATGTTTAAATTGTCTTGTATGTTACTGTACTAATTTTTAAAATAAACACTTATGTATCTTGTAGCATAAGCTATTAATCGTAGTGCATACTCCTTCTTTATCTAAAAAGTGGTAGATATGTAATACTAACTTATTAACCATAATGCATGTTCCTTCTTTATCTAGAAAATGTTAGACGTTGAATATTGTGTTTTTACAGAAACACCAGCTAGCCACAGGTAGTCGTGAGTGGTAAGGAGGTGACTCTACACGCTTCTCGATACATCACCTGGAAAGACATTCTGGACCTCTGCGAACCTCCACATGAACTCACTTAAATAGGAACCTAAGCGTTCCCTTCTCGTACCACATTCAATCATGTTTCAGCATTTACAGGACCGCCACATGCTTTCTATGCCTTGTGTATGCGCTCCCGTTTGAGGATCCACAAAGTTATAACTATGGTTTACAGTCAAATGACTGTACTGTTGTGGCAAATTAACAATTTGATGGTACGAACGCCACTCATCTGACATAGTAGACCCTGGTTCAATATTTGCCACTGTGAGAGGTAGGAGGGTAGCTGCTGACTGATCTTCGACACGACACAAGAAACATTCATTGGTTTCTCGGCAGTATCCACTGAATACCCACTGTTGTGGATACACCTGGTCAACATTATTTTTTCTCTTGGCAAACACACTCTCGTCAATTTCAACTGTTAAATTCGGTCCTCCAATTTTCCGTGGGTTTCTCATGATGTCTAAGGCACAGATATATCTTAAGTAAGCCGTCCACTCTGTGTGTGTGTTGACGCCGATTTCCAGTTGATTTTTACTGTTTTTCACACTACTACGCCCTTCACTCCAGAAATAAATAAATTTTATTGTTTTTTCCAGCGGTAATTTGGACCCCTCTAAAAATGTGCCCTTGCAAACTACCTTATACTCACGGCAAGTCTTCTTATTGCAACACCAACGCTGTTGCTGCCCAAGGGCTAATACCATGTCATGTCCTAGTTCACATTGACAAGGATTGTGAACCAAACCTTTTTCTTGAAGAAAAGAAATTGCATCCTCTTCTGTACCAATAACACTCTAACCATCATAGCTAATCATTATGAATAATTAATGTAAAACTTGCAGCAAGAACACTGATTAAAAATTGTAACGAAACTGAACAAGCCTGTAACAACACCAATTAGAGATAATAAAATAAAATGAATTAGCAAATTCATAAGTGTGTTTTATTTTGGTTTCCACTGTACTATGTGACGTTAGGTGAGACCGCCGTAACAATTTAACAAAACATCCCAATTAATTCAATATTATACTTTGAGGATTATAATTTTACACATACACTAATGTAAAATATAAAACATTATTGTTATCTGATTTCAACCTTGCAGAAGTCAATCCAAATAAATGATGTCTGAATGTATGTACACACATAAAAGGCAAAATAGAAGTGTTCTGTCTTGTCTGCTGTCATAGAAAATATATTCTGTATTTCTTTACAGTTGCAACTTCATTCATGTGAGTGAAAATTAATTTATATAAATCTCAAATCATCACCTGGAATCTACACTGTTGACTGTAAACAAATACAATAAATTCCTTTTGTGATCACTTTGGGCCGATATGAATTTAATAGCACTAGCCAAATAATAACAATAACTGATAACAAGATTATGCAAGATTTGCCATTACTTTCCCATACCTGTGATTACAGGCATATTGATATACCTGTTACTATGTATAGAGGTGTTACTATATATATTGTATGTTAAAACTGTGAGGTGTATTTTATAATCTGGAACATTTTATACCAAATGATTTAATCACAAAAGATTATGTAAAATACAAAATTACAACACACACACACCAAAAGTATCTATAGAAATTAAAAAATAAACAAAATTATATAAATGACAAATTATTCAATAAATGATTAAATATGTACCATAATTTATTAGATACTGCAATCATTTTTTATAGAAACAAACATCCACTAGCAGTTACAAAACCAATTTTCCCTATAACGTACCTAGCAAGATCCTGATCTTTTTGATACATTGTTGGATTGTTAATGCTAGCATTTTTTTATTATTTTACCTAAACATTTTGAGACCATAATTTCAAAGCGATACTACCTGAGATGCCTTTCCATTGTGTTTCCTTTTGCTCCAAAAAAAATATTTTGTTGTAGTGTTGATAATGTCTTTATTCTTTAAAATTTTGTGTGAGGGAGATTGCAATATTTTTAACTGAACTGTAGCATTTCATTGTCTCAGTTTTTGTAATTTTTTGTGCTACTGTAAAGTGTCCACTTTTTATTTACACTTAAGTCATGCCATTTTTATTTTACATTTTTACACTTTCTATCAAGCTACTGTAAAGCTAAATATACAATTTTATTTAAAAAAAATGATCAAACCAAGCACTTGTCTGTAATGAACAGAACACTGTGTAATAACTGAAATATATGAGAGTTTTATTTAAGGTTATTGCTGGCTCTCACATCCTACCTTCCAGTATTTGCGTATCATCTGTCAGAACAGTGAATAACTCAACAGGATACTAAGTCATTCTTACTACTGTTCAGGTACATTTAGCATGTACACCAGAGGGAGATTTATGCATAGGCAAAGTAGGCAACTGCCTACGGGCGGCAAATTTTGTAAAGGTCGTTATGTTGTTTTTATACCTAAGAGATGTTTCAAATGCCGCTCCATTTCATCTCAATATGATAAGAAGCTTTT